>CM056051.1:377655019-378281685 GCA_029574335.1 Rana kukunoris
ACAGAAGGAAATAAAATAAAAGATAAAATAAACGAAGTATAAAAATAGTATTAAACAGCAAACCCAGCACTCCTCAGAGAACCGACGACAACCCAATCATGCAGAAAAAAGGAACAGGAACCAATGCACATCCAAATTAACCGAATCAGGGGTTACTGTCCAGCAAATCGCATGCCTCCGCCGGGGTGTCAAAAAAATGTAACCGACCCTTTGTGCTGTACCCTGAGCCTGTTGGGGTAGAGCATGCTGTACTGGATCTCTTTTTTCTCTCAGCCTCTTACGGACATCATTGAACGAGCGTCTCTTGCGTTGAGTCTCAGCCGAAAAGTCTGGGAACAACATCACTCTGGCATTCTCAAACCGCAATTCCGGATGCTTCCTCGATTCCCGCAGTATCATATCACGGTCACGATAATTGAGAAACCTGACCAGGAATGGGTGAGGGTAGACTCCAGGGGGCGAACACCATTGGGCACTCTTTGAGCGCGCTCCACCACATAGGTGGGGGGGATCCCCAATTTCAGGAGTTGTTTGAAAAACAGTTCAGCAAATGTGGCAGAAGCATTCCCCTCAGCCCCTTCAGGCAGCCCAACCACACAAACATTGTTCCTCCTTTGGCAGTCTTCAAGGTCGTCAGCCCTACGCTGAAGTGACCTTACCAGCTCTTGTAGCTCACCAAGCTGCGCCCCATGAGAATGAGACAAGTCCTCCACCTCGGAGATCCTCTCCTCCGCTGCAGTGCGCCTGCCACGGAACTTGTCCAGGTCCTGCCTGATGAGTGTACACTTCGTGGCAAGATGGTCGATCTGCACCATTAAGGCCGCTTTACTGGCGTCAATGGCCTCCAGGATGGGCCTAGTTGTGGCATCCAAAGAACTAGCTCCCTCACAGTGAATCGTCTAGTTCCCATCCCTCTAAATGACCTGTATGGTAATAATAAGGAAAGGTCATTTAGCAGGATGGGAACTAGCTCCTTCATAGTGAGCCGTCTAGTTCCCATCCCTCTAAATGACCTGTATGGTAATAATATAGAAAGGTCATTTAGCAGGATAGGAACTAGCTCCTTCACAGTGAACCGTCTAGTTCCCATCCTTCTATATGACCTGTATGGTAATAATGAAGAAAGGTCATTTAGCAGGATAGGAACTAGCTCCTCACAGTGACCCGTCTAGTTCCCATCCCTCTATATGACCTGTATGGTAATAATGAAGAAAGGTCATTTAGCAGGATAGGAACTAGCTCCTTCATAGTGAACCGTCTAGTTCCCATCCCTCTATATGACCTGTATGGTAATAATGAAGAAAGGTCATTTAGCAGGATAGGAACAAGCTTCTTCATAGTGAACCGTCTAGGTCCCATCCCTCTAAATGACCTGTATAGTAATAATAACGAAAAGTCATTTAGCAGGATAGGAACTAGCTCCTTCATAGTGAGCCGTCTAGTTCCCATCCTTCTAAATGACCTGTATGGTAAAAATGAGGAAAGGTCATTTAGCAGGATAGGAACTAGCTCCCTCATAGTGAGCCGTCTAGTTCCCATCCCTCTATATGACCTGTATGGTAATAATGAAGAAAGGTCATTTAGCAGGATAGGAACTAGCTCCTTCATAGTGAACCGTCTAGTTCCCATCCCTCTATATGACCTGTATGGTAATAATGAAGAAAGGTCATTTAGCAGGATAGGAACTAGCTTCTTCATAGTGAACCGTCTAGGTCCCATCCCTCTAAATGACCTGTATAGTAATAATAACGAAAAGTCATTTAGCAGGATAGGAACTAGCTCCTTCATAGTGAGCCGTCTAGTTCCCATCCTTCTAAATGACCTGTATGGTAAAAATTAGGAAAGGTCATTTAGCAGGATGGGAACTAGCTCCTTCATAGTGAGCCGTCTAGTTCCCATCCCTCTAAATGACCTGTATGGTAAAAATTAGGAAAGGTCATTTAGCAGGATAGGAACTAGCTCCTTCATAGTGAATCGTCTAGTTCCCATCCCTCTAAATGACCTGTATGGTAATAATGAAGAAAGGTCATTTAGCAGGATAGGAACTAGCTCCCTCATAGTGAATCGTCTAGTTCCCATCCTTCTATATGACCTGTATGGTAATAATGAAGAAAGGTCATTTAGCAGGATAGGAACTAGCTCCTTCATAGTGAACTGTCTAGTTCCCATCCTTCTAAATGTACCTGTATGGTAAAAATGAGGAAAGGTAATTTAGCAGGATAGGAACTAGCTCCTTCATAGTGACCCATCTAGTTCCCATCCTTCTAAATGACCTGTATGGTAATAATGAAGAAAGGTCATTTAGCAGGATAGGAACTAGCTCCTTTCATAGTGAACCGTCTAGTTCCCATCCTTCTAAATGACCTGTATGGTAAAAATGAGGAAAGGTCATTTAGCAGGATAGGAACTAGCTCCTTCATAGTGAGCCGTCTAGTTCCCATCCTTCTATATGACCTGTATGGTAATAATGAAGAAAGGTCATTTAGCAGGATAGGAACTAGCTCCTTCATAGTGAGCCGTCACTATATATGAGAATGAAGAAAGGTCATTTAGCAGGATAGGAACTAGCTCCTCACAGTAGAAAAAAGACCAACTCATATATAGTGGCATGTTGTTGCCATCATCCCGTAGTAATTGAAACACATCGAAAAAACCTCAGAGATTTGGGATTTTTTGGGCAACACATACAAAATCAGAAAATGTATAGAAAAATTAAATAATTTATTACAAAAAAAATATATATTGTTAGACACATTACAGATTAATCAAAAAATTACATATTTGTACAAGAACATAAATGATGCAATACTCTCCGTCATGCGAAACCATCACCAAGATTGGGAGGTACGTTGTAGCAGAAAAGCCTTGGCTTTTCTGCTACAAACGTACCTCCCAATCTTGGTGATGGTTTCGCATGACGGAGAGTATTGCATCATTTATGTTCTTGTACAAATATGTAATTTTTTGATTAATCTGTAATGTGTCTACAATATATATTTTTTTTGTAATAAATTATTAAATTTTTCTATACATTTTCTGATTTTGTATGTGTTGCCCAAAAAATCCCAAATCTCTGAGGTTTTTTCGATTGTTTCTAGCTCCTCACAGTGACCCGTCTAGTTCCCATCCCTCTATATGACCTGTATGGTAATAATGAAGAAAGGTCATTTAGCAGGATAGGAACTAGCTCCCTCGTAGTGAACCGTCTAGTTCCCATCCCTCTATATGACCTGGTATGGTAAAAATTAGGAAAGGTCATTTAGCAGGATAGGAACTAGGACTCCTTCATAGTGAGCCGTCTAGTTCCCATCCTTCTAAATGGGCCTGTATGGTAATAATAAGGAAAGGTCATTTAGCAGGATAGGAACTAGCTCCTTCACAGTGAGCCGTCTAGTTCCCATCCCTCTATATGACCTGTATGGTAATAATGAAGAAAGGTCATTTAGCAGGATAGGAACTAGCTCCCTCGTAGTGAACCGTCTAGTTCCCATCCCTCTATATGACCTGTATGGTAAAAATTAGGAAAGGTCATTTAGCAGGATAGGAACTAGCTCCTTCATAGTGAGCCGTCTAGTTCCCATCCTTCTAAATGACCTGTATGGTAATAATGAAGAAAGGTCATTTAGCAGGATAGGAACTAGCTCCTTCATAGTGAATCGTCTAGTTCCCATCCCCCTCTAAATGACCTGTATGGTAATAATGAAGAAAGGTCATTTAGCAGGATAGGAACTAGCTCCTTCATAGTGAATCGTCTAGTTCCCATCCCTCTAAATGACCTGTATGGTAATAATGAAGAAAGGTCATTTAGCAGGATAGGAACTAGCTCCTTCATAGTGAGCCGTCTAGTTTCCATCCTTCTAAATGACCTGTATGGTAAAATAATGAAGAAAGGTCATTTAGCAGGATAGGAACTAGCTCCTTCATAGTGAGCCGTCTAGTTCCCATCCCTCTAAATGACCTGTATGGTAATAATGAAGAAAGGTCATTTAGCAGGATAGGAAACTAGCTCCTTCATAGTGAGCCGTCTAGTTCCCATCCCTCTATATGACCTGACCACTAGGGGGCAAAAAAGGTTATTCTGTGGATGGGAACTAGCCTGTTCACAGTGAGAAGGCTAGTTCCCATCCTCAGAAATGACCAGGTCAATCTGGAGGATGGGAACTAGCTTCTTCATTGTGAACTGGCTAGTTCCCATCCTTATACATGACCTGACCACTAGGGGGCAAAAAGGTCATTCTGTGGGATGGGAACTAGCCTGTTCACAGTGAGCAGGCTAGTTCCCATCCTCAGAAATGACTAGGTCAATCTGGAGGATGGGAACTAGTCGCAACCGTGGAGAGCTCGGTGCAGCACGAAATTCAGCCATCCCCCTGCATGTGCGCATGCGCCGGTTTCCGGTTTTCTTTTTAAAAGGCATGTGTACTTCAGACTCTACAGGGTTTGAGCCAGAGTTATATAAAAGCATTTAAATAGGAACTAAAATTGGTTGTAAACCCACTTTGACAGCTTGCACCTACAGGTAAGCCTAGATTAAGGCTTACCTATAGGTGCAAGAAATATCTCCTTAACCACTTAAGACCCCGGACCAAAATGCAGGTAAAAGACCTTGCCCCTTTTTGTGATTCGGCACTGCGTCGCTTTAAGTGACAATTGCACGGTCGTGCGACGTGGCTCCCAAACAAAATTGGGCGTCCTTTTTTCCCCACAAATAGAGCTTTCTTTTGGTGGTATTTGATCATCTCTGCGGTTTTATATTTTTTTGCGCTATAAAACAAAAATAGAGCGACAATTTTAAAAAAAATGCAATATTTTTTACTTTTTGCTATAATAAAAATCCCCCAAAAATATATATAAAAAAACATTTTTTTTCCTCAGTTTAGGCCGATACGTATTCTTCTACCTATTTTTGGTAAAAAAAAATCGCAATAAGTGTTTATATCGGTTGGTTTTTCGCAAAATTTATAACGTTTACAAAATAAGGAATAGCTTTATTGCATTTTTGTTTAATTTTTTTTTTTTTTTTACTACTAATAGCGGCGATCAGCGATTTTTTTCGTGACTGCGACAATATGGCGGACACTTCGGACAATTTTGACACATTTTTGGGATTTTTGGGACAATTGTCATTTTCACAGCAAAAAATGCATTTAAATTTGCATTGTTTACTGTGGAAATGACAGTTGCAGTTTGGGAGTTAACCACAGGTGGCGCTGTAGGGGATGTGTGTGCCTATGTGTTTTGTTTACAACTGTAGGGGGTGTGGGCTGTGGGTGTGACGTCATCGATCGCGTCCCCCTATTACAGGGATGACGCGATCGATGCTACGGCCACAGAGAAGCACGGGGAAGCCGTGTGTACACACGGCTCTCCACGTTCTTCCGCTCCAGGGACGGATCGCCGCACTGCAGCGGCGATCAGGTCCGCGAATCCCGCGGTCCCGGAGCTTCGGACCGGGTCGCGGGCGCGCGCCCGCGACCCACGGCTGGGTACTAAAATCAACGTATATATACGTTGATGTGCCCAGCCGTGCCATTCTGCCGACGTAAATGTGCAGTAGGCGGTCCTTAAGTGGTTAACCTACATGGGTAAGATGATATATGCTGAAAACACTGCACCGATGTCTACGGCGCGCCATAGACAACGGCGCAGGCGTGTCATAGACAACGACGCAGGCGCACTGAGCATTCCGGCATTATCAATGATAATGCCGGAATTGTGCGCATGGCTGGGGATCGGGGAGCATGCGCGGGAGTGAAGCTTCTCAAAGCGTTCCACGTTACCCTCCGCCGCCATGTCTCCTCGGAACGCCTTCCTTGTATTGCCGCTCCGGCGCTGTAACTGGCCGGAGCGGCGATACAAGGAAGACGCCTCGAGGAGACATGGCGGCGGAGGGGAACGAGCAGTGCTTCGGAAGCTTCAATCTCAGGTAAGTGCAACATAATGAGCTAGTATGCTCTGCATACTAGCTCATTATGCCTTTTTCTTGCAGCTTTTTTTTTTTTTCCTGAAAAAAGTTTTTTGGTTTACTTCTACATCTTTAACCACTTAACCCCCAGACCATATTGCTGGTCAAAGACCAGAGCACTTTTTGTGATTTGGCACTGCGTCGCTTTAACTGATAATTGCGCGGTCGTGCGACGTGGCTCCCAAACAAAATTGGCGTCCTTTTTTTCCCACAAATAGAGCTTTCTTTTGGTGGTATTTGATCACCTTTGTGGTTTTTAGTTTTTGCGCTATAAACAAAAATAGAGCGACAATTTTGAAAAAAATATATATTTTTACTTTTTGCTATAATAAATATCCCCCAAAAATATATAAAAAAAACTATTTTTTTCCTCAGTTTAGGCCGATACCTATTCTACATATTTTTCGTAAAAAAAAAATCTCAATAAGCGTTTATTGATTGGTTTGCGCAAAAGTTCTAGCGTTTACAAAATAGGGGTAGTTTTATGGCATTTTTATTAATATATATTTTTTTTTTACTAGTAATGGCGGCGATCAGCGATTTTTTTTTCAGTACTGGTGGACACTTCGGACACTTTTGACACATTTTACTATAAAAATGCCACTGGCAGTGAAGGGGTTAACACTAGGGGGCGAGGAAGGGGTTAAATATGTTCCCTGGGTGTGTTATAACTGTAGGGGGGTTGACTGACTAGGGGAAATGACTGATCGTTGTTCATACATTGTATGAACAGAAGATCAGCATTTCTCTCCCTAACAGGACCGAGGACTGTGTGTTTACACACACAGCTCCCGGTTCTCGCTCTGTAACGAGCGATCGCGTGTGCCCGGCGGCGATCGCGCCCGCCGTGCACGTGCACGGGAGACATGGGCGCGCCTCCAGCGGCACGCGCGCACCCCTAGTGGCTGCTGGGCGAGGTGACGTAGAGCTACAGGCTCTCGCCCAGCAGAGCCAACCTGCAGCCGTATAACTGTGGCAGCTGGTCGGCAAGCAGTTAATTGTACCTATAGATACGCCTATAATGAGATTTATCTGTAGGTACTGTAAATATCTCCTAAACATGCACCATATATGTCTAGGAGATACTTTTTTTTTATGTCACAATGTAGAGTATAAGATTTCCTATCATCTGTGCCCAGTCTTGCCACACAGAGAACAGCCTTCCAGATACAAACCTCCCTAAATAAAAAGTCAGTTTCTCTCTTCTTGCTTTGAGTGACAGGTTATTTACATATCTAGCTTGGACATGTTTATCATATGTTATGTTATGTTTATCATAACATGAGGTATAAAAAGTGAGAAATCCACCCCTCCCCCACATAACACATCCTGGTAATATACAATGAACTTTGGATCACCTCATGTTATGATAAACAAAACATAACATATGATAAGCTGTCACTGAAAGCAAAAACAGAGAAACGGACTTTATAATTTGGCAAGTTTTTATCTGGAATTCTGTTAATTTGCACTGAACATTACAAGAGGATTACTCAGCGCTGGATTAACTCTGTGTGGCAAGACTGGGCACAGATGATAGGAAATCTTATACTCTACATTGTGACATCAAAAATATTTTTTGGGTTTACATCCACTTTAATGCTTGTGCCATTTCTTCAGGGCCCGTGCCATGACTGGCGGCTCTCATGCGTATGTGGGGAAGTCATGTACATGTGATTTTTTCGTTTTTTTTATAGGGCTGGGAAAAAAATCGATTCGATTTAAAAATTGAGTTGGTAGGTCAAATCGATTCATTTTCAAAAAATCAATTTGTTCGATTTTTTTTCTCCAGGACCGGTGCTGAGGAGCTGCGGGCAGGAGTCTTTAGGCGAGGCAGTGGCTTTGGCCTAGTCCGCGTGGCCGAACGCCGCAGACTAGGCCGAAGCCCTGGCCTCAAATAAAAACTCCTGCCCGCAGCTCCCAGGACCGGCACTGACATTGCTCCAATCCTGTGGAGCTGCGGGCAGGAGTATTTAGGCAACGCTGCGGACTAGGCCGAAGCCACGGCCTCGTCTAAAAACTCGCCCAGCTCTATTTTTTTTATACATTTTCAAAGAATTTAAACAAACTTCTTTCACGTTGTTATTATGGGCTATTGTTTGTAGAATTTTGAGTAAAATGATGAATTTAAAGGGGTTGTAAAGGTAAAAAAATGTTTTACTAAATTGCTTCCTTTACCTTAGTGCAGTCCTCCTTCACTTACCTCATCCTTCCATTTTGCTTTTAAATGTCCTTAGTTCTTCTGAGAAATCCTCACTTCCTGTTCTTCTGTCTGTAACTACACACAGTAATGCAAGGCTTTCTCCCTGGTGTGGAGTGTCGTGCTTGCCCCCTCCCCTGGAATACAGTACCTGACTCTCATGTACTTTTAAATTAAACCCGGGGACATATTTTTTTATTTTTTTACTAGTAATGGCGGCAATCAGCAACTCTCTGCCCGTCTCCGCCCACTTCACAGCCTGTCAACTCTTACACTCCGGGCCCCAGGTACTATTGAGTGGGGGGCAGAGGAAGATCACTCTGCCAGGGAAGGCAATGAGATAGGCAGACAGGCAGCTGGCCGGGACTTGAGCCAAGGCAGAAGAACATGTGAGTGGAGCTGAATGGGCATGCGCCCGAAACTGAAGAAATATTTTCCACCGCTCCAACCAGCACATGATAATGGAAAAAAATACACCCCCCTAAGCTAAATTCTGCACTGACTGTCTTTGAAATTGCCCAGCCCCTGTTCAAATCCAATTTGGGGACAAAACCAGGGACAGACTTGGTCTGGGGACAGTGTCCCCAATCCGGGGACTGTCCCCTGAAACCGGGCATGTCTGGTCACTCTACTGTAAGGGGGGTACTGACCAACACTATATAGAGCCACACATCACAAATCATGCTTTTAGCAATTAAAATAAAATGAAAAGACCAACATCAGAAAAAAAACAACATGAGCCTGTAATGACACATTTCTTGCCCTGGGATATGGTTTGTTCCCTATATGTTTTAAAGGGGAACCCCATGCATGCAAAATTAAGAGAACAAAGAATGCCCCCCCCCCCCCTCCATATAAGACCCTTATCTTAGCATGCAGGAAAGGAGAGAACAAGCATGCACCCTCCTACTCAACTATACCACATCACATGCCCTCAACCAGTGTTGCCAACCTCCATGGACAGTCCATAAAAACTGGCACTTTTTTCCCTCGTTCGTAAATGTCCGTGGTTGCGGGAATGTCCCAGTAAAAATAGCCAAGATCGGTTCAGCTTGGAACTGCACATGGAGATTGGAGGCAGGGGGTGATTGGAGGCAGGGGGTGATGGTGGTTTGCGGTGGGGGATGAAAGCAGACGGAGATTGAAGGCAGGGGGTGTTAGTGGCAGGGGGTGATTAGAGGCAGGGGGTGTTGGTGGCACCGCAAGAGAGTGGGTAATGGAGACAGGGGTTGTTGGTGGCACCGCAGGGGGGGATGGAGGCAGGGGACGATGGAGGCTGGGGGGGATTGGAGGCAGGGGGCCTGGGGGAGATTGGAGTCAGGAGGTGTTGGTGGCACCGCAGAGGGGAGGGTGGCATCGCAGAGGGTGGTGATGGAGACAGGGGTTGTTGGTGGCACCGTAAAGGGGGATGGAGGCAGGGGACGATGGATTGGAGGCAGGGGGCATTTGGAGACAGGGGTTGTTGGTGGCAACGCAGAGGGGGATGGGGGTGATTGGAGGCAGAGGAGATTGTGGCACCGCAGAGGGGGGTGAAGGCAGGGGGTGTTGGTGGCAGAGGGGGATGGAGGCAGGGGATGGTGCGACTAAATATTTTTTTTTTAACTTACTATCTACCTTAAATCACATTGCTATTTGCCTAGCGTATTTGTTTGTAGCCTAAATACTGAAATTTGCACCTAAAAATTTTAATTAGTAACTTGTGAAATGTGAAATGCCAGTAAAAACATGTCTGCACCAGTAAATTTTAATCTGGTAGGTTGGCAACACTGCCCTCAACCTACACGGGTACCTTGTCAAGAGAGGAGCCTGTAATAGCATCTTGTCCCCTGGCCCAGTGGTTATGGGGGGCAAACATACACAGTTTTTCACAAATCCTTTAACTACTTGGCCTCAGGAAGGTTTTACCCCCTTCATAGCCAGGGCATTTCTTGCTATTCGGCACTGTGCTACTTTAACTGGCAATTTGCATGGTCATGCAACAATGTACGCAAATGGAATTTGGTGTAATTTATAGAAAATAAGCCCTGTTGTTGGTTTCAGTGTTAGTAAAATAAAAACATTGCTGGTGCTAGTGGAAGCAAGAATAAACCCCATCATTGGTGTCAGCAGAAGTAATATAAGCCCCATCATTAATGTCAGTAGAAAAAAATAATAAGGCCCATTAATGGTGTAAATTAACCACCTCAATGCAAGGCACTTTCCTGCCCAAGCCATTTTACAGCTTTCAGCACTGTCACACCTTAAATGATAATTGTGCGGTCATGCAACACTGTAGACATATGACATTTTTATAATTTTTTCCCCACAAATAGAGCTTTATTTTGGTGGTATTTGATCACCTCTGCGGTTTATTTATTGCGCTATGAACAAAAGAAGAGGGACAAGTTTTAAAAAACACAATATTTTTTACTTTTTGCTATAATAAATATCCAATTTTTTTTTTAACCCCTTAAGCCCCGGACCAATATGCTGCTAAATGCCCAGAGGCGTTTTTACAATTCGGCACTGCGTCACTTTAACAGACAATTGCGCGGTCGCGCGACGTGGCTCCCAAACAAAATTTGCGTCCTTTACTTCCCACAAATAGAGCTTTCTTTTGGTGGTATTTGATCACCTCTGCGATTTTTATTTTTTGCGCTATATACAAAAATAGAGCGACATTTACAAAAAAACAATATTTTTTACTTTTTGTTATAAGAAACATCGAATAAACTAAATTTTAGTCAAACATTTATGCCAAAATATATTCAGCCACATGTCTTTAGTAAAAAAAAAAATCGCAATTAAAAAAAAATAGCTACCTAGCGGCAACAGTGACACTAATACAGCGATCAGAAAAATTATCACTTAGTGACACTGGCAATAGGGGGTAAAAAGGGTTAATTAGGGCGGTGATCAAGGGGTTAAAACTTTATTAGGGGGGTACGGGGGCTACCCTGGACCTAATACTAACTGCCTGTCACACTAACTGTCACACTGACACTAAATGCAGTGATCAGTAAATATATGATCACTGCATTCAGTGACAGGGGGTGGGGGGGTGATCGGGGGGGTTAAATGTGCCTATGTGTACTGGTGTCAGTGTAGTGTTGTGCAGACTCACTTGTGATGTCTTCTCTCCTCAGGGGCAGTTAAAAATACCGCCGAGAAGAGAGATTACATCACTTCCCCCTTCCTGTGTTTACACAGGAAGAGGGCGGGGGAGGACGCGCATTGGCTGGGAGCGATCCGAAGGGGGTGGACAAAAACGAACAGCCGCCCCCTCATCGCGGATCGCTCCTGAAGCCACGGGGACCGCCGCAAGTATCCCCGACCCACGTCTAGGCTAGGGTTGCCACCTGTACGGTTTTGACCCGGACAGTACGGGTTTAGGAGGCTGTGCCTTGGTTTCCCTCTACCTCACACCCGGACACCATTTCTAGCTGACAGGGGGTACCATGGGGCCTCCTTTTACAAGCCCTAGCACACAGGGGGACCCGGACAGCAGGGGGATCGGAGCAGCGGGAGGGGGAGGCAATTATAGAGCAATTAAAACATAAGGGAGAGAGAAGAGACAGGCAGCTGCTGGTACGGAAGTTTTTAATAAAACAGATGCTTAAAAACAATGCACTCACTCTCCGGTTAGAGCTGTAGGCATGTCAGTTGTGAAGTCGGCTGTCCCATTCTCCCCTCCGATCCACGCTGCTTTACTGAATCGCTGGAAGAAGCCAAGGATACAGAGCCATGGGAAAACTGCAGTGAGCTGTCAGCCTGGGGTGCTGCGACCAATCAGAGCATTCTGGAGGCTTAACCACGCCTCCATCATCAGAGGCTGACAGTTCACATGAGTTTCTCTCCGTTTCCTCCAGCGATTCAGTGATAACAGCAGCGTGAATCGGAGGTGAGAATGGGACAGCCGACTTCACAGACTGACATGCCTACAGCTCTGACATGAAGAGTAAGTGCATTGTTTTTAAGCATCTGTTTTATTAAAAACTTCCGCACCAGCAACTGCCTGTCACCTCTCTATCTCCCTTTTTGACTCCTCTGTGTTTGCTCCCCTCTCTGTGTTTGCTCCCCCCTCCTCTGTGTTTGCCCCATCTCTTCTGTAATTGCACCCTCCTCCTCTGTATTTGCACCCCCCTCCTCTGTATTCCCCCCTCCTTTGTATTTGCAACTCCCTCCTCTGTATTCCCCCCTCCTTTGTATTTGCAACCCCCTCCTCTGTAATTGTTCCCCCTACTTTGTATTTGCACCCCCCTCCTCTGTAATTGTTCTCCTACTTTGTAATTGCACCCCCTCCTCTGTAATTGCACCCCCATCCTCTGTAATTGCCCCCCACGCCCGCTGCTCCGAACCCCCTGCTGTCCAGGCTCCCCTGTGTGCTGGGGCCCCGTGATACCCCCTGTCGGCTGCCATGGGTGTATTGGAGGCAGGAGGATTTGTGCTGGTAGGGGAAGAAGGTTTGTAATAGAAGGGGATGGGCATAATGGCACCCCAATCAGAAAGCAAAACTTCTTTTGGATGACAGGCATCCCACAATTCTGTTTATGTGATTTTGCTGCGATTTGTCGGATGACAGTCACGGCAAAATCGCACCGCGGTAGGGGTGCCATGCCGTGCGCCGCTAAAGTGTTCGGGTTTGGCTTGAAGAAAAGGTGGCAACCCTAGTCTAGGCAGGGACGTACAGGTACGCCAATGTGCCTGTACGTGCCATTCTGCCGACGTATATGTACTTGCGGCGGTCCTTAAGGGGTTAAACACATTTTTTCCTCAGTTTAGGCCGATATGTATTCTTCTTTTTTGGTAAAAAAAAAAATCGCAATAAGCGTATATTGAATGGTTTGCGCAAAAGTTATAGTGGCTACAAAATAGGGGATAGATTTATAGCCATTTTTCTTTTACTAGGTGGTGGCGATCTGCAATTTTTATCGTGACTGCGATATTGCGGCAGGCACTTTTGACACATTTTTGGGACCATTCACATTTGTACAGCGATCCGTACTATAAAAATGCATTGATTACTGTATAAATGTGACTGTCAGGGAAGGGGTTAACACTAGGGGGCTATCAAGGGGTTAAATGTGTTCCCTAGGGAGTAATTTTGACTGTGGGGGGAGGGGACTGACTGGGGGAGGTGACTGATCGGTGTCCCTATGTACAAGGGACACAGCATCGGTCTCCTCTCCCTGACAGAATGTGGATCTGTGTGTTTACACACAGATCAACGGTCCTGCTCAGTTTCTGGGCAATTGCAAATGCCTGGCGGACATTGCGGACGCCGGACACGCGCATTTGCTCCCCAGTGAAGCGGTGGTTGCTTGCATGCCCCAATTAAAAAAATGTAAAAAATCAAATTTCTTCATAAATTTAGTCCAATATCTATTCTGCTACATGTGTTTAGTAAAAAATCCTAATAAGTGTATATGGATCGGTTTACAACAGGGCTTGACAAAATTCAGGCGCCCGGAAGCTTAGGCTGGCCGGTAATTGAGGCCGCGGCTTTGCGGCCTTCTGCAGGCCTAAGCTTCCTTCTGTGAAGGGCACAAATTTGCGGCCTAAATTACCGGGCAGCGCGGGCCTGCCACAATCGCACAGCGGGGGAGGTGGGGGAGCACGGAGACACAGGATCCTGTGTCTCCGTGCGCCCCCATCTCCACCGCCACGCGATCGCAGCGGGCCCGGGTCAGCCGGTAATTGAGCCCACGGCTTTGCGGCCTAAGCTTCCTTCTGTGAAGGCCGCAAAGCCACGGCCTCAATTACTGGCGGGGGAGGTGGGGGTGCACAGAGACACAGCACCAGGTGAGAATTACACTACAATTTTTTTTACCTTTTACCCTTTTTTTACCATTCATATTTAGTGTAAAAAGTCTCCATTTCATCACTAGTCAGTCCCCCACCATCAGGAGAGAGACAACCTGACCAATACAATCATTGCTAAATAAGGGAGGGGGGATAGTGGGCTATATGCTGCTATAAAGGGGGGGGTAGTGGGGTGTATGCTATATAGGGGGGATAGTTGGGCGCATGGTATATGGGGGGGGGGGGGATTTACGCAGACTAAATTGTCCGCTTGTGGAATGGCGACAAACTTTTACCCTTTAAAATCTCCATAGGCGACGTTTAAAAAATTCTACAGGTTGCATGTTATGAGTTACAGAGGAGGTCTAGGGCTATAATTAATGCTCTTGGTCTACCAATCGCGGCGATACCTCACATATGTGTGTTGAATACTGTTTACATATGCGGGCGCTACTCACGTATGCGTTCGCTTCTGCGCACGAGCATGTCGGTAAGGGGAAAGTTTTCTGGCTCCTAACTTTTTTAGCTGGCTCCTAGATTCCAAGCAAATTTGTCAAACCCTGGTTTACACAGTCTACAACTGGGATATATTCATGGGTTTTTGATTTTGATGTAGTAGTAATGGTGGAGATTGGCGACTTATAGCGGGACACCGATATTGCGCTGGACTATCGGACACTAACTGACATATAAAAATATGCACTGTCACTGTACTAATGACACTGCTGGGAAGGGGTTAAACATCTAGGGGGAGATATCAATTCTAGTCCCTGCTTTGCAGAGACACACAATCAGTCCCCCTGTCAGAAAGCAGATGCTCTTGTAACAGTGCTATAGGGCATTCTCAGCAAGTTTCCAGCACAGAGAAACACTGATCTGTCTCCTCCCTTTGTGAGTCCCCGCCCCCTACAGTTCGATTTACTCATTAGGGAACACATTTAACCCCTTCACCGCCCCCTAGTGTTAACCCTTTCCCTGGCAGTCACATTTATACAGTAATCAGTGCATTTTTATAGCACTGATCGCTGTATAAATGTGAATGGTCCCAAAATAGTGTCAAAAGTGTCTCATATGTCCGCCACAATGTCACAGTCACAATCAAAATCGCAGATCATCGCCATTACTAATTAAAAAAAAATACCATAAATCTATCCCCTATTTTGTAGATGCTATTACTTTTGCGCAAACCAATCAATATACACTTATTGCGTTTTTTTTTTCCCAAAATATGTAGAAGAATATATATCGGCCTAAGCTGAGGAAAAAACTTTTGGGATATTTTGGGATATTTATTACAGCAAAAGATAAAAGATAGGGAATAAAATATAGCGCTTGTTCACAAAACACACAGTAATTTAAAGCAGCAATAAAAAGATGTTATACAACACCAAGGCAATATGTAAAAAAGATAAATCGCGCTAAGTAAAAAAGCTGTATAACAAAATACACTTTCAAATTAAAAAAAAGGCATACTGAGTATATAAACAGGTATGTGTATATAACCCTAAACGTGTGAGTTCATTGTTCCAATTGTGACAATATTCATAGAGTTTACACAGTCCACCGGAAAATCAAGGTTCATAGAAGGGAGAACTCCCAGGTGCAGATAATAGCACACTCCAGAAAAGTGCTACAGAAGATACCTCCACCACATACACATATAGGGCCAGATTCAGAGAGTGATTACGCCGGCGTAACAGGAGATGCGCGGCGTAAGTCTAATTGTGCACGTGCGCTTCGATGCACGGCATCCCCAAAACGAGATACGCAAGAAATCTACTTTTTTTTGTCCAGCGTAATTTCGTTAGACAGGCGCATCCGTCCGCGCAAAACTGCGCTAGGCCCACCATTGATTTGCTATTCAAATATGCTAATGAGGGAGTTACGGGGATCCACAAAAGAACGTTGGTGCAGCGCAGGCTACGCGCTGTGCCCAACAGCAAATTGCCCTGTCTAAAATTAGACCATATAAAAACTGGTCTAAAATTAAAAAATTTGTCTACATGTCAGATAAAGCAACACTGTTAGTGAGGAGCTGAGCAGTCACACATGTTGCCCAACAAACTGTATGCCAACATGCCAGTGGCATCCATGCTCATAGTTATACTACTGACTTTAGATGAGCAAAGAAGGAGGAGGGCAATGAGGAGGGCACTGAGGAGGGCAATGAGGAGGGCACTGAGGAGGGCACAGGATTTTTTTCACCCTCAACTCACATAGTGTGAATCGTTCATTTATTAATGTCGAATAAAAAGGTATGCACTTACAATTGTGAAGTAAATAATGGCATCGAAAAAATATGTAGCCGGCCGGCTAGCACAAACAGCCGTATCTTCCGGGTTGAGGTCATATGCGCGGTCCTGTGAGGCGGCGTGCTGACGTCACCGCGCATTCGAGTTTTTTCTGTCTCCTATACATACTGTGATGCACATTGAGTGTATGCGGAGACTATCTTTAACCAGGTGATCGGGATTTGGAGCATTCTGACGACTTCATGCTTGCTTTTCAATGCTGCATACTTTCCTTCATCTGGTAAGAGGCTATATGTGTATGTGGTGGAGGTATCTTCTGTAGAACTTTTCTGGAGTGTGCTATTATCATCTGCACCTGGGAGTTCTCCCTTCTATGAACCTTGATTCTCCGGTGGACTGTGTAAACTCTATGAATATTGTCACAATTGGAACAATGGACTCACACGTTTAGGGTTATATACACATACCTGTTTATATACTCAGTATGCCTTTTTTTTATTTGAAAGTGTATTTTGTTATACAGCTTTTTTACTTAGCGCGATTTATCTTTTTTACAAAAGATAAAAGATATTGTGTAATTTTCAAACTTGTCGCATTTCTTCTGTTTATATCGCAAAATATAAAAACCGCAGAGATGATCAAATACCACAAAAAAAAAGCTCCATTTGTGGGGGAAAAAAATTATCAAATGGGTACAGCGTTGCATGATTGCGCAATTGTCATTCAAAGTGCAACAGAGCTAAAAACTGAAAATTGACAAGGGCAGGAAGGGTATGAAAATTCCCTGTATTGAAGTGATTAAGACAGAGCCCATCCCATGTGAATGGGGCCTAAAACATATTTTTATAAACACATGCACAGGGAGGAGCAGAGGCTGGGAAACAAAATAAATAATTGAAATACATTACAAATAGCACACTTTTCTTTAGGTTGCCAAGCTACATTTTAACATTTATGGGCAAACCAAACAATTTTCAACTGTGGAAGATGTGAACACCATTTTTTTTTTGTTCTGCCAGCAATTCATAACCTTCAGAAATATACTATAAACTTTTTTAATATCTGCCGTAAATGAATTTTTATGAAGTGACATTTTTTACAGAACACATAATTTACATAGCTGCTTTTACATAATGACAGCACTTAGAAATATTTTTTGTTTTGCTTTTACAAGGCAGAAATGTTCCCAGAATGAGACTTTTACATAAAGTGTCTTGTCACAATGTTCAATGCAAGCAAAAAAAATCATGAAGGTATGCTGTGCTGATGATCTTGGTTAGGAGATCACATGGGACTCCATTTATAAGACATGTGTTACACATACTGTATGTCAGAAGAATTTGTGCTAAAAAGGCTACATTAACCTTTTCAGACAGAATTTTACATTTCCATATGTCTAAAGTCTTTTCTACCCATGCCATTCGGATTTGCTTATCTCTCATGTAATATGTCCATGGTCAATCTGAACCCTCTCTATTTGAAATTGTGACAGATCGCCTGGCACCCGCCTGGGTGCCTCCGCCAAGATACAGCTTCATCTACTCTAGCTTAGGTGCAAACTGGAACTCACTTTATTGTAATTTCACACAAAATCAGATAAGAGCTTAATCACATTATCCTAAACAATGCAAATTTTAAACAGTAATATCAGCACATCTAACAGTACATCTACAGGCATACCCCACTTTTAAGTACACAATGGGGTTTATTTTCTAACGCTGGAAATCGCAATATCAGGCTCACTTCTGCATAGAAACCAGTGGGCTTCTAACCCCAGCTTGTTCAATTAAGCCTGATAATAAAACCTGGAGCCCAGGTTCACACTGGGCTGCGGGAGTGAAGCCGTGCGAGTTTAGCAGTCCCGATTTCGGCCACGATTTAAGAAACATCTGTGCAGGTTTCTGCACAGATGTCAATGTAAATCGCGGCCCGAAATCGCAAAAAAGTAGTACAGGAACTACTTTTTGAAATCGGTGCAGCGCCGCAGATGCGGCGTCGCACCGATTAGGATGGTGTCATTGCCGACAATTTCCGGCAAATGCCGCCGATTTGAGATCTCAAATCAAACCAAATCGTACCCAGTGTGAACCTGGGCGGAAGCTCATTTGTTTCTGTGCAGAAGTGAGCCTTATTTTGCACTTTCCAGCTTTAGTAAATAAACCCTATTGTGTACTTAAAAGTGGGGTATGCCTGTAATGAATTAATGAATTAATTAATGAAGTAATGAACGAATTAAACAGTGAACTAATTAACTAGAAAGCTAATTAACAACTAGGCCCCTAGAAAAGCCTTGATTAATCAGGGGGTGACCACCCCAGACAGTCCTGCAGCAGATCTCTTTCTTTTCATATCCATCTTCTCACTGAGACTTAAGTTGGCAGAGACCATCATGGCTTCCTTGAGTGTTAAATGTGGTCATAACGTGTCATCTTACATTATATAACAGGATATCTTCTTAAATACTTGTAGCTCCCTCAAATGCTAGGGCCCATAGTCAGTAGGCAAGAGGCGACCCTACAGTCCCCTTCAAAAGGCCTGTCCTGGTTGGGTCACAGAAATGTAAATAAAATGCTTTATGATTCCGGCACTTCCTGTAGATCATGTGCCATTCCAGGAAGCTCTTCATATACCACCATGCACTGCCTTACTACATCACAGAATAGGGTATGATGCCCTCATTACTATACCACCTCTTGTTTAATTTCCACCCACGTTCCTACTTCTTTAATTAAGATGATCATACACTATGCAATCTGATTGTAAAATCTCCTTCAGGTCCTACCATCAGCTATGTAGTGCAAGGGCCTGTCTGATTTGATACAAATTGAATAGATTGTTCGGGTGGGTACTCCTATTCCATAATTTTGGTAAGTCTAAAGGAAATTGTACAGAGATTGTACAATGAGATTGCACAGTGTATGGTCAGCCTAATACAAGTACAAAGGAGGGAGTGGGCAGAGACACTCATCTGTCAAACCCCATTCACATTTAGGAAGTGTAGAAGAAAATGTTTGGGGTGTGAGAATAAACTTGTTAAATTGAAATTTTGTGAAAAAAAATATAGAATTTTATTTACTCTTTTCATTTTTCAAAAACAATTGTTGCAAAAAAAAAAAAGGCCCCTTCCTAAATACATTGGATTGTGTGTGTGTGTGTAGGGGGGGGGGTTGTGTACAGTATACCACGGCTTGTAGACTCTATAACTTTCAAACAGTCTAAATAATGTACATCTATTTGACCTAAATTTATGAAAAAAGATTATTTATTTGCAATGTTTTATAACAGAAATAAGGAATCAGGTTGATTTTTTTTCCAATTGTTTGTTAATTTTTCCTTTTTATAGTATCAGGACTTTTTTTCTGGGGGAACTTGGGGGAACTCAGTTCCACCACCTTTGGCTCAGACCCTTTGGTGCCCGCTCACCACAATCACTTGTGAACACAGAAGTCTGGTTTCTGTGTTTACAAGTGACTGCTTTGTAACCCCCTGAACTCTGCACACTGTATGTAATGCAATTCTGGTATTTAATGCCCCTTTAAGACCCTTCTACTGTTTGTGAAATCTGAACGGGTCGTGGTTGAGTTCCTGCACCTATTTTCTGAGAAAAAAAGCTCTGTATAGTATAAATACAGAAAATACTGAAAACTGAAAAATGGTTTGGACAGGAAGTGAATTTAACATGCTGGTCTTAAAGTTGTTAATCAAAGCTATTTTTTTTAACTGAGAGGTGTGACTAATGTACAAAGAATGACTTTTTTCCAGTGGAATGAGTCTGTCGGATGTTGGACTTGTATCATTAGCATTTAATATTAAGGTTTAATGTTTCCTTTTCCTGAATCCAATCCACTTACCGTACATAATTTTACAAATTAGCAAATTAATTCAGATTTTCATTTATTAATAATTAAACATGAAACTAAGACCTGAGTTATAAATATAACCTTTGATTAATTGAGTGTGAAGTGATATCCCTGAATCATATAGTTTATGGACTAAAAAATGATCGGAATTAATGTTATTGCCATTACATACCGTATATACTCGAGTATAAGCTGAGTTTTTCAGCACATTTTTTGGTGCTGAAAATGCCCCCTCGGCTTATACTCAAGTTGCCTTTTTGTGCCTGATCTCTCGGACTTTTGGGACCCGGTACTGGGCCAAACTTGGCACACATAAAGCCCCACTCTTTCTCTACAAGTTTGCAAAGTTTGCTGTGTGGGGAACCTACGGCCGGGGAGCACCGATTTTTCAAAGCCGGGCACCCCTTCTATATACTCCCATGTTAAAACATAAGTCTAGTCACGGGCACAGTGAAGCATGGACACATTGAGGCATGGGCACAGTGAGGCATGGGCACAGTGAGGTATGGGCACAATGAGGCAAGAACACAGTGAGGCATGGGCACAGTGAGGCATGCACATGGAAATAGTGAGGGAAAGTGAGGCACAGTGAGCCATGCAGGTGGACACCCTAGGCTTATACTCGAGTCAATACGTTTTCCCATTTTTTTGTGGTAAAATTAGGTGCCTCCGCTTAGGTGCCGTACACACGGCAGAGAACCTCGACGGGCAGAACACATCGTTCCGCCCGTCGAGGTTCTCTCCCGGCCGTCGAATTCGGCGACCCGCACGTCGGGAATGGCAACCAGCCATTCTTCCAGGCGGGCCGTCGAGGAAATAGAGAGCGTGCTCTCTATTTCGGCTCGACGGGCTTCCCGACGGGAAGCTCGCTGAGACCGTACACACGGCCGAGGTCCTCGCTGGAATGTGCATTCCAGCGAGGTTCTCGCTGATTTTCAGCGAGAACCTCGGCCGTGTGTACGGGGCCTCATATTCGGGTCGGCTTATACTCGAGTATATACGGTAATTAGAAAATGGTGAAATGCAAAAGAAGCATCCAATAAAAAAGAAAAAACAAACAATCTAGTAACAGCATGGAGTAAGATACTTGTTTCTTTATGCTTTGTTTCTGTGAGGCATAATAATTTCTGTAAGTCAATAACTATTGCCTTAATAGTGGAACTACTGTCTTTACAGCTGGTATAGGGTGCTTTCTTACTGTAATAGTGGTAAGCACGTCTAATTTGCGGGTTTCCCGTTTAGTTTGCATGTTCTCCCTGTGCTTGCGTGGTTCCCTTTGGGTACTTTAGCTTCCTTCCACACTCCAAAGACATGCTGGTAGGTAAATTGGCTCCTTTCCAAATTGGACTCAGTATGTGTATGTATGCATATGAGACACGGACCTTATAGAGCGTTCTCAACCTGGGGGTCAGGACCCCCTCGGGGGTCGAATGGCAATTTGCTAGGGGTCACTGAATCCTGGGCTGTTCCTTAAGCCTGCACCACTCTCCCAGCCTTTTTGCTATTGAGCCAGAAACACAGTAACACTACCTGTGATTATAGTTGCCATTAAAAGTCCCCACTACAGTTCTCAGATCAGCAGATGACCTTCATCAAGAGCACCTAAATTGGCTGATCAGAACTCTCCCTCAGCATTGGCACTTATCCCACCCCCCACCAGCACTGCCACTCATCTAATTTGTAAATTTAATGTGTAAACTAATGCGCAAAGCCACACTAACAAGGATACTAGAAACTAATAAAAACAAATGATAAAACTAAACAACAGCCACAACTAAATAGTGCTCACACACTGAATAATGTAAAAATGGGGGGGTTGTTATAGCGCTTGATAATGCATAAACTCAAATAACCAATTCCTGTGAGTCGAAGAAATGTATCAAAAAAATGTGTGTTCCACTCCAAATGAAAGAAACCGCCCAACATCAACCATATAATGTGGAGGGTAATGGGAGTGAAAAATTTATGAAGAATAATAAAAATAGTGCAAATGCCACCAAGGGCACAGTAATAATCGTACTAATGATGTTGGTAATTAAGTGAAGAATAAATAATCATCAATAATATAAACAATGAAATTAAAATGAAAACGAATTAATAAATATCCAAAATAATTAATGTGAAAAAAAAACAATAACGTGCATAAAAGATGCATCCATTAAAAGTGCAAATGTGCAATACAATTCATGCAATCAGTAGTGTAGGTGAAAACAGTCTATGAGAATGGCTCCTTATTATATGGTACGTGGGGAGTCCGAGGTAAAGGGCATTTGCATAGTCCCGTCTGGAGTTAACAATTGCTCCCCCCACGACCGCCAAGTCTTCTTTGGGGATGAAAGGAGCAAGTCTGTGTAGTAGGCGCAGCAGATGGTGGGATCCGCTGACTACTGACCCTATTTGTGCGTTCATTGTCATATAGGAGTCAAAAATGACCCCTAGACTTTTGATTTTGGTGCTAGGGGAGATGATTTTGCCCAGAATGGGCGGGGGTGTCCATGTTGTTGCAGGTTGATTCCTACGCTTGGCGTGAAACAGGAGAAGTTCTGTTTTCGCTCCATTGAGTTTAAGATAACTCTTTGTCATCCAGTCCTCTATCAAAGAGAGGCATGTCTCTAGATTGAGGTGGTGATCCTTTTTGTTTCCAATGTGGAAATACAGTTGTGTGTCGTCTGCATATGAGTGATAAAGCAGTTTTTGGCTGCTGATAATCTCAAAAAGAGGACGAAGATAGATGTTAAACAGCACCGGTGACAGAGGCGATCCTTGAGGGACTCCGCATTATACTGTGAGTTTCTCAGAAGTGAAAGGTCCTAACTTCACTGTTTGCGATAAATCACCTTCTGCGACTCTGGCTACTTCAGCTAGCCGTGTCAATAATAGCTTGTGGTCTACAGTGTCGAAAGCTGCGCTTAGGTCCAACAGAACCAGAAGACAAGATTCTCCTTCGTCTGCGGCCTCGAGAGCATCGTCCCATATTTTGAGCAATGCAGTTTCCGTCCCGTGTCCGGGACGGAAACCCGATTGAAATGGATCAGGTAGCTTGTGGGTATCTAGATGCTGTTGCAGCTGTTGTACCACTACTTTTTCCATTACCTTTAAAAGTACATTTAGGCCTGTTATGGGATGGCGGTGGAGTGGGTCCTTGGGGTCTAGGGTGGGTTTCTTCAAGATGGGTTGGATTATGCCCTCTTTCAACTGTGAGGGCACTATGCCTTCCTTGAAAGACTGGTTAATAAGCTGCGTGATGGGAGGTGCCAGGATGTCGGCGCATTCCTTCAGCAGTTTAGTGGGGATGATATCATTTGGCGCTGTGCCATTACGCAAAGTACCAATGATATTTTTAGTGGCATAGATGGTGATGGGCTCCAGAGTGAACTTACCTGATAGTGGTGAATTACTGTGGGTATTGTGTAAAAAATTGCGGGGGGGGGGGCTGAGGGGGGAATTGTTTCGCTGAATGCTTTCACGGATTCCCTCGTTTTTATTAATGAAGTAATCTGATAATTCATTAAAAAATTCTTGTGTGTCCGAATTGGGGACTTCAAGACATCCTGGATTCATGGTCTGAGTGACCATCTTGAAGAGTTCGCGGGGGCGGTTGAGGGCGCTGTTGATAGCCTCGGAAATTTTTTTTTCTTGGCTTGGAAGATTTATTTATGGTATTTTCTTGTTATTGCCTTGTAGATGGAGAGGTTTACCTCTGAAGAGCTTCTTTTCCAGGCGGCTTCCGCCCTTCTGCGCTCTTGCTTCAGTAACGACAGCTGGTTGTTAAACCAGCTGTAGTTGTTTTTCCGGATGCGGGTTTTACGTTTCGGCGCTACTAAGTCAGCTGACTGTAGTAGGGTTGAGTTTATGGCATCCAGTGTTTCTACGACCGTTTGATGCGGCTGAATTGTTTTTATCCTTAATGTGGTTTTGAAGAGTTCCGAGTGGAGCTTCTTCTGGCATCTAGTCCAGTGTGTTGTCACTGGTCTAGATGTTTTTGTTGCGGGGGGGATTTTGGAAATAATGAATTTAATTGCATGGTGATCAGTCCATGGCAACGGTTCAGTTTCCAAAATTTTTATTTCCATATCTTGTTTGAAAATAAGATCGAGTGTGTGACCTGAAACATGTGTGGGCCCACATACTAGTTACTGTAACCCTAAACCTTCCAGATGGTCAATACAGGCGTCGGCAACGGGGTCTTGTAAGGAGCTGGCCCAGACGTTGAAATCCCTGAGCAGCAAAAGGTGTTTGCTGTTGAGGGTGTAAGTGGAGATTTAGGGCTCTTTCACACGTCCGTTCAGTTTTTTAGATCTTTTTTTTTCCCCTTCAGTTGATCCGTTTTTTCATCTGTTTTTCGTCCGATTACATCCGTTTCCGTTCTGTTTTCCGTCCGTTTTCCGTCCGTTTTTCGATCCGTTTTTTTTTTTTTTTAACGTTATATAATCAGCTTTTCAAGAATTTTCCCATGATTCTCCCAGCGTGCATTGTGCTTTCTTCTTGCTGTATGTTAACAGCCAGCTGTTTGGTTCCTGATTCATTGTTGTACTTTACAGCTTATTAAGATGGATTTGGGGAGTTATTATGAGAATGTGACTTCATTTGTCATGCTCTACTATCTGTGGAGAAAAAAAAGCATGACCACGAAGATGTCTGCGAGGAGACGCTGTTACTGGGCACATCCCATGCTCCTCAAGAGGCCAACTGAGGTTTTTTTTGCTCTGCACTACGCAGATTTGCGACGTTACCCTCCACATTTTTTAAATTTTACCAGAATGACGATTCCATCATTTGATTATTTGCTGGAAAAGTTGCATCCACGATTATACCGGACAAACACAGACATGAGACGTCCTGTGCCTCCAGAGGAGCGACTTCTCATTACCCTCAGGTAAGCCAGCCAGCCAGCCATTTAGCTTGATTATGTCCAGTGTAATGTTGGATTCCTTTCATAATTTCTTCTACTCTTCTACTCTTCCTAGGTTTCTTGCATCTGGAGTTTCTTATACGTCACTAAACCATTTTTTTTTGGTGGGAATCTCAACTATATCAGGAATAGTATGTGAGACCTGTGAAGCAATATGGGAGGAGCTTCGGTCGTCTGCAATGCCTGTTCCAGATGCCACCATGTGGCAGGAAATAGCGAATGGCTTTTGGAAAAAAACACAATTCCCTAATTGCGTTGGAGCCCTGGATGGGAAACACATCAGAATTCAGATGCCACCTGGATCTGGCTCGCAATTTTTCAACTATATAAAATACTTTTCCCTTGTGCTAATGGCAATCTGCAACAGTAACTACAGGTTTGTAGCTGTTGATATAGGGGCCTATGGATCTAATGCAGACTCAAGAGTCTTTTTAGCATCACAAATGGGGAGAAGACTACTGGAGGGACACTTTAATTTCCCATCAGATAAACCACTACCATCAACTGTAGGACCAGATTTGCCACATGTTCTTGTAGCTGATGAGGCATGTGGACTTTCCCAGCATCTTTTAAGGCCTTATGCCAGGAACAATTTAACGACCCCCAAAAAAGTTTTCAACTATCGCTTGAGTCGTGCAAGGCGCCTTATTGAATGCACCTTTGGCATTTTGAGTAGCAAATGGCACATATTTCATACCGCAATACAACTCAGCGTGGAGAATGCCCAACTGGCAATCCAAGCCTGCTGTGTCCTCCACAATGTCATCTGTGAGAAGGAAGGGATTTCTGTTGAGGAAGAGGACGAGATAGACTTACCTTCTGTACGCTTTTCCGGACTGCGACCCAACAATTCTGCCATTACCATGCGTGACAATTTTACCAATTTTTTTATGTCCCCAGAAGGAGAGGTTCCGTGGCAGTATCAGTATGTGTAAAAACAGTCACGAGGCACTTTATGATGTGCACCTTGCTAGTAACATGTTTCACCCCTTTTAGTTAGGGCCATTTCACACTGGTGCGTTTTTGCCGCGTTTTCGCGCTAAAAATAGCGCTATTAAAACGCCCCCCATGCACCCCTCCATTGAAATGAATTAAAAACGCGGTAAAAACGCTGTAAAAATGCGGTAAAATCGCGGTGTTTTGCCGCGATTTTAATCGCGGAAAAACACAGAGATTTTACTGCGATTTTACCGTGTTTTAACAAGTTTTTACCGCGTATTTACCGCGTTTTTGATTCATTTCAATGGAGGGGGGCATGGGGGGCATTTTAATAGCGCTATTTTTAGCGCGAAAACGTGGCAAAAACACGGCAAAAACGCACCAGTGTGAAATGGCCCTTAACTTGCATGATCCTTGTTGTCCCAGTGAAAATGGCCATTCATTTCTACATTTCTGATTTCTACAAATGTATGCTTTCATGCTTCAATTGTCATTACCGTTGTCCCTATGATATATCAGTTTGTTTCTTTTCACATAAAATACCAAAAAACAAACATTTTCATGCAGTCAAGTATATTTAATTGAACTTCATGACCGCAACATGTAGAATGTAACTTATAGTAAAATCATTAAAATAAGAAATAGACATAAAAAAAAGGGGCAAAAAACAATTTATTAAACTGGTATCAAAACTTTGCAAATAACATAATTAAAGGTCTTGGTAATAAGGGGTTGGGAAAAGGGAAGAACCTGTGTGTGAAGTGCCCTGGGAAGGAGAGTGATCATAGCTGGGTACCTGGGGTGGGGCTTGAAAATTTTGGGCAGTGGAGGCTGGGGCACGATGATGATGGGAGATAGGGCTGGGTTGGTAATGTTGACTGTAGGGAGCTGGTGGTGCGTGATCGGGGTACAATTGGCGTTGGGGAGGGGGGATAACTGGGGCACAGGGTCTCCAGACATAGACGCCCTTACACAATTTCCAATGTACTGACCGATTGCCAAGTGCATGTCTAATTTTCTTTGGGCGGAATTTTTTTTTTTTTCAAAATTATGTGTTTATTCAGAAACAAGAAACAGGCTCACACGGACCACAACGAAAGTACAGGCATATTGATATGATAACATGGCACAGCAAAAGTATATAAGAATACTACATATACAGGGGTGAGCATTTGCCACACCCAATATGAATCAGCAGTCAATATCTGTAGCCCAGTATCTCGTCGTCTTGTGGGTGGCTGGTTGGTGGACTACATATCACCTAAGGTGTTTGATCGGTCGTCATGGTCCCATGGGACTGCCTCCCGCTCCTGCTTTTTTAGTATTTTAAAGAACAGTGCAGTAGGAAGAAAGAAAGCAGGGGGGGGTGTATGGGGGAAGGGCCAAAAGGGGCCGGGTAGAGCCCGGGTCTAGTGGGGGTGGAGAATAGGATAGGGGGGAGGGAGGGGGGGTAGGTCCGCGAGCATGGATATTCATCTTTTTCAGCGTAGAAATTGGGTGTCAAAGGTTACCCGATGAGTTGGGTATAGTCAGGCCTGTGGGTACATTCGGGGTTGCTAGGGGGTGCCTCTGAGGGCTTGCCCCTCATCCGAATATTTAAAAATGTTCCAAAGTTGCCAAGTTCTGGAATATGCCTCTTGTCTGTTTTGGCTCGTGAGGATCAAGTCTTCCATCCTGTTGATGTCATCCACCCTCCGTAGCCACATTGCAGCCGTCGGGGGGTGTGGAGACTTCCAGCACAATGGAATACAAGCCTTGGCGGCATCCAGAAGGTGGCGTACAATCGATTGTTTATATATACGTATTGGTACGTCGTTAGCATGTAGAAGGAAGTACGCCGGGTCATCGGGTATTATGCGATCGGTGAATTTTTGCGATATGCGCCGCACCTCCTCCCAATATGGGCGCAGGAAGGGGCATGACCAGAAGATATGTAATAGTGTGCCCTTATCCGCTTGGCACCGCCAGCAGCGGTCTGATGTCGATGGGTAAAATTTATTTAAAAGGGCCGGGGTCTTGTACCACCTCGTCAGGATTTTATAGTTGGTTTCTTGTACCTTGGTGCAGATCGACGACTTATGTACGAACGTAAGGATATGTTGTGTCTGCCTAGGTGAGAATGTATAGTTTAGGTCCCGTTCCCATTTAGTCAGGCTTGGGATACGGTAGTTTTCTGTTGGCGTATCCAGCATGGAATGAGTGAGGGACAGGGCGTGTGGCAGCGTGCCCGAATCCGAGCACAGCTCCTCGAAGGCTGTGGGGGAAGAGTCAGATGGGCCAGGGGGTGTCAGGGTGGCCAGGAAGTGGCTAAGTTGGTGAGCTCGCAGGAAATCCAGCTGGAACCTGCCCACTGGGTCCATCAGTTCCAAGACCGTCCTCCAACGACCTGTCACTCCAAAGTGAGAGGCCTGAAATATGCCTGTTTCCTTCAACATGGAGAATCTTGCGTCCCGCATGCCAGGTTCAAAAGAGGGGTTCCCCAATATTGGGCGTAGCGGTGAGTTTCCCGATGAGAGGCGCGTCTGGGTCAGAAGTCTCGCGCAGATCTTAACAGTGTTACCTATCAGCGGGTGGGCCTTAGATAGTCTCTGCGCCGCCGTAGGGCACCAGGGCGCTCTGTCCAGAGGGATTTCGCATTGTGACTGTTCCAGTCTTGGCCATAGTTTGGTGACCCCATGTCTGCACCAGTCTATCAGTCGGGTCAGGTGAGCGGCGTGGTAGTATGATCGGACGTTTGTCATCGCCATGCCCCTGTATGCCTTTGGAAGAGAAAGGATCGTCTTGTGAATTCTGGGGCGTTTTCCAGCCCACAAGAAAGTCGTGAAGATAGTTTGGGTTTGTTTAAAGAAGTCAGCCGGTATGTGTACGGGGAGAGCCTGTAGGAGGTATAAAAATGTTGGAAGTATGGTCATTTTAAGTACACTGCACCTGCCAAACCAGGAGTGGAAGCCAGTAGTCCACTGGGTTAGCAACGTCTGGACAGATCTAAGTAAGGGCGGGAAATTTAGCTTATATACCTGGGAGATCTTCGGGAGAATACACGTGCCTAAGTAGGTCAGGGCTGTGTCAGTCCATTTCAAAGGGTAGCTGTTTCGAAGACGGGCCAGCTGTGACTCCACCACTCCCACCCCCATCGCCTCTGATTTCGTGAAATTAATCTTTAGGTTGGACAGTTGTCCATATCTGTCGAATTCTCGCATCAGAGCGGGTAAAGATATCAATGGTGATGTTAGCGAGAAGAGCATGTCATCAGCATAAGCTGATACTTTATATTGCTCGTTCCCTATTTCAATACCCCTGATGTTTGGGTTCAATCTTACATGCCTTAGGAAGGGTTCTAGGGATAGAGCGAATAGGAGGGGCGAGAGTGGGCAGCCCTGCCTGGTCCCATTGGTGATCGGAAATGTCTCTGACAACGTTCCGTTTGCTCTAACTCTAGCTGTCGGGTTTGTGTAAACCGCCGAAACCCAGTTCATCATTTTCGGTTCCATCCCTATATGTCTCAGGGTGTTGAACATAAATGGCCAGCTGACCCTATCAAATGCCTTCTCGGCATCTGTCCCTATAAGGACGCATGGGGTCTTCGATGTCGTGGCCACGTGAATTAGATTTAACACTTTGACAGTGTTGTCCCTGGCTTCTCTAGCTGGGACAAAGCCCACCTGGTCAAGGTGAATCAAGTCTGGCAGGTGTTGCTGAATCCTTGACGCTATGATTTTGGTAAATATCTTAAGGTCGGTATTTAGTAGCGAAATCGGACGATAGCTACCGCACTGGCCTGGGTCTTTCCCGTCTTTGTGGATTACAGCCACCTGCGCTTGTAGCGTAGAGGCATGCAATTCCATCCCAGTACTCAAGCTGTTAAGAAGGGCCACTAGGTGTCTACCCAGGGAGGGAAGGAGGGTCTTATAATAGGCAATAGTCAGGCCGTCCGGTCCCGGGGCTTTACCCGGTTTGGCATTGCTCAGTGCTGTCGTAAGTTCCGATAGAGTAATCGGTTCTTCCAGAAGGTCTCTCGTCTCCGCGGGTAGTGTCGGCATATGTGAGGAGGCTATGTAGCTCTCTGTCAAGTCGCCGTCTCGGGTCGGTGGGGTGGTTGGCAGATTGTACAGGTCATGGTAAAAGTTTCTAAACTCCCGAGAGATTTGTTGAGGCGTAGAGATCTTTTGACCTCCGCGTGACATGATATGTGGTATGTAAGATGACTTATTTTGTAAGCGGATGGCTTGGGCAAGCATCTTGCCGCATTTGTCACCTGATTCATAGACCTTACGTCTGCATATCTGTATTGCCGCTTTGGCCTTATACTGCATTATATCAGTGACTTGCCTGCGGGTATTGTCCAGGTCAGTGCTCAGTTGTAACGACGGGGCCTGTTTGTGTTGTGTTTCTAATGCTTGCAGTTTAAGAAGTAGTGCAGTCAGTCGTTCGGACCTCAGTCTCTTCAGTCTAGCTCCATGTTTAATAAGTATGCCCCTAACAACTGCTTTGTGGGCCTCCCAGACTATTCCTGGTGTGCAGTCCTGGGCGGTGTTTTCGTCAAAATAATGTCTCAGTTCCCTGACCACTTTCGTCATAGTATCCTGGTCTTGTAAAAGGGACTCATTCAAACGCCACGGGTGTTTCTGGGCGGATTGTCTGTCTGTCAGGGCGTAGACCAACGTAACCGGAGCGTGGTCTGACCAAGTAATGGAGCCTATGGAGGAGTCCTTCACGGCATCCAAGTGTTTGTGGGGGATTAGGAAGTAGTCTATCCTGGAGTAGGACTGGTGAGGCCTGGAGAAGAAGGTATAGTCCCTCTCTCCAGGGTGGCACAGCCGCCAGGTATCCACCAGTCGATTAGAATGTAGTAGCGTCTGAATGGTTTTCCGTGTGGTCCCCGACGTCGAAGACAATCCAGTGGACGTGTCCTCCGCGGGTGACAGGGGAATGTTCAAGTCGCCACCCACCACAAGTTGTCCCTCTGCAAAGCCCGTTAGGTGTTTGAAGCGTCTCGTCAGGAAAGTGTCTTGCCGTTCGTTTGGGGCATAGAGATTTGCAAACGTAATTAATGTCTCCCCTATTTTGCCTTTTAAAAACAGAAACCGCCCCTCTGCATCTAACAATACATCTCCGTGCGACCAGGGTACTCTAGCAGAGATCAATACGGAGATACCCCTAGACTTGGCCAACGCGTACGCGGAGTGGTACGCGATCGGGTAGTTTTTGTTTTTCAACACAGGGGAGTGGCCGTCCCTAAAGTGCGTCTCCTGCAGTAGAACCACGTCCGCCCGCAGGCGGCGCATATCATTCAACAGCATCCTCCTCTTCTCAGGGGTATTCAAACCCTTGGCATTCAGTGATATAACAGTCAGCTCATCCATGCTTGCAGACAGGGGGGGGGTAAAATCACCAGGGGTAATAGAGAATTAGGTCCGTGTGGTAGTTAGGGGTGGACCACACCAGACAGGTCAGGGGGGGGGGGATTAAGTGGGATGGGAGAAGTGAGCTACTGCTCCGGAGAAAGAGGGGCCGGAGCAACAGGCCGCGACAAGGGTGTGCGGCTCAAAAGAGGAAGAAGAAAGAAAAGAAAAAAAAACAAAAAGAAACAAAGTTAGCCTAACAGGCTAAGAGCGCTCTCCAGCAAAGTGCTGGGTACCGAGCGCGGGCCTATGTGGGTAGATGGGTGAACAGAGCCGGCGGAGCGAGCCCCCGGCCCTGCCAACCCCCACCGTCCAGTCAGCAAAACATGTCAGCTGTCGGCATTGCAATCGAATTAAACATCATAATAAACAGAGCAATAAGAGCATCGGTCAGGGTCATATCTACTACAATTTAACATTAGTGCAGCCCCCGGTTTGTAGTGTCAGGACCTCCCAGATAGGGAGGGGCATCCATTAAGCACAATAATCAACCAAGCCTGGTTAGTAAGTAAACACCCTCCAAGCCCATGAAACAAGGATCCCGCAGAAGTCTTCCCCTCCCCCTCCCCAGCAAGGCTCACACATATCAGCTGTATCAACATGTGAGACGGTGTAGGTCTCATCTCCCCCGCCACCCCCAGCCATGTCCCCAACATCGATCCAAGGCACTGTCAGCAACCCAGGCATGAGGTTCAATAGGTTAAGCAGTTTTTCCAGGGAGTATACAGGTGGTAGGGAGTAAAAGCTGTTCAGGGTCCAAGCTCTGAACGTCCCAACATAAAAAAACATGCAGCATTGAACAACAGGGGGGTCAGAGCTTGAGAGTTACCACTGATAGGGCGCGTCCTAACAACGCGGGAGCCCACAAGAGTGTGTCTCAGGGGGGGCATTGAGGGTTACCCCCGCAACCCACCCACCATTACAGAAGAGGGCCTCTTCATCTCCAGTAACCGTCACTATTCTGGGTGGGAGCATAAAAGAGAGAAAAAAAAATAAAAAAGAAGAAAAACAGGCCGGAGGCAGCGACCGGGGGTGGGCAGGTAAATGTGCCTCGTAGCCTTCCGATCGGCTCACCGAAGCAATGGCAACTGACAAGCATAGGAGGGGCAAGGCGGGAGACTCATGATGGTAGGGAGCTGTACTTAGGGTATGCTGGCCACAGGCCTACTCACGTCTCTCTTCTCCCGATGGTGCTCTTTGGCGTCTTCTGTTAGCTCTCTGGTGTCTGGGTTGTGCCACAGCTCTATATGTGGAGGGAACCGATCTGCCGGCAAATCGCGGCAACAGTTGCAGCCAGTCCTGGACTTCGATCTGCTCTGCTTCCAGGAACCTGACGAGGGCTGGAAGATCAGCTGGGGTCTGCAGAGTGAAGGCAGATCCGTCCTTCCGGAAGGTGACCGACAACGGATATCCCCATCTATAGGTAAAACCCCTATGTTTCGCTAGGTCTAGAATAGGCCTTAGCATAGCTCTGCGTCTTAGGGTCGCTCTTGAGAGGTCAGGGAGAATTTTAACCTGGGCATCCCCCAGAAGTACTTCCCTCTGTTCCCATGCCCGACGCAGGATCCGTTCCTTCTGGGCATAGCGCAGGAGCCTACACACCACATCCCGCGGTCTGTCCGGGTCGGCCGACCTGGGGCCCAGGGCCCTGTGCGCCCTGTCAATTTCTACTTCCATCGTAGGTTCCTCCAGCACCGATCGGAACAATTCTTGCACCCTCTCCCCCAGGGTCTCCGCCTCTACCATCTCCGGGACCCCCCGAAGCCTCAGGTTGTTCCTTCGGCTCCGGTCCTCGACCTCCTCCAGGTGCAGCTGGAGGGCGATCGCCGCGTCTCGGTGTTGATCTCTGGATCTCTCCAGCCCTGCTACCCGGAGCTCCAGCGCGGTAAGTGATGTCTCACCTGTAGTTACGCGCTCCGACAGGGTGGAGACCTCCTCTCTGACCTCCTGGAAGTCCCGACGGTGGGTTTCCTCCAACTTCAGGATGAGGGCCTCCATGTCGGTTCTGGTGGGGAGGACCTGCAACAGGGTCCGGATGTTCTGCTCCGGCGGGGGACATCCCGGGGACTGCGAGGGGGATGCCATATTGGTGTGGTCTGGCAGCGATCCAGGGGTCGACCGACCGGAATGCTCCAGGGTATCCGATAAGGAACCCCAGTTTCCTCGACCGTAGCCTTCCGTCGGGGGTACACGTGCCATGCCTCGTGGCGTTGCAACTCTGGACCCGGGGGATATCCGCGGCTGGGATTGAAAATAACGGTGTAAATCACCTGCGGAGGTGCTGGAACGGGTCACCCTGGTAGACACTCTCTTCTTCTGCTTTTTCAGCGATTGCATGCCTGAGATTAGTAGCTCTGGAGGTAAAGGAGGGCTCAGGCCGGGAGCTCAGAGAAAACACAGCTTCACACGGCCATGTCCAGGCCACGCCCCGGGCGGAATTTTTTGAAGCTGGTGATATTGGCTTCTTAAGAAGCACGCATCCTCATTATTTGGATCCAAAAATGGATTGTTTGTTTCTGGTCTCCTGACTCTCATTTCCTCCATGAAACTGAGCACGGTGTCATCTAGGGTATTCTTTTTCTGACGCTTTTGGATGTGGAAGCAAAAGAACGAATCTGAGTGGTAGAACATATATATATTAGCACATTATCTTTTGCCAATATTTCAACAGGAGGCATTTTATATTTGATACTTACAGGCACATTTGGGGTTGGTCGCATGTGTCGTATAATACGGTAGTTTTGTGTATAATACGGTAGTTTTCTGGCACCAGTTCTCCTAGAATAGTGTTACAGTCGGCTGTGAGCCAGCTCTCTGTAATGAAGAGGCAGTCTAGATAGTATTGTAGAATGAAATCATGGATTTCTAGATGGTGTTTTACTGCCGATCTTGTGTTGATCAAAGCACATGATATGTGCTTAGGCTGGGGTAAATGGCTGAGATTTTTGACAGTCGATCGATTCTCAATAGTTGCTCAATTCTTAGGGCTTTCTTGGTGATGGCTGGCAGTATTGCTGCGAATCGCCTCAGACCCCAAATGGTTTCTGCAGAATATTGCAGATTCGCCATGGTCGCCAAACACCGGGTGGGGGGGGGGGGTGGTGTTTCAAGGGTGATGGAGGGAAGATTAGCTAAAATCCTCTCTCCAGCTTGGTCCAGAGGAAGGCAAAAAAATCCTGGCCGTGCAGTGCCAATATGCTGTGGCAGGGAAAAAAATTACTTCCTGACCCCTATAGAGGCGATCGGAAGAACCCTGGATCAAGTACTGTTTGGGTAGTGAAGGGGGCGAGTGGGGATGATAGGTACCCTCGTTGCTGGGTGTACCAAGATGGCCGCCGGACAAAGATCAGGACCCAGGCTGGGGGTTGTCAGCTGGATAGATGTGATGCCGGGAAAAGCTGGAATTGGTGACCAGTAGAAAAGGTTGGTTTTCTTCTGGGGTGGGGGGGGGGGGGGAGGGTTTTGGGCCGTTTGGCAGTGATTGCCAGGCGTGGAAGAACGGTGCGCTGCTAGGCCGCAGGTGAAGCCGCGGTCTATCCTAGGGCGCGGCCGCCGCGAATCTCCGCAGGCTGCCGCGGTTGTCCAGAAAGACCACCGAAAGAGGCGGTAACTGCGGCGAGGAGGTGGGGGGGTGCCTCGAATGGGGATGGCGAATGTGGGGGTAAAGAAGCTGGGGTGTAGGCGATGGGGTGAGCGATGGGGTGAGCTGCCTGAAATTAGACCGTTTCAGCGGCTTGTCCTGAAAAGGACGGTCGCTAGAAGTCCCAGGGGGGTGGATAGCAGGGGGTTACCTATTAGGTAAGGAGGAAGCCAGAGGAATGAGCCAGGGGAAGCCGGAGGAAGCCAATGGTGAGTCTCTGGGAGAGCGCACAGCAGCGCAGGATATGGTCCGCGTTCCAATGTAGTAACAAGTGCAGCTGAGAACCCTGCCTGACTAATCTATCCCTAGGGAGAGCCGACTCGTTTGAGAGCGTCCTGCTCTCACTATCCCTAGGGTAAGCAGACTAAGTGAGAGCGACCTGCTGCACCGCTAACTTCCAACAGCGTGCAATGATCACTTCCAACAGAGTGCAAGGCTAGAGAGAGGGATGGGAAAAAAATAAAAAATTAGGATAGAGAGAGATAAAAAGGAAAGAAAGGAGAACAAGTAGAAAAAGTGGTACATCCTAAAATGGATAAGGGATTTTAATACTGTGGAAGGGACTCGGGGAGCGCTAAATGTCCGTGGGTTAGGGGTGCAAATTACTTGGCTTGCCTTGGATGCTGACAACCCTTGCTACGAAAATAATTTAGGGGTCCCCACAAATTTGGAAAATGTATCAAGGGGTCACGGCACTAGAAAGGTTGAGAACCACTGTTATAGAGGATCTCCAGTCTCCCAAAAAGACCCATGATGTCAGGCGCCGACATTAAAAGTAAGGCAAACGGCCAGTCTCCTAATGTGCAAGTGCGAGTAACGCTGCACTTTGTGAATGGCCCTGCAGTCTTCTGGGACCGTATGTGTTCTAGAAGGCTGTAGGGAAGGAGGGGCGGAACATGCTCATAGATTGCCACAACGATCTGTGTCTGAAGTGGGAGCGGGTACCTGTTAACCACTTTAGCCCCGGACCATATTGCTGTCCAAAGACCAGAGCACTTTTTGAGATTCGGCGCTGCGTCGCTTTAACTGACAATTGCGCGGTCGTGCGACGTGGCTCCCAAACAAAATTGGCGTCCTTTTTTTCCCACAAACAGAGCTTTCTTTTGGTGGTATTTGATCCTCTCTGCGGTTTTTATTTTTTGCGCTATAAACAAAAACAGAGCGACTATTTTGAAAAAAATGCAATATTTTTTACTTTTTTCTATAATAAATATCCCCAAAAATATATTAAAAAAAAATATTTTTCCCTCAGTTTAGGCCGATACGTATTCTTCTACATATTTTTCGTAAAAAAAATCGCAATTAGCGTTTATTGATTGGTTTGCGCAAAAGTTATAGCGTTTACAAAATAGGGGGTAGTTTTATGGCATTTTTATTATTATTTTTTTTTTACTAGTAATGGCGGCGATCAGCGTTTTTTTTCGGTACTGCGATATTATGGCGGACACTTTTGACACATTTTTGGGACCATTGGCATTTTTTTAGCGATCAATGCTATAAAAATGCATTGGATTACTATAAAAATGCCATTGGCAGTGAAGGGGTTAACACTAGGGGGCAGGGAAGGGGTTAAGTGTGTTCCTAGTGTGTTCTAACTGTATGGGGGGGGTGGCCTCACTAGGGGGAATCACTGATCTTCTGTTCATACATTGTATGAACAGAAAATCAGCGTTTCCCCCGCTGACAGGAACGAGCGCTGTGTGTTTTCACACACAGCTCCCGTTCCCCGCTCTGTAACGAGCGATCGCGTGTGCCCGGCGGCGATCGCGCCCGCCGGGCACACGCACGGGACTCGGGGGCGAGCGGGGGGCGCGCGCGCGCGGGCCGCCGGCGGCGCGCACGCGCCCCCTAGTGGCCGCGAAAGGCGCGACGTAGAGCTACGGGCTCTCGCGCACCCGTGCCGACCTGCCGCCGTATTACTGCGGCGGCTGGTCGGCAAGTGGTTAAAGTGGTTGTAAACCCTCGGGGACAAGTTACACCTACAGGTAAGCCTAGATTAAGGCTTACCTGTAGGTGCTTGCAATATCTTCGAGACCTACACGGTTTCGGAGATATTTGCAATTTCCCCGAGCAATGCCTTCAACGCGGCATGCGCTGTCTTGAAAGGGCACGCTGTGTAGTTTCAAGCCGGGGTCATGCCGCTAAAAGCGGCTACCGCGTGAATGCGCGGGAGTGACATCACGCTGCTCCAGCCAGTCACAGAGCCGGAGTTTGCGCCCCCCAGAAGAAGAGGGGTGAAGACTGGACGCTCCTTGCCAGCGTGGAAGATGGGGACATTGCAGGCTTCTCCTGCAGGTAAGTGTCACATAATGGGCTACTATGCGATGCCCATTATGCTTTACCGTTGCAGAGACACATAGAGGAAGTAAAACCCATATGGGTTTACTTCCTCTTTAAAACCAGGTACCTGCTCCCCCCTCAAAAAGTGCCAAATGTGGCTGTAGGGGTGGGTGCAAACAAGCAGAGCCTCTCCTTTTGGGTGGAGTGCGCCTTTAAGCCAAACAAACATGGATGGAAATTCAGCTGATTCAGCAGGGACCAGCTGAATTCCGATCCATGTATGGGCTAGCTGGTTGTACACAAGTTGATCCATTGATCAACTTGTGTACAACTAGCCTGTTGGGTTTTTTCCAAACATGCAGCCGGTAACACTGATCATTGTATTCTGCCAATGGGAAAGGCTCCCCGCCAGCAGAATGCAATAGCTCAATGCGAGTGATTTCCCCATCCACATCAAATGTGTGTATTTGTTTTCGCTGGTTGAATAAATTGGTTAATTATGTATAGCCTGTGTAGCGCTTTCCTAGGTAGTTGCTAGAGTGAGTGTATCATAGTTTTTGGTTTCTCTGTCTAACAGAGAGATAGTAGGTACATTTACAGTATATGAAGCCACGTGGGATGTGGTGAATCTAGTAGAGGTGGAGCCTGGCGGTGGATTAAAATTACTACCACTACTACTACTACTACTGAGTGAGACTGTCATGTCATTTTAATGCTTTTAAAATGTCATTAAATGAGAGTTCAATGCTAGCTGGGGTGGAGTGGTTTTATTTTTAACCCCTCGGATACTGCACTATAGGAGGCACTTTCTCTCATTTTTTTTTTTCATGTGTTGCTGAACTTAACGGTAGTCATTGTGGATTTAAAGTTTGAAGCAGCACAGTGGAAGGAGTACTTGCTTTTGATTACGTTCATCCTTTGAGCCACCAAGATTCTCAGACGATCCCTGGGAGGGAATGTTTGCACAGGGTGCAAGGTGTGTTTGACCCCTTGCAGGGTCCTTTAAAGGACATTTACAGTATATGCTGTCTGCTTAAAGTGGTTCTTAAGCCACTCCGTCATCTTTATACAGCTGCGGATGACAAAGGCAGGGCTCAGAAGCCATAATTAAAGGGGTTGTAAAGGTTCGTTTTTTATTTTCTTAATAGGTTCCTTTAAGCTAGTGCATTGTTGGTTCACTAACTTTGATTTCCCTTCTACATTTTTTTTTCTTTGTCTTAATTTCTCACTTCCTGTTTCTCCTCAGTAAACTTTCCCCCATCATCTGAGCTGTTCTGGCTGGGGGTTAGTCAGCCAGAGTAGCTTACTGAGGAGGAACAGGAAGTGAGAAATTCAGACAAAGAAAACAAAGAAAAAAAAAACATTTAGAAAATTTAGAAAATAAAAACGAACCTTTACAGCCCCTTTGACTGTGATCAGTTTGCAATAGGAGAGGGCAGAACCAGACAGGATCAGCCAGGTATTTCAGGTGATACAGGGGGCCAAATTACAGCCACCAGGATTGTGTGTGAATCTGACAGGCAGACTATTACCTGTCAGGTGAGAGCATTAATGCGGCGGTGCTCTCACACACCCTCGGTACTGGCACCACCCCCCCCCACCATGCTTATCCGGCTCCACTTTCCCCTTGGCGGACCGGGGAGCTCCATGGCAGGTGCCGGTGGCTCGAGGGGAAGGAGAAGAGCAGACACACTCCCCTTCTTCTTGTGACTCGGAAAGCGACGTCTCTAACGCCGCTTCTGGGTCAAATTCTTGGTGTCCCCGGCTAGCTAAGCCAGGAAATAATGTTTTGCAATGCGATTTGCATTGCAAAACATTTAGTGGAGCACAGGGGAGACCCTGCATATATCAATAAAGAGAACCTGTGACCTGGACTTTTTGCCCCCTATGTGATGAAATAAAAAAGTTAAGTAGAACAGAAAAATAAAGTTAAACCCAAGCACATGAAATCCCCTCCAACATTTTTTGAAGCCCCCCACCCCCACATATACACACGCACGAGCATAAATGTATGCGTCGGGGCGCCTACGTGCAAATACGTCAATTGCGATATACATGTTACATATTAGCAATAATTCTAACACAAGACCTCCTCCATAACACTAAACTGATACCTATAGGGAATTCACGTTAGGGTGTTTTGTTTACTTTCGTGGTAATATCATGTGACATAAAAAAAAAAAAAACTATTTTATTGTCTAGGATATCTGCTTTGAGAAAATATATAATATTTGTAGGTTTTGTGTAATCTTCAGGCCTAAAATTGTTTTTTAAAACATGTGTGCAAAAAAAAAGGCAAAAACGGGTCTGGCAGCAAAAGGGTAAAGGAACAATATACATTTTTTTTACCAGTCTGCTCAGTGTGCTCCAGTGCTGCTCATGCTGTCTTGAAGTTTCACACTGGTCTTGTAGCTATGGGAGGTGATAGACACTTGGTGGAAACCATGCAGCTGAGAGCATGAATATTCATACAGCCCTATTTAATTAGAAGGGGAGGTACCCCAATGCATGCTGGATGTCTGTATTTATATTTGATGAGCACATGGGCTTTGGGTCTTCCTTTACAGAGAGAGGTCGAGGTGGGGAGGGTGCCTGCTGCCCCTCCTCAACACAGGCTGCCATGCTGCTCCAGATGGGTGCCCAGAGGGCCTGAAACATTGAAGCTGAAACCCATGGTTCTCCTGATTGAGGGCGGATGTCAATGGATCCTGTCTGGTATCACGGAGGAAGGTGACCTGCAGCCAGGGCCTTGTGAGTACAGACCCTCTAAAGAGATCCTAGAGACTGGTGTTGCTAAATTCCCCGCTTGGTGCTAGACATCAGAATACTGGGTGTAAGATAAAGGGAGCACTGGCTAGTGTCTTAAAGGGGAGGTTCACCTAAAAATAAACATTTAACATTGCATTTATGATATTAATGCCAAAAAAAATACGTCCGGACATACCGTTTTACATATATATTCTCATCGTGCTTCCGGGTATGATGGTCGGGGATGGGCGTTCCTTATTGATTGACAGGCATCCTACGAGATGCCGAAAGAAGCCGAACGTCGGTGCGCAGGCGCCGTATAGAGCCGCACCGACGTTCGGCTTCTTTCGGCATCTCGTGACGCGCTGTATGCGTCGGTCGGATGCCTGTCAATTAATAAGGAACGCCTTAGGAAAATACATATAGGAAAAGGTATGTACGGACGTATTTTTTTTTTAAAAAACAGCCGATTCTAATTGTCATTAATATCATAAATGCAATGTTAAAAGTTTATTTTTAGGTGAACCTCCCCTTTAAGGACCGCCGCATATACATTTACGTCGGCAGAATGGCACAGACAGGCACATCAACGTATATATACGTTGCTGCCTTGACGTGGGTCGGGGGTCCGATCGGGACCCCCCGGCACATGCGGCGGTCCGGTTTGCTGAAGGAGCGATCCGCGCTGAGGGGGCAGCGGTTTGTTTTTGTCCGCCCCCTCCGGATCGCTCCCAGCCAATCCGCGCGCTTCCCTGCAGTGTCATTTCCTCCTCCTGTGTAAACACAGGAGGAGGAAGTGATGTGATCTCTGCTCTCTGCGTTTTTTTCAACCGCCACTGAGGAGAGATCACATCTCACAGTAAGTCTGCACAACACTACACTGACACCAGTACACGCAGGCACACTTAACCCCTTGCGATCACCCCCCCTCCGCCCTGTCACTGAATGCAGTAATCATATATGTATGATTACTGTATTTAGTGTCAGTGTGACAGTCAGTTAGTGTAAGGTTCAGGGTAGCCCCGGTACCCCCCCATATAAAGTTTTAACCCCTTGATCACCGCCCTAGTTAACCCTTTCACTCCCTATTGCAAAATCCACTAAATTTCTTATGCTACAAAGGGACTTTGCTTTATTCTGTACAGTCTGCTAGAAAGTTCTATTGACAGTCTGCTACACAGTTCTACTAAGAAAGTTGTCCTCGCATGTCAATAGTTAACTTGGAGTAGCCAACTAAATCCCTTCTCCTATCCAAGTGTAGCAAAATCACTAACCTCTTCCAGTCTAATGAGAGCCTTTGAGGCCACAGACTGTTGACATCCTTCTAAATGTGGTGGGTTGTGAGTCATAGTGGGTGCAAAGATGGTGAAAGTCATTGGTTGCCAGACACTTCTTGGATGCAAAAGAGGTTTCATTTCTTTTAACAGTCCTTTTTATATTTTGCAAGGGAAAGAGGGTTAGGGCCAGGACACCCTTAAGTGATTGCAATTTCAATGGGCAGACTCTGAGACTTCAATAGGAAGTACAGGGAAAGACCCAGCAAGATGCCACTTCTGCACGTACAGGTTTGCTGTTTCCTATGGCAACAGTATCAAACAGTTCCTAACACAAAGTTCAACATTTCTCTCAGCTTTACTACAATGTCCACTTGTAGCTCTTCAGTTCTTGAGCTCCTGGTCTCTCACTGGAATCTCTGATTTACTGACTCTGAATCCCATGAGCTTCTCAAGGCTTTTGCAGGGGTATCTCCCTCAAGCGTCACCTAAGCTTCCCTGCTGGGTCCCTGGCTTGGCACTCCAGATACCTTTCAAGCTTCACCCCTGCTAGCCGGGTTGGTCCCTGGCTTGTGTCAGGAAAGTCTCCATCCGCTGGTGCTATTCATAATCTGGTTTGCAGTGCTGCGTTCCACCAGCAGGGGTCTCCTGGCAGTTTGGAGCTGTCAGGAGAACTTCCCCCTGCTGGTATATCACCTTTGGGACGCAGTACTGACCTCCACCAGCGGATGGATCCTGGCAGTAGGGAGCATACAGCCCTTCCTGCGCTCAGCTGTGACCTGAACTCAATCATCATCTCTATTTATACCCGGCGAGTTCAAGCAGAGCTCGCCCTGGTATCGTCCTATCTTCCAGACCTGACCCTGTCTTCTGGACCCTGATTCTGATCCTTGATCCTGATCCCTGCCTGCACTTTTCCGTCCTGTTTCCTGGTTCCTGTCTTCCCTGGATTCCTACCCAGCAGCCTGTCCATCCATCCGCTCCCTGCTCTGTTCTGTCCCATCCTCACCCATCTGCTGACATCCCACGCGTATGACCTCGGCCTGGCTTGTTTATGAATACGGTATCTCCCTTTGATTGTATATGCTGTTTGCTGTTTATTGCACTGGTTGTCCCCACATGTTTGTAAATAAACATCTTTTTACTTCACTACTCACATTGTTGGTCTCCTCCGTGCAGTCACACAGTACTGATCTATTAGCTCTCCTGACAGTATACCAGGGCCATCCCTTAATCAGACGTGACTGCATTGAGGAACCATCCTGGTGTAGTGCGTTGCTCTAAACATGGATTACAATGAAATCCTTTACCTTTCTCTGCTGGCAGAAGAGGATGAGGGGTATTGTCGCCAGGTTTTGGAGGGGTGGACTAGTGACCAGCTGATGGAAACTATCCGATCAGATCATTCCTGGGTGGATCAGGGTTACATGACTTTTGATGCTGTTCAGGCATTAATTCAGTTGTGTATAAAGCCAGCCCTGTCATTTATTCCTGACGATAGTGACGATCCCCCCCCCCTCAGTCATGACCAAGTTGAATCCCTGGTGTGGTTATTAGAGGATGATCCGGCGTCTTTTGATGAGCATTATTCTTCTTGTCCCCAGCAAAAGTTATCTGAGTGTATTAGTTCTGTGCAGTCTCTGATTAGACAAGGTGTGTGTGTGAACCTGCTTTTGTTTAACCTGTGCTGCAGGCATGGTCAGACCTCCTGATTCCAGCCAAGCCACTCCGTTCCAGCCCTGCTATTAACCACTTGCCTTCCCAAGGATCCATCTGTCCATCACCAATGGCAACCCCAGCCCAGATAAGTCCGCATACTACCAAATATTACTACCCAGTTTCTACTAATTGTACCTACCCTGCCTTTAATCCACCTGTAACAACTCCACAAAACCCTCCTCCAGTCACTGTTCCTGTGTCCCTGCCACATTGCAACCCTTCCTCCTAGGTAATTCCATCCCTTTCATACTTCCCTCCTGTTAACAGGCCTGCAGTGACTAAATCTAAAAAGAAGCAGAAATACTTCCCGATCCACACCATCGTGCCAGCTGGCCAGTCTGTTCCAGCGCCAGCTGCTCAGTCTTGTTCAGCGCCAGCTTCCCAGTCTGTTCCAGTGCCAGCTGCCCAGTCTGTTCCAGTGCCAGCTGCCCAGTCTGTTCCAGTGCCAGCTGCCCAGTCTGTTCCAGTGCCAGCTGCCCAGCCTGTTCCAGTACCAACTGCCCAGCCTGTTCCAGTGCCAACTGCCCAGCCTGTTCCAGTGCCAACTGCCCAGCCTGTTCCAGTGCCAACTGCCCAGCCTGTTCCAGTGCCAACTGCCCAGCCTGTTCCAGTGCCAACTGCCCAGCCTGTTCCAGTGCCAACTGCCCAGGCTGTTCCAGTGCCAACTGCCCAGGCTGTTCCAGTGCCAACTGCCCAGCCTGTTCCAGTGCCAACTGCCCAGCCTGTTCCAGTGCCAACTGCCCAGCCTGATGTGCCAGTTGCCCAGCCTGATGTGCCAGTTGTCCAGCCTGCCGTGCCAGTTGCCCCACCTGACGTTTCAGTGCCAGTTGCCCCGCCTGACGTTTCAGTGCCAAACCCCCCCAACTTGTTGTGCCACTGTCTGCTGCCCAGCCGGAGGTGTTCCCGTCTGCCGCCCAGCCGGAGGTGTTCCGTCTGCCGCCCAGCCGGAGGTGTTCCGTCTGCCGCCCAGCCGGAGGTGTTCCGTCTGCCGCCCAGCCGGAGGTGTTCCGTCTGCCGCCCAGCCGGAGGTGTTCCCGTCTGCCGCCCAGCCGGAGGTGTTCCCGTCTGCCGCCCAGCCGGAGGTGTTCCCGTCTGCCGCCCAGCCGATGAGCTTCTGTCTGCTGCCCAGCCTGATGAGCTTCTGTCTGCTGCCCAGCCTGATGAGCTTCTGTCTGCTGCCCAGCCTGATGAGCTTCTGTCTGCTGCTCAGCCTGATGAGCTTCTGTCTGCTGCCCAGCCTGATGAGCTTCTGTCTGCTGCCCAGCCTGATGTGCTCGCTCCCCAGTTTGTTCTGCCCGCTGTTTGCCCAGATGTGTCCTCTGTCTACCCAGATGTACCCACCCCTCAGCTCAAGCCTCTTATTGTCCAGTTTAAGGCCATGGGCCTTCCTGATTTTCAATCCAATATGACTTTACCCATTGCCCAGTTTTTCACTTTGGACTTTCCTCGGCAACAGATAGTTGGAGCATCCAGAGGCCGCTCCTTTGAGGGGAGGCACTGTCAGGAAAGGCTCCATCCACTGGTGCTATTCATAATCTGGCTTGCAGTGCTGCGTTCCACCAGCAGGGGACTCCTGGCAGTTTGGAGCTGTCAGGAGAACTTCCCCCTGCTGGTATATCACCTTTGGGACGCAGTACTGACCTCCACCAGCGGATGGATCCTGGCAGTAGGGAGCATACAGCCCTTCCTGCGCTCAGCTGTGACCTGAACTCAATCATCATCTCTATTTATACCCGGCGAGTTCAAGCAGAGCTCGCCCTGGTATTGTCCTATCTTCCAGACCTGACCCTGTCTTCTGAACCCTGTCTTCTGAACCCTGTCTTCTGAACCCTGTCTTCTGGACCCTGATCCTGATCCCTGCCTGTACTTTTCCATCCTGTTTCCTGTCTTCCCTGGATTCCTACCCCGCAGCCTGTCCATCCATCCGCTCCCTGCTCTGTTCTGTCCCATCCTCACCCATCTGCTGACATTCCATGCGTATGACCTCGGCCTGGCTTGTTTATGAATACGGTATCTCCCTTTGATTGTATATGCTGTTTGCTGTTTATTGCACTGGTTGTCCCCACATGTTTGTAAATAAACACTTTTTTACTTCACTACTCACATTGTTGGTCTCCTCCGTGCAGTCACAGTACTGATCTATTAGCTCTCCTGACACTTGACACACAAGGCCGCACTACAAGCATCACCTCTGCTGGCTGGATCCCTGACTTGATACCCGCCTGAAGTTTCCTGATCCTCCACTGTGCCTGTTCGGTGAGAATGTCACTCGGTACTTGCTTCAGTTACTCACTGTGGTCCCAGTAAAGCAGGTTGGTCCTTTAGTGTCGACAGCTTCCCTTCTACCTCTGACCACGACAGGTTCTCCTACCGGCAAAACCAGCACTTTTGGTTGGACTGCAAGCCGCAGTCCCAAGCCTGCGCTGCCCTCTTACTTCTGAATAGGCCCTCACACAGCCTGGTAGTCAGATGCCCCCGTGATATGCCCAATCTCTGGTCTAGTAGCCCGGGCAGACGACACACATCCACCCAGACGACAATCCGGGTAGCATAGAACATAGATCACCTGACCTCACCCAAAATATAGGTTCTCAGAGCAGGCCAAGGGATTCAAGAAAACCCTTGCTCGTTGGCCGAGATACCCCATATACCCATAACCTGACCTTGGATTTCCCTTCTCATATCTAGTACCACTTAGTTCCTGGCCACCTAGTGGTAGAAGAGAAAAGTGCAACAAGGCCAAACTTAGGAAGAATTCAATAGATCTCAATCAATTAACTGCAATAGCTACTCCTGACAAGGAATTTGGTAAGAAGCTCCCTGACTAAACCCCAGGGCGCTACAAAAATTCTCCAAATAACAAAAAAAAAAAAAACACATCCCCTGGACTGGTTTTTGGAGACAACAAGTGGCAGAGTGTTTGCACCTGGCTGTGTAGACAGAAGTACAGTTAAATCACACTTGCTTAATAATAATAATGATAAACAGAGTAAGTGTAGTCAAAAACACAGCCAGAGTTCAGGAACTGGATCGGATAGTCAGCCAAGCCAAATGTCATAGAGCCAGAGATAAAAGTAGTAGAACAAGCATCAGGCTCTGGAGCCAGAAGGAACGTCAGCCAAGCAACAGAAATGCAGGAGTCTCTGTGATGTTGACAAAGGCGAAGGCAGAGAACAACTGAGCTGGACAGCTTAAAGGGACACTAAAGTCAGGGATTTAAAAAAAAAAAATAACAAACATGTGATACTTACCTCCACTGTGCAGTTAGTTTTGCACAGAGTGGCCCGGAAACCTGTCTTCTGGGGTCCCTCGGCGGCTGTCTGGGCTCCTCCTCGCAAAAGCTTTCCCTCTTCATGCGAGGGCGCTCGCATGGAGGAAAGCTTTTGCGAGCACGCTCCCGTGATACAGCGGCGGCCATAGCCGCCGACTGTATCACTCGGCTCCCCCCCCCAGCGCGCCGCATCATCCGCCCTGATTGACAGCAGCGCTAGCCAATGGCTGCACTGCTATCAATCCGCCCAGCCTAGCCAATCAACGGCCAGGCTGGGAACCGAAGAGGACGACGTGGACGCGCGCCCGGGAGATTCGAACGGTCAGGTAAGTACAACAGGGGCTCTTGGCGGTGCTGCTAGATGTTTTTTTACCTTCATGCATAGGATGCATGAAGGTAAAAAAAATTGTAACTTTACAACCCCTTTAAGTAGGCAGGACTGATATCATCAACAGGTGAGTCACTGTGGAGGAATAGGAGCTGGCAATTAGCCGACAGCTGAGCGGCCAGCTCAGAGAAGAAAGGGCTGAGCCCAACCCTGACAGATACCATGTGACTGGCTGGGGATAAATAAGTGGGAGACCCGGGCACAAAAATTCAAGTGGCTCCAGCAGAGGTAGCGTTACACCTGCCTTAAACTGTAGGCTCCTTAAGAGCAAGGTCTGCTGTGAGTGTACAGTATGTAAAGCACTGAGCAAATTGTCAGTGCTACAGTATATAAATACATTAAATAAACCATATACATGAATCATTACCATCATCTCAGCTTCTCGGTGTTGTAACAGGAAAAGTAAAGGCCCTGGTGTCCCTTAAGCTATGAAAGAAAGCACCTTAGGAAAAATAATAAAACTCCTATTGCTGGGGAAAGCTGTGATTTGAAGCCCATATCCAGGTAAATTTTCAATTTCGAAATAGTCTCCCAGCAGCATATAAAGTAAAAAGCAACTGTTGCTGAATTACTCACTTCAGCTCTCTGGTGCTGTCCTCTGTGGACCCAATCACCCTGAAATCCAGCACTGGGTCTCTTCTGGGTTGAAAGATACCTAGCTGAGGCGCATGCGCGGAGCTCTGAAGATGGCTGCTTGAGCCGGGAGCTCCTCACCACCCCAGACCAGCGGCGCCCATAAGTCAGCCAAAAACGGGCTGGAAGGGGAACTATCACCACACACGGCTTCCCCAGACACCAGGGCACCCCCCTATCATCATATTTTTTTTAAAGGGATACTTTAAAGCCGCATTTTAGTCATTTGAAAAAACGGCAAAAATCCAAGATGGCCGCCGCTGCAGCACCTCACAAGAACGGAGCTGAGGAGATGCCTGAGGGAAGGATTTTGTCAAATATGGTACCCCTGCCTTTTACCCCACTGGTCCAAGTAAGTTACCAGCAGGACATGTCCCCCTCAACAATTCCCACAGAACCCCTGGCAGGCAGTAATATGGAGGGCATAAATAGGGAGGGCTCTGCACTACCCCTCATAGGACCTAACATAAGGAGCCAGCCTGCTCAATTCTCTGTCAGCACCCTGTCAGCAGCGTCTGCATTCTCTGTGACTGACTTATATCAGGCTCTGGCTGAACTCCTGGATAGGGGACTCGCTCAGACTGCTACCAAAATAACAGGAGATTTGAAAGCAGATTTCCAGAATCTGGGCACCAGAATTGAAGCGATAGAAGACAAGCTTGATCAAACGGTGGCAGCCACAGACCAGAACTCAGAACATATTCATACAGTACAGGAGCAATTGGATGTGGCCCTTTCCAGGATCGACGAGTTGGAGAGCAGATCCAGGAGATACAATTTCCGGATCAGGGGACTGCCCGAATCCATCACTGACACTACAGCAGCGGTACAAAATTTGATCCAGAACTTGATTCCAAACATCCCTCAAGTTCGCTTAGAGCTGGATAGAGCCCACAGAGCCCTGGGACCACCCAGAAAGGACGGCTCACCGCGGGACATCATCGCCAAACCCCACTTTTACGCTGTAAAGGATGAAGTCATGAGACTAGCACGTTCTGTGCCCAGTGTTTTGTGCCAAGGTCATCCCGTCCAAATATACGCAGACCTTTCTCCCTCCACAATGCAGCGAAGACGGTCATTAAAGCCGCTACTCCTAGTCCTGGTCCAAAAGGATATAAAATATAAATGGGCATTCCCCTTTGCGGTCAAGTTCTCGGATAAAGGGAAAAACTACTCCTTCTCAAATTTTCCTGATGGAGAAAGACTACTACAGCGCCTTAAGCTCATCTCGCAAGAACCCGCCATGGATACTTCTCATAGCATCCCAAACACCTCCAAGAGACCGACCCCTACCAGCCCTAATTCCCTACTCTGGACCAGGTCGAGATCTAAGAAAGCTAGAGACAGTGGACCCACTTACCCAGATCTCGGTTGACACATTGGTCATATACTCCTTAAACTTTCAAGATTTTTGGTCGGTCCTATGCCTGAGATTTAGACGTTCTCTGATCAGAAGAATCAACTTTTTGGATAATTGACATTTCAACAGTATTTCTCCTGCTAAAAAGATCTCTTCATTTATTCTAATTTTTCCGCAGGGGGTTGTCCCCACCTTGCTTCTGAGGTCCCCTCCTCCTCGATCCCCGTTGGGGGGGGGACGGGGGGACATCCGGATCGGATTTAGATCCGACCAAACTGGGTTTAGAATTACTCAATTCCTTCCGGTTTCGTTTTTTGATAGTTGTTGTAACCAATTTTTCAGGGGCGCCCTGGCTGGGGTGGGCCCCATGTACCTCCACCTCTCCCTTAGACTCCAGAAGGTTTCTGGGGGCGAGGTCGCTTGTTCGCAATTGGAGCAAGCCCTTTTTTGATCTACCTTGGTAGAAATTCTCGAGGAGCATCTCCCCTCCCCGAGAATGTATTTTTTCTTATTTTTTCTCTTTTTCCTTAGTTGGATTGGGAGTCTTCTTCACCACTTCTTTCTCTCTTTCGAATCTGTCCTTTCCTTTTCTATTCCCCATCTTTCCCACATGAGCCTAACCATTTATTATTTTTCAGCTTGCAGTACCTACGATCGAGGAATGTCCACTGGGCTGCCAGTCATCCATCCTGACAAATGGCAAGGTTGGGAGGACAGAAGACATCTCAGGGTGAGTGGAGGTAGAGACAGACAGAGTTGCTTTTCAGTCCCCCATGGCTGACCACGTACAGAGCTCCCTCAACATAGCCACACATAATGTTCAAGGCCTGAACTCCCCAGTCAAAAGGCGAAAGATCTTTGATAGCTACAAATCACTCAAACTAGACATTCTCATGATCCAAGAGACCCACTTTCCTGGGCGGTACAGTCCCAAATTTGTCCACTCTCACTTTCCCCTCTTCTACTTGGCTAATGCCGAGAACAAGACCAAGGGGGTCGCAATCTTCTTCTCCAAATCCTGTAACTTTGAGTATCTCTCTGACTTCAAAGACCCAGAGGGACGATTTATACTGGTTAAAGGTAAAATTGAGGGTCATCTATACTCCCTGGTCTCATACTATTCTCCCAACAAAGGGCAAGACAAGTTTTTCCAATTAACCTTGGACACTTTAACCCCACTTCTGGAAGGTACAGTCATTTGGGGGGGGGATTCCAATGTGGCTTTTGACCAGGGTTTGGACAAATCCAGACCTCTGTCCGCTCAACTTACTAGACCCTCTAGGGTCAGCCTGAAAATTGCCAAACTACTCCATGACAGGGGGTTGACGGATGTTTGGCGGGAGTCTAACCCCTCAAAGAGGGACTACACTCATTACTCTCACCCGCATAGTACCTATGCCAGGATCGATCATATTTTAATCCCTTCATTTGTACTTCCGGCAGTGATCAAGGCCCAAATCAGAGACACAGTCCTATCTGACCATTCTATGGTCATCATGTCCATCCGCTCTTTAGCAGGTATGGCAAGGAACGGACATTGGCGGCTAAATGAGTCCATTCTTTCCAATCCAACCACTACAACGGAAATTAATAAAGCCCTTCAAGAATATTTCACAATTAACAATGTTGAGGATATCTCTGCGGAGACCCTGTGGGCAGCCCATAAAGCCTCTATTAGAGGGAAGATCATTCAGATCTCCACGCGAATCAAAAGAGAACACGAAGCAGAAATTGTACGTCTGGAGAAGTCTTATAGGACCCTAAGGGCACAACACAAAAAGAAACCATCTTTAGCCTTACTAGAGAATATTGACAAGCTGAGATTAGAACTTAACTTAGCCCTCACAACGAAGGCGGAGAGATCTCTCCGCTGGAGTGGCAATAAATTTTACACCCAAAAAGGAAAAATAGGCCAGTTGTTAGCGACCAAATTGTCCCCTAAAACAAGGTTTCACTCCTTACCCAAAATACGCTTGGCAGGTCAAGAACCTACATCCAACCCTAAAAAGATCCTGGAGGCATTCGAAACATTCTATTCTGACCTGTATAGTGCCCCTCCACAGATTCCCAGGGTATCGATTGACAACTTTTTGGACAGCCTACCCATCCCATCCTTAGATGTAGAACACAGAGACAGGCTGGAAGCACCCTTTTCGATTGAAGAGGTGGCGACAGTAGTCAAGGGCCTCCGAAAGGGCTCGGCCCCAGGCCCAGATGGACTGTCGGCCCTCTATTACAGGTCATTTGCAGATACCCTAGTCCCACATATGACAAACTTTTTTAATTCCAAAACTCAAGGCACCCCTCTGGGTACGCAACTTAATACAGCATACATTACGGTTATCCCAAAGCCGGATAAAAACCCAGAAGAAGTCTGTAACTATCGCCCCATCTCTCTGATAAATAACGACCTAAAAATTCTTACAAAAATTCTAGCTATCCGTATCTCCTCTTTCATTAATAAATATATTCACAAGGACCAAGTCGGATTTATTCCAGGTCGACAAGGCCCAGATCAAGTGAGAAGGGCAGTGGACATTGTCTCAATTTTGCAATCCAACTGGGACGGAGGTCCGAAACAAAAAGGCTTTCTCCTATCTCTTGATCTGCAGAAGGCCTTTGATTCTGTGTCCTGGCAATATCTTCTCCCCCTACTAGAACGATGGGGCTTTGGCCCAAGATTTATGGGTGTAATACAAGCTCTCTATTCTAAACCAAAGGCCCAAATTCGAATCCAAGGGTACTACTCTTCTCCAATAGACATAGCAAGGGGTACCAGACAGGGATGCCCCCTCTCCCCAATCATTTTCGCGATGGCAATTGAAACCCTAGCGATAGCCATTCGACAGAACCCCGACATTCGAGGCGTTTCATGTGGAGATCAAACTCATAAATGTGGGCTCTTTGCCGATGACTTACTACTATTTCTAACTTCTCCTATTACTTGCCTACCAAACCTTTGTAAGGTAATTTCGGAATTCTCTAAATTCTCAGGTCTCCAAGTCAATTATGCCAAATCACAAGCCTTGAACGTATCCCTTCCACCTCCTACAGTATCTCTCCTCCAACAGTCATTCAAATTTGAATGGTGTCCCTCATCTATCAAATATCTAGGGATTTCCTTAACAGCTCGGACAGAATCCCTTTACACAAATAACTATCCTCCCCTATACCAAAAACTTACGGCCGACATGAATGACTGGGCTAAGTATGATCTTTCCTGGCTGGGCAGAATTAACTCTATAAAGATGACTTTACTTCCTAGAATTTTATATCTATTCCGCTCCCTTCCCATTCCCATCAGAAAAGATCACGTGCAGACTTTACAAAGCAAAATACTCAAATTCATTTGGGGCAAGTCAGGTTACAGAATCCCCCAAAACACGCTATATAACCATAGGAAAAGAGGAGGACTAGGACTACCGCACCTATATAAGTACTTCGTAGCTGCCAGACTAGCTCAACTATCCGTAGTTTACTCTAAACTGGACAAACCAGACTGGGTCCACATAGAGGGTCAAGCTGTCCCCCGGTTCTCCATAGAACACTTACTCTGGTGCCCCCAAAAGAGAAGACCACCCATTTTGTCCCCCTCCCTTTCTCAATCCTACGCCCTTTGGGATAGATTTCGTAACCTTCCTGCCCTGGTTTCGAAAGGTCAACCTCTAGCCAGTGTATTCCAAAACCCGGATTTCCCACCGGGAATGGACAGGAAAGCATTCAGTTGGTGGTTGGATAAGGGTCTGTACCGCATAGGACAATTCTTCACATCCAAAGGCCCTCTTACACTAGACCACTGTGTGACTAAATTGGACATCCCTGACACTGAAAAATTCAGATTCAAACAAATATCACAATTCCTACACACTTTATGGACGGATAGGCCTCTACCTCCCAAATTTACAGATTATGAGCTCTGGTGCGGGCAGACCATGGGACAAAGGGGAGGAATATCTGTCATCTACTCTTCACTCACCCGCCCGACTGAGAAGTCTTCCTATATGACGGCTTGGGAGGCAGACCTCCAAATAGGGTGGGAGTTGGAGACCTGGCAGGCAGCTTGTTCTGATTCTTATCAGGGCATCTTGAATACTTCCCTGATGGAAGCAAACTTAAAGGTCCTTATGAGGTGGTATATGACTCCCGCCAGGCTTGCGGCCATCTACCCATCATCAGATCCCAGCTGCTTTAGAGGTTGTCAGCTCCTGGGCTCGATGGTGCATGTCTGGTGGGAATGTCCCAGAATCAGACCAATCTGGAAGAGGATTTTTAACCTCATTTGTACAGTCACTGGTTGCTCGGTCCCCAGAACGGCTCCTGTAGCTCTCCTAAATGCTCGGATTCCGGGTATATCCAAGCCCAATCAGAAGCTGATCCGATTTATGCTCCTCGGGGCTAAAATTACCATCGCCAGGGCTTGGAAACAGCCCAGGGTTTCCATTGCAGAAATAAAACGCAAGATTTCGTGGATCATGGTGCAGGAAAAACTGGCCAGCATTCTTTCAAACACGAATCAGAAATTTGAAGCCGTGTGGGGATCATGGGCATCCCACTGTGGTATACCTTTGGCGACTGGGGTACACCCCACGCAACCTGCATCCTTCAGTACTAGTTAAGCTCATGTTTCCCTTCCTTTCCCTCTTTCTTACCCCCACTTTTCTCTCTCCTTTTTTTTTACTTCTACTCTTTTAAGACAGTTGTATGACCAGAAGGTAATGTTCTTTGTTCTTCGTCCGGTTATTCATATGGGCAATTTGGTAACACTATAGGCCTATCTTATTTTGTTAGTATGAGCTAGAGGTTCAATGAAGCCAAATTCGAACCCACTAATTTCCCATCAAATAAATTTATAGGAGGAGGCGGATTGGGAGGCGCCTGGCTGGGACACAGATTGATCCCATTAGGGGTGTCCGGGACAGGCAGGTTTCCCCTGAGCGCAAGATCACCATATACACCTCTTTTTCCGCCCCTTCCTCTGTTATTAAGCTCGCTGGATTCCTTTAATCAACCCATAGTTGGGAAATTTGAAATCAATTGAGTCATTGTTACTGTCATTATGCCCGGTTTGTTGAATGTTTTGATGATGTAATTTCAGCCTTTTGTCATAATTTATCTGTATTCTTTATTTGAAAAAATAAAAATCTATTGAAAGTGAAAGATACCTAGCTAGTGCATTCAACCTTTTTCATTTAAGTGCAAGGTGTCATGGTCCCTGTATTAACAATTAATCATAGAGTGATATTAATGTCATCACATTATCTGCATCAAGGACTGCCATCCCTGGAGGAAAAGAAAGTGTACACTGCATGCCGTGCGACTGGCCTAAAGACATCTTACAAGCGTATGTTAAAAAAACAAGCGCATTAACCCCTTCCCCCTGGTTTGGGCAGCTGAACTGGCTAACTAAATACAGTAGGCAATCTGCCTACAGACTAGTCATTCTGTAGTCTCCAGATGAGGACTAGGAGGGTTAATCACTCTCTTTGAGATGACAAAGTCCATATTAATGGACAACCCAGGTACCTCAACATGTGCATGCTATCTTTGAGCTCCCACAGCACAATGCTTGATGCCTAAATGGACAATCACCAAAGGTGTGCTTAGCAGAATGAAAATTCCAACAATAGTTTAGGGATTGGCTTAATCCTGGTACACACTGTATGTTTGACAAATCGCTGTGGGGATTTATTAATTGGTTCTAGTTCATTTCAAATTGCCAAATTTTCAAAATGTTTGCTTATTGTTACTGTACATGATTGCTGTTATTGATCTGACTGACTGCTAATTTGTACTACACATCACTAGTTCATTATTATACAACAGGTGTTGTCAATGTTACTTGTCTTTCAAAGTCACATCATTCTATTATACAAGCTCTGCTAAGAGGTGCAAATCTCATTTCTAGAGCTATTTTCTGTTAACACTCAATCACTGGTAATAAATAGAACCAGAGGGATCGGTAATGTTTTGTTTTAATCTCTTCCAGCTTTTAAGTTAGCAGTCAGAATGGAACAAAGGATGCGTATCATAAAGCACTTTTTTTTTTATTTTCCCAGGGAGAACATTTTAAAAGAATAAAACACATATTTGAATTCATCAGCATTCACAAAAGCTTTTTTCCTGCTTGCAATAATAAAAGCACATATTTTGCTGGTTCCCAAGGAAACCAGCACTTTACCCTAAAAATCAAGCCTTGGCGGCATTAAATAGGCGGGTGAGCATAGAACCATAAGCACCTAGGACAAAAAGCAAAATGCTACTTTTCACTTGGATTTCGATTAGCTACAAATATAAGCTATTTATATGACTAAAGATAAAATACCTGCTTGACTTGAAGTAAAATTAACAGATGTCCGGTCTACTTCCTGTGTGCACCCTATTATTGTACTAGAAACTAGTAGAACTTTAAAATGGCATGAAAATTAAATTACAGGTCTGTCTTCCTGTATTCTGGAGGTTGGAACCTGGTCTGTCAAGTTATTATGTTTGAAAAGTTGAACTCACAATGCATAAACATGCCTATGGCTCAGGAAAAAGTTTATCTGAAATACCATGTGATTGGCCAGAAGTACTTTAAATTTGAAGGGTCAGGCCAATCAAAAGCTATATTTTAGTTGTAGGTGGAGAAGAGACAGATTTAGACCTTGGGGGGCCTGGGGCACTTTGGGTTCAGACGGCCCCTCATACACAGAGTTGGTTTACTTTCTCAAGGACAGTCACAAATAAGGTTCATAAGGTTATTCTGAGGTGCACACACAAAAGCAGTTATAGGCCGCCTTCTTAAACGGGTTGTAAAGATACAATTTTATTTTCCTAAATAGCTTCCTTTACCTTAGTGAAGGAGGACTGCACTGAGGTAAAAATTGTACCTTTACAACCCCTTTAAGAGCGTAAGGCTTATCCTGATACCAATCCAGAGGACTGGGGACCCTATGACTAAGTGGTGTGTTGGAGACATGTAGGCTGAGGCCCCTTCATATCGTTTGTTCACCTGGGCTGGTCGGGAGTAGTGGCGATCCTTTACTCTTTACATTTACTAGTGTTCTATGTGTGGTTCACTTCAGCTGTCGAAATTCAGTTTTAAAAATTATACAATATACCAGTCCAAAGTAAAACCTTTTAGAGAGGATGACAGGCAAAATATTACTTCCTAAGATACGTTTAATAAAAAAGTTTTTTTTATGATAATATATTTTATATTATTTTATTATTAGTATTTCTTTATTATTTTATATAATTTTATTATTTTGTTTTATATTATTGTTGTATAGAAAGGGCCAAGGGCAGTTTCCCTTCCCCCCCCTTATAAATCCGGCAATGGGTGGAGCCTGCCAGCTTATACAGTGGGGTTGATTTTATTTACAAAAGATTAATTTAGCCTTGACCTTTATATGACCAGATGAACTTGTGAAAACCTGATAAGTAAAAAGCCATAATTAGCTTCTACCTTATGAAATCCGGATAAAGGCTGAGCCACTGGCCCTACAGTGGACACCAATACCATCAGGGTAGGATGAAGGGGCTGTCTCTTCTACCATGCCAACCACGAAACCACAGAAATAGAAAAGAAGTGTTAATGTACTTTGTGTGCATGCACATTTGACGGAACCACCTGCCACCCATCTTGGGTGCCTCTGTGTCATGATCTGTGTCATGGCTTTGGTCACCTGCTGGTGGTACTGTTTCTCCCAGCAACAAGGGGGCAGTTCTGGTGTCCACCAGCGGGTGTCTCCCATGGGATGGGACTCCTCTCTAATTAAGATAAACTGCTACAGGTATATAAGCCCGCCCTGCACTACAGTCCAGTGCTTCAGTATTTTGCCTGTCAGCCCTGTTCCTGTCTGTTCAGATACCTGTTGCTATTTTGTTTCCTGATTTGCTCCCATTGACCCCGGCTTGAACCTTTGGACTTCGCTGCTCTCTCCTATCCTGGACCCCGGCTTGAACCTTGGACTTGCTTGTCTCTCATCCCTGCATTACCTGCTATATACGCTCGGATTTCATGTATATATTCGTTCATTAGTTTTGGTGGCTTGACGGTTGCTGTGTTTGTAGTATGCTGCTTGTTTTGTGGGTTTTCTGTTTTGCACGTGTGCTTTAATCTTAATGAATTCATATAGTTTCACTTACCTCTGTGCCTATTTTCCTTAGTACAACCCACTGACCTGTTAGCTAATATTGGATGCCTGTGTAGACATCCCCTGACACTCTGTCAAGATATGGCTTCCTCCAGTCTGTAACCAGGAATCAGTCATTATAGCTGAGCACCCAAGATCTAGAAGATACTAACTTGGGTGCAAACTGGAACTCTTTATTGTAAATTCACACAGAATATATAGAACACAAGATCAGGTAGAGCCGGATAACATTACCCTTACAATGCAGGAATATACCGTATTCATCGGGGTATTGCACGCTCCGGCGTATAGCGCGCACCCCTAAAGTGGACCCTATTCCTGTGGAAAAAAGATTTTTGTACTTAGTTTTGGTGTCTTGCATGGCGTCCATCGGCGGCCTCGTCGGGTCCGGCGTCCTTCTGCGGCTTAGGGTGTCCTCTTCGTCGGGTCCGGCGTCCTTCTGCGGCTTAGGGTGTCCTCTTCGGGTCCGGTGTCCGTCTGCGGCTTCGAGTGTCCTCTTCGTCGGGTCCGGCGTCCTTCTGTGGCATCCTCCCCGCTCGATCCCCGCTTTCCCGGTATACGCCGATAAATACGGTCATTATCATAGCTAAGGAACAGCCAACATAAACATTAAGCTAATTTAACAGTAAGGTAATTAACAACTAGTCACCTAAACAAGCCCAGGTGCCCAGACCATCAAGCAAAACCCCACAACCCTGGATACACAAAGTACATTACACATTATAATAAACATAAACATCCCACAATGGTTTGATAACAAGGTAAAGTGGACACAATATTAATCACATATTCAAGAGATGAGCATACAGACAGAACCAATAGGTGACTCAATTAACAATAGGAATTCACACCTAGGAGACACACAATGGGGAAATGATACCATGAGAGACATTTTAGTAAACAGATTATAGCAGGAGACCCCAGAATCAGGATGTTTTGAGCTGATTATATTAACACCTGCCCTGTGTTCCACAGTCTAAAGCAGTTATTGCTGGTTTGGAAACAAAGGGCCAAAATCTGGATCCAGGTCCCCTCAAAAGCCAAGGCCCATAATCAATAGGCAAGAGGCTACCCTGCACTCTCCCCCAAAGCCCCTGTTCTGGTTGTGTCTGTCACAACGCACAATAAGGGTTGAGCTCATTTATACTTGTGGTTGGAGGTGGGGGTGGTGGTGATGATAAAAACACATGGTTGAGTCACCCCACAACTGCTCCCCCTTAATTTACAAATGCAGGGGTGTACACATGCCCCTGCCATGATGAAAAGCATCACCTTAGTTGTGTTCAGCGGGCTGTACAACCTGCCAAATGCTACCCATTCGAGTCCCTGCACAAAAAAATCGAATAGGTCCCTTTTATAAATGAACTACAATTCCAGTGTCTGACAGAAAAATGGAGGCTGCCTTTCCTAACCTTTTTTCATATTTTTGTAAATGCTGGTATCTTGGGTCTCATTCTGATCTCCTTTGACTTTAAGATTATTGGAGTCACTATAATGCTGAAATAAAAGGGCATCCAAGATGTGATGGTACTTTGATATGAGTTTAAACAAGCTAGTGAGAAGGCAAGAAACATTTAAAGAGCCCACTGGCTTAGGTTAAGCTTCTCACAACAGGCAGGTTACTAGAAAAATGTGCATATATGGAGTGAGCACCAAACCAAAAAAAAAATCCAAATTAATTTATTGATGTTGTGTTAAAGGCAGCCAACATGTTTTGGGGTCAAAGGAAATCCCCCTTCATCAAGGCTTTAAATAAAAACGAGAACCTTATGTGGACTTAAAATAAAGCTTTCCTGTTGGGATCTGTGCAGGGAAGCTGATTACTGGATTAGGATTCCTGGCCAGCAGTATCTGCATTAGTGGTCAAAACAAGAACCTGAAAGTATCTGCAGCAGCAGTAAACACTCATGCCTTGTACACACGACCAGTTTTCCCTTTGGGAAAACTGCCATGTTGGCTTTTGGCCGGGAAAACTGGCCGTGTGTATGCTCCATGGCAGTTTTCCCGAAAGGAAAACTGCTGGGAATCCTGGCGGAAGAAATTAGAACATGTTCTCTTTTTTCCTGCTGCGATTCCCAGCGGTCTTTTTCCCAGAGTAGGATGAAGGGGCTGTCTCTTCTACCATGCCAACCACGAAACCACAGAAATAGAAAAGAAGTGTTAATGTACTTTGTGTACATGCGCATGTGATGGAACCACCTGCCACCCATCTTGGGTGCCTCTGTCAAGATATGGCTTCCTCCATTCTGTAACCAGGAATCAGTCATTATAGCTGTTGTGGATATGGTAAAAATGGCCAAAGGAAGATGGTGAAATGCTTATTTCAATGCGCAAACACATGCTCCACATGTTCTATATCTCATATATATCCTATATACTTTATACGTTATTGATTGTTATCAGATTGATCATACATAGTAATAATTTGTAATGATTTTATACAACTCTTGCAATCCTTGCTCACATGATGTTGCTATCAGATATTTGTCACAAGGTCTGAAGGAAAAAGGGGAAATTTGTCTGCAAAACAAGCTGGAATTAGATCTGTGAAAAACCCCCGTCTGGATATCGAACCGCAGAAAACCAGACATCAGACAAACCAAATATATATATAGCATTGTTGCTTCATGCTTCACACCATCCTAACACAAAATAGTTAATAGCTCACAAAATCAGAACGTCACAAGACTAATATTACGTATTAATGAGCAGGTTGGATATTCAAGAATATGCACGTCATTAACCATATATTAAGTTGAGATCGAAATAAAAAAGGGGAAGTATTTCAAACTGCAGCTTTTGTCAGTGTGAAATTATTCTATGCATGCATGCAATTATTCACTTCTTATCAGATTTGGCCAGGAAGCAGATACCAAAAACTGACAGTTTTGTCTGTCCAAATCAATTTGGCGATCGGGCCGATCGAGAGGGAACTGGGACGAACCAACGCGGACGACAGGGCACGGAGAATTGATCACTCTCTGATGACTGAACGGTAAGACTTTTAATATTGTCTACTGTTTATATCCTGTCCCGTGGTTTTGGTTGGTTCTTGTTCCCGTGTCGGCTTACCTCGATCAGAAAAGGCAGGTAATATAGCTTATAGCTTGCCCGAAGGTCATTTTTATAAGAACCTGCATAGCTGGTATCTGCAGCCTGTATATTTGTTTCCTGTTTGTTTTGTTTTGGTTTTGTCAAGCTTGTGACGGCTGTTGGGAATAAGGGGATTAATTATATAGTCACGGATGAGAATTGACGTGGTCAAACTCCTCCTGGGGGATAAATAATTGTGCTGTGAAGCACGGATGACCAGGAGGGGGCGTCAGGAAAACGCATAGTAGTTGCATGGGGATCCCGTGAGGATCCTGATAATCCTGTACTTCACTGCGGTTGTCACATATCCTGTTGGTTTATTGTTATATGTGCTGGCTTCTGGTGGGTTGATGAGACAGGCAGAACGGAATAGGGTCACAGATGCGATAACTGGCTGTGAAACGTGGTCAAACTTCTCTCACGGTTGATGCAAAGTGTGCCGGAGAGAGGGCGCATAGCCAGTGTATCAGGTATTAAATAAGAGGTACATGTAGGTACATGTACACGATAATCCTGTGAGGTGTTCTGAGGTCTCATCTTCCGATCACATGAGCCAGGAATGTCATGTCCTGGATGTGTCTGTGGGCTACTGTTGGGAATTCATTCAGAAGGCTGGGGGCTGGTGAAAGTGATAACCCCAGGGTACAGGGAGGAAATTCTTGGCCTGAAACCTTTGTTGGTGGATGTTCCAGACGTGTTAGTGTTCAGATTAAATGTGCATTACCCTGTTAGAATTGTAGTTGGTGCATCATTGCCAGCGATAGAAGGTGAAGCTAGAGAGAGGGGATACTTACCTATTAGGTGTCCACTCCAGCCAGAACAGCCAGAGAAGTGTGAGGAGAGTGAAAAAGGATAGAGTCAGAAGTCTGGGTTTGCCTCTGGGACGAGTGGATGATATTTAAAGGAACGTACTGAATTTAATTGCTGCTTTGTTAAGCCCGTCTGCAGCCGCCTAAGGACACTTTCGTTTAAAAAAAAAAGGTAAAGATTTTAAGATTACACGCAGCCAAAACTTAAGTGTCTTTCCTTATATAGTGGGATAAAAATGGGACAGAAATTACAGAAGCCGGTGGAAGGGAGTTTAGCGTGCAGCTTGGTTGCAGAGAGGGAAGGAAGAGGAGCAGTTAAGAAGGTGAACGAGCTTGCAAGAATATGTGACATCAACATGCATATGGGTGGAAGATTACAAGCAGAGGAATGGCGGATATTGTTAAAACGAAAAAAGGGTTTGTTGTCTGATCATGGCTTATTGGCTACAGCTGAAGCCTGGTACAGAGTATCGAAAGCCATTCAGGGGAAGGGGTTTGTAGAGCGAGAGACAAATCAACATGGATATATTGTATATGTGTATCATAAACCAGAAAGTACACTGGCCGAAAGGCCACCACCCTATAATGGAGTCCGAACACAAGACAGGAAACCCTGCCCCTCAGCAACCACCCCCTCGCTTGATCCTCCCATCAGGCTCCGCCCCAATGTACCACCTCCCTTACCACCCACGGCACCTCCCCGGGATGGTGGCCATCTTGCTACACCCAACAGTGGTGACACACCCACTCAACCCACAGGAAGACTCCCTATGACTACTTCCTGTGACGGCCATATTGGTACACCCATCCCTATATGCCCAGTGTTAGATCAGACCGGAGCATATTACAGGGAAGATGTTAACCACGTTAACCCATTAATGATGTTAGAAGATGATGAGGACTGGGCAGAGGCAAGCAGTGGCAGTCACTGCCACTAACCTGAGCTCCAAGAAGTACTAGTGACCAAGGGGGGCGTCAATCCAACTGCAACCACCCCCAGTTCAGCCAGTGATAGAAGCCATGGCCCAACTCAGATTATAGTGTCCGGAGGCCTGTCGAATGTGGACACCAGGGCAACTACACTTCCCTACCAGGGCCATGAACCAGTACACTACCCCTACCAGTCACCTCAAAGGGCACTGCGGGAAATCTGTATGGAATCTGACCGAGTGACATCCTCACATCCCCATCCCACATCCACAGCAGCACGGCCTACATCCGCAGGCCCTTTTGGGAGCAGTGCAAAAAGCCAGAGTGGGTGCTAGGTACTCACTCCCACTGTATTCCCCTCCTCTTTCACAACCCTTCTCCGAGGACATGGCAAATGTTTCAGGAAGACCCACAGGTGATTCACATGACACCATACAGTATGGCCCCCCCACCAAATAGGGGACTACCTCTTCAACTGCCACAACAGGGGAATGACTGGAGACCTCCACCCTATGGGTTGCAGCCTCACATACCTCACATACCAAGGGGGAAATGCCGCCTGCACCATTAGACGCACCCATGATGTATGTGACCTTTAACCCTCAACAAGCATCATCCCTTGTAACCAGTCTACCAGACCCTGAGAAACAGCCCATGCCATTTTACAGAAGGATTGCCCAGATCCTGTGCCTGGCGGGACCTGGTAAGCCTGTGTGAAATCAAAGCAGGGGGATGCTTACTGGCCAGTAATGGAAAGGTGTTTTAGGGTGGACAGTGGCGTCCCTGACAATACATATGGTTCGGGATGTGAGTTTGTAACGCAGTTACAACGGGGGGCACGTGACCGCCTGGCAGACCAAGCAACAAGCATACAAGACATTACACAAGACAAGGCTGAATCAGTTGAGAAATTCCATACTAGGATGTTACAGGTGTTTACTGATTTGGGGTTCAGCACACAAAACAAGGCACATACACAGATGCTATCCTCTGCATTTGTAGCAGGCCTCAGGGAAGCAATCCGGAAAGGCCTGCTACTATCTCGGCCAGAATACAGAGTGTTACCTCTTGACACTCTACTACTGGTAGCAAAGGGTATAGAGTCCTCACAGGGTAATAGGAAGGCAGTCCCTCTCATGTTGGCTCCTGACACACCATATCCGCAACCACAAGCACGAAACTCGCGAGCCTGCTGTTACAACTGTGAGAGGCCCGGACACTTTCGGAGACAATGCCGAAGCCCGTGGAGACCCGATCGAAGACAACCCGATCATGGAGACAACCCAAGAAGGGCAGATGCTCAACACCAAGGACAAAATGTCCAGGGGAATTCCAGCTCAGCACCTAATGATTGGCCGCCTCCTCCTCTTTTTGGCCATATGGACCCATAGGAATCCGGCAAGCCTGTGTCATACACTCCAACCATGATCGCAGCACACAAAGATTCAGGAGGACCGCTAGCCAATATAACTCTCAGTATCGAGGGCCGGCCCACCACATTTGTCTGTGACACAGGAGCTGCCCGAAGCATGATTAGAACAAAAGAACTACCCGATACCTCCTTCCTATCGGACAACAACATTACATGCGTTGGAGTGGATGAAACACCCCGAAAAAGTCCTCTGACCCGCCCCCTACAAGTTGGCAACATCCCTGACCTACTAACAAGATTTGTGGTCTCCGACACCTGTCCCTTGAACTTACTAGGGGCTGACATCTTATCCAGACTCCAGGCCTCAATCTCCTTCCAACCTGATGGTGGTATCCGAGTGACCTCACCACTGACTGATGAAGACACCTCAGCATTATGCTCCATCCCACTCTTGCTGTCCCTGAACGTAGAAGACAAGACTGGAATTCCGGAAGTGGTTTTAACTCGAATACCTTCCTGCCTGTGGTCTACAGGCCCAGAAGACACCGGTCATCTGAAAGTCCCGCCAGTCATGTTCAGAATGAAGCCTGGAGCCCCTTTCCCCAGAAAACCTCAATAACCCCTCAAGCCCTCCGTGTCAGCAGCAATCAGGCTCCAGATAGAGGCCCTCCTACGGAATTGGGCTCTCATACACTGCACAAGCCCCTGCAACACCCCGCTCTTCCCAGTCAAGAAGAAAACCCCAAAAGGAAAACCTGTGAAATATCGCATGGTACAGGACCTCCGAGCAGTGAATAAGGCCACCATATTGGAAACGCCCATCGTACCCAACCCACACACCTTGCTGGCAGGAATACCACCCACGGCCAAATACTTCACTGTGGTGGACTTAGCGAATGCCTATTTCAGTGTCCCCCTAGACCCGCGGTGTCAATTCTTATTCAGTTTTGTTCATGAAAGGAAAAGTTACATCTGGACTGTAATGCCGCAGGGCGCCCAAAACTCTCCGTCTCAATTCGCCAAGGCAATGAAATTCATTTTGGACACATGGATCAAACTCCACCCAGACGTTGTACTTCGAGTATGTGGATGATCTCTTGCTCTGTGCGGATACCCAAGATGATGCCGCAGCCCATTCTGAAGACCTTCTCTGTTACCTGGCCGAACAAGGTTGTAAAGCGTCAAAGCAGAAGATTCAGTGGTGCAAGCAAATAGTGGTCTTTCTTGGACATTGCATCTCACAAGAAAAGGGGAGAAAGAGAGTGGGATGTGCTTGGTTAAATTTTAGTATAGGTTAATCGCACCTCATCCCATGAAATAGTAGAGTATATTGTATGGGCGATAGGGGATTATAACGGTGCTTATATTATTACAAACACATATAATTTGTAATAATTTATTAAGATATTCAAACACATATCATTGTACATAGTATATCTAATAACAAGTATAGAAAATCAGGTTAACATTAAAACCAGGTAGCTGTAGATCCTGATTGTACATAAGGTGCGAGTTTGCAAGCAGTCACAGCCCAGGTGGTATTCGGCCCAATATATTTTGCCTATAGATAGGCTTCCTCAGGGGCTGGGTTGGGACCCAAACTTTTTAATCAGCTCTATCAAATAGAAAAATTTACATGTTACAGATAGCATATTTGATAATACAGGATAAAAATTGTGCAAATGCATTTCTGAACAAAGCTGACCTTGTACATCAGAGTGGATGCACCGCCCTGGAGACTGGAGAAAAGAAAGAAACAGGGGAAGGAGGCAGAGGGCGGCTGGACCTCAAAGTCCAGATGGTAATCAAGCTCATAAAAAAGAGTTATTCAGCGCTGGAATCTACAACTAAAAACTATGCAAGCCAGCACTTAAAGGTCAAATTCAAATAAAATACCTCAACAGAGCATATAAATAAATAATAGTGCAGCGCAAAACAGTGAATAAAAACTACAACATCATATAACAATGCAGTGGCGTAACTAGAGACTTCAGGGCCCCGGTGCAAGAAATCATGAAGGGCACCCCCTCCACAGTGGCATGACAGTCAGGTGGACCCCTCACACTGGCAGGCGGCAGTCGGGCACCTCAAACGGGCAGACTTGGCGGAATTACAGGGCCCAGTCGCAACGGCGACTGCTGCGACCCTGATAAATCCGCCATTAGTTAAAGGTGTGTTACATGCAGAGTTCAAGGTGTGCTAAGTACAGAGTCCGTGGTGTGCTACGTACAGAGTCCGTGGTGTGCTACGTACAGAGTCCGTGGTGTGCTACGTACAGAGTCCGTGGTGTGCTACGTACAGAGTCCGTGGTGTGCTACGTACAGAGTCCGTGGTGTGCTACGTACAGAGTCCAGGGTGTGCTACGTACAGAGTCCAGGGTGTGCTACGTACAGAGTCCAGGGTGTGCTACGTACAGAGTGCAGATTTCAGAAGTGCCACATTTCTGCGGAAAAAAAGCCTGGAGTAAAAGTATACAGTGCAAACACTGTCTACAGCCATGAAAGATACAGCCACAGCACCTGTGATCATCATTATCATGCTGATAATTACACTGTACTTCATGTGACTGTACTGTATATAGCCTATATACACTACAGTCACATGAAGTACAGTATAATATAGGCTGTACAGTGTGATCATCAGCATGATAATGATGATCACAGGTGCTGTCTTTCATGCCTGCAGACAAAGTTTGCTCTGTATACTTTTACTTTAGTATACTATAGCAACCACTGCAGTCTGAGTCTCAATACATGGACACTCACATACATACATATTCACATGCACACACACATGCAAACACACACACAAAGTAGATAAAAAACGTCAGTCTTTTACCTTAGCAGCTCTTCCTGCCGGGTACTGCACTGTAGGGGGGAGACAAAGAGCACGCACTTTGCTTTCAGTTTGTAATGACTGCGACGAGCTCCCCGCACAGTGCCGATTACAGTTCGGCTTGGGATCGGGGAACTTGTCTGTGCTCCTTCTTTTGAAGCACTGTATACAGGGGACCTCAGCACCCCTATAATTCCGCCATTGTAACAGTGGTATAACACTCAAATAAGGTCAGCTAGAAACACGTATTTTAAAGCATGACAACAGAAATGGCATAAAGCAAAAAGCGAAAGGCAAAAAACACAGAATGAATGAATGAATGAATGAAAACTTGTATAGCGCGGCACATGCGAACTGAATCGCCTCTGGGCGCTTGTTGTTCCTGTCTCCTTTGATATCAAAAGAGAAAAGTCTTGACCTTTTTCCTAAATGCTAGGTGGTTCTCCTCCAACCGAATGCTGGTTGGTAAATCGTTCCATAGTCTAGGACCTTGGATCGCGAATCTTCTTTCTCCTTTGGACTTGAAGTTGGCTTTCGGAACCTGGAGCAGGTTCTGATTCGTGGATCGCAAAACGCGATTGGGGTTATGCGCTTTTATTAATTCGCATAGATAGAGGGGGGCATTCCCATGGACACATCTATGCGTAAGACAGAGAGCTTTAAAAGCAATTCTGTCTTTAACTGGCAGCCAATGAAGGGCTCTCAGTAAAGGCGAGATAGATTCCCAGGGTTTTTTCCCTGTCACAAGTCTGGCGGCCGTATTCTGAACGACTTGCAGACGAGCGATTTGGTACTTGGGGAGTCCGAGGTAAAGGGCATTTGCATAATCCAGCCTGGAGTTTACAATTGCTCCCACCACGACCGATAGATCTTCTTTAGGGATGAACGGAGTGAGTCTGCGTAGTAGGCGCAGTAGATGGTGAGATCCGCTGACTACTGACCCTATTTGTGCGTCCATTGTCATAAAGGAGTCAAAAATGACCCCTAGGCTTTTGACTTTGGAGCTAGGGGTGATGAGCTTGCCCAAAATAGGTGGGGGGGTCCACGCTGTTGAAAGTTGATTCCTACGCTTGGCGTGAAACAGGAGAAGTTCTGTTTTCGCTCCATTGAGTTTAAGATAACTCTTTGTCATCCAGTCCTCTATCAAAGAGAGACATGTCTCTAGATTGAGGTGGTGATCCTGTCTATTGCAGATGCGGAAATACAGTTGCGTATCATCTGCATATGAGTGGTAAAGCAGTTTTTGGCTGCTGATAATCTCAAAAAGAGGACGAAGATATATGTTAAACAGCACTGGTGACAGAGGCGATCCTTGAGGGACTCCGCATGTTACTGTGCGTTTCTCAGACGTAAAAGGTCCTAACTTCACTGTTTGCGATCGGTTTTCCAGAAAAGAGGAGAACCAAGATAAATCGCCTTCTGCGACTCTGGCTACTTCAGCAAGCCGAGTCAGTAACAGTTTGTGGTCTACAGTGTCGAAAGCGGCACTTAGGTCCAACAGAACTAGAAGACAAGATTCTCCTTCGTCTGCGGCCTTGAGAACATCGTCCCATACTTTCAGCAATGCTGTTTCCGTCCCGTGTCCGGGACGGAAGCCTGATTGCAATGGGTCAAGTAGCTTGTAGGTATCTAGATGCTGTTGCAGCTGTTGTACCACTACTTTTTCCATTATCTTTGAGAGTACGTTGAGGCTTGTTATGGGACGGCGGTGGAGTGGGTCCTTGGGGTCCAGGGAGGGTTTCTTAAGGATGGGTTGGATTATACCCTCTTTCAACTGTGAGGGCACTATGCCCTCCAAGAAAGACTGGTTGATAAGCTGCGTGATGGGAGGAGCCAGGATGTAGGCGCATTCCTTCAGCAGTTTTGTGGGGATAATGTCATTTGGCGCTGTGCCATTACGCAAAGCGTTAATGACATTCTTGGTGGTCTCAATGGAGATGGGTCCCAGGGTAAACTTACCTGATATAGGAGAATTACTATGGGTGCTGTGTGAGAGGCTGCAGGGGGGGCTGAGGGGGGAATTGTTTTGCTGAATGCTTTCACGGATTGCCTTGATTTTATCAATGAAGTAATCCGATAGTTCATTGCAAAATTCTTGTGTGTCCGAACTGGGGGCTTCAATGCATCCTGGTTTCATGGTCTGGGTGACCATCTTGAAGAGTTCGCGGGGGCGGTTTAGGGCACCGTTGATAGCCTTCGAAAAATACTTTTTCTTGGCTTGGAAAATTTCTTTGTGGTATTTTCTTGTGGTCACCTTGTAGATGGATAGGTTTAGCTCTGACGAACATCTTTTCCAGGCAGATTCTGCCCTTCTGCGTTCTTGCTTCAGTAACGACAGCTGGTTGTTAAACCAGCTGCGGTTGTTTTTCCGAATGCGGGTTCTTCGTTTCGGCGCTACCAAGTCGGCTGACTGTAGCATGGCCGAGTTTATGGCTTCCAATGTTTCAACGGCCGTTTGATGCGGCTGAGTTGTTTCTATTTTTTTCCTTAAAGTAGTTTTGAAGAGTTCCGAGTGGAGCTTCTTCTGACACCTAGTCCAGTGTGTTATCACTGGATTTGATGTTTTTGTTGCGGGGGGGATGGTGGAAATACTGAATATAATTGCATGGTGGTCTGTCCATGGCAACTTTTCATTTTCCAAAATTTTTATTTCCAGAGCTTGTCTGAAAATAAGATCAAGTGTGTGACCTGAAGCATGTGAGGGCCCACATACTAGTTGCTGTAATCCTAATCCTTCCAGGTGATCAATACAGGCGTCGGCAATGGGGTCTTGTGAGGAGTTGGCCCAGAGATTGAAATCCCCGAGCAGCAAAAGATGTTTGCTGTTGAGGGTGTAAGTGGAGAAGAAATCCGTCCATAATGATAGCAGCTGCGATTTTGGGCCGGGCGGCCTATAGCAGAGCAGAATGTGGACGGTCTCCTTTGAATTTGCTTGCAGTTGCAGAGTAAGGGTTTCCATGAATGGAAGAGGGTTTTGGCGGACTGGTTTGGTGATCATAAGATGAGTCTTGTAGATCACCGCCAGGCCGCCTCCTCTTTGCCCTATTCTGTTTTCCGTTATGATACGGTAATTTTCTGGCACTAGTTCTCCTAGAATGGTGTTACAGTCGGCTGTGAGCCAGCTCTCTGTAATAAAGAGACAGTCTAGATCATTTTGTTGAATGAAGTCGCGGATTTCTAGTCGGTGTTTTACTGCCGATCCTGTGTGTTACATGATATGTGCTTGAGCTGGGGTAAATAGCTGAAATGTCTGGCCGTCGATCTATGATCGATTCTCAATAGTCGCTCAGTTCTTAGGGCCTTTTTGGTGATGGCTGGCAGTATTGCGGCGCATTGCCTCAAACTCCAAATGGTTTCGGCAGAATATTGCCGACATGCCATGATCGCCAATACACCGGGGGGGGGGGAGGAGATTTTGGGGCAGCGGGGAGAGGAATTGGCTAATTCCTCTCTCCTGGCTTGGTCCAGAGGAAGGCAAAAAACCCTAGCGGCGCTCGGCCAATATGCTCCGGTAGGGAAAAAATTCCTTCCTGACCCCTGTAAAAGGCGATCGGGTAACCCCTGGATCAAGCTTCTGTACGTTGGAGAGAAAGGGGGGCTGGGGCTGAGAGGGTGACCCTGTTGCTGGTCTGGTGGGATGGCTGCCTACTCAGGCGGTGGGATGAGGGCTGACTGATAGGGTGCTTCTCTTAGAACTGGGGGCTGAGAGGGTGAAAGCAGGGCCGAGTGACTGTCCTTCTGGGGTAAGGGGGGTTCCCTGGAAGCTGGATGAGGACAGCAGAGGCGTGGGGAGCGGCGCGCCGTTAGGCCGCAAGTGAAGCCGCGGTCTTTCCTAGACCGCGGCCCCGCGATTCAGGGCGGCCTGGCGCGGTGCTCTAAAAAGCCCCAGAGCGGCGGAAATTTTCCTCGGGGAGGTGGCGGGGGGGGGGCCACTGAAGAAGATGGAGGTGTGGGGGTGCAGGGGGTCCAAGAAAGGAGCAATGGAGATCCGTATTGCTGCGGCTTTATCCTGAAAAGGACGGCCGTCAGCAGCTTTGTTGAAGGGCTCTTACCTGCGGAGAGCCAGGGAGCTGAGCTGGAGGAGAGGAGAGGAGAGATCAGAACGGGGCACAGGATATTCCAGGGCTGGAAACTGGAGTATGGACTGGGCTAGCAGGGCTGGGAGGGACTCTGCCTGTCTGCCTCCTACGCCTGCCTGGAGCTAAAGCACACACGCTCCTACTCCTAGGAGACGTGCGCCGTTGGAGCTCCTGTAGCTAATCTACCTGCCTCACTGACTCCATATAGTGAAGTGAGTCCATATAGTGCTTGAGTGCAAATTAAATCCAAAACAATTGCAGAAAGATCCAAACAAGTGATGTCCAGAGAACCTCCACCAAATAGCAGGAATGGCCTCTCACCTTAATTATTCGACCTGCAATAGGTCACACAGCATGAAATATATGCAGAAGCTCCGGTTCACACAGGGAAAGCAAGCAGCAGCAGCTCAAATATGGTAGGCTCACTCAGAGGTAAGGTAGGCAATCAGGGCATATGAAATACAAAAGAAGGAGAAGATCTAGTGCTCTCTGAAGTGAACCAATATAAAATTTATTAAAAATAACAAGGATACACTCACATGTAAAGGCACTCTTCAGTGAGTGCAACGAATCAGCATAGACAAATAAGCACACTCTGTGCTGTAGAAAACGATTCAGCATAAACCAGATCACAGTGTGGAAAACGACTGGATCTCACCTGAGTTGACGATCGCGGGTGACGTCACGCATAGCTCCTCCCCCTCGTACGTCGTTACGTCCCTATGGGCGGGACTTCATCAGCATGGGGAGAAGAGAAGCAATATACAGACGTCCCGCTGTCTCACATTAAATAGCATAGCGCTGCCATGACAACCACAGCAATACAATAAGCCTGCACGCCCACACAGCCCATAAACCACTCCCACAGCATAGAACACCTAACGCTGCTGTAGAGTGTACACTGCCACTAAAAGGCAGTGGAATTACATCAATCAGGGCTGACAGTATGGGCATTATTAAAACAGGCCGGAAATATGCAATATCAATAATCATTGGATACATATTAAAATATTAAAACACTTAAATAGGAAATTAACCTATAAAGTATATAAAATTAGAAAGTTTATTTGGACGTCATCCGTGATCGTGATCATTCGTGATCGTATACCCAATACAAAAATATATATGTACAATTACAATATTCGCCATACATTAAAGGGGTGTTCCAGCCCTAAGTTGTGTTTATTAAAAGTCAGCAGCTACAAAAAGTGTAGCTGCTGGCTTTTAATAAACACTCACTTACCTGCTCCTGCGTTCCAGCGACGCGCCGACCGGGGCTCCGCTCCTCTGCCCCCCTCCCCGGCCGGCGTCTCCATCCTGACTGTGGGCACCCAGCCGTGACAGCCTTCGGCTTCACGGCCGGGCACCCACTGCGCATGCGCGAGCCGTACTGCGCATGCGTGCGCGGCGCGGCTCGCCGCTGATTGGAGAGGCGATCGCATGGGACCTGTCAGTGTCCCATGTGATCGCCTACAGGGAGGGGGCTGGTGTAGGCGATTAAGCTTAATCGCCTAACCAGCCCCTCGGCGGAAGCAGGAAGTGGGACAGGAAGTCCCACTCCTACTGAAGCCCCCACTCCCCCCCAAAAAAAATTACATGCCAAATGTGGCATGTATGGGGGTGAGGAGTGGATTCAGAAGGGGTCATTTTTTTGGGTGGAACACCCCTTTAACTCCTCTGGGTCCAGCCCACATTCTGCATATATTTCATGCTGTGTGACCTATTGCAGGTCGAATAATTAAGGTGAGAGTAAAGACAACAAGGTTGCGCTTGGAGGCACAATATGATATTGTGAAGGGAATTAGTTGTGTCTATATAAATAGATGCAAAACAAACATTTCAATACAATCATAATTATGAACAAAAAATAAATTATATCAAAAAATAGATAACAAGTGAATATGTAAATAAAGTCTTATAAAGGTATATAAATATAAATAAATATATATAAAAAAATATATATATAAAAAAATTCTCCAATAGTCCTTCTAATAGGGAGATGAGAAAAAAATATATAGCAGCTTTCTGAGTTGAATGATAAAGCTGATGGCTGTAGATTGTAAAAGTCCTGTATAGGTTCACCATCAGTTACACAATATAACTTCCAATATGGTAAGGTGAATAAGGTGTACTCTTACCAGATATAAGAGGGATTCAGGCATGTCACTCCCAATACGTCTGGAGTAGGACGCTTCCGGATCTTCCACACTAGGTTGATGCGATCTCCACTGGACCAGCAGGTGTTCAGCAACTGCAACAGGCTCAACATCCCATTCGGATCAAAGAAAAGAAGAAAAGAAACCGGGGACTCGCCATAGTGAAAAGTACTTCCAGAAGTTTATTCGAATTGTGCAGCATATACACAAATTTAAAATTGCCGGCTAAAAGCATACAGGGTAAAAAGGAACGTGCACCCGTGCTTCCGGGGTCACGTAGCAAACGCGATGACGAAGTGCGTGGCTCCGCCCTGACCGGTTTCGTCAGAGAATGACGTTGTCAAAGGGCACGGCAATTTTAAATTTGTGTATATGCTGCACAATTCGAATAAACTTCTGGAAGTACTTTTCACTATGGCGAGTCCCCGGTTTCTTTTCTTCTTTTCTTTGATCCGAATGGGATGTTGAGCCTGTTGCAGTTGCTGAACACCTGCTGGTCCAGTGGAGATCGCATCAACCTAGTGTGGAAGATCCGGAAGCGTCCTACTCCAGACGTATTGGGAGTGACATGCCTGAATCCCTCTTATATCTGGTAAGAGTACACCTTATTCACCTTACCATATTGGAAGTTATATTGTGTAACTGATGGTGAACCTATACAGGACTTTTACAATCTACAGCCATCAGCTTTATCATTCAACTCAGAAAGCTGCTATATATTTTTTTCTCATCTCCCTATTAGAAGGACTATTGGAGAATTTTTTTATATATATATTTTTTTATATATATTTATTTATATTTATATACCTTTATAAGACTTTATTTACATATTCACTTGTTATCTATTTTTTGATATAATTTATTTTTTGTTCATAATTATGATTGTATTGAAATGTTTGTTTTGCATCTATTTATATAGACACAACTAATTCCCTTCACAATATCATATTGTGCCTCCAAGCGCAACCTTGTTGTCTTTAATTTCTGTTTGTATGTATATCACATATTTTTGTGTTGCTGCTGGATATCACCTAATTTAATTCATTTAAGTTATTATTATTTTCAATTAATATTTAATTCAATTTATTGTTGCTAGCGCGAGGAGTTTTCCCCCTTTTGGATTGAACACAATTAAGGTGAGAGGCCATTCCTGCTATTTGGTGGAGGTTCTCTGGACATCACTTGTTTGGATCTTTCTGCACCTGTTTTGGATTTAATTTGCACTCAAGCACTATATGGACCCACTTCTGTGTTTTTTGCCTTTCGCTTTTTGCTTAATGCCATTTCTGTTGTCATGCTTTAAAATATGTGTTTCTAGCTGACCTTATTTGAGTGTTATATCACTGTTATATGATGTTGTTTTTATTCACTGTTTTGCGCTGCACTATTATTTATTTATAGGTAATCAAGCTCACCCTAAGGTCCCATGCATCAGAGGTTGAGATCAAAGGTGCCTATCCATAGGAGAGGAGAGAACAAAACGGTCTGGGGGAAACACAGATTACTCAATGAGACATGTGTTCCATCCATAATCATTAAACATGATTTAATATAGATCATAGTATATTGGTCTTGAGGAGATAAACTTACAAGAAAAAATTCTTTATATAAATATAAAAGTGCAGTGCTGGGAACGGCCACCAGAGTTCGCCCTATTGTTGCTGATAGCATTCAGAGGGAGAGTAGTGTCAGGTTGCACTCTGATTCTATAGATATAGAAAGAGAGACAAATATTTTTTTTTTTTATATAAATAGCTAGATGGCTCAACACAGAGCATCATACAAGGATTATATCAATCACATAAGGTTAAAAATGTACTTAGCAGCAAATACATTGAATTCAGAGTGCAGAGAGGCAACATAGCAATATCAGAGTTACCTGTAATCACAGTGTTACAGACACGGCTCTATTCGCACAGGCACTGTAGGGAAAACAAATCACTAATGACCGTTTAAATATCCCCCCTCTCCCACACGTCCGAGCGTATGACGTCATCGGGCGTGTGAGGACAAGTGTCAAAATACGTCCGCCGATGAATACCGCCGGAGATGCCTTCTGAACCTGCCAGCGATCGCATATTCGGTGGTGAAATGGTCCATCTTCCCCACCGTAGATCGCGGTGCTTTGTGGTTAATGTAGGCATCTCCGGCGGTATCCATCGGCGGACGTATTTTGACACTTATCTGTCCTCACACGCCCAATGACGTCATACGCTCGGACATGTGGGAGAGGGGGGATATTTAAACGGTCATTAGTGATTTGTTCTCCCTACAGTGCCTGTGCGAATAGAGCCGTGTCTGTAACACTGTGATTACAGGTAACTCTGATGTTGCTATGTTGCCTCTCTGCGCTCTGAATTCAATGTATTTGCTGCTAAGTACATTTTTAACCTTATGTGATTGATATAATCCTTGTATGATGCTCTGTGTTGAGCCATCTAGCTATTTATATAAAAAACATTTTTTATTTGTCTCTCTTTCTATATCTATAGAATCAGAGTGCAACCTGACACTACTCTCCCTCTGAATGCTATCAGCAACAATAGGGCGAACTCTGGTGGCCGTTCCCAGCACTGCACTTTTATATTTATATAAAGAATTTTTTCTTGTAAGTTTATCTCCTCAAGACCAATATACTATGATCTATATTAAATCATGTTTAATGATTATGGATGGAACACATGTCTCATTGAGTAATCTGTGTTTCCCCCAGACCGTTTTGTTCTCTCCTCTCCTATGGATAGGCACCTTTGATCTCAACCTATGATGCATGGGACCTTAGGGTGAGCTTGATTACCAACTGGACTTTGAGGTCCATCCGCCCTCTGCCTCCTTCCCCTGTTTCTTTCTTTTCTCCAGTCTTCAGGGCGGTGCATCCACTCTGATGTACCAGGTCAGCTTTGTTCAGACATGCATTTGCACAATTTTTATCCTGTATTATCAAATATGCTATCTGTAACATGTACATTTTTCTATTTGATAGAGCTGATTAAAAAGTTTGGGTCCCAACCCAGCCCCTGAGGAAGCCTATCTATAGGCGAAATATATTGGGCCGAATATAACCTGGGCTGTGACTGCTTGCAAACTCGCACCTTATGTACAATCAGGATCTACAGCTAACTGGTTTTAATGTTTACCTGATTTTCTATACTTGTTATTAGATATACTATGTACAATGATATGTGTTTGAATATCTTAATAAATTATTACAAATTATATGTGTTTGTAATAATATAAGCACCGTTATAATCCCCTATTGTCCATACAATATACTCCATTGTATCCCACAAGGTGTAAGACATCTTACTCAAGAGCGAATAGCTGTGATCAAGGCAATTCCGGTGCCAGCTGGCCACAAGTCTCTCCATGCATTTTTGGGCCTAATATCTTATTGTCGTTCTTGGATTCCAGAAGCATCTCTGCTAATGCAACCACTCTATGATGCTCTGAAGACTGATCCTTTCACACTGCCAGCCGACTATGAAAAAAGCTTCAAGCTATTCGTCTCAGAGAGAGAAGGACACACCACAGGAGTACTGGCCCAATCTTATGACAACAGACTCAGACCTATCGGGTACTATTCCTGTCGATTGGATCCAGTAGCTAGGGGGGCACCCTCCTGCCTCAGAGCCGTTTTTGCAGCCCAGGCCTTCTGGACAAAACTGCAGATCTCGTGCTGGGCCACCTTCTCATCCTACTAGCCCCTCATGACATATCAGCTGTGCTGAACCAAGTACAACCAAAACATATGTCAGCAGCAAGACATCTCAGACTACAATGCACTTTGCTCCTCCCGGATAACACCTCCCTCCTCAGGTGTAACACCCTCAACCCATCCACTTTGCTCCCACTTCTCGAGGGGGGAAACGACCCATACGATACCCCTCACGACTGTCTCGAAATGATGAAGATGGAAACTACACACCTGCCAACAGTTAGCAGAGTGCCGCTGGATGACCCTGACCTGACTATCTATGTTGATGGATCAAGATATGCAGATCATGAAGGGAAGTACCATACCGGATATGCTGTCACTACCAAAGACACAATCCTCCATCCCTCTGCATTGCCCCCCTCTAAGTCCGCACAAGAAGCAGAACTTCAGGCCCTAATCATGGCATGCAAGCTGGCGGAGGGGAAAAAGGCTAACATTTATACAGACTCAAGATACGCTCTGGGAGTGGCGTGTGATTATGGGGTCCTGTGGAAGAATAGGGGATTTCTGACAGCAGTGGGAACACCCATAAAACACAGCGCAGCAGTCAGGGACCTGATTGACACTCTGCTTCTTCCTACCCAAGTGGCAGTTCTCAAGGTAAAGGCACATGGCAGACTGAATACTCAAGAAGCACGAGGTAATCACTTGGCGGACACTGCAGCAAAACATGCCGCGAAAGGTGTGCGAGAAGTCGTACGCAGAGTGGACGTCCAAGGCACTCCGATACAAAACATTTTGACACAAGAAACTTTGCCACATGACGCGGTACAGGCCACCATGATCTTGCAGAACCCTCCTGTGGATTGGGCACGCTTAAATGAAATGCAAGAGGCAGCAAGTGAGGAGGAAAAAGGAACGTGGACAAAGAAGGGAGCCATATTGAAGGATGGACTTATGGAAGTGAATAAGAGACCATGTTTACCACGGTTCATGTTCCCAGCTGTGGTGCAGTGGGCTCATGGTGCTTCTCACCTGTCGAAGACCTTGATAAATTCTTTGATCAATAAATACTACCTGGCCCCAGGAATTACCCCGCTTACCAACAACTTCTGCAAGTCATGCGTCATTTGTGCTAAGTGCAACCCAGGAAGAACGGAAAAGACACCCGTGAAACATCTAGCTAAAGCTCAATATCCCTTTCAATGAGTACAGATCGATCACATTCAGATGCTGAAGAGTGGCCGGTATGAATACGCTCTAGTAATCGTTGAGATGTTCAGTTCCTGGCCTGAAGCGTTCCCTGTGACCAACATGACAGCAAAGACCACAGCCAAGAAGCTTCTAACGGAAATAGTGTGCAGATATGGTGTCCCAGAGGTCATAGAGAGTGATCAGGGGCCGGCTTTCACGGCCTCATTAACCAAAGAAATATGGACAGCCCTAGGAGTCACATTGGCTTTCCACATCCTATACCACCCTCAGAGCAGTGGGAAGGTAGAGAGATTGAATGGCACAATAAAATCACGAATGTTGAAAATGTCTCAGGAGACTGGGATGAGCTGGCCAGACAGTCTACCCATTGCCCTGTTCAGTGTAAGATACACTCCTAAAGAGAGCCATGGTTTATCTCCTTATGAAATACTGTTTGGTTCAGCACCGAGATTAGGGTGTTATTATCCACAGCAGTTACAATCCGATGTATTAACTGATTATGTGACTGCTTTGTCTCGTGAATTAACCTGTATCCATGCAAAAGTTTTCTCTTCCATTCCAGATCCTGAGTTAGATACAGGAACACACAAGCTGGTCCCCGGTGATTGGGTTATGATAAAGAAATTTGTGAGAAAACACCCTCTTGTACCAAGATATGATGGTCCCTTCCAGGTCCTCCTAATAACAGCTACATCGGTGAAAGTTGCAGGGAAGAACACCTGGATTCACGCCTCCCATTGTAAGAAGGCTTCCATACCCGAGGAAGCAGGAAAAGATAAATCATGATCCTATATATCCTTTGTCTGTGTGGTTTGACTAGGGCACAACATGCAGCCATCACTAAGAAAGATGGGAAGGTTATTCTTTGGTATAATTCATCTGATACCCATGTGGCCACATTTGATTTCCACCCGTGTAAGATACTCCCGTGTCCAGAGCATAACAGCAGGTCAGAACGGTATGAAAAAGGTGATGGAAAGGGATATATATGTGTCACTAAAGGGTCGTGGGGAAAGAATTGTGACAGCTGGGGAGCAGCAGCTTGGAACACAGGGACACCCTGGGGATATAAACCTCAACCAGCCTATGACAGTAAAGACAGCCAGGGGGAGCCCTTGCTAACCCGTCTCACCCTCACCAAGCCAGGGCCCAGTATGACACTGGTTCTAAACATACGGAATCTGAGCCCATCCGATAAGGGAGAGTATGTGTTGGGGTGGTGGTTCGGAGGGGGTCACTGGGGTCATAGAGGGTCTTTCCGTTTAGAAGATATGTACAACAACAATGAATGGAAGCCAGTCAAGAATGTGCCCCCACCAAACCCCTTGAAGCCCCATGTACAGACCCTGGGGGACATGGTTGCAATAGCGGATCCTACCTTTAAAGATACAATGGAGGTTGAAACCGGCCTCTCGGAAGTCAATCTCTGGCTAGAATGGATGAGATATAGCGCCAGTAAACATAATAAAACCAACTGCTATGTCTGTGGTAGTGCTAGGCCACATTTGGGTACAGTCCCATTAGTTATACCTAAAAAGGAGGAAGAGTGTTTCCTAAGCCTCTACACAAACATTTCCACTAACCAGTTACCATGTGAGAAATGGAGAAAGGAATATCCCATAGACACTAGGGCCACAATACCCAAGATAGCTATCACCATATACCCTGGAGACTACACTTGTTATGCTCACCATGAAGGGAGGGGTAAAAACCTAGGCAACTTTTCCAAAGGTTACTGTGCATCCTACAGTCATGTCCCGGCCAACTTAGTACAAAATCAAAGTCAATCCTTGGGGGATGTGTATTGGATATGTGGAGACATGCAGGTGAGGACTAGGTTGGAGGGGCAATGGAAGGGAGAATGTGCCCTTGCAAAGGCTATCATGCCTCTACACATCCTAACGGAAGGTACTCGCAACACACAGGGTAAGAGGACAAAAAGGGAAGCCCTTCCGGGAAGTTTTGACCCTCATGTGTATTTAGATGCCATTGGAGTCCCAAGGGGGGTCCCTGATGAATTCAAGGCCCGAGACCAAGTAAAAGCAGGTTTAGAGGTCCTAATCCCCATAATAACTGTTAGCAAAAATGTAGATTGGATAAATTATATATATTACAATCAGCAAAGGTTTGTCAACTACACGAGAGATGCATTCTAGGGAATAGCCGAACAGTTGGAGGCCGACTCTCAAATGACTTTCCAGAACCGGATGGCTCTGGATATGATATTTGCAGAGAAAGGAGGGGTTTGTACTATGATAGACAAAATGACCAGCACCACTTGCTGTACCTATATCCCAGACAACACCGGCCCGAATGGCCAAGTCACTGTAGCTCTTAAAAAGTTGAAGAATCTGTCAGTTGAACTAAAGAAAAATACAGGCATCACAGATCCATGGGACCAATACTTCAGTTGGATGAACGGGTGGCAGAGAATTTTAACCCAAATAGGAGTAACTATATTAATCGTCCTATTTCTCCTCGCTCTGGTAATTTGTTGCATACTCCCTTGTCTGAATAAATGTATAGAGAAAGAGGTGGAACAATGAATCCCCACATTCATGAACCAAGATGTAGGACATGAGGAAGACGAGTACGAAGAACCACACATTCCACTACAGACATTTCCAGTCTCACATCATGAGTAGGCAGGACAACAGGGACAGACAGGGTAGGGAACCCAAGGGCCGCGACCTGGGTTCAGGTGCAGCAAAATCCATCCTCACCACTAGAGGCTCTGGGGAACACCTGCTGGACCTTAGACTCTGCACGCCCTGGGGTGGGAAATCTTGGATTAAGATAGGAACAGATTAAAATAGATTAAAATAGGCATTTCAAGGGGGGAGAACTGTTGTGGATATGGTAAAAATGGCCAAAGGAAGATGGTGAAATGCATATTTCAATGGCCAAACACATGCTCCACATGTTCTATATCTCATATATATCCTATATACTTTATACGTTATTGATTGTTATCAGATTGATCATACATAGTAATAATTTGTAATGATTTTATACAACTCTTGCAATCCTTGCTCACATGATGTTGCTATCAGATATTTGTCACAAGGTCTGATGGAAAATGGGGAAATTTGTCTGCAAAACAAGCTGGAATTAGATCTGTGAAAAAAAACCCGTCTGGATATCGAACCGTAGATAACCAGACATCAGACATCAGACAAACCAAATATATATATATAGCATTGTTGCTTCATGCTTCACACCATCCTAACACAAAATAGTTAATAGCTCACAAAATCAGAACGTCACAAGACTAATATTACGTATTAATGAGCAGGTTGGATATTCAAGAATATGCACGTCATTAACCATATATTAAGTTGAGATCGAAATAAAAAAGGGGAAGTATTTCAAACTGCAGCTTTTGTCAGTGGATACTCAGACCCCTACTGTACTTTAGCCCCCGGCTCGGGCCTAGTCCCGTCGGCGGCCATCTTTGTACACTCACAGCACTACAATACACCACCCACACCCCCCTCCCCCTCCCTGGCACAGGCCTTTCTTTCAATCTGAAAGCTAACACCCCTCTTTTTATAAATTGATCCAGGGTTGCGACCGATTGCCTATTTGGGATCAGGAAGGAATTTTTTCCCCAGGTAAGGCAGATTGGCACAGCACGACTGGGGTTTTTCACCTTCCTCTGGACCAATTGCAAAAAGGGAGGACATAGAGAAGTGACAGGTTCACTTCTCTATTCCTTCTCCCCAGCACCGCCAAAACCCCCCTATAACTATCTATATTCCCGTTTTTTTCTGAAACTATGGGTTATTTGAAATACTCTGCAGAAACCATCTGGGAATTAAAGCCATTTGCCTCAACACTCCCAACGGTCACCTAAAAAGCTCTAAAAAGCGAACAACTGTTAAGAATCAATAGACGATTAACAGTAAAAAAATCGCATTAGAACACACCAGCCCAAACACATATTCTGCACTCTGGTCAACACCAGATCGGCAGTAAAACACCGGGAAGAAATCCATGATTTCATCCTTCTACATGATATAGACTGCCTATTTATCACTGAAAGCTGGCTCACAGGCGATTGCAACACCATTCTAGAAGAATTGGTGCCGGCAAATGATCGTATCCAAATGCAGAACAGAGTGGGGCAAAGTGGGGGAGGTCTGGCAGTGATCCACAAGATTCATCTCTTGATCACCAAACCAGTCCTCCAATAGGCTGCACCCCAATTGACATAATTGGGACACCTATGGACTTTTGGATCAGCTGACAAACTGTACAGCATTCTCCTTTATAGTGAGAATCCAGAGCACTCAGCCATCACAGGATTACCAACATCAGCTGAGCACACCCACTCCAGAAGCCAGGCACAGATGACACCTTTTATGCCCATGAACCCTGCAGTCTTGTGAGTAGCATCCTCATAAGAATTGTTTTGTTTTGTCACAGTAATAAAAAGTTACTACGCTTAGAGGGCGCCGCTTTTTGTTTTTCTTTTCATGAATGGGACTGAGTCTGACTGCATGTGGATGCGTGAAACACATGTGCCTCCTGTGAGCCAGTGCACTGCAATATACTTAAAGTGGTTGTAAACCCTTTACAACTACTTTAACCTACTCTCCTTTGTATTTCAGAGGATGTTCCCAGGAGGGCACCATGGTGCACATTTGGTGGACATGTCCGAAAGCATGCAGATTATGGGTCAAAAAAAGTGCGCTTGTAAGACCGCTGCACAAATACGGTGTGACAAAAAGTATTCCAATGACCACCATTTTATTCTCTAGGGCAGGGGTGTCAAACTCAATTTTGTCGAGGGCCGCATCAGCAGTGTGGTGGCCCTCAAAGGGCCAGTTGTATCTGGGTCGCACTACATACAGAGTGCAGAGTTTAGGATTACGCTACATACAGAGTGCAGGGTTTAGCAGTGCATTATGTACAGAGGGTAGGAATTCAGGGGTGTGCGACATACAGAAATTCAGGGGTGTGCTACAAATTTAGGCGTGTGCTACGTACAGAAATTCAGGGGTGTGCGACATACAGAAATTCAGGGGTGTGCTACAAATTTAGGCGTGTGCTACGTACAGAAATTCAGGGGTGTGCTATGTACAGAAGGCAGAGCTTAGAGGGTGGGCTGTGCCCAATGTGCAACATCTCACTTTCTCCCCTACTCCGGGGTTCTGACCCCTGCACCCAGCACTCTGTCCCCAACTCCCACCTCTAACTGCATCTTTCTACACACCTCCACAGTCCCCCCACCTCCCAAAGCAAACCAGGCAGGTAAGAAGAGCATGCACCAGGGAGGCGAGGAGCGCACATACCAGGGAGGTCAGGAAATCATGCACCAGTTAGGCGAGGAGAGCACACACCAGGGAGGTCAGGAAATCATGCACCAGTTAGGCGAGGAGAGCACACACCAGGGAGATCAGGAAATCATGCACCAGTTAGGCGAGGAGAGCACACACCAGGGAGATCAGGAAATCATGCACCAGTTAGGCGAGGAGAGCACACACCAGGGAGGTCAGGAAATCATGCACCAGTTAGGCGAGGAGAGCACACACCAGGGAGATCAGGAAATCATGCACCAGTTAGGCGAGGAGCGCACACACCAGGGAGGTCAGGAAATCATGCACCAGTTAGGCGAGGAGAGCACACACCAGGGAGGTCAGGAAATCATGCACCAGTTAGGCAAGGAGCGCACACACCAGGGAGGTCAGGAAATCATGCACCAGTTAGGCGAGGAGAGCACACACAAGGGAGGTCAGGAAATCATGCACCAGTTAGGCGAGGAGAGCACACACACCAGGGAGATCAGGAAATCATGCACCAGTTAGGCGAGGAGCGCACACACCAGGGAGGTCAGGAAATCATGCACCAGTTAGGCGAGGAGAGCACACACCAGGGAGGTCAGGAAATCATGCACCAGTTAGGCGAGGAGAGCACACACCAGGGAGATCAGGAAATCATGCACCAGTTAGGCGAGGAGCGCACACACCAGGGAGGTCAGGAAATCATGCACCAGTTAGGCGAGGAGAGCACACACCAGGGAGGTCAGGAAATCATGCACCAGTTAGGCGAGGAGAGCACACACCAGGGAGGTCAGGAAATCATGCACCAGTTAGGCGAGGAGAGCACACACACCAGGGAGGTCAGGAAGATTTCATCCTTCTACATGATATAGACTGCCTATTTATCACTGAAAGCTGGCTCACAGGCGATTGCAACACCATTCTAGAAGAATTGGTGCCGGCAAATGATCGTATCCAAATGCAGAACAGAGTGGGGCAAAGTGGGGGAGGTCTGGCAGTGATCCACAAGATTCATCTCTTGATCACCAAACCAGTCCTCCAATACTTGCTTCCATTCATGGAATCCCTCACTCTTCAGATGCAAACAAACCCCCAAGACACGGTCCATATGTTACTGTGCTATAGACCCCCTGGCCCAAAAACGCACCTTGTCACGTCATTAACAGAATTTATCTCCTCTTACACCCTAAGCATCAAACACCTTTTGGTGCTCGGGGATTTCAACTCGGGAAAACAACGCAGGCTGGTTTAACGACCAGCTGACATTGCTAAAGCAAGAGCACTGAAGAGCAGAAGCTGCATGGAAAAGGAGCTCTTCAGATAGAAACCACACCATTTATAAGAAAATAACAAAGAAATATCATAAAGAAATCTTTATGACAAAAAAAATAAAAAATTCGCCAACATCATCACCAAGGCCCTAAACCACCCCCGCGAACTCTTAAAGCTGGTTTCACAATCAATGAATCCAGCCTGCTTAGAGCCCCCCAATGGTGATTCACAAGAATTTTGCAACAAAATATTGTATTATTTCATTAATAAAATTGAAAGAATCCGGGAAAGCATTGAGCAAAATGGATTCTGCATGAATCCCGCCCCAAATCCCAACCCTGATACCATTATATACCCGCCTCAAGCACAGAAATTCACCTTAAAACCCATCTCCGTCGCTGTCACTAAAAATATCATTCGGTCTCTGCGCAACAGCACAGCACCCAATGACATTATCCCCACTAAACTGCTGAAAGAGAGTGCCGATATACTGGCACCAGCTATCACGCAGCTTATAAATCAGTCATTCAAGGAGGGCATGGTGCCCTCCTTGCTGAAAAAACCCACCCTTGACCCGAAAGACCCAAACAATAGGAGACCCATAACGGGTCTAAATGTTTTCTCCAAGATAATGGAGAAAGAAGTTGTACAACAGTTACAACAGCATTTAGAAACCCAAAAATTACTTGATACGTTTCAATCAGGCTTCCGGCCAAGTCACGGAACTGAAACAGCTTTGGTAAAAATATGGGATGACGTCCTAGAGGCTGCAGATGAAAGAGAATCTTCTCTCCTGATCCTGTTGGACCTAAGTGCGGCCTTTGACACGGTAGACCAGGGACTACTGCTTGCTAGGCTAGCTGAAGTGGCCAAAGTCGCGAAAGAAGATCTATCCTGGTTCTCTTCCTTCTTGGAAAACAGATCACAAACAGTGAAATTTGGATCTTTCGAGTCAGTAATGCGTACGGTATCATGCGGAGTCTCTCAGGGTTCTCCCTTGTCACCAGTACTGTTCAATATCTATCTCCGTCCCCTCTTTGAGATCATCAGCAACCAGAAGCTACTTTACCATTCCTACGCAGACGACACTCAACTGTATCTTCGCGTCAGCAATGGAAAGAATCACTCCCCCGGATTAGAGAGAACCCTCACCCTAACAGATAACTGGATGACATCCAGTTATCTTAAACTCAATGGTTCAAAAACAGAGCTTCTCCTGTTTTACGCAAACAGGAAAAGTCTCTCCACCTCAACTTGGACCCCACCACCCATCCTGGGAAAAATTATCGCCCCGAGCGCCAAAGTCAAAAGTCTTGGAGTAATTTTTGACTCCCACATAACAATGGATGCACAAATAGGGGCGGTAGTCAGCGGATCCCATCATCTGCTGCGCCAGTTACGCCGACTCACCCCTTTTATTCCTAAAGAGGACATTACAGTCGTGGTGGGAACAATCATCAATTCCAGACTCGACTATGCGAATGCCCTCTATTTAGGTCTTCCGAAATACCAAATCACTCGCCTGCAAGTCGTTCAAAATACGGCTGCTCGATTAGTGACTGGTAAAAAACCATGGGAGTCTATCTCCCTTTGCTGAGATCTTTTCACTGGCTGCCAGTGAAAGACAGAATCACTTTTGAGGCACTCTGCCTTACACACAAGTGTATTCAAGGAAACGCTCCCCATTATCTATGCGAAAAAATAAAAGGCCATAACCCCAATCGCATTCTGCGATCCACAAATCAAAACCTACTGCACATCCCAAAGGCAAGATACAAATCCAAAGGAGATCGGAGATTTGCTGTCCAAGGACCGCGACTGTGGAATGCACTACCAACTACTATCCGACTGGAGTCGGACCACTTGGCCTTCAGGAGAATGATTAAAACTCATCTCTTCTGAAGGCAATGCCTTCCTTTATCCAAGGAATGGAAACAAGCGCCCAGAGGCGATTTAGTTCGCAAGCGTTGCGCTCTATAAGTTTTTCACTCACTCACTCAGGTAGAGCCGGATCACATAGAGTAAATGGGCCCTAAATAAGACTGTTTAATCAGAATGAGGTTAGCAATGACATTTCTCCCTCAGAATATTTTGATAGTTCGTATAATTTACTGCTTAAGCTTTCTCTGCCATCTGCTCCCAGATAATCAGTGTTGTGGCGTGACTATGCTACAGATCATACCTGACCTCAAAGTATAACTAAAGGCAAAACTTTTTCTTTAGTTTTGGATAGATTGGAGAGGGATTAGAACAGCAGTCAGTTTTTATTCCTGTCTGTGCCCCGTTAGAGAGATTCACCCCCTTTATTTGTCCTGTTTACCGTTCTCATCAAAAGTGAATGAAAATCCCAAAGTTTGGGTTGTCCCCAGAGAATAAATAAAGGGAAAATCTTCCAATGGAGACACTAGTTCTGGTGACCTGGGGGGCCCCAATGGAATCCCCTTAATTTGCAGGGCTTTATTCTCACTTCCTGTTTGAATTATGGGACAGGAAGTGACGGTAAATTTCCCCAATGGGACATAAAAGTTTTGCCTAGAGTTCTAGTGTATTCAATCATCTGGCTCATAGAGCGTAAGTGCAGCCAAAAAAAAATTGTAAAATGTTTTAAAGTTCCTTGCACGAGATTGGGTACTCTGCACAATGTGATTTTTTTTGTTTTAATTAACCTCATTCACTAAGCAGAGTGTCTTTGCAAACAGTACAGTATTTTTAGCTGCTTCTCAGGCGGAACTCGGAACTTTAAGGGGTAGATTCAGGTAGGAGATAAGCCGGCTTATCTCCAGATAAACCGTCTTATCTCTGCGTTTTAAGCGCCTAATCTATGCCACTGATTTATAAAATCAGTTAAGCATAGATTTTCCTTAGATCAGACATGCGTAAATCTATTACGCTGTCTAATCTTAATTTCATATTTTAGGCTGGCCGCTAGGTGGCGTTCCCGTCTAAAATACTTAAATGAGCCTATACGTCGATTCCCGAACATACGCCCGGCCGGCAGTATTCAATTACGTTGTTTGTGTCAGCGTAGTACCCTCGTAATGTTATGCCTGCTACATGAAGCGCTGCAATGTTAAGTATGGACGGCGCGCCAACGCTTTTTTTCCCATCGTTTAGGTAAAACGTTCCCGAATAGGGTTTGCGTAAGTCCCGTTCACGTAGTTTACACGTCAAATTGACGTCGAGATTTGGAGAATGCGCACTGGGAACCAATCACGGCCGCCGCAGTTCGTTCGGTGCGGGGACGCGCTTCATTTAAATGATACACGCCCCCTACCCGCCGAATTTAAATTTGGCCGGCTCTTTTGCGCTACGCCGCCTCAACTTTACAGGCAAGTGCTTTGAGAATAAAGCACTTGCCTGAAAAAGTTGCGGCGGCTTAGTTTAAAAGGCAGATGCTAGGCATGCCTATAGATAGGCATTTCTTTGTGAATCTACCCCTAAGTTCCTTTACAACAGACTTGTCAAACCATTTTTTTGATGGACCTGGCTTTGTCCACCTAAACTCATTGATATGGAGGGCTGTCCAGTTATGTTTGGCCATATGCTGTATAACACATACTGTACACAAGGTGAACAAGCTCTCCCACAAGGTGAACACGCTAATGCCCATGCTATTTAGGCTGCAGCTAAGGTACTCTTGAGCCACGTTCTGGCTGTGAAGCAATGTCCCTGGGACCACAGCATTGTTCCTGGATCCCATTTAGAATTTGTAGTCCAGGAATAGCAATGTCCTCTAGTTTTCTGCCTTGTTTTTTAATGTGCTTTGCCAAATATGTATTACTGTGATTTAATTTGTCCAACAGATTTACTGTCCAGTAATAAACATTCATCATTACCCAGTCATTTTTTTCGTATTTACTTAAGCCTGAGCTCATTCTGGCCAAATCCTGCATTTATAAACAGTTTATAAGTTGGCCGCACTTACTCAATGTCCTGTAGTTATCATCTATTTATATACTGCAATGACTGTGCACAACTCCAGTGGACACTAAGTTATAGAAATCTGAACCACATATCACGTACTGCTGGCTGCTCTACTGGGCCACACATTCCTGCAGCAGTCCAACTTTTAATTTTTCTCTTACTAAATTAGATACATGTATATTTAGATATATTAACCCATTCATGCACAGATAGTTTCAGGGAAGATAGTTGAAAAAGCTGTTAAATGTTTTCAAGGTAGATAGTGAACCATAATGGAAAGGTACTTTGCTAAAGCACAGTGTACTATAAACAACTGCCATTTTTATCAAATAAAATACTGTTTAGAACTTCTGGTTCATCCTTTGGACTCAATTACATGGGGCTACTTAAGCATAGACCCATGCAAGGTCTGTGTTTGCCCACGGGATGCAGGGGTGTTCTGTGCATCTGCGTGCAGGCAGTCCAATTCTGTTCAATTGGGATGCCACTGCTCCCAAAATGACCTCTGTGTGGGTGTGGGTTTTTTGTGCAGGTGCGTGCAGGTGCATGTTCCTGAATGTACTTCAAGTTCGGGGCACACATTTGCACCACATGGATGTCAATTTGGCAGCAGAGGCTGCACCCCAATTGACATGAATGGGACTGAGTCTGACTGCATGTGGATGCGTGAAACACCTGTGCCTCCTGTGAGCCAGTGCACTGCAATATACTTAAAGTGGTTGTAAACCCTTTACAACTACTTTAACCTACTCTCCTTTGTATTTCAGAGGATGTTCCCAGGAGGGCACCATGGTGCACATTTGGTGGACATGTCCGAAAGTATGCAGATTATGGGTCAAAAAAAGTGCGCTTGTAAGACCGCTGCACAAATACGGTGTGACAAAAAGTATTCCAATGACCACCATTTTATTCTCTAGGGTGTTAGAAAAAAAATGTATAATGTTTGGGGGTTCTAAGTAATTTCCTAGCAAAAAAAAAGGTTTTAATCTTGTAAACACCGAGTCTGAAAAACAGGAAAGCTCCTTAAGTGGTTAAACTGCATAGACAAAATTTTATATTGTGCACAGCTTGATAATCCAATCAAGACTTATGTTAACCACTTGACCACCGGGCACGTAAACCCCCTTAATGACCAGACCAATTTTCAGCTTTCGGTGCTCTCAGTTTGAATGACAATAATTCAGTTATACAACACTGTAACCAAATGGAATTTTTGTCCTTTTTTCCCCCACAAATAGATCTTTCTTTTGGTGGTATTTGATCACCTCTGTGATTTTTATTTTTTTCGCTATGAATGAAAAAATAACGAACATTTTGTAAAAAAATGAAATTTAATTTCTATCATAAAATTTTGCAAAAAAGTTATTTTTCTTCATAAATTTCGCCTAAAATGTATACTGCTACATATATTTGGTAAAAAAAAAAAATATTGAATATTATTTTGTCTGGGTGAAAGTTATAGGCCCAGATTCAGGTACATCTGCGCATTATTGGACCGGCGTAGCGCATCGCCTTTACGTTAGACTTGCGCAATTTTGCCGCATAATCACCCTATTCTCGTAGCTTTTGCGCAGAAAATTGCGCATGCGTAACGTTTTTTCAGAGGCGTAAGGAGGAGTAATACAAATTGGGAAGGACGTGGGCGTGTTACATTGAAATGAGCCGTGACCCCATGCAAATAAAGGGCCGGCCGGCTCGCGCATGCGCGCTTGAAGGAGACCATGGTCAGCTCCGCTGTGCGCATGCTCACAACTCGGGAGCGGCGCAATCAGTGAAATTGGAAATGGACTAGGGCAACTTTATGAACTACGCAGACAGCATAAATAGACAGACACAAATGCACTTCCTTTGCAAAAGTACATCCCTTTGTATCCCTCCCTATACAGCAAGGTGCTTTTGTTTGTTTGTGACGTGTCTTTGAGATATTTGGGGACTGTTTTGCAGAGTGATTTTTGTCTTTTATGTGTTTTCTTTGTTGTTATTTTGTTTAAATTATATTTTTTGCTGGGCATTTTTTATTTTTGCTCGTCATTTATTTAATTTTTTTGGTTCTGTTTGTGTATGATTTTGGAATGTGGGGGTGATATTCCTGCGGGAAAAGGGGTGTCACCCTCATTTGTGGTGGAGAAGTGATCCCCAGGTCCGTGTGAATGGTGTATGAATGTACAGTGACATAATTGGAGCCGTGGCATGGTGTTGCAGCTCACAAGTCCTGCATGGTGGACTGGTGCTAATCCAATGTGATGAGGATGTGGGGTGTGTGTGCTAGGGACCACAGTGGTGTGCATGCATGCATTCTCATTGTGCCATGATTAATGTGTGTGTTTAACGTGCAAAGATGCATAATGTGAGCTGGCATGAGATGGGGTCATGAGATGGGGTACCAGTGCATATGCAGAGTCACCTTGAAGGGAAAAGACAGGAGGATGTTATTCATGCATGTGCCACTTGTGAGGTGTGCATCACGGGAGGGGATAGTCATGCCTGACTCCCATGTCACTCACCAACCAGCCAGCTGTCCCCATACATGTTCTGTTCGAAATCTGTGGGGATGGGGCTCTGATTGTATATGTAGCTGTCATGGGTGTCATGGGTGGTGCCATGTGTTGGGCTGCTGATGTCCTCCTGCAAGGTTGTGGTAATTCCATGATGGCATGAGGGGTGAATCTGAAGATGCGAGACACCTCAGAATCACTCATGCCAAAGATGTCTATGCGTGTGTGATATATCAAGTGAAGAGTGAGGGGCTTGTATCAGATAAGAATATTGTATTAGATTAAATTGTAAATTTTATATAAGCAAATAAAAAAAAATAAAAAAACATCTCCCGTGCCCTCCTTAGTGCCATCCTCCGTGCCCTCCTCCTTCTTTGTTCATCTAAAGTCAGTAGTATAGCTATGCGCGACGATGCCCCTGGCATGTTGGCATACAGATTGTTGTGCAACACGTGTGACTGCTGAACTCCTCACTAACAGTGTTGCTTTATCTGACAAGTAGACTTTTTTTCTCTTTTTAGACCAGCTTTTATATGCCCCAACGTTGTTTTGTGGATCTCCGTAAGTCCCTCATTAGCATACTGTGTTTCCCCGAAAATAAGACGTACTCCGAAAATAAGCCGTAGCGGGATTTCGACGCAAGATAGAAATATAAGACACCCCTCCGAAAATAAGACGTAGCGATGTAGTGTCGAATCTCCGAAAAAAAGATGTAGTGTCGAATCTCCGAAAATAAGATGTAGTGTCGAATCTCCGAAAATAAGATGTAGTGTCGAATCTCCGAAAATAAGATGTAGTGTCGAATCTTGTAGTGATAGGCGTGTCGTATGCGGCGCGGCGCGGTAAACAACACGTCATAGGTGTATGTTACTGTACTGGTGCTCAGGAGCTGTGAGGAGAAGAACACTCTGTAAAGCAAAAAGATTCTCCCAGCATTGACCAGCAAACCCCTCTCTCACCCCACACAAACAGATCACCCCAGCTCCACTGTGCTCCACATCAGCTTTGCTGGCCTATCTTTTTGTACAACCAGACAAGATGAGTGCAAAAAGAAAGAGTTATTCTGTTGAGTACAAGAAAGAAATTGTGGAGGACTCCCGAGGCAAGAATCTTACGGCTTTTTGCAAAGAGAAGAAGTTGGATATCCGAATGGTCCAAAAATGGCGTGCAGAATACGATAATCTCAGTCTACAGGTGGACAGAGGAAATGCTAAGAAGCGCAAGTGTGGTTCAGGTAGGCAACCTTTATTTTCTGTAATAAAAATAAGACACCCCCCGAAAATAAGCCATAGTGTGATTTCTTGAGGAAAAAAAAATATAAGACGGTGTCTTATTTTCGGGAAAACACGGTATTTGACTAGCAAATCAATGGTGTGTCTAGCGCACTTTTGCGCGGAAGGATGTGCCAGTCTAACGAAATTACGCTGGACAAAAAAAAGACGATTTTTTTGCGTATCTCGTTCTGGGGATGCCGCGCAATGAAACGCACATTTAGACTTACGCACGCGCATCTCCTGTTGCGCAGGCGTAATCGCTCTGTGAATCTGGGCCACAGGGGCTACAAGCTATGATACCAATTACTGAAAATTGATCAATTTGATCATACCTGATGTACTGACAGCCTCTCTCATTTCTTGAGACCCTAACAAGCCAGTAAAGTACAAATACCCCCCAAATGACCCATTTTTGGAAAGTAGACATTCCAAGGTAGTTAGTAAGAGGCATAGTTAGTTTTTTGAAGTTGTAATTTTTTCCCACAATTCTTTGCAAAATTAAGAGTTTTTTTTTCTTTCACACCATATTGTCATTATAACAGGTTATTTCTCTCACATGGCATGTATATTCCACAAATGACACCCCAAAATATATTCTCCTGCTCCTCCTGAGTATGGCGATACCACATGTGTGAGACTTTTACACAGTCTGGCAACATACAGAGGCCCAACACCGAAGTAGCAACTTCAAGTGTTCTAGGAGCATAAATTACACTACTCAACCACCTATTACACTTTTGAAGGCCCTGGAGCACCAGAACAATGGAAATGCCCACAAAGTGACACCATTTTGGAAATCTAACACCCCAACGTATAACCTATGAGGCATAATGACACTTTTGAACGGTTCATTTTTTTTCCAGATGTTTTTGGAATATGTGGAAAAAAAATTAAAACGCATTTTTTTTTACACAAAGCTGTCCATTTATAGGATATTTCCAACACATAGCATGTACATAGCAAAAATTACACCCCAAAATATATTCTGCTGCTCCTCCTGAGTATGGCGATAATACATGTGTGAGACTTTTACACAGTCTGGCCACATACAGAGGCCCAACACTGAAGTAGCAACTTTAGGTGTTCTAGGAGCATAAATTACACATCTAATCGCTCAACCACCTATTACAATTTTGAAGGCCCTGGAGCTCCAGGATAATGAAAACGCCCGCAAAGTGACCCCATTTTGGAAAGCTAACACCCCAACGTATAATTTATGAAGCATAATGATTTATTTGAACTGTTCATTTATTTGAACACATTTTTTTTACACAAATTTGTCCATTTTTAGGATATTTCCAACACATAGCATGTACATAGCAAAAATTACACCCCAAAATATATTCTCCTGCTTCTCCTGAGTATGGCGATACCACATGTGTGAGCTTTTTTAACAGCCTGGCCACATAGAGACCCAACATCCAAGAAGCACCATCAGGTGTTATAGGCAGGGCTGCCATCAGGAATTTTGGGGCCCCTTACACAGCTTCAGGCATGGGCCCCCTGGAGCAGAGAACCGGGGGGGGGGGGTGCTGCCGCATGAAATTGAGAAGCGGGGGGGGGGGGCTGCTGCCACGAATTGAGAAGCGGGGGGGGCCTTTACGAAAAGAAGAAATAAAGAAACATATATATAAAAAAGGGGGGTAGCCATCCGGGGCCCTGGGGACCTCTGTGCCCTTTAATAAAAAGAGAGTGTGTGTGTATATATATATATATATATATATATATATTTTTTTTAAAAAGGGTGGTTGCCAACTGGGGCCCTGGGGACCTTTTTTTTTTTTTATAAAAGGAAATTACAAAAAAAGGGGACTTTCCATTCGGGACCTCTGGGCCCTTTAATAAAAAGAAACCTGTGGGCCCTTTAAAAATATATATATATGTATATATATATATATAAAAAAGAAATAAACATTTATATATAAAAAAAAACAAGGGGGTTGCCTTCCAGGGCCCTGGGGACCTCTGGGCCCTTTAATAAAAAATAAAAATATAAAAAAATATATAAACAAAAATAAAAAATACAATTATAAAAAAAGGGGGTTTGACACATGGGGCCCTGGGGACCTCTGAGCCCTTTAATAAAAATACATATATATATTAAAAAAAAAAAAAAAAATAATATAAAAAAATATATAAAAAAGGAGGATGGTCATCCTAAAATAAAAGAAATAAAAAAATATATAAAAAATATATTTTTTTTTTATAAAAAAAGGGGGGTTGTCATCTGGGGCCCTGGGGATCTCCAGGTCCCTGTGGACCTCCGGACCTCAAAAAAATAAAAGAAAAAAAATTGTCCCTTTAATAAAAAATAAAAGAATATATTAAAAAATATATTTTTTTTATAAAAAAAATATATATTTTTTATAAATAAATTAAAAAGAGGGGGTTGCCATCTGGGGCCCTGGTGGCCTACGGGCCCCTAGACCCCTAAAAAAATGGCCCTTTAATAAAATAAAAAAAAATAAAAATATATAAAAAAAATATATTTTTTTATAAAAAATATATTTTTTTATATAAAAACAAAAAGGAAAAAAAAGGGCTTGCCATCTGGGGCCCTGGTGGCCTCCGGGCCCCTGGGGACCTCTAAAAAAAATAAAAGAAAAAAATGGCCCTTTAATAAAAAAAATAAAAGAAAAATATTAAAAAAATATATTTTTTTTTTATAAAAAAAAGGGCTTGCCATCTGGGGCCCTTGGTGGCCTACGGGCCCCTAGACACCTAAAAAAATGGCCCTTTATTAAAAAAATAAAATAAAAATATATTAAAAAATATATATATTTTTTTATAGAAAATAAATAAAAAAAAGGGGGGTTGCCATTCGGTGCCCTGGGGGCCTCCGGGCCCCTGTGGACCTCCGGACCTCTAAAAAAAAATAAAAGAAAAAAATTGTCCCTTTAATAAAAAATAAAATAAAAATATATTAAAAAATATATTTTCTTATAAAAAAATATATTTTTTTATAAAAAAAAAAAAAGAAAAAAAAGGGCTTGCCATCTGGGGTCCTGGTGGCCTCCGGGCCCCTAGGGACCTCCTGACCTCTAAAAAAAATAAAAGAAAAAAAATTGGCCCTTTAATAAATAATAAAATAAAAATATATTAAAAAATATATATATTTTTTTTAGGGTGGTTCCCATCCGGGCCCCTGGGGACCCCCGGGCCCCTTACAGGTGTAATGCCTGTACCCCCCTGATGGCGGCCCTGGTTATAGGGACACAAATTACACATCCAATTCCTTACAATCTATCACATTTTTGAAGGCCCTTCAAATTTCTAACACAGCATGTACATACCAAGAATTACACCCTAAAATACATTCTGCTGAGTAATGGGTAAAAAAAAATAATTATTACCTGTGGTTTTAGTAGTGCAATTGTCCACAGCAGGAGAGCCCTGATCCAGGCAGCAGGCAGAGACGTGGTCACTGGTCAACAACAGTGAATGGAATTGTCCAGGCAGCAGGCAGGAATATTGTCCATAGTCAGTACAGGGATACTGTCCATATACAGTCCAGGGCCACTGCAAGTAGAAACATTGCCAGCAGTGCCAAAATATTGGTCCTGGTAGTAAGCAGTAGTGTTGCTCACGAATATTCGCATTGCGAATATTTGTTACGAATATTGCATATTTGAGTATTCGCAAATAAATCGAATATCGCGGTGAATATTCGCTATCGCAAATATTCATATTTTTTCAAATTTATTTTTAAAACAGATCACATCCTAGTGATCTCCATCGATGTCTAAAAGCATTGCTGGTATGATTAGAGACCCTGGGCCGAGTAGCTGAGGCGATACTTTTATGTTGCCGAATATTCGCAATGCGAATATTCGTATTACGAATATTCGCGAATGCGTTCTCTGCCCTTCTGTGTTTTGTGTATAAAAAAAAAAAAAAAAAAAAATTAGCTTTAGTTTAGTCATATAAGTTTGTGTAAGTAGAGTTATGCCGCGTACACACGGTCGTTTTTTGCGATGAAAAAAAAAAAACGACGTTTTCTGTGAAGTAAAAAAACGAAGTTTTTGAAATGTCACTTTTCAAAGACAATTTTGCATACACACCATCGTTATTTCACAAAAAGCGAGGTTACGTTCACCACTCTTTTCCATTGAAGCTCGCTTCATAACTAGCTTCTGGGCATGCGCGGGTTGAAAAACGTCGTTTTAAAAGACGTTTTTGCTACACGCGGTGACTTTTTGTGAAACAAAAAACTATGTTTTGAAAAACGACACAAAAAATTCAAGCATGTTGGAATTTTTTTTTGGTCGTTTTTTTGAAGACAAAAAAAACGACGTTTTGCCCACACACGATCAATTTAAATGACGTTTTAAAAAACAACGTTTTTTTTCATCGCAAAAAACGACCGTGTGTACGCGGCATTAGTGTTTAGTGCATATTAGTTTAGTAATCCAGGAAATGATCTCTGTTTTCGCGTGTTGACGAGAATTTCGCAATCAATTTCGCATTCGCACTAGCGAAATTTCGCAAATTTTTTTTTCTTGATAAAATATCACGAATATTCGATATTAACGAATATTCGAGAATACGTTGTCTGCCCTTCTGTGTTTTGTGTATAAAAATAAAATAAAAATTAGCTTTAGTTTAGTCATATAAGTTTGTGTAAGTAGAGTTAGTGTTTAGTGCATATTAGTTTAGTAATCCAGGAAATGATCTCCGTTTTCGCGTGTTGACGAGAATTTCGCAATCAATTTCGCATTCGCACTAGCGAAATTTCGCATTTTTTTTTTGATAAAATATCACGAATATTCGATATTAACGAATATTCGCGAATATTCTTCTATATATTCGCGAAATATCGCGAAATTGAAAATGGCGTATTCCGCTCATCACTAGTAAGCAGGAACATGGTCCAGGTAGCAGGCCAAGAAAGAATGGGGACAGGGGTAGAGGCTTCTCCCACCCAAATCTCTTTGAAGCCTCCAGGCAACCAGACCCTAATCCGGGAATAAGAAAAATAAAACATTTTTTTTTCATCCAGAAAAACAATTCTGGAGCCCCTCACATATGTGAGACCCCTGTGTTCCCACTAGCATAGCACGATAAAAGATCAATCCAAGAGGCAAGCAAAAAACGTGGTCAAACAGTCCAGGATCAGTTCCAGAGCAGGCAGAGGTTGGTACAGTTAAGCGTTAGGCAGAAGCGTGGTCGTATAACAGGCCGGGGTCAATTCCAGAGCAGGCAGAGGTAGGTACAGTTAAGCGTTCGGCAGCAGCATGGTTGTATAACAAGCCATGGTCAGTTCCGGAGAAGGCAGAGGTATTTTTAGCGTTAGGCTAAAGCGTGGTCATATAACAGTCCAGGACTGGTTCCGGAGAAGGCAGAGGTATGTACAGTGCAGTGGCATCAGGGGTGTGGAGGAAAATGACAGGAAATTTGAATTTTGTTTACCTAATAATTTGGAGCAGTATGGTAACGGCGGAAACATATACCTAAACAGAGGCCTGGTTGGGAAGGACAATCGGGACAATAAACTGTGGTGTCTCTTTTGACTCCTCCTCTGGAGCACACCTGGCATCTCTTCTGGCATTTGTGCCCATTTTCACAGGGGGGTTTTGTCAGGAAAGTGGCATTCCTGGAGTCTGCTCATGCAATCAGTGCGAAGAATTTCTGGTGGGATTTCAGGGAACAAAAGGGCGGTGATAACGTCTTCTTGGTAGAGCAGATATGGTACGGAGTTATATAAGAGTTATAGAAGGCCAAACTGAAAAAATAAATGGACACTTTCTTATACCAGTGATGGGATTTTCTTGAGGGAAGTTAGGGTTCAATCATCTGATTGTTGAAGTCCACTCCTCCCATAAACAAATTGTAATCATAGACAGAAGATGGTTTCTGGACTGGGCCTTTTCTTTTGGGGACTTCCACGTGAGTGTCATTGTGGATCGTGGTAAGCATGTGGACGTCTCGTCTGTCCCTCCACTTGACAGCCAATAGCTCCTGGTTCTGCAAAGATGTCGTCTCTCCTCGTCTTAGCTTCTGATTGACCAATTTTTGTGGGAAGCCCTTTCTGTTGGCTCTTACTGTGCCACATGCTGGGGTGTCTCTCCGGTGAAGATTGCGAAACAGGGGCAGGCTAGTATAAAAATTGTCCACATAAAGGTGGTATCCCTTTCCAAGTAGTGGATAGATATGCTCCCAGACTACTTTTCCACTGGTTCCAATATACTCTGGGCATTCGGGGGAATGCAGTTGGGAGTACTTCCCTTTGTACACAAGGAAGGAGTAGATGTACCCCGTGTCTCGGTCACACAGTTTGTACATTTTCACCCTATATTGGGCCCTTTTGCTGGGGATGAACTGTTTGATGCCCTCTCTCCTCTTCTCTCACGCTGCAACGGTGTGAGGAGAGAAGAGAGATGACCTGGAAACTACCTGTGGACGGCGCGATCACGTGGTAAAGAGCCGATTTCATTGGCCCTTTACTGTGATCCTTGTTGCTGCGGGTTCCGTGGACCCGACGAGCAACATTGATCACATGTGCGCGCCCCCAGAGTTAAGCAACCACCTTGTAGCCGTATTTCAGCTATAAGGCAGTGATTAAGTGGTTACATTTAGAATGAATCTGTTTTACACACATACAGTGCCTTGCGGAAGTATTCGCCCCCCCTTGAACTTTGCAACCTTTTGCCACATTTCAGGCTTCAAACAAAGATATAAAACTGTATTTTTTTGTGAAGAATCATCAACAAATGAGACACAATCATGAAGTGCAATGAAATGTATTGGATATTTCAAACCTTTTTAACAAATAAAAAACTGAAAAATTGAGCGTGAAAAAATAATTATGCCCCCTTAAGTTAATACTTTGTAGCGCCAGCTTTTGCTGCGATTACAGCCGTAAGTCGCTTGGGGTATGTCTCTATCAGTTTTGCACATCGAGAGACTGAAATTTTTGCCCTTTCCTCCTTGCAAAACAGCTCAAGCTCAGTGAGGTTGGATGGAGAGCATTTGTGAACAGCTGTTTTACGTTCTTTCCACAGATTCTCGATTGGATTCAGGTCTGGACTTTGATATGGCCATTCTAACACCTGGATATGTTTATTTGTGAACCAGTCCATTGTAGATTTTGCTTTATGTTTTGGATCATTGTCTTTTTGTTAGACAAATCTCCGTCCCAGTCTCGGGTCTTTTGCAGACTCCATCAGGTTTTCTTCCAGAATGGTCCTGTATTTGGCTCCATCCATCTTGCCATCAATTTTAACCATCTTCCCTGTCCCTGCTGAAGAGAAGCAGGCCCAAACCATGATGCTGCCACCATCATGTTTCACAGTGGGGATAGTGTGTTCAGGTTGATGAGCTGTGTTGCTTTTACGCCAAACATAACGTTTTGCATTGTTGCCAAAAAGTTTGATTTTGGTTTCATCTGACCAGAGCACCTTCTTCCACATGTTTGGTGTGTCTCCCAGGTGGCTTGTGGCAAACTTTAAACGACACTTTTTATGGATATCTTTAAGAAATTGCTTTCTTCTTGCCACTCTTCCATAAAGGCCAGATTTGTGCAGTATACGACTGATTGTTGTCCTATGGACAGAGTCTCCCACCTCAGCTGTAGATCTCTGCAGTTCATCCAGAGTGATCATGGGCCTCTTGGCTGCATCTCTAAGGCCCTGTACACACGATCAGACATGTCCGAGGAAACATGTCCGACGGACCGTTTTCATCGGACAAGGCTGTAGTGGTCTGTTGGTCTGATGTGCGTACACACAATCGGACCAAAATCCCTTCGGACCAGAACGCGGTGACGTAGAACACGACGTGATTAAAAAAACAAAGTTCAATGCTTCCAAGCATACGTCGACTTGATTCTGAGCATGCGCGGGATTTTGGTCCGATGATTTCGTGTACTAACCATCGAACATGTCCGAACAGGTTTCCAGCGGACAGGCTTCTAAGCATGTTTGGAAACTTTTGTCCGCTGGAAAACGGTCCGATAGGCCGTACACACTATCGAACATGTCCGCTGAAACTGGTCTGCGGACCAGTTTCAGCGGACATGTTCGATTGTGTGTACGCGGCCTGATCAGTCTTCTCCTTGTATGAGCTGAAAGTTTAGAGGGACGGCCAGGTCTTCGTAGATTTGCAGTGGTCCGATACTCCTTCCATTTCAATATTATCGCTTGCACAGTGCTCCTTGGGATGTTTAAAGCTTGGGAAATCTTTTTGTATCCAAATCTGGCTTTAAACTTCTCCACAACAGTATCTCGGACCTGCCTGGTGTGTTCCTTGTTCTTCATGATGCTCTCTGCGCTTTAAACGGACCTCTGAGACTATTACAGTGCAGGTGCATTTGTACGGAGACTTGATTACACACAGGTGGATTCTATTTATCATCATTAGTCATTTAGGTCAACATTGGATCATTCAGAGATCCTCACTGAACTTCTGGAGAGAGTTTGCTGCACTGAAAGTAAAGGGGCTGTATAATTTTGCACGCCCAATTTTTCAGTTTTGTATTTGTTAAAAAAGTTTGAAATATCCAATAAATTTCGTTCCACTTCATGATTGTGTCCCATTTGTTCTTGATTCTTCACAAAAAAATACAGTTTTATATCTTTATGTTTGAAGCCTGAAATGTGGCAAAAGGTCGCAAAGTTAAAAGGGGCCAAATACTTTTGCAAGGCACTGTATCATGACAAACCCATTGTACAAACGTTGGCTTTAGCTTTTTAAAGGCAGACAAAACTGTGTATGTCTCTTAATATTTGGAATATAATTATTTCATACTGCAGTTAAAAATAATGCAACTCCAATTTGCTCTGCCATATATTTAAATGGTTTTAGTAATGTATATGCAAAAACAATTAAATTACCAAAAAGGTATACATGAACAGAATAATACTTTAGATTAATACTTTACCAGGACTTAAGAATTCTGTCGTTTGAGAAACATCAAGATATGAGATGAGTCCCAAGGGACTACTTCCAACCTCCTACATCTTTCCACCTTTCAAGATCTCCCCAATCTCTCCCTAGATTCCTCTGAGATCTTCCCTTAGCCTAGCATCTCCTCGTATTCCAGCATTTAGCCTCTTTAGCATTCTTTCTGCCCGAGAGAGAGAGAGAGAGAGAGAGCTCCTTTCTCTGCTACTTTTATCCTACTCAAAAAAGTGTGTGTGTGTTACTTGTCTAATGGTTGACAATAATGTGTCAATTTCCTTGGCCATCCTGGCGTCCTCTGGAAATATATGGGTTAAGAAAGTCTATCCCACACAATTTAGCTGAATACCATATAAATTAAGTCATAATTCTAACGATAAGCAAAACAGTTATTCATGAACATTCTCACTAATAGAATACTATGCATTTCCAATTTTTTTTGTTTTCATCAAAGTTTATTAACCACTTGCGGCCCGCGCTATAGCCGAATGACGGCTACAGCGCGGACCTGAATAGCCAAGCCGCCGTCTTTTGATGGCCGCCCCTTAAGGTGTTCCCCGCGCGTGCTTCAGAGCGCGCAGTGGGGAAGCTCTGTGTTGGCCGTGTCCCTTGGACACAGCCAATCACAGATCGCGGCTAACGGCCAATCAGAGTGGCCGTTTGCTATGCGATCTGCGCGGCCAATGAGAGATGATCTCATATGTAAACATATGAGATCATCTTTCATTGCCGTTTTACACAGAGACTCTCCTCTGGAGAGGAGACCGATCTGTGTCCCTTGTACATAGGGACACAGATCGGTCACCTCCCCCAGTCACCCCCCCTCCACACACAGTTAGAACACTATGTGGGGAATGCATTTAACCCCTTCCTCACCCCCTAGTGTTAACCCCTTCAATGCCAGTCACATTTATACAGTAATTAGTGCATATTTATAGCACTGATCGCTGTATAAATGTGATTGGCGCCAAAAATGTGTCAAAAGTGTCCGCCGTAACATCGCAGTCCCAATAAAAATCGCAGATCGCCGCCATTTCTAGTAAAAAAAAATAAAAAATAATAATTCTGTCCTCTATTTTGTAGGCGCTATAACTTTTGTGCAAACCAGTCGCTTATTGCGATTTTTTTTTTGTTTTACCAAAAATATGTAGAAGAATACGTATCGCCCTAAAACTGAGAAAAAAAAATTGCTTTTTTTTTTAAATTGGGCTATTTATTATAGCAACAAGTAAAACATATTGTATTTTTTTTTTCAAAATTGTCGCTCTTTTTTGTTTATTGCGCAAAAAATAAAAACCGCACAGGCGATCAAACACCACCAAAAGAAAGCTCTACTTGTGGGGAAAAAAGGACGTCAATCTTGTTTGGGAGTCCCCCCAATTGAGACTGTAACCTTCCCAGAGAGAAAGTGAAGGAAAGGTCCAGAGGTGAAGAAAGGGGAAAAGAAAGAGGAAAGGCAGAGGGAACAGAAGAATGCTTAGAGAAAGGAGTGAGGAGCTACATGACACCTAATAGCATCCTGACTTCCAGTGTGTAACCAAATATCTCAATCATGTGAACTAAACAGAGCATCTGGCAGTGAGACTACAAACTGAAGCCGAAAAGATATACCCGAAGGCACATCCTTCAAGCCGCCGCATTGATGGCCATAACAAAGAGCAAAATATGACTACAACTGAATTGAAACAGGGTACTACTGAAAAGAAAGGGTATCCAGATGCAGGGGACATAGGAAGCACCCGGGCCCCCAGGCACCCCAGCTCATCCTTTCAAGAGGAGCTCTTACTCCTTTGAGTATCTAAAGGCAAACCATGGAGCCCAGGTCTCGTGATATTGTTCTACGGTCTCCATGGACCGCAGTGTCTTACATCTCACATATCTCCGCTACTTTGCGCAACCACTCTGACACAGTAGGAACCCGAGTGGATTTCCAGTATAACGGAACCAATGACTTGGCCGCATTTAGCAGATGTCTGGAGAGAGCGTTTTTATAGGAGCTAAGGGAGAGGTGTGAGATGTGTAGCAGGCAACATGTCGCGTTGAGAGAAAGTTTGGTCTCCGTAATTTGCCTCACGATCTCCTTAACCTCTGACCAGTAGGGTGTTATTCTGTCATACTGCCACCATATATGGGAAATAGTTCCCTTTTCCTCCTCACACCTCCAACACCTATCTGAGGACTGGGGAAACCATTTGTGGACTCTCTCTGGTGTGGCGTATCACTGTGTCAAAATTTTAAACGCCGTCTCCTGCATTCAAGTACTGAGAGAACACTTGTGAGCTAAAATACAGGCCCTAGACCATTGGGCATCTGAGATCAACACGCCAAGGCTGTCCGACCATCTCTCTCTGTATCTATCTGGACCGGAGTCCCCTACGGCTCTCAGCCACGAGTAGGCCACAGAGGTCGATTTAGGAACCTGCTCCCCCTTAAAGCATGCCGACTCCAACTCTGAGATCCCTGGTAAAGTGACTCTTGTGTGCGGGGCATGTAACAAAGCTGCAGATTTGGAGGTACGAACACCAGGGCAAATGAGGGATGTTATTGTCTGCCCTAAACTGTGTTAGGTCTTTCATCTTTTTGTGTTCAAAGCAGTGCAGTGCCAGGATAGGGGCTTCAGAGTTGTCAGCTCTCAGGAACCGTTTCTGCACTCCGGGCAAAAAGCCCGGGTTGTGCGTCAAAGGGGTAATTGGGCTCATTGGTGTAGAAAGCCCTGGGTGTTTGGTCAGCTGGTGAAAGACGCCATACATAGTGCCAATCAGTGGATAGGATGTCATCAGCCACGGGTAGGCAGTTTTAGACATCCAGGGGGAAAATTGCAGGGGGATGGGTATGAGGCAGGATTCGATATTGACCCAGTCCTTGCTGGTAGAGTGACAGTGCCAATCAATGATCCTGGCAATATGCAAGGCCTGATAATAGGCTTTAATATCAGGAATACCCATTCCACCCCGTTACTTGGATTTAGTCAATAGAGTCGACTTTATACGCGGGGTCTTGTGCGCCCAAATAAATTTCATTTGAATGGTGTGAAGCTTTTTAAAGAAACTAAGGGGTATCTTGACTGGAAGCACCCGGATAAAATAAAGGACCCTGGGAAGGACCGTCATCTTACATATCGCCGCCCTACTGAACCAAGAAAACCGTCCGGAGTGCTATGTTTTTAAATCTTGCTCAATGTTTTTAAGAAGAGGGGCAAAATTGTGCACAAAAATAGACGGAAGTCTGGGGGTCGACCAAACTCCAAGATATTTGCTGAGGTTACCCACGTGAAGTTGCTATTACTTTGCGCTAGGTTCAGGGCAGTATCTGGTAACGTGATATTTAATGCTTCTGATTTAGAGTAGTTTATTTTGAGGTTGGATATTTGGCCATATGTCGAGAATTCTTTCAGGAGGGACGGGATGGAGACATGCGGGTCTGACAACTCATTTCCAGCCACTTGAAAACCCTTGATGGAGGAGTTTGCCAATACCCGTCTGATGAAAAGTTCTAAAAACCTTTGCTCGCGTGTACACACGACCAAACCAAAATCCCCGCCAGCAGACGGCGCGCTGACGTGTCGGTGACGTGGCGGTGACGTTGACGCCGCCACGTCACCGCACCAGGAAGTAAAACACTTCCACGCATGCGCCGAATCCATTCGGCGCCGGTGCGAGACGACATGTCTGCTGGTAAGTGTACTAACCAGCAGGCATGTCGGGTGGACGGAGTCCCACCCGATAGATTTCAAAGCATGCTTTGAAATCTGTCGGGTGGCCAAATCCGTCGGCTCGCCCGTACACACGATCGAATCTGTCTGCTGGGACGGTCTAGCAGACCGTTTCCAGCAGACAGATTTGATCGTGTATGAGGCCTAAAACTCCTGGAAATGTTGCACGATCTTGTCAGTTTCCCTGTCAACTCTACCACTCTTATTTTGTATGCCAGCTATGTTTCCAAGGGACTGTGTGCCCTTCAAGGCCCTGGCTAGCAAATTAGCCGGCTTGTCACCATGTTCATAATAGAGTTTTTTTCAAAAAAATAGGAACCTCTTGCTTCTAAGATCTAGAATCTGCCTCAAAGCCTTCCTGGGCTCTAGTAGGGACATTGCCGACTGGATTGACAGTGATTGCTTGTGTTGGGTTTCTAAACAACAAATCCGATGCACCAGCCTCAAAATCTCTCCCTCCCTCTCCCTCTTTTTACGAGCTCCCAATTCAATTAACTCTCCTCTGATCGTACATTTATGAGCCTCCCACACCATCAGAGGGTCTGCACCAGGGGTGGCATTGTGCTTAAAAAATTTGAGGAGAGCCGAGCGCAGGTCAGGGAGTAAAGTCGGGTCAGTCAGCAAGGAGGCATTTAGCCGCCATATACCAGCTCGTACCGGAGGAGCTGTAGTATCTAGATTAAGGGAAACCCGGGGTGTGATCAGACAAACTCTGGGTCCCTATGTGTGCCCCCGACACTGCATGCAAATCGTGTTGTGAAATGAACAGGTAATCGATCCTGAAGTATCGATTATCGATTATGTGGGCTGGAGTAGAAAGTGAAGTCCTTATTATCTGGGTGCAAAAATCGCCAAGCATCAACCAGATTGAGTGAGTGTAGTAGCAACTTGATTTGTTTCAATATCTTGTATGTGAACAAGTGAAAATAAGGGGCGCTAACTAATGATAAATTTAGCATATATTACTATGCGACAATAATGTGAAAAATATATGTGAAAATCGTGCCACAACAATATAACAGCAAAATAGCAGCAAAACATTAAATACAACAATCGTGCAAATGACGGTGGACAATATTTTGTCTACCCAGAGTCCATATAAAATAAGATGTGCAATATTGTGCTGAAAAACAATAATGATCTTATGAGGTGCTCCGTGTTAAATCTTCCAAATAATAGATTCCAACTTCACCAAAGTACCACCTCAAGTGGGGATAGATGGCTCCTTACCCGATGGTGTTGACCTATTAGTTATAATAAGGTCAAATGAGCTCAAGAGTCAGCTGCTACCCATGGGAAACTCGATTTCAAAACAAGTTGATAACAGATCTCATAAACTTGGACCTCATACTAACCAAGAAACAAAATCAAATCCACACTAAGACTTACTTTAAGCCAACTGACCGCAATGGGTATGTACCGACCTCAAGTTGCCATCATCCCAAATGGTTGGGTGCCATACCAAAAGGACAATTCATGAGAATACGCCGTAATTGCAATGATATAGTGGACTATGAACAACAGTCAGAGATATTAATCAAGAAATTTGTGGAAAAAGGCTACAGCCCAAATAAAATATACAAGGCCCAAAAAGAGGTTTTGGGTATGGACAGACAATCTCTATTGGAAAATAGGATTAAAATACCAAGGAAAGAAGATGTGCCTTTTTTGTCTGGGTATCACAGACAATATAAAAATATAGAAAAAATATTCAAAGAATATTGGCCAATCTTATTAAAAGATACTGACTTGGCTAAAATCCTACCCACACACCCTACCTTCATATACAGGAGAGCACCGGGTTTGAGAAACATGGTTGCAGTAAATGTTCCAGACCCCCCGGCAAAACCTCTCACCTTCCTTGATGGGTCCAGTTTTCATTACTGTACCCGATGCAGGTCATGCAACAAAACAAATAGGCAATGAAAAAAGGTTACTAAATTCAAATCCAGTGTAACCCAACAAGAATTTACCATCAAACCATTGATCACGTGCCATTCTAGGTACGTCACGTATGTATTGGTATGTCCCTGTAAACTCCAATATGTAGGCCGTACTACCCGAGAACTAAAAATTAGAATTAATGAACATGTGGCCAATATCATAAAGGGGTTCCCTGACCATAGTGTGTCAAAACACTTTGATCTCTATCACAACAGAGACCCCAGTTTACTAACATTTTATGGAATAGACAGAATTACTAGCCACTGGCGTGGAACAGATCTGACTAAGGCAATATCACAAAACGAAACCCAGTGGATCCATCGCCTCAGAACAATGAGGCCTCAGGGCCTCAACATAGAACTGGACCTCAACTGCTTTTTAACTGACAATTAAGGATAATGTTGAGCTGACCAATGTCCAATACTATTGCCCATAAGTTTTAATCCAGGTGTAAAACTGACTATTAATATAGTCAATATAAAACTATTTTATTAATTTAATTTTATAATCATATGTTAATATTATTTTAATTTTATTATTACTATTAATTATCATTTTTATCTATTAGGTTGGGTTTTTTATAATATTTTTTATAATATTATTGAGTCTCTAAAATAGACCAGCAAGATATGAGGAATGTTGGTCTAAAATAGAATCAATAACCTATTTTGTTATTTATCAATCTGCATTTCTACACACGTTGTAACTGCTGACTTGATCAACGTCTGAGATTGCTGTGGATTATCGCAATTGTATATATGGTTACTGCAGTGACCGGGACAGAGGCTGTCGTTCGATCGAATTGCCCCTCCCACTTGTTGATTGACAGACCTTTAATAGTAGCCCTTAGCGTGCACCAGGTACGCTTCCTGATGACGACAACAACGAAACGTACGTCGAGGCGGTACCTGGGCACGCACTACTAGCTCACTTCCGGTTTCCTGGTTCTCAAGCTGACGGCAGTGGAACGCACGCCGGCTTCACCAGCTTACCACACCATCTCTCTCCATATCCCTACACATCTACAGCCTCAGTGCCGGGATTACGGGCACCACTCCAAGTAAGAGGCCACTCGGCACTGTATTTTTAGCATTCCTACTTTATTAAAAGGTTTTATACTATGGAAGCCGTTTTTCTCTTTTTATGAGATCTGTTATCAACTTGTTTTGAAATCGAGTTTCCCATGGGTAGCAGCTGACTCTTGAGCTCATTTGACCTTATTATAACTAATAGGTCAACACCATCGGATAAGGAGCCATCTATCCCCACTTGAGGTGGTACTTTGGTGAAGGTGGAATCTATTATTTGGAAGATTTAACACGGAGCACCTCATAAGATCATTGTTTTTCAGCACAATATTGCACATCTTATTTTATATGGACTCTGGGTAGACAAAATATTGTCCACCGTCATTTGCACGATTGTTGTATTTAATGTTTTGCTGCTATTTTGCTGTTATATTGTTGTGGCATGATTTTCACATATATTTTTCACATTATTGTCGCATAGTAATATATGCTAAATTTATCATTAGTTAGCGCCCCTTATTTTCACTTGTTCACACGTATAATCCAGCACTCTGTATTATTTAGGGAGCAGCTCTTAATAATTGCACTATTATCCCCCCCCCCCCCAATTTATTTTGGCGCGAGACTCCCCCAATTTTTTTCAATATCTTGTATGTGATGTGGGTCTTCCCAGATGACATGTCCGTTAAGGGGTTCAGGGGGGCATTGAAGTCACCTCTGAGGATTAGGCCCCCCGAGCTGAAGCCCCTAAGTTCTCTGATCAATCTGCGACAAAAAGACAAGTGCAGGGTTTTTGGAAAGTAAGCATTTTCCCCCCACCTCCCTTTGAGAAAAACAAACCTGCCCCCAGGGTCTACCAACTTGTCAGTCAATTCAAAGGAGGCGTATCTACTAACCAAAATGGAGGCCCCCTTCATCTTAGAAGCATCGTTAGTGGCATGATGGTCTTCTATGAAGTAGGAGTCGGTAAGTTTCGGGACCTGACCTGTCTTAAAGTCTGTCTCCTGGAGAAACACAAAATCGGGCCTAGCCTTTTTAAGTTCTCTCAACAGGGTGGAGCATCTCTCAGGTATATTTAGTCCATGGACATTATGGGATATCACTGAGGGACTGCGGTCAAGTCCAGAGTAAGCCATGCTCGCTCACGAGAATGGGTATGCACAGTACTGTAGCCTTATCGCAGATATTGCAATATAGCAATAGAAAAAGGGAGAGACAGAGGGTGAAGCAGGAAAAGAGGAAACAGAGTAGGAGATGAGACAGAAGAGGATTGAGAGTAACAAGATCACTGCCTTCAGACGTATAAACGTCCTAAAAGCGTTCAAATTAGTGCACCGGACTGAGCCAAACGGGCCCACCACGGTACACTATGGGGAGGCGCGGAATGCGCGCCAGACAAACAGTGGCCTGATTTAAGTCTCGGTGAGACATTTTAGCACAAAGGTTTAATCAAAAACTTTAAAAGAAAACAGTCGGGCGGCAGCCCGTTATCAAGTGATATGAAAGCTAAAGAATCTACTCGCGGTAGGATCAGCATAGCTAACAACTAACAATTGAAGGATAGCCATTTAAAGAAAACACACCCAGATACATATTCGCCAGTGGGGAAGAACTGAGGCGTAGGCCAACTAGCAGCCCATCCCCCCCCGAGCCAACCACCCCACCACCCAAGTGTCGAAACATACCAGAATCCTCTGAGCAGTCCAGCGACATGTAATTAAACAAAAAAACTGCAATGAATCATGCTAAATATACAATACACAGTAAGTCCCCTGACGCTAAGGGCCCTCACACCTATCATCCAGCCCCCTAGTACATAGTCCCGACCACGATGAGGATATATATACATGAGCACATGATCCCTCCATGCCAACATGGCTAAAACCCCCTTACCCACACCGAGGAAGCAAAGGGGCATGAGGGGCGACCGTCCCGAAAGGGGGGATCCTGGATCATGCAGGGGGCTCGCAACAGTATTACAGTAATATAGTACAGTAGTACAGTAATATTCCAAGCAATCCGCAGCAGCATTCCAAAGGGGTCAATAGTGGTGCTTACGTAGTCACAAAGATCATGCATGCTGTAGACTGTATGTACAAAAAGTGAGAATCAATAAGGCACATCCGATGAGCGGGGTCCCAAACGGGTGTGAGCACTTGTGGCCTGGGAACAGGAGCCAATCACAGTGCAGGTACAGTGCTGCCGGCGTACGCCCAGACAGTAGTCATGTAGCCGAGGGTAGGGCCACGATAGCAAAAAAAAAAAGAAAAAAAAGACTCAAGGGGAAAACAGAACCACAAACTTGACAGTACAAAGCCGTAGAGTCGCTGACCGCCACAAATAACTTACAACGCCCGAGCGGTGAGGCTAAACAGGCTCCCAAGGATTAAGCGTCCAGCAAGCCCTGGGAGGAGTGAGCGCAGACACCCGAGGGTCCCAGCAACTGGCCATCTGGACGTGCTTGCTTCTGCCGCTTGGGGGTTCGCTTCTCCGGTGACGTCAGGGGGGATCTGGACGGGCTCCGGTCCCTGGGAGGCATAGAGTACTCCTGGTACCACTCCAGAAGCTCCACTCGGCCCAGCTGAAGAGCGTTGCAGAAATCCAGGAGATCTATGGGGGTGCGGAGCGTGTGTTGTCTGCCTCCATGTGTGACAAGCAAAGCAAAGGGAAAGCGCCAGGTGTAACGTAACTCCCTCTCCCTCAGTCTGTCAAGCAAAGGTCGCAGGGCCCTGCGATTTTTAAGGGTAATCTGGGAGAGATCCTGGAACAGTTTAATGGTCTCCCCGTTGAACACAATGTGGTCATTCCTGCGCGCCTTCAGCATTATTTCCTCCTTAAGACCAAAGTTCTGCAGGCAAAATATAATGTCTCGAGGAGGATGAGTGTCCGGACCTCTGATTCTCAGGGCCCTGTGCGCTCTGAAGAAATCAATGGCCGTATCCTCCAGCCTTTCGAGGAGGCTGTTAAAGACTCTTTGGAGAGCAGGCACAATTTGGTCGGTATCCACCGACTCCGGTACCCCACGCACCCTGCGTCTCCCCCTGTTATCAAGGTCCTCCAAATGCCTGCTTACCTCAATGAAGTAGAGGGTTTGCGCCGACACAGCTCTGTCTAACCGCGGGGTTGCTCTGTCTCTATGTCTCCCATCCGTCTCTGCTGCGGCCATCTTGTCCTACAGTACAAGCAGGCTTGTCTTCAGGTCTGTGATTGCTGCCGAGAAGGATGCCTTAATATCTGCGGCAAATCCAGTCATATCCGCATATGTCAAGGGCTGATCGGCCCGGGCACTTCTTCTGCCAGAGTCCTCCACCGCCGATTGCGAGTCCTCGCTGAAACCCTCGTCAGCGTGGATCGGCGCCATCTTTCCTCCCGCCGTAAGTCTCAGCACCGTGGCCTGGTTCTTAAATAAATCCGAGATATTGCGCCCAGAGTTAGACACCGACGATCGCCTAGAACGGGTGTGGTGTGAGTGGCGACTCTGCTTGCTCATCCTCAATCGATCCCCGTGCTGAGAGATGGGTTAGGGCCGCTTGTCCGACGGAGCTCTCAGGCTAAGCCGCCATCTCTCCCGCACGCCAAGCCACGCCAAGCCACCCCCCCACATTTGCAACTTTTATCATAATAATCTATATATGTATTTAACAGGTTTTATAATATTAAGACAGATGCATTATAAACATATTATGAAAGAAAAATGATTATTTAAAATATATATTACAATAGCTTAATTTGTGAATAAGTCTTCTTGTTTGTAGCTTATTCTGGAATTACTAATTAGGCCTGTAAGCTCATGGTTCCCTTATCTTGGTTATTTTTCTAGGTGTTCAAACCTTTAATTTATAACCTGGGAAGATGGTACAGGCCAGATTTACACAGTTTCCTTGTAAGACAGAAAAACCTCTTCTTTAGAGACAGTGAACTTAGTTTAACCTCTTCCCTACGGCCGTACGACTATATGCGGCCGCAGGGTGGCTCTAATTCTCCTTTCTTCGTTCCCAGCGCGCGCTCCAGAGCGCGCAGCGGGGAACTTCTGTACTGGCCGTGTCCCTTGGACACAGCCAATCACAGATCGCCGCGAACGGCCAATCAGAGTGGCCATTTGCGATGCGATCTGTGCAGCGAATGAGAGATGATCTCATATGTAAGATCTCATTGCCGGCTCTCACAATGACAGCGTCCTGTCATAGAGAGAGGAGACTGATCTGTGTCTCTTGTACATAGGGACACAGATTGGTCACCCCCCAGTCACCCCCCCTCCCCCCACACTTAGAACACAATGCAGGATACACATTAAGCCCTTCCTCACCCCCTAGTGTTAACCCCTTCCCTGCCAGTCACATTTATACATTAATTAGTGCATATTTATAGCACTGATTGCAGTATAAATGTGAATGGTGCCAAAAATGTGTCAAAAGTGTCCGATGTGTCTGCCATGATGTCGCAGTCGCAATAAAAATCGCAGATCGCCGCCATTACTAGTAAAAAAATAAAATAATAAAAAATAATAATTCTGTCCCTTATTTTGTAGGCGCTATAACTTTTGCGCAAACCAGTCGCTTATTGCGATTTTTTTTTTTTTACCAAAAATATGTAGAAGAATACGTATCGCCCTAAACTGATTTTTTTTTTTTAATTGGGCTATTTTTTATAGCAACAAGTAAAAAATATTGTATTTTTTTTCAAAATTGTCGTCCTTTTTTGTTTATAGCGCAAAAAATAAAAACCGCAGAGGTGACCAAATACCACCAAAAGAAAGCTCTATTTGTGGGGAAAAAAAGGCGCCAATTTTGTTTGGGAGCCATATCGCACGACCGCGCAATTGTCAGTTAAAGCGACACAGTGCCGCAAGCTGAAATTTCACCTGGTCAGGAAGGGGGTAACCAATCCTGGAATTTCTAGGACTTGAGCATTTCTATTTTTTTATGTATTGTTACATGTTTATTTGGGATGTAGCCATCAAAATGTCGAGCAGTAATGTTGGAATGAATATTAATGCTCCAATAATTCCGACAAACCGATCCTGGAATTTCTAGGACTTGAGCATTTCTAAAAAACTCGCGAGGAGAACATTTATGCTGTATCTGTGAGAACCTGATCATCGTCTCCCACGTAACCATTTCCCATAGAGATCGCCATTCCAGGGATAGTCTGATGTTTTTGGTCCAGTCATTGATGCTTTTTCAAGCCTCCAGACAGTTTGTTGCCTGTCACCACAAGCTTGTTTGACTCATAGAACATATGTTCTTTTGGGTTCAAACTATTTGGTAAGCCTTCATCTTATCGGTGGTGGTTCCCCTCACTTCAAACATTTGTTTGCCAGCATGATGTTGTGAACTTTTAGCGCACTTTAAGCTCATGTTTCTTTAAAGTGCTTTTTGATCTTGATACACAGTGGACATTCAAGTGTTATTTATGAAGCGGTGCACTGTTCAGAAGATCCACACATCACCCTTTTGTTTGACCATCGATTCATCCATTTTTCAGTTACAATAAAAAAAAGGTCACTTGCTTTACCTTGCAGTATTTTTTTTGCAGGATTAACTTGGATAGAGTTGGAAAGGATATTATGACATAGGATGCCCATAAATCTTGACACATTGGTAGGTTAAATTCTGAACATAAGACACAGCAAAGACCTACAGTCTATGGTGCTGCATCACTGCAGGCTTTCGCTCCTTTACTGCTGTATTGAAGTTTGCAGAATATTACCTATTCCTGATCCTGAGTAAAGCCTTGGCTGTAAACTATTCCTGAATTTCCTGCTTCCCTGTGAAGAGTCACTCTGAATAAACCTTCAGCACATAGACAGTTATTCAAATGCTGGCACTGAGTCAGAAGTGTAGCCACACACCTCCCCCCTACCAACCCAGCACCTTAACAGCATATGGCAACTGGTGGACTACTAGGCCCACATAGTCCAATGCTGCAGAAGCGGAGTTCCACGGCCACAGCCATCTGCACTAAGGTAATAGATTCCTCTGGCTCCATCACTTGCTGTAGTGTACCCACTGACCTTCTCCATGGCCCCCGGTCCATAGAAGAAACATTGTTTAACCACACAGTCCAGCAGTAACAGTTTCAATATTCCTTTCTCTTTATCCTGAATTCCTCCTCTGCAGTGTTGAAGAAGAATGGTCCTCCGCTGAGATATTCTCCTCAGCACCTGGTAGGCCACACAGAAACACTACTGCTCTATCTTCTTTCCTCTCATAACTCCTCCCAGTGGCATGTTACCTGAGCTTATATACGAGGCCCGCCCCTGTCAATCCTAGCTGGGGATTGGTCAGGGCTCCTACACAAGCTGCCTGTCACTCAGAACCTCAAGTCCAATCCTTTTTCCAGAACTTTTTGACTTAAACCAGGGGAGGCGTATCTGAGTGTGAGCACAAGTGGCCACACCCACTTCTGCACTAAAACACCCCCAGTCCCGGATCAAAACAAACAGGCCTAGCCTAAATTTGCCTGTACCAGAACCTGAGACACAAAACCGGATTTTAGCACCTACCAAAAAGGTAGTGGGTGCTACATTTATAGGGGAAAAAATGGATAACGGCGCCAACAATGTAAATGTGAAATTTAAAATTAAACAAATATATATATATATATATATATATATATATATATATATATACACACAACAAGTGCAGCTCAAAAAATTAGTGGGTGACTAATAAACTGTGAAAAAAAGGGTACAAAGGGCACAACAAGTGTAAATTATTGTCCATATGAACACCAATAATTAGTGGAAAATAAGAAAAAGTCCAAATAAATTGCAAATATAGAACTGGCAACCAAATGCTAAATTCCAGATTAGGCTCTAACCACCGTGCTCTCAGAAAGTGTAGCATGCAGAATAAAGTGCTTCACCCGAAGTGACAATCAAAATGCTCTCACCAGAAATATGCGGCCATAAATGACCTACAGGCATGTAAAGGGTTACATCAGGATCCTTCTTAATACACTCTCTCCTAAGTTAGGTCAATTCCCAATAGATCCAAATACAATTAACTCCCTGTGTGTTCCAATCGTCCAATCTAAAAAGATTCCAAACGGCTCCACGGCAATGAGCCACAAATACGGTTATACCGTTTTATTTTATAAAATTGCAGGGTAAAACAGTGTATACAGGCAAGTACACACACAGCTAATGAAAGGAGGCAGTGGCCGGATTACTCACTGTAAGCGTTATAGGCCCCAGCATGCATCTCAGCTGTTCAGGACTTAAAAAATCTCATAGCTCCAGTGTGAGGCCAGCTTTGTCAGATTTCAATGCATTTTGCGTGTCCCGCGTCACCAGGAAGGAGATTAAAGGAGTGGAGTTTATTGAGGAGGAAGGGGTGGTCAATCATATCATAGGCAGCAGAGAGGTCCAGGATTAGGTCCAGGATTAGGTGTACAGGGTAGTGATCATTGGTTTTAGCCATTTGTAAATTGTTTGTGAGTTTTAAGAGATCAGTTTCTGTGGAATGTTGAGTGTGAAATCCAAACTGAAGGGGATCGAGAAGGTTATTCTCAGTGAGGTGGTAGTTCATTTTGTTGTAGACCAAGCATTCAACGAGTTTAGAGGAAAAGGGAAGCAAGGAAATAGGACATAGTTTGTTAGCCACTTCAGGGCATTTTCTCCCCCTTCCTGCCCAGACCAACTTTTAGTTATCAGCGATGTCGCATTTTGAATGACAATTGCGCGGTCATGCAACACCGTACCCAAATTAAATCTTTATTTTTTTCCCCCCACAAATAGAGCTTTCGTTTAGTGGTATTTGATCACCTCTGCGGTTTTTATTTGTTTGCGCTATAAACAAAAGAAAAGCGACAATTTTGAAAAAAACACAATGGGCCAGATTCAGAGAGCCGTAACTCCTGTCTAACTGGTGTTAGACTGGAGTACTTTCGACTTACGGGCGATTTTTAGCTAGTCGAAATCCTCAAACCATGAAAAGACACCTGCGGGCTTCAATTCGACTGGATTACGTGTTAGTACGCCTTCAGATCTACGCTGCAAGAAAATTGCGGCCACTGGGCGGACTTCCTGTTGTTTTTCGCCGTCAGGGTATGCTAATGAGCTTTTGCCTGCAATCCAAGAAATTTCGCACTTCAAACGCAATCTCTTACGGCACCTTTAGTCATCTTTTTTTTGCGTATCACTATACCAGCCTTTTACCTCCTCTAATATTAGACAGCCCATGTTAAGTATGGCCGTCGTTCCCGCGTCGAATATCAACGTCTTCCGACGTCTTTTATTATTTTTAAACGTAAGTCGTCCGGGAATAGGAATGTTCGTAAACGCCGCTACTCAAACAACGAATGACGTCACAACGTGATTTCGCGCAATGCACGGCGGGAAATTCCTGAACAGAGCATGCACAGTTCGATCGCCGCGGGGATGCGCTTAATTTAAATGCTTCACGCCCCCTAATCACGTATTTCGATTGCGCGGCGAGAAATAGACTACGACACCGTAGCGTACGCGCAAAAAACTATCTGAATTCGGCGTAGAGCCTGGTGAAATACGGCAGCGTAGCGTATTTCGATTACGCAGCGGAATATTACGTCTATGTGAATCTGGCCCAATATTTTTTACTTTTTGATTTAATAAATATGACTTTATTTTTTTCCTCAGTTTAGGCCGATACGTATTCTACATATCTTTGGTAAAAAAAGACAACAACTCCATAAGCGTATATTGATTGGTTTGCGCAAAAGCTATAGGGCCAGATCCACAAAGCACTTACGCCGGCGTATCTCAATATGCGCGGCGTAAGTGTCTATATGCGCCGCCGTAACTATGCGCCGTATCCACATAACAAGATACGCCTGAAAATCAGCTCTTTAGACCGGCGTACGCCGGCGCAGAGTGGGCGCATATATACGCCGGACGCAGCTTGTGCTCCCATTGATTTCCTATTCAAATATGCAAATGAGGGAGATACGCTGATCCACGAACGTACATGCGCCCGAGGCCGGCTCCGTGCGCCACGCATAAGTTGTACGTCCGGCCTAACGTTACCCCTCATAAAAGCAGGTGTAAGTTAGCAGCAGACGTGCACAGGTCAGCCGGAGAGCAGCTGCCACAGCACCGTTACGGACGAGCTGAGCAACCACACTTGCAGGACAACAATCTTTATGCCAACATGCCAGGGGCATCCATGGTCATCGCTATACTAGTGGCTTTAGAGGCGTGTAGAAGGAGGGAACGGAAGAGGGTATACCTAACGCGCATCGACCTCTTTGGCATGGGTGATTTGGAGGTATATCGCATCTTCAGATTCAGCCCAGAGGCCATCCTGGAAATTGCCACAGCCCTGAAAGATTACCTCACCAGCAAGACACACCGCTCCCAAGCAGTGGAGTCACTGGTCAAGGTACTGGCAACACTGCATTTCCTTGCCAGTGGATCATTTCAGCGTACAAGTGGAGTTGTGTCTGGGATGGCACAATCCTCCATGAGCAGATGTGTGCACCGGGTTGTCCCCGCAATCCTCCACGTCCGTGCCAAACACCCTGGGGCCAGCCACGACAGCTTCATATATTGTCAAAGCCCCATCCCCACGGATTTCGAGCAGAACATGTACAAGGACAGCTGGTTGGTTGTGAGTGACATGGGAGTCAGGCATGACTCTCCGACCCCATGATGCAGACATCACAAGGTGCACATGCCTGGCTAAAATTCTCCTGTCTTTTCCCTTTCTGGTGACTCGGCATATGCACTTGGACCCCATCTCATGACTCCGTTCCGGAATCCCAAAACCAGAGGAGAGAGAAGATACAATGAAGCACATATACGTACCCGTGCAGTGGTTGAGCACACATTTGGCCTCCTGAAGTCAAGTTTCTGATGCCTGGATAAGTCTTGGGGGGACCCTGTTGTATTCCCAAACTTCGTGTGTCAGATCATTGGTGCATGTTGCACTCTGCACAACTTTGCCGTGAGAAAGGGCCTGGAGATTGACATATGTAATGACCTGACCCCAGACCCACACTGCCCCCCCCTAACCAAGGTTACCCATTCTGCTGATAGAAGAGCAATCAGGAGGGTCCTCGTGTTACGAATCTTTGATTGTTAAACACACACATTCATCATGGCACACAGACAATGCACGCATGCACATCACTGTGGTCCCTAGATCACACACAACACATCCACGTCATATTGGTTTAGCCCAAGTCCAACATGCAGGACTTGGGAGCAGCAACGCCACGTCAAGGCACCAATCAAGTTGCTGTCCATTCATAAGTCATTCACACAGTCGTGGGGATAACGTCTCCCCAACGACCGAGGGTGACACCCCTTACTTGCAGGAGTATCACCCCCACATTCACACACCATTCACACTGTAGCCTGCACTACTGACCGTGTGCTGGGTCTACGAAAAAAATTAATAAACTCAGTATAGAACATAAAAGTATAGAATAGAAAAAAAAAGAATGAGCAACAAAAAGCTTGATAAAAAAAAAAATCATCTGCCCTGTCTTGGGCCACGTCTGGAGCCACGGCCCCGACTCCGCAGCTGCATGGGTGGCGCCTCAGGTGGGGGGGGGGGGGGAATCAGGAGGAGGGCCTAATCCTGGGAGTCAAAGCCCTCAACTCCCTCCACTTGCTCCCTGTGGAGACACCGGGCTAGACATGTGCAGACTGGAATATTTTGTTTCGTTTTTTCGTTTTCGTTTGGAAAAAATTTTTATTTAGTTACTCCCGAAAATCGTTTGGATTTATTTTGTTTTTCGTTGGGGAATAGCTTTCGTCCGAAAATCCAATAATACTTGGTTTCTGTCGAATGGTCAAAAGAATATTCGACGGAACGTCGAATCTTTTTGGTTGCCGTAGAATGGTCAAAAAAATATTAGACGGAACGTCGAATCTTTACGGTGAATCGTACATTTCCGTTCGAATATTCCGCCTACAAGACTTCTAATGTTGTATGACTAGTAATAATGTCGAATCTATTCTCTATAATGTCGAATCTATTTTCTCATAAATCGAAATCTATTCTCTGTAATGTCGAATCTATTATTTCTATAGTGTCAAATCTTTTCTCTATAATGTCGAATCTTTTCCCTATAATGTCGAATCTCTTTATATCGAATTTTTACCGCAACGAAAATAAAGCATTTTTTATGTTGGATCTTTCGGTTTTCGTTTCTTGCACTTTCGTTATCGTTTGTTAAAACGATAACGAAAAAAATGGATTTTTGGACGAAAATGCATTCTAACAAAAACAAATGCACATGTCTACACTGGGCAACCACCTGCTCATCCGGAGTGAGACTGAGAGAAGTGGGTGGTCCTCCTCCAGTGGCATATAAACAAACAAGGAATATGATGCGGAGCATTGGGTTGCTATTATTTAAGAGCACCCAAAGAGGTTCATATGTAGCAGGAAGACCGCAACCCGAAATGGGGGTGAATTACCGTAGCTGGCATAAATGGGTCAAAAGAAAAGGCTACCAAACAATTAATCTCCAAGGGAGGAGGAGATCACAGTTGATAAAAGGAGCTACTATTGGCAATAATGGGTCATAAACGCTAATATGTAAAATAGTATAAATTTATTACAAAAAGTTACTTAGAACCTCCAATGCCTGATAAGGTGGCTGAGTAAGCCAATATCATATAGGTCTCTGGAGTGACAAACAGTAGTGCATGAATGAACAACCAGCTCACTATGTACGTGTTGGTGACCAACACACAAGGACAAATACAAACATATAACACACACAATTGAAAACAAAAAACAAAAACAAAAACAGATGTCCAGACATGTGTGTACGCACTAGTTGGAATTCCCAGCGGTAATGTCACCGCAATATAATAATAAAAAATCAAATATGTGTATATATGGGAAGAATTCCACTTAGTGCGTCCCCGCGGGGTGTGGAAATAGTGGAGGTGGGAATAACCAAAGGGGGACTTTAAACAGCAACTGGATTGCTATATAACCATGAACCTGAATGGACAGTAGTTGTGTATGAAATATCGATAATATCTCACAGAAACGACAACATCATGACACGATGGACTGCTGATGTATCAAAAATTGATTATAGTCCTGTAGTTGATGCCAGAATGGTGAAAGATGGTTCAAAACTAGAAATAGTGTTAATCACTGGTATATCTTCATGTATGAATTTCTAGACCAGGCATCAATAGGGTTATTTGCAATCTACCGCTTGATGAGATGTTGGAGTATATTCCTCAAGATAATACTGTCATATAGATCTAAAGATAGTCTCCAAATATATCAGGTTTGTTGCACATTACCGTATCCGCCGTGTCCGTGATGGGATGGCGTTTTTTCTCTTTACTTCATGTGCGGTAATGGTGCGATCAACTGTGGATCGTAGCGGGAGATAGACTCAAGGTTCGTGGAGCAGTCGTGGTTACAAAAAGAGGTTTTAAGGAGATCGCTACAGTGCCGTATGTTGTCCTGATAGGAGTAGTTGGCACCTATATGTTTTGGAGTGTCTCCATGTCCCGTCTACCGCTACAGCCTGCTCCGGGGGATCCGACACACAGTACGTCCTGGACCTCTGACGTCAACGCGTTTCGCTGGACGTAATCGCATAGCTTCTTCTGGACGATAGGGGGTTGGCGTGCGCTGCTCCTATATGTGCCGTGGACGCACGCCCCCTCCTGGATGAGTGTTTTAATGTCTTCAAGTTACACGGTTAGATAGATGGATTACATCCCGTGTGTTGGAACTGATATCTTGGGTTAATGGCAGTCTTGGGTTAATTATTGTTCACGGAAAAAATGACAGACATATATCCGGAGAACAAGGACTAGTATATACGAACAGAGTGAGACCCCTCCACTATTTCCAGTAAGTAGGTATACAATATATATTAAAAGCAAACAAACAAGAAAAATGATAAGGTATAGCAAAAACATGAACATAAATAAAGCCAGCAATTACCTAGTTTTTTAAAAAAAAGTTTATGTAAATGAAGGGGGAGGGGGAGAGAGAGACCAAGGAAGGGTGGGGTAAAGGATTTATCAAACAGAGATATTATGTACAGGCATAGCCGAGTAATATGCACATGTACAACGCACAGTGACTTTTTTAGAGAAAGAGGGGACGGGAAACACTGGCATTCACGTCCCCTCGCAGGAATACTCCCAACCTCAAAGAACACAACAAGATCGGAGACAAAGGGGCAAATCTCAAAAATCAGGAAGGGGGACTTACCAAACCCGCAGCCAGGCACAATAACTGACCTGTCAGGGCAGATAAGTCCAGTCACAGACAATAAAGTTATTAACCTATCCTCATTTATCATTGAAAAAAGACACTTTGAACTATTACAGCGAGGGATGTCCTTCTCTCCAACCAACGATATGGAGGAGTTCACTGTTTACAAGGACATTGTATTATTTCTGCGGAAGGTTTTCTTCAAATCACTATATCAATGTGATACAACCGAAACACCGCAAAAACCACAACTAGACCATGATGACCAACAAGCTCTCTTAATATTGGAAGCCCTACTGGAAGAAAATGAACCCCATGAAATGGAGTTTTCCATGATGAATAGACAAGTTAAACTCAATATAAAATCCTCCAACATGCCATCCTTAAATAAAAATAAATGGCTGAACATCTTTCTGGAATTGGTACAAAAAGACCTTGAAGAGATCACCTGGAAAACCAAAAACCTTGACAATCTTACTCAACAAGAACGCCAGGCAATGAAAGAACTAAAGGAAGCAAACAACTTAATTATTAAAGGAAGTGACAAAGGAGGTAATGTTGTACTCATGGATGAAACCGATTACGAAGAGGAAGTGAAACGACTCCTTGGGGATACAAACACATATCGAAGACTAGAAGGGGACCCTTTCCCCGATGTGGTGAGGCAACTCAACAGTAAACTTGATGATGCTGCGGAGGCGGGGCTTTTAAAGAAACGGGACTTTGATCACCTAAAAGTGAAAGATTATAACATCCCAATTTTTTACTGTATCCCCAAAATACATAAACGCCTGACTAAGCCACCGGGAAGACCGATCGTGTCCGCAATTCATGGTCCACTGGACAGAGTGGGGACCTATCTGGATCTCCTCATGAAAGATATGGTTCAAAAACTAAAATCATACGTGCAAGATACACGCGATGTCCTCTCAAAAATAGCAACCATTATGATTGAGGATGAGGCATGGCTTGTTGGCATTGACGTTGAATCGTTATATACTTCTATCCCACATGAATGGGGAATCAGAGCGACCAAGACCTTTCTAGACAAACACTACCCTCTGTTGGGACATCAAAATAAATTTTTGTGTGATCTTCTTGAATTTGCTCTGGTTAATAATTTCTTTCAGTTTGCATCTTACTATTATCAACAAATCACCGGTACATCGATGGGTGCAGCTTGGGCTCCGGCCTACGCCTGCTTACATCTTGGCCTATGGGAGGAAGAGGTTATTTATATCTCCCCCATGTACCTCAGCCATGCTCATACATGGCTGAGGTACATTGATAACGTGTTCATGGTCTGGACGGGGAGCCTTGTGGCCCTCCATGACTTTATCACTGAACTTAACATCAATGATCGCAACATACGATTAACATATGTCTGTGATAAAACACAAATCTCTTTCCTTGATCTGAAAATTGGTAAGAAGAATGGGAAAATAACTACCTGTACCTTCCGCAAGGAAACGGCCGCCAACACCCTATTGAGGGCAGACAGTCATCATCCACTTTGGCAAAAGAACGGGATCCCTACTGGCCAATTTATGAGGATCAAACGTAACTGCTCTGAAACCTCAACCTACTATGCGGAAAGCAAAGACCTATATCAAAGGTTTCGGGAAAGGGGATATTCCCACAGACAGATTAAACTGGCTAAACTGAAGGCAGCACAGAGGAGCAGAGTTAGCCTACTCTCAACCGATAAAAAAGATACAAAAAATGAACCATCAGGACCAGTGAGGATGATCACTACATATGGCCCCCAATGGGGCAATGTAAGGAAGATACTAATGAAGCATTGGAATGTTCTGACCAGTAATAGATCCTTGGCCAAAATGGTTAGTGAAACCCCCATGATGGTGGCACGAAGAACTAACAACCTAGGTGACATCTTAATTCGATCTGAATTCATCAAACAACCAAACACTTCATGGCTATCAGATTACCCACGTAGCATGGGAATGTTTGCATGCTCTAAGTGTCAAATATGCCCATATGTGGACCGAACAGATACATTTAAAGATGCCCTAGGACAGAAAGTATATGTAATCAAAGATCTAATTAACTGCTCCACTGAGAGGGTTATTTACATGTTAACCTGTCCCTGTCATAAAATCTACATCGGGAAGACAAAGAGACAACTACGAATAAGAATCGGAGAACATCTACGTGACATTAAAAAAGAAAAAATGAGGAGACAAGTAAACCCCGAAAAAATGCATGAAAGCCCGGTAGCAAAACATTTTGCTGAATACCATGAAGGGAAACCGGATGGCTTAAAAGTAAAGGGGATTTATGCACTAAAACTGTCAGCCAGAAGAGGCGACTTTGATAAAATCTTACTACAGAAAGAAAAATGGTGGATCTTTTCTCTCAAATCTCTGGCCCCCATAGGAATGAATGTTGAAATGAATCTACAATCTTTCCTTTGAAAGCCAGTCACTCTCATCATCTTAAAACTCTCTACCATATAGGTTATATGATACTTTACACTGAGAAATCTACCAGTAAAGTCCTATTCTTCCCTGACATATAATATTAAATATAAAAAAACGCTGGGCTCATTGTCTTCCAACCAGATCAGTCTTCTAACTATTATTATTATTATTTTCTATTTTTTATTTTTTTTCTATTTATTCTTTATTCCACATCAATCCAATCTATTCTATTTTTACAGAATATATATATACAAAATTTTTTATTTTTCATTATTATCTTACTGAGTATGATCTAGCTAAAACAACACTGGCCGTTATACGCTATATTATCTCATTAACCAAACAGACATATACCCTTATTGGGGGGTAAAACAATCTCTCTCATACTATGCATAGAGTTTGCCGGTATTACTCGGCTATGCCTGTACATAATATCTCTGTTTGATAAATCCTTTACCCCACCCTTCCTTGGTCTCTCTCTCCCCCTCCCCCTTCATTTACATAAACTTTTTTTAAAAAAACTAGGTAATTGCTGGCTTTATTTATGTTCATGTTTTTGCTATACCTTATCATTTTTCTTGTTTGTTTGCTTTTAATATATATTGTATACCTACTTACTGGAAATAGTGGAGGGGTCTCACTCTGTTCGTATATACTAGTCCTTGTTCTCCGGATATATGTCTGTCATTTTTTCCGTGAACAATAATTAACCCAAGACTGCCATTAACCCAAGATATCAGTTCCAACACACGGGATGTAATCCATCTATCTAACCGTGTAACTTGAAGACATTAAAACACTCATCCAGGAGGGGGCGTGCGTCCACGGCACATATAGGAGCAGCGCACGCCAACCCCCCTATCGTCCAGAAGAAGCTACGCGATTACGTCCAGCGATCTCCTTAAAACCTCTTTTTGTAACCACGACTGCTCCACGAACCTTGAGTCTATCTCCCGCTACGATCCACAGTTGATCGCACCATTACCGCACATGAAGTAAAGAGAAAAAACGCCATCCCATCACGGACACGGCGGATACGGTAATGTGCAACAAACCTGATATATTTGGAGACTATCTTTAGATCTATATGACAGTATTATCTTGAGGAATATACTCCAACATCTCATCAAGCGGTAGATTGCAAATAACCCTATTGATGCCTGGTCTAGAAATTCATACATGAAGATATACCAGTGATTAACACTATTTCTAGTTTTGAACCATCTTTCACCATTCTGGCATCAACTACAGGACTATAATCAATTTTTGATACATCAGCAGTCCATCGTGTCATGATGTTGTCGTTTCTGTGAGATATTTCATACACAACTACTGTCCATTCAGGTTCATGGTTATATAGCAATCCAGTTGCTGTTTAAAGTCCCCCTTTGGTTATTCCCACCTCCACTATTTCCACACCCCGCGGGGACGCACTAAGTGGAATTCTTCCCATATATACACATATTTGATTTTTTATTATTATATTGCGGTGACATTACCGCTGGGAATTCCAACTAGTGCGTACACACATGTCTGGACATCTGTTTTTGTTTTTGTTTTTTGTTTTCAATTGTGTGTGTTATATGTTTGTATTTGTCCTTATGTGTTGGTCACCAACACGTACATAGTGAGCTGGTTGTTCATTCATGCACTACTGTTTGTCACTCCAGAGACCTATATTATATTGGCTTACTCAGCCACCTTATCAGGCATTGGAGGTTCTAAGTAACTTTTTGTAATAAATTTATACTATTTTACATATTAGCGTTTATGACCCATTATTGCCAATAGTAGCTCCTTTTATCAACTGTGATCTCCTCCTCCCTTGGAGATTAATTGTTTGGTAGCCTTTTCTTTTGGTCCTCCTCCAGTGGCCCTGGCATGCCTCCTGGCTCCCAGCTTCTCCCGGACAGCACAACGAAGATCGTTTATCTTCTTGGCTATATTCTTGGAGGTCCTGGCCTCCTGTCCAAGGAGATTGACCTGGCTGGTGATCTCCCCCAGGATCTCCTCCTTCCTGGCCTTGCTGGTGGATCCACTTTCTGCCCCAGGAGGTGCACGTTGTACCTGGCCATGCCTGCAATAATAACAGCCCTCTTCTGGGCAGAAAAGTTTTTTTTCCTCCTCTCCTTCCCTGACGCATGACCAGACATCGTTCACAGTAAGAGGACAAAAGTACCTTGCTTCGGGGGGGGGGGGAACAAGCAAACGGATGTACTTTTGCGCTCGACGGGCGCAGATCTGGGCGCTTTTATACAGTGGGCTGGCGTATCTTAGGGGTTACGCCGGGCATAGGTGTGCGCATGCGTAGTGGGGAGCGGGACGTACGCCCACGTCACGGCGCATGCTCCGTTCTTTCAGCCCTTCATTTGCATGGGGTCACGGTTCATTTAAATGGATCACGCCCACTTCCCTCCTACTTTGAATTGCGCCGCCTTACGCCGACTAATTTACGTTACACCGGCGCATCGTTAGGAGCATTTTGTCTGAGGATACGGTCCTTGCCTCTCTGGCGTATGTCGGTGTAGCGGATCGGAGATGCGCTACGCCGGAACAAATATGTGCCGATGTACGTGGATCTGGCCCATAGTGTCTCCAAAATAGGCAATAGATATATGGCATTTTTATTAATTTTTTTCCTAGTAATGGTGGCGAACTGCAATTTTTATTGTGACCGTGACATATTGGACACTTTTGACACGTTTTTGGGACCATTCACATTTATACAGCAATTAGTGCTATAAAACTGCACTGATCACTGTTTAAATGTGACTGGCGGGGAAGGGGTTAACACTAGGGGGCGATCAAGGGGTTAAATATGTGCTGTTCTCCTCATAGCTTTGTACATTGCATTATCAATTTTTATTTCTCCATGTTGTTTTCATGCATCTTTTGTACTGCTGCCATCTGCTGACCAGAATTTGCATGCTGCACGCCTCTGTTCTTGTTAGTAAAGTTTTTTGCATCAGGGGCGTGGACTCAAGCAGGGCTGGCCTCATCACGTGGGGGCAGCCATCTCAGTACCTCATGGCTGTGTGACTAGACACTGCACATTTTTTGGGCTTGAGAAGGCATCAGTTTTTGACCACAGCATCTAGCCTCAGGATAGATACCAACAAGTCAGCATTGATACCACTACTACAGAACAGTATTGTATCACAGTTTATTGCTTTATCTGGATTGAATAAACCCACATTGATTTCATCCTCATGTCTAAGTCTGGATCCATCTAACCTGAGCATCTGCCAGTCCTGTCTGCCCCACTGCTTGGATACAAAGGTAGGAAGTCACACAGCTATTATCAGTTATACCTTCATTCACCTTCATGTGGGAACAGAACAATGTTCTCTAGGGAGTGCTTCTAACTGTAGGGGGAGGGGACTCACAAGGGGAGGAGACTGATCTGTGTTCCTCTGTACTGGGAAGACATGTCTCCTCTCCTCTGACAGGACCTGGATATGTATATTTACACACACAGATCCACGGTCCTGATGTGATCACAGGCAATTGCGGGTGCCTGGCGGACATCGAGGGCGCCGGTCATGCGCACAGAATCGATGCGGCGAACGCGCGCCCCCTGGATGGCCGAGAATCCCAGGACATCATATGATGTCCACCCGGAGGGAGAGAAGGTTCCTGTCGACGTCGGTAATGAACTGGTTAAAATTGGTGGGGTCCAATGAGGGCTTTTTTAAGTATAGGGTTTACTTGTACATTATTTGTTGTAAAGGAAAGATTTAAGATGTTAGAGAGCGTAGGATAGAGCCAGTATGTATTAGCGATTGAACAGGCTCAAGGGGGTAAATGGTTAGATGGACATATGAAAAAAGTTTAGCAGGGTTGAATGAGGGAAGTATTGAGTGTACCTGTGGACATGGTGTGTTAAGTGATGAAAGATATCTGTACAGTGAGAATTTCTTTAGGAACTGTATCAATATTATTTTTGAAGTGATTGGCAATCCCCTGGACAATGAGTGAGTTAGTGGGTGGAGGCAGTGGAGGATGAAGTAGGAAGTTAAAGGTTGAAGAAGAAGAGTTGGACTGGATAAGAAAGTGTTAATGAGAGTGAGAAAATTAGTCTGCTTAGCGATGTGGAGGCAGAAATGTTATTTTTCGAGGGCAGATTTATATGGGTTGAAATCTTTTTGATACTTAGTTTTTTGAGACTTCTGTTTGCCATGGTTGTAGGGGTCAGTGTCTGATTCTGTGTGTAGCGAGTGGGGCGAGTGTCCAGGGAGGATGACTGTGAAATGTTGTAGACAGAAGCGGCTAGGTTGAGGCAGGACAGGGGTTAGATTCTGTCATACAGTAAAGGTGGTCAGTAGCAGACTAGAGAAGAGAAGGTGGCAAAGGTTTCTTCGGGTAACTGGGACAGAGGAGGGACAGAAGTTGGCCAAAAGAGGCGATTACACTGAGAAGTTTAGAAGTAGCAGGAGTGTTGGCATTAACAGGGATGTTGAAGTCACGAGAATGATTGTGGGAGTTTCAGAAAAAAGAAAGTAGGGTAGTCAGGCAGAGAAGTTATCAGGAGGCTAATAGATGTTTGAGGAGCCCTGACCAATCCCCAATCTGGATTGACAGGGGGCATGCCTCCTTAAATGCCCAGGGTCAGCCCAGTTTGGGGTTTGTCAGGTAGAAAAGCTGGAGTAAGAGGGTGCGTTTGGTGTCAGGCTTTTGAGGGAGCTTCCCAGTCTGGGAGAGGGGGTGACCTTGGGCTTGGGCTCGGGTGCAATCGTGACCTCTTTCAGGAACGCATGAAGAGGCCCTGGACCGGAGGCACAAGAGTGAGAAAGGAGAGGACAGCGGGAGCGAGCACTACTAAGAGACTCCAGGGAGGAAAACTGGTTGCAGCCAGGAAGGCTGGTGAGTGAGGTACAGTCAGGAGGACTGGGGAGGCCCACCTGAGGGGACTTGAAGCTTGCAGTCTGATATGGGTGCAGAACCAGAAGTGTGGACTGTGGTGGAAGGGGCAGTGGAGAGAGGCAGCTACATCCGAGAGGGCTGGCAGGGCCTAAAGAGGGCCAACTGGGATCAGTAGCCATAGTAGGGCAGCTAGCACAAGGACTTTTCTGCTATGCCATTAGGGACAGCGGTGCCAGCCTGCAAAAGGGCATTTGCTGAGGCCTGGTTTTCCTGGGGAATCAAGTGAAATGCTGGAGGTGACTAGGAGTAACAGTCTGCAGCAAGTGATGTTCTGGTGGAGCAATTTTGTGCAGGAGGAAGCTTAAGAAGTATGTACAGGGAGTGTCCCAAAACCTATTGCTGTTATATTGATCTGTGCTGGGCATCCCATCCCCATCCAAGTTATACCCCTCAACACTGGCGTAGCGGAGGGGGGGGGCAGGGGGGGCTGTCGCACCAGGTGAAAAATGGGGGGGGGCGAATCCATCCACCGGCTCCGCGGAGCGCTCCGGAGCCTCGGCCTAGGAAAGTCCCCGGCTTCGGCCTAGCTCCGGAGCGGCGGCCATCTTGGTACACCCGGCGGCGGCCCTCCTCTCTGTTCACACCCACAGAGGAGGAGCAGCCCGCGCTTGAGGGAAACCACACACGCCGCTGTCTGAGGTCTGAGGTCTGCACTACTGGGGGTTACTGTCTGAGGTCTGCACTACTGGGGGTTAATGTCTGAGGTCTGCACTACTGGGGGTTACTGTCTGAGGTCTGCACTACTGGGGGTTAATGTCTGAGGTCTGCACTATTGGGGGTTAATGTCTGAGGTCTGCACTATTGGGGGTTAATGTCTGAGGTCTGCACTATTGGGGGTTAATGTCTGAGGTCTGCACTACTGTGGGTTACTGTCTGAGGTCTGCACTACTGTGGGTTACTGTCTGAGGTCTGCACTACTGGGGGTTACTGTCTGAGGTCTGCACTATTATGGGGGTTACTGTCTGAGGTCTGCACTATTATGGGGGTTACTGTCTGAGGTCTGCACTATTATGGGGGTTACTGTCTGAGGTCTGCACTATTATGGGGGTTACTGTCGGAGGTCTGCACTATTATGGGGGTTACTGTCTGAGGTCTGCACTACTGGGGGTTACTGTCTGAGCCGGTCTGCACTACTGGGGGTTACTGTCTGAGGTCTGCACTACTGGGGGTTACTGTCTGAGGTCTGCACTACTGGGGGTTACTGTCTGAGGTCTGCACTACTGGGGGTTACTGTCTGAGGTCTGCACTATTGTGGGGGTTACTGTCTGAGGTTTGCACTATTATGGGGGGTTACTGTCTGAGGTCTGCACTATTATGGGGGGTTACTGTCTGAGGTCTGCACTATTATGGGGGGTTACTGTCTGAGGTCTGCACTATTATGGGGGGTTACTGTCTGAGGTCTGCACTACTGGGGGTTACTGTCTGAGCCGGTCTGCACTACTGGGGGTTACTGTCTGAGGTCTGCACTACTGGGGGTTACTGTCTGAGGTCTGCACTATTGTGGGGGTTACTGTCTGAGGTCTGCACTATTGTGGGGGTTACTGTCTGAGGTCTGCACTATTGTGGGGGTTACTGTCTGAGGTCTGCACTATTGTGGGGGTTACTGTCTGAGGTCTGCACTATTGTGGGGGTTACTGTCTGAGGTCTGCACTATTGTGGGGGTTACTGTCTGAGGTCTGCACTATTGTGGGGGTTACTGTCTGAGGTCTGCACTATTGTGGGGGTTACTGTCTGAGGTCTGCACTATTGTGGGGGTTACTGTCTGAGGTCTGCACTATTATGGGGTATACTGTCTGAGGTCTGCTCTATGCTGGGGTATACTGTCTGAGGTCTGCACTATGCTGGGGTATACTGTCTGAGGTCTGCACTATTGTGGGGGTTACTGTCTGAGGTCTGCACTATGGTGGGGGTTACTGTCTGAGGTCTGTTAAATAGGGGGTCTGTGATTGTGGGGGGTCTATCTGTGATTGGGGGGATCCATCTGTGATGAGAGGTCTGTTATTTAGGGGGTCAGTCTGTGATGGGGGATCTGTGATTGTGGGGGGGTCAGTCTGTGATGGGGGATCTGTGATTGTGGGGGGGGGGTTCAGTCTATGATGGGGGATCTGTGGTTGTGGGGGGGGGGGGTCAGTCTGTTAATCCCTTACAGTAAGGGGTTAAATGATTAATCCTGCAATAATTTACCCCTTACATGCTGAAAGCCCTGAGAAGGATACATTACAGATCCTTATAACCAGAGTGGATGATTATACAAGGGGGGGGGGGGGGGGGCGAAAAAAAAATTCTGCCCCGGGCGCCCATAACTCTGGTTACGCCACTGCCCCTCAATAAACAAAAACAAAAAAAGTTCACTGACTGCTTTATGTCTTGGAGTGCCAGAGAGTGAATGCAGAGCTGGGCAGGGCGACAGACAAACCACAATTCTCAGCAGCCCCTACGGGTGTGAGTTATGCCGTGTACACACGATCACTTTATGTGATATAAAAAAACGTCGTTTTATCTCACAAAAAAAAACAACAAAGTTTTTCAAACTTCATTTTAAAAAACAACGTTGCCTACACACCATCGTTTTCTGAAAATGCTCTTGCAAAGGGCGGTTACGTACACCACGTTCGACGGCACTCTGTTCCATTCAAGCTCGCGTCATAACTTGCTACTGAGCATGCGCGCGTTTAAAAACGTTGTTTTAAACGTCGTTTTAGCCCACACACGATCATTTTATGACATAAAAAAATACATTTTGAAAAAACGACATAAAAAATTAAAACATGTTCGAATTTTTTTTTGGTCGTATTTCAGAAGATATAAAACGACGTTTTTCCCACACACGATCATTTTAAATGACGTTTTTTGAAACATCGTTTTATTTCATCAGAAAAAATGACCGTGTGTACGCGGCATAAGACTCTTACTTATGCATTGGAAAACGTTCCTGGGGATTTTCCGGCTTTCCTCTCATTACTTGGCATTAAGGTTGTATATGTCCCAGCTTCAGGTTTTAGTAGAGTTTGTCAACTTTATGTTTAGTGCCTAGGGTTAAAAGTATAAAGGCTTTTTAGTATGCCTTCACAAAGAATATGGATAACCCCGAAAAGTATTGCAAATAAGGTTTCAGTTTATGAGCATCCAATCAATAAAAAATTTAATATGACTGTCATACATGATTGCATTTTGCATGTTTGCCTTTTAATAAAGCAACTCTGATGTGTGTAAAGCACCACCAACAAAAGAGGTTTATACTAACCTGTCCCACCACTCCTTTGTCTGATCTTTGGTGTCTTGCAGGGAAAAAGACTCTTCACATCTCCTTAAGACATATACAGCAACAAAACCCCTTACCGGGGGTTCTAAAATCTTACCATTCTATCCACAAAATTAAAAATATATAAAGTTACAGACTCGTTAAATATTCAGTGAAGTACTTAAATCAGTCACAAGATGGCGCCTCATCTTTAACAAAGAACATATTTTCCTAGCTGTGGACTAACTTATTTTTTTAATATTTTGAATTTGTGTCACATAAACAATCACCCTATTTACGATTTGGGGCCAGATTCAGGTAGATGGGAGCATTTACTAGAGTAACGTTTCTCATTTACGTTACTCTGGCGAAATTTTAGGAGCAAGTGCTATTATTCATGAAGCACTTGCTCCTAAAGTTGCAGCAGCGTATCGTAAATGAGCCGGCGGAATTCAAATTGGGCGGGTACGGGGCGTGTATTATTTAAACTAAGCGCGATCCCGCGGCGAACGTACTGCGCATGCGTCGACTGTCAATGCATCCCAGTGCGCATGCTCCAAATTCTGTCAGTGAACGTCATTGACGTCAAATCCCCATTCATGGACGTTTTACGCAAGCGACGCAAATTTTTTTTTTTATCGACGCGATGACGGCTATACTTAACATAGGATACTCCACTAGGGGGCTGCTTTATCTTTACGCCGCGTATCGCTTACGGAAACGTCGGAAAGTCACTGCGTCGCGCCCGAATACGATCGTGAATTGCCGATTCCCGCTGATTAACATATTTTTTCAGCGTAAATCAGCGGGAACGCCCCCGGCGCCATTTTTAAATTAAAGTTGCGATGCGATGGCGAAATTCAATTACGCCGATCGCATCGGAACTCCAACCCGGCGTTTCTTGTTTTCTGGTTACAGAAAACAGAAACGCCGGCTTAAAGTGACAGTTAGGCTGGAGTATCACTGATACTCCAGCCTAATGGCCCATACACACGATCCGAATATCGGCCGACGGATCGTACGTCTTTTTTCGCTTAATAATCGCGAGTAAAATAAAATAGGTTTTTAAACTCACGAAAATTCTCGTACGATAGAAAAAAACGATCGGAAGTGATGTCACGTGCTGTAATGTATTTGTATTGTATTGTCGGACGACGGCTGTACTGACTAAACGAAAATCGGACGATCGGACAAGAAAAATGTTCGCGCTTGTCCGATCAAATTTAATCGGATGAACGGTCGTGATCGGCTGTCGAAAGTAGTGTACACACGATCCGAAAATTGTACGATCCATCATCGGACGATCGTTTTCGTCCGATATTCGGATCGTGTGTATGGGCCATTACTCTACCTGAATCTGGCCCATAATCTCTAATTAGAAACACCTGAGCTATAACCAATACATATGGCAGTAGTAATATATTGATCTGCTGAAAGCTGCTAAAACACCCCTGTGTTCACTAAAACAGTAGCACTATACCGTCAGAATTGCCGCGGCATTCAGCCGCTAGCTGTGCGGTATTAAGCTCTGCTAGTGGCCGATAAAGGGTTAATACCTCCCGCAATGCGCGGTTTCCCATTGTTTTAAATGGGAAGGAGCGGTAAGGGAGCGGTATACATACCGCTCCTCTCACGGCTCCAAAGATGCTGCTTGCAGGAGATTTTTTTTCTCTCCTGCCAGCGCATGGCCTCAGTGTGAAAGCCCTCGGGCCCAGCCTTCTCCTGTCCAGCCTTCTCAATGTGAAAGCCCCCGGGCTTTCACATTGAGAAGGCTGGGCAGGAGTTTCAGGTGGTATAGCAGCACTATTTTTAGCGCTGTAACACATGAAAACCTCCTCAGTGTGAAATGGGCCTTAGTGTAGCGCACCCCCTTAGGAGCCGCAAGTAGATTGGGATTTCCTATATACAGTTCATATATACGCCTCTGCTTCCTCCAGCATTCGCTTGTTTGTAGAGGGCTGCTGACATACTGATAATGGATCTGATACAGCACTCAGTCAGATTACAGCAAAAGCATGTTATAAGCCAGAGCCTGAGGCCACTTGGTTGTGCAGCAAAGTTCAGTGTCCAGCATTAATCACTGTGGATACTGGTCCCTAGAACCACCTCTTTAGGCACTACCAACCTGCCTGGCTGCAGCTGCCCCTTTTAGTAGCCAACTTCTGGCCAACTTCTCCACAGTCCTCCCAGACCGACACTCTCCACAGTCCTCCCAGACTTAACACTCACCAGCCGACTTCTCAGGAGATCTCCCAGATGTGCTGACCTGCTCCTGCTCTCCTCTCTCCATGCTCCCGTGCATCCAGGAAAGGAATCCTCCTCGTGCTGTGGAGGATCCTTCCAGCACCAAGCCCCAGACCAGGGGATCCCTACTAGGGCCTCCGTCAGCCTTCTCAGCCTTAAAATCCCATGTTCCACCTACCTACCCCTGCTGGAATAACTCATGGCTATTTATGAGATAAACAGGTCCCCTTCCAGCCCCTTTCTGCTGGAGATTTGTCAAGGACCTTGAAAATATGCCAAGCAGCTTCTCCTAGCTTCCACCTACTACATCTGCAAGCTTCTCAAAGGTTCCAGAAAACAGGGGGAGGCACAAGAAGAGCTGTGAGATGAGTCATCCATCCTCCCTGAGTCTCTCAACCCTGACCTAGATTCAGCCCAGGTCTGGCTCTCTGCCAATTCAATTTACCTACACTAACAGCCAACTATATACAACTAGCACATTAGCTAGAAAGTGCTACATAAGCACAAAGTCACTTTCAATGTTGATAAAGGCAGAAGGTAAAAATAGTTCTGCCTATAGCTCCTTCCACAGACCCCCCCCCCCCCTAAATATATACCTGAGCCTGATCTCGATCCACTAATGTGCAGGAGAGCCAAGGCTGTCTTGCTTCTCATTGGCTCAGCTACAGCAGCAGGAGCCATTGGCTCCCGATGCTGTCAATCAGGGCCAGTGACTAGGGAGCACCCACAATTGTCCTCATAGCAAGCGACTTGCTAATGGTGGTATTCAGCGTGGTTTATTATTACGATAAATTAAAAGCACAGAGTAAATTTATTATTTATAATAATAATAGCAATTTTTTTTTTTTTTTTTTATGTATGCACTTTTTATAGGTTGCAAAAGTGCAACAGTGGTTTATTTACGAAGCACTGCTCTATATTTTATATATCATTATTTACAATATGACAAAATAAACAATGGTCAGCACTAGTTGCTTTTTAAACATTCAAGGTTTTTATGTAACAAATCTTTGATTTCTTATATGATTCTTCATTAGATTTGACATGCTCTATCATACCGGCTCATATTTGTCCATATTTGCTCTCTACCTGCTGTGGGATGATGTTTTAATTAAGATGAATCAAGAGGACAAGCACTGGTAAATGCTAGATCTGTGAATTTGAAAGGATTTGCCGGCTTTTGATAAATATACCCTTTGGAGTGTAATGAAACCATGGCACGGTGAGCTGGCATCAGTCGTGGTCTGGCTTAGTGGTGACATACTATGTGTCAGTGTTTTGGTGGTGCAGAAGGGAGCATTGGTGCAGTGGCAGTGAGTGGGGTAGTACATATCAGTGCAGCGATAGCAAATGGCTCAGCGAGAGTTAGTCCATTGTCAGTGATATTGTAGGAAAAGTGTGCCTTTCATGCTGTTGCAGCGGGTGGGGTAGTGCATGTCTGTGTAGTGGCAGCAAAAGAAGTGTGTGTTAATGCAGTTGTGGAAAGTTCAGAAATGAACATCAGTGCAATTGTGTAGAGTCTGGATGGAATACTATGGACAACAGTAAAAAAGACTAGTCAAAATCTATTTATTAAAGTGCACAAGGACTTTGGTTTCCCTATTCCTTACCCAAATTTAATCTTAACTTTCCTAAAACGTAGGCTGGACATGCAAGGCCAGTTTTCCTGCTAGATAAAGTAGAAATAGACCTCATCCAAATGATCGGACAAACAGAAATGTGCATCTTGAAGTTTTTGTATCAATGCAAAACAAATTGACAATGCCAATAAAATTCTAAAGGGATGTGTAACTTGCATAGTACAAAGTATAACAGGCAATGAAGCTATTCCAGTACTGGGCTGCAAAAAGGGGTAGTTCCCACATAACAATATTTCCCTACAGAACAATATCTAAGGGAATAGAGAATATGAATAAATAACTAGTAATAAACAGAATAGTTCAGTTTAGTGCAGACACAGTTATTTGTAGTTCCCATAGGTAGGGAGACGAACACCTCTCACATAAAAAGGCTGGCTGTAGCAGGTAGCCCAGGTGATCAACCACAGGGATTTATGGACAGGCTCCATAGAGGAAAGGCAGGGGGAGTCTCTGTCCCATGGATGGGTATAAAAGGAGGAGACTAAAGTTACAGGGCCACCTCTCTGGAAAGGCAGTATTCTGGGACCAGATTGCATAGTGCCTCCCACAGTAAAGTGTTACTAAACCAACAACAGTAAAACCAGTCTATATATGCAGCAAAGCATACTGAAAACTAAGGGATTAATCCTCTGCATTGTGTAAAAAGGCTGCTTGTTCTTGTATGCACAGATCCTCCTCTTCTTCCACTGACTCTAAGGCCCCATACACACGAGCAAATAGATTTGAACAAATCTGTCTGCTGGCCGTTTTGGTTTGATCGATGTACACACGATCAAACCAAAATCCCCACCAGCAGACAGCGCACCAGGAAGTAAATTACTTCCGCGCATGCGTCGAATCCATTCGACGCATGTGCGAGAAGATATGACTGCTGGTTAGCGTACTAACCAGCAGACATATCGGGCGGACGGATTCCCAGCCGATAGATTTTAAAGCATGCTTTAAAATCTGTCGGCTGGCCAAATCCGTCTGCTCGCCCATACACACGATCGAATCTGTCTGCTGGGACGGTCGGGCCGACCGTTTCCAGCAGATAGATTTGATCGTGTTTACGCGGCCTAAAACATGTTCGGATAAGACAGAGTGTATGGAGTCAGGCTGCACATGCTCAGTTTGGTGTTTATTGCTAGAGAGTTTTTTTTCCTTGGAGGGTGCATGTGCTCAGCAAGCGACTTGCTAATGGTGGTATTCAGCGTGGTTTATTATTACGATAAATTAAAAGCACAGAGTAAATTTATTATTTATAATAATAATAACAGCAATTTTTTTTTTTTAATTAATGTATGCACTTTTTATAGGTTGCAAAAGTGCAACAGTGGTTTATTTACGAAGCACTGCTCTATATTTTATATATCATTATTTACAATATGACAAAATAAACAATGGTCAGCACTAGTTGCTTTTTAAACATTCAAGGTTTTTATGTAACAAATCTTTGATTTCTTATATGATTCTTCATTAGATTTGACATGCTCTATCATACCGGCTCATATTTGTCCATATTTGCTCTCTACCTGCTGTGGGATGATGTTTTAATTAAGATGAATCAAGAGGACAAGCACTGGTAAATGCTAGATCTGTGAATTTATTATTTATAATAATAATAACAGCAATTTTTGAACAAATCTGTCTGCTGGCCGTTTTGGTTTGATCGATGTACACACGATCAAACCAAAATCCCCACCAGCAGACAGCGCACCAGGAAGTAAATTACTTCCGCGCATGCGTCGAATCCATTCGACGCATGTGCGAGAAGATATGACTGCTGGTTAGCGTACTAACCAGCAGACATATCGGGCGGACGGATTCCCAGCCGATAGATTTTAAAGCATGCTTTAAAATCTGTCGGCTGGCCAAATTCGTCTGCTCACCCATACACACGATCGAATCTGTCTGCTGGGACGGTCGGGCCGACCGTTTCTAGCAGATAGATTTGATCGTGTTTACGCGGCCTAAAACGTTCAGATAAGACAGAGTGTATGGAGTCAGGCTGCACATGCTCAGTTTGGTGTTTATTGCTAGAGAGTTTTTTTTCCTTGGAGGGTGCATGTGCTCAGCACAGGACCAATCAGCACTGTCCAGACATGTGCAGACAGAGGGTCAGGAGCCCTGCAGCCTCATATGAAAACTCAGTGTAATATCAAAACTCCAACCTTCACCGGGAACTGATAGAAGTCATAAGACTGCTATATACTGCTAATGGGAAAAGGTATTTAGCAATTTATATTTACTAAAATAATTGCATTTCCATGTTCTGTGTACTTTGAGAGACCAGATATAGTAAATGCAGGGTCCTGGGTTTAATAACACTAAGATTACTCAGAGCTCTCATTTGACAAAGGAGGACCCCCACCTAGTGATGATATCATGTCCAGTCACTTCTATCCTTCTAGAAGCGGCCTCTCTGAGCAACTGATCGTGGGAAACAATAGAACTTACACCACTCAGCCATAACATAACCACTGACAGGTAAAGTAAAAAACATTAATTTTCTTGTTAGAGTGTCATCTGAAAGTGAGCGAGATATACTGTTGTCCCTGAAATTGATGTATTTAAAGCAAAATGTAAGTAAGTGTAAGGATTTGAGCAACTTTGACAAGGGGCAAATTGTAATGGTTAGATAAATAGGTCAGAGCAACTCCAAAACTGCTGCTCTTGTGGGATGTTCCCTGTCTGCAGTGGTCAGGACCTACAAAAAATGGTCATAGGGAGGAAAACTAGTGAACCAGTAAAGTCTTAGGTGGCCAAGCCTCATTGATGCACGTGGGGATATAGCTGGCCTGTGTAGTCCAATCCAATAGAGGAACTACTGTAGCTGAAATTGCTGAAAAATGTATTCTGGTTCTGACAGAAAGGTGTCAGAAAACAGACTGAATTACAGTGCAGGGGGCTTCATAGCCAGAGAACGGTCAGGGTATCCATGCTAACCCTGTCCACAGCCAAAAGTACCTACAATGGGCATGTGACAATCAGAACTGGACCACAGAGCAATGGAAGAAGGTGGCCTGGTCTGATGAATCACATCTTTTACATCATGTGGATGCCTGGGTGCATGTGCATTGTTCATCTGGGAAAAAGATGGCACCAGAATGCATGGGAAAAAGCGAAGCCAGCAGAGTCATGCTTTCGGCAATGTTCTGCTGGGAAAGCATGGGTCCTGCCATTCATGTGGATGTTTTTTTTGTCTCAAAAGGGGACTTACTCATTATTAGGTGGGTAGTCACAATGTTATGGTGAGTGGTCATAATTAGGGTTGAGCGAATGCGAACTGTAAAGTTCGGGTTCGTACCGGACTTTTGGATTTTTTGTACCCGGACAATTTACTGTAAGTTCGGGTTCGGTGTTCGGCAATGTAATGGCGCGCTGCAGGGCAGCCAATCACCATTTGTTTTACTTGTGTGACCTAGAAGCCATCACAGCCATGCCTACTAATGGGCATGGCTATGATTGGCCAGTGCAGCATGTGACCCAGCCTCTATATAAGCTAGAAGCACATAGCACAGCTCGTCACTCTGCTTTAGTTAGGGTAGGGAAAGGCTGCTGCTGCTGCTCTTCTGAGGGAGAGAATTAGATAGGAGTCAGAATGTCCTGCTTCAGAAATCACATTACTCAGCGATCTACATAACATTATATAGTTACTTTAGGGAAAGGTTCCTGCTTGTGCTTGTAGAGAGAGAAATATTTAGGAGTCTGTCCTGCTTCAGAAATCTAATTACACCAGCACTGCATATGTTACTGTGAGATATTATGCAAAATACTTTAGGGGAAGGTTCCTGCTTGTGCTTGTAGGGAGAGAAATATATAGGAGTCTGTCCTGCTTCTAAAATCTAATTACACCAGCACTGCATATGTTACTGTGAGATACTCTGCAAGATACTTTTCTTCTATTGTGCTATTCAAAAAACATCCATTTAGGGCAAAAAAAAAAAAAAATTGCAGTGTTTCCTCCATATCTGTACGTGTGAGATAAACACTTTAGCTAGTGTTCTTCTATTGTGCTATTGAAAAAATACCCATTTAGGGCAAAAAATATATTTTGCAGTGTTTCCTCCAGTGTTTGCCATGTTTCTCCAATATCTGTACGTGTGAGATATACACTTTAGCTAGTGTTCTTCAATTGTTCTATTCAAAAAACACCCATTTTTGTGCAAAAAGTATATTTTGCAGTGTTTCCTTGCAGTGTTTCCTCCTAGGTCAAGATTTTTTATTTTTTATTTTCATGTATTTTATGTTATTTTAAGTTACTGTATTTCCCTATCCACATTTGTTTGCAGAGTACTTGCCATGCTCTTACCAACATTTTGCAGCCATTTGCAGTCCTCTAGCCCTTTCCATTTCTTTTTTAGAGACATTTTAGTAGTCAAAAATGCGGGTCCCCATTGACCTCAATGGGGTTCGGGGTCAAGTTCGGGTCCCGAACCCGGACTTTTTTTCCGAAGTTCGGCCGAACCCGTCGAACCCGAACATCCAGGTGTCCGCTCAACTCTAGTCATAATGTTATGGCTGATCAGTGCATATCCCCATGGCATATCCAAGATTACTGGGGATTGTGAAAAAATGAACTAATGGAGCCTGCACCCACTTCTGAACAAGGTGGGTGAAGAGAGTTTCCACTACAGAAAAGCTCAGAAGGAAGGTGAGTTAGTGGTCAGCCCCCATCCCCAGGGACTCTGGATTGAATGATAGCTTGTGACACGTTGCCCCATATTGTAAATAAAATGTCTTCAAAATGGCTGGCAGTGGGCAGAGCAGCCTGGTGGATGGGTTTCATTCTCAGATTGGGTGGTGGTGAGTGTGCAAGGAGTAGGGATGAGCGGAACGTCCCCCCGTTCGGTTCGCACCAGAACCTTTGAACTGATCGAACGTTCGCGCGAACATTTAGAGCCCCATTGACGTCTATGGGACTCGAACGTTCAAATTCAAAAGTGATTTTAATGATGCTTAAATAAAAAAAATGAAAAATTCCTTTAAATATTGTACCTGCTGGGTGTCTATACCTGTGATAACGTCTTTAACCACTTAAAGACCCCTTCACGCCGATATACGTTGGCAGAATGGCACGGCTGGGCACATCAACGTACCTGTACGTTGCCCTTTAAGCCCAGCCATGGGGTCGCGCGCACGCCGCGGGCGCGTGCGCACGACCTGGTTCGAATGTCCGTGACCAGGACAGATGGACTCGCGGATCTGATCGCCGCTGGAGTCCCGCAATCGGTCCCCGGAGCTGAAGAATGGGGAGAGCTGTGTGTAAACACTGCTACCCCGTTCTTCACTGTGGCGCTGTCATTGATCGCGTGTTCCCTTATATAGGGAATCACAATCAATGAGGACACACCTACAGCCACACCCCCCCTACAGTTAGTAACACAAATGAGGTCACACATAACCCCTTTAGCGCCCACTAGTGGTTAACTCCCAAATTGCAATTGTCATTTTCACAGTAAACAATGCATTTTAACCACTTGACCACTGGGCACTTAAAACCCCTTCCTGACCAGACCAATTTTCAGCTTTCGGTGCTCTCACAATTTGAATGACAATTACTCAGTCATACAAAATTGTACCCATTTGACATTTTTGTCCTTTTTTTCACACAAATAGGGCTTTCTTTTGGTGGTATTTGATCACCTCTGGGTTTTTTATTTTTTGCGCTATAAAGGAAAAACGACTGAAAATTCTGTAAAAAAAAAATCTTGTTTCTGTCATATTAGCAGGTTATTTCTCACACACAGCATATGCATACCACAAATTACACCCCAAAACACATTCTGCTATTCCTCCCGAGTATGGCGATACCACATGTGTGATACTTTTACACAGCGTGGCCACATACAGAGGCCCAACATGCAGGGAACGCCATCAGGTATTCTGGAGCACCCAGACCAATTCTGACATTTCTCTCCTACATGGAAAAATCATCATTTATTTGCTAGAAAATTACATAGAACCCCAAAACATTATATATGCTTTTTTTTTAGCAAAGACCCTAGAGAATACAATGGCGGCCGTTATACAACTTTTTATCTTGCATGGTATTTTCGCAGACATTTTTTGAACGCGTGTTTTGTGCTTAAAAAAAAAAAAAACTGTTAGCCCAATTTTTTTTCATAATGTGGAAGATGAAGTTACGCCAAGTAAATAGATACCCAACATGTCACACTTGAAAATTGCGCACACTCATGGAATGGCGCCACACTTCGCTACTTAAAAATCCCCATAGGCGACGATTTAATTACTTTTATTGGTTACATGTTTTTAGTTACGGAGGAGGTCTTGGGCCAAAATGATTGCTCTCGCTCTAACGTTCGCAGAGATACCTCACATGTGTAGCTTGAACACCGTTTTCATATGTGGGCGGGACTTACGTATGCGTTCGCTTCTGCATGCGAGCACATGGGGACAGGAGTGCTTTAAAAAATGGGTATTGCAGAGTATTTGGGTATTGCAGAGTATTGGGGTATAGCAGAATATCGCGCAGGGTATTGGGGTATTGCAGAGTATCGCGCAGGGTATTGGGGTATTGCAGAGTATTGGGGTATTGCAGAGTATTGAGGTATTGCAGGGTATTGGGGTATTGCAGAGTATTGGGGTATTGCAGAGTATTGAGGTATTGCAGAGTATTGAGGTATTGCAGAGTATTGCGCAGGGTATTGGGGTATTGCAGAGTATTGTGCAGGGTATTGCAGAGTATTGCGCAGGGTATTGCAGAGTATTGGGGTATTGCAGAGTATTGCGCAGGGTATTGCAGAGTATTGCGCAGGGTACTGGGGTATTGCAGAGTACTGGGGTATTGCAGAGTATTGTGCAGGGTACTGGGGTATTGCAGAGTACTGGGGTATTGCAGAGTATTGTGCAGGGTACTGGGGTATTGCAGGGTACTGGGGTATTGCAGAGTATTGTGCAGGGTGCTGGGGTATTGCAGAGTACTGGGGCAGGGATGGCTGAGCTGGGATGGATGGATGGCTGGATCTATGACTGCATTTGTCACAGATCCAGCCACAGCGCTGCTGCTGCCACCCGCTCCCCCCCTCTCCTCTCACACTGTACCGAATGGTACAGAGAGGAGAGGGAGGAACCGGCGTCATCAAATGACGCCGGCTTGTTTACAAGTGATCGCACCGTCATTTGATGGCGCGATCACGTGGTAAACGGCCGCTATCAGCGGCAATTTATCGTGATCCGTGATAAGACCCGGCGAGCACGGACACTTCGACGTTGTCCCAAGATAACTCCACCGCGCTGTAGCAGGAAAATGCCTATGGCGCGGTGGGAAAGTGGTTAAATGCATTTTTTGCTGTGAAAATGACAATGGTCCCAAAAATGTGTCAAAATTGTCCGAAGTGTTCGCCATATTGTCGCAGTCACAAAAAAAATCGCCGATCGATAGTAGTAGTAAAAAAAAATAATAATAAAAATGAAATAAAACTATCCCCTATTTTGTAAGCGCTATAAATTTTGCGCAGACCAACCGATAAACGCTTAGGTAGAAAAAAAAACTTTTTTTTATACATTTTTGGGGGATATTTATTATAGCAAAAGTAAAAAATATTTTTATATTTTTTCAAAATTGTCGCTCTATTTTTGTTTATAGCGCAAAAAATAAAAACCGCAGAGGTGATCAAATACCACCAAAAGTAAGGTCTATTTGTGGGAAAAAAAGGACGCCAATTTTGTTTGGGAGCCACGTCGCACAACCGCAGCTAAGCTATACAGTGTATAAATATATGTACAACACCTGGGATGTATATATATCCTCTACACACTGTAACATTAACTGACTAGCCTGCCTGCCTGCCTATCTACCTGCAAAAAATGACACTCTCTCTGTCTCTCTCTGTTCTCTGTTAACTGCCGCAACTGCCGCGTGGACGGCCCTTAACGTTCGAATTTCAACGAACGGTCGACCAGACGATGTTCGAGTCGAACATCCTTTCGAATCGAATGCAGAGCTCATCCCTAGCAAGGAGCGATGGTGATGCTAGAGCATTCTGGCACCAAGGGAAATGTCTAGGGCAGACTCAATGTATGCTCTAATGCCATGACTAAGCACTGATATAGTGTGAAATGCGTCGCCTGTCCTTTCCTGTGGCTGTGTTTTGTTTTGCATGCCCATTTTTTACCAATAAAGACAACTTGATTTAAGTTTCCTTGGATTTCGGCTATCCATCCCTTTCCCGTTTTCTACATATGCTGTAATTTTCATTGAACATATACAGTATGAATATATTGTCCATAATTTAGAAAAAAAATGCCCTTGACAAAAAATGTATAAAAACAGGAATTTACTCCATTCATAGTCCTCTCCTTGCAATAGGTCACACTTCCTTCTTATGCACATATTTCCTCATGTCCAGTTGTCCACTCCACTCTTATGCACATACTGCCAACAGATATATTCTCTCCATTTCTCCGCAGAACCTAACCTAACAAAAAAAATCTGTGATGAGGATTCAGTGATGAACATTATTTTCAGATGACGTTACTCGTAATAATGCTCTCAACATAATGCACACTATCATACACTACCCCCCTTCCTGCTGCCTGCTGGTATAAGCTGCAATTTAATCCAATTAACCGTCTTTACGCACACCGAGTAGCACAGTCAATTGAAGTACTTTGCAAGGGGAGTGTAAGACTGCTGGAGACCCAAACGACTACATTTTGTGTTGAGCAGTGCTCTGTATCTTTAGCATTCTGCCAACATGAGGCATTTTAACTCTAGTTGCAGCAAAATATTTCTATAAATATGTGCAACATTTTAGTAACGTGCATAAATTGTTATATGAGAGATAAACAAATCAGTCCAAACAAACATAAACAGATGATGAGAAAGTTTGTTACACCAACAGCCTGATCTTTTAGTGAATCAAAGAATACAAATCTCCAGTTGGACTAAGATTGCTGTGATAACACCATGTGTCCGCCACCACAAATAATGCTGAGGCTTACCAGAGTGCCTGTGATCCTCCTAAGAGAAGTCAAACACAGCACTTGTTAAATTAAATATTTCCCAGCTCAGCAGCCCATGGAATGATCTCTTCCCTCAGAGCGGTTCCTCCTTACAACACTCTCCAACTCCAGGCATTAATCATGTAAAAAATACCAAATAACACAATCAATAATTTAAATCTGGTAAAAAATGTTTTAAGATAGGTTAAAAACATGCACAAAACATCACACTTAAAATTGGCATTGGAAAACGACATTACTCAGAATTCTCTGCCTTATGCACTCATATGCATAATGACGTCATGACTTCCTGCTCCGCCTAATGAGTTTGGTAAAAAATGAGGTCATCAGAGGCATGAGCCTTCACTAAGACCCCTTTCACATTGAGGAGTTTTTCAGGTGGTACAGGGCTAAAAATAGCGCTGCTATACCGCCTGAAAAACTCCTTCACTGCATACTCAATGTGAAAGCCCGAGGGCTTTCACACTGAGGCGATGCGCTGGCGGGAGATAAAAAAATCTCCTGTCAGCAGCATCTTTGGAGCGGTGAGAGGAGCGGCATGTATACCGCTCCTTCACCGCTTCTTCCCATTGAAAACAATGGGAAACCACAGCAATACCGCCCGCAATGCGCCTCTATAAAGGGCGCATTGCGGGCGGTATTAACCCTTTCACGATCGCTAGCGGGGGTTAATACCGCACCGCCAGCGGCTGCAACTCACGGCAAATCCGACAGTATATCACCGCTATTTTTAGCGGCGCTATACCGCCAGCACGGCTCCCACCGCAATGTGAAAGCGGCCTAAAGGATCATGCTCTTGATGAAATGGTCTTTCACATCACCTGTTTATGTTTGTTTGGACAAATTGTTTATCACAGTCTTAATTGTATAGAGCAGGGGTCTGCAAATTTTCTAAAGAATGGGGCAGTTTACTGTCCTTCTGACTTTAGGGGGGCCAGACTGTGCCCAGTTGTAGTAAACATTGTCCGATCTTTGGAATTCTGGGGAGAAATAGTTGGTGTCAGTGAGAGGAATAGTGCCCCATTTTTTATGTCAGTGGAAGGAATTATGCCCCATTGTTGGTGTCAATGGCAGGAATATACCGTGTTTCCCTGAAAATAAGCCTGGGTGTTATATTAATTTTGGCCACCCAAAAACATTGCAATATACAATGTATAAAAAGGTGTATGTCTCACCTTCCCAAAGCGTCGCTCAGAGATTCCATGACTTGCCTTAGCTGTCTTCCTTGTATCGAGCACTGCAGAAGGGGAGGGGGGACGAGATCTTCCCTGCTGACATCCAGGAGAAGAGAAGGGGAGAGCAGTGAACATGAGCTGAGTGGCGTTTCCATGGCCCGCTCTGAGCAATGCAGGGGAGGGGGGCCGAGATCCCCCTGCTGACATCCAGGAAAAGAGAAGGGGAGAGCAGTGAACATCAGCTGAGTGGTGCTTCCATGGCCCGCTCCGAGCAATGCAGGGGAGGGGGGCCGAGATCCACCACTAACAGCCAGAAAAAGAGAAGGAAAAAGCAGCATATAGTGGCGCTATAAGAAGGCATCTGATTAAACTATACCACAGAAAACATACAACTTTCACACTATGCAACAATTGCAATACTGAGGATTCTAATGGTTTACAACAAATTTAAACTAGGGCTTATTTTTGGGGCAGGGTTTATATTGCAGCCCTTCCTGAAAATCTAGGTAGGTCTTATTATCGGGGTAGGTCTTATTTTCAGGGGGAAACAGTAGCTGCAAGGCCAGGATAAAGGCAAACAAAAGGCTGCATCCTGCCCCAGGCCCGCAGTTTGGAGACCACTGGTATAGAGTAATCTGTACTGTGTGCTGGCTTCTATACTTTTGTTTTTTTGCGCAGCGCATGTCACAAAATGAAGCTTACTTACACTCCAAGAAAATCATTAAAGTATCACTCTAAAACTGGTCCACCTCATAAATCTGATACTATATCCTTGACTCATTTATTGAATAATTTCAGCGCAGTTGGTAAAGTACACAAAGTCCCCAGCCATTTTTTTTTCTTTTACCTGAATATTTGTTTAGTGGGTGGTCTTTAGAAATGCTTTAAGCCTGCATTTTTTAGGGAACTTACAAAAACAGAGAGTACCTGATCTCAAATATTTTTGTAGTCTTGAATGTCTACTTTAGCTAACAGGATATGCACTTTCATGAACTCATGATGCACATGTGGACTTCGCAGATGTTTGTGACCGGCACTTTTCAAAGCGTCCCTCAAGAAACAACTATAAAGACTAATTTGGTTTGTTTATTTTCTTTCACAAGCTCTTTTTTCATCTGCCTGGCATGACTTGACAGCTGAATATATCAGGTAAAACATGAATTAATTTCCAAAGAAAAAAGTGAATCTTTTGCCAAGAACACAAAAATGTAAGCATTTCCCTATAAAAACACTTGGTTGTGTTGTCCGATGCTTGCAGCAAACAGCGACGGTAGAGAGTGATAGATGCCTCGACATTGGTTTGTGCAGATGCAGTTTTATGAAGTTTTGTGATCTAAACTTGTATCCTCCCGGCATTCAAAAACTTGTTATGAATCATGAAGCAAGAAGGACAGAAATAAATAAAGCAGAATTTGTAAAGGAAAGCAACATGTCACTTGTTTTTGCGGTTTTTCCAGGGAAATAAAATTATATTGTTTGTGTAAAATTTGGAAAGCTGCTCCACTACCAGTGTCCATTAGAGATGAGCCGAACACCCAGGACCCGGGGTCCTGCCCCAGGGGACATGTATCAAAAAAAGTTTCAAAAACTGAAGTTTTATTCGGGAGAATCGATTTAAATAATTTTAAAAGTGAAATATTCCTTTAAATTTCGTAACGGGGGGGTGTCTATAGTATGCCTTTAAAGTAGCGCAAGTTTCCCATGCTTAGAAAAGTCCCTGCACAAAATGACATTTCTAAAGGAATAAAATCATTAAAAACTCGTGGCTATAATGAATTGTCGGGTCCTGGCACTACAGATAAAAGTAATTGGAAAAAAAAACAAAAAACAGCATGGGTTCCCCCCAAATTCCATATCAGGCCCTTCATGGATATTAAGTGGAACCCTGTGCCATTTTTTTTTAACCACTTAAGGACCGCCTACTGCACATTTATGTCGGCAGAATGGCACGGCTGGGCACATCAACGTATATATACGTTGATTTTAGTACCCAGCCGTGGGTCGCGGGCGCGCGCCCTGGTCCGAAGCTCCAGGACTGGGACCGCGGGATTCGCGGACCCGATCGCCGCTGCAGTGCGGCGATCCGTCCCTGGAGCGGAAGAACGGGGAGAGCCGTGTGTACACACGGCTTCCCCGTGCTTCTCTGTGGCCGTAGCATCGATCGCGTCATCCCTGTAATAGGGGGACGCGATCGATGACGTCACACCTACAGCCACACCCCCCTACAGTTGTAAACACAACACATAGGTCACACATCCCCTACAGCGCCACCTGTGGTTAACTCCCAAACTGCAACTTTCCACAGTAAACAATGCAATTTAAATGCATTTTTTGCTGTGAAAATGACAATTGTCACAAAAATGTGTCAAAATTGTCCGAAGTATCCGCCATATTGTCGCAGTCACAAAAAAAAAAAAAAAAAAAAAAAGCTGATGGCCGCTATTAGTAGTAAAAAAAAAAATAATCAATAAAAATGCAATAAAACTATCCCTTATTTTGTAAACGCTATAAATTTTGCGAAAACCAACTGATAAACGCTTATTACGATTTTTTTTACCAAAAATACGTAGAAGAATACGTATCGGCCTAAACTGAGGAAAAAAAATGTTTTTTTATATATTTTTGGGGGATATTTATTATAGCAAAAAGTAAAAAATATTGCATTTTTTTTAAATTGACGCTCTATTTTTGTTTATAGCGCAAAAAATAAAAACCGCAGAGGTGATCAAATACCACCAAAAGAAAGCTCTATTTGCGCAATTGTCAGTTAAAACGACGCAGTGCCGAATTGCAAAAAGGGGCAAGGTCCTTTACCTGCATTTTGGTCCGGGTCTTAAGTGGTTAAATGGCGTGGGGTTCCCCCCAAAAATGACCAGACAATTCATTATAGCCGCGAGTTATTTTAAATTACTTTTTTTCTTTAGAAATGTCATTTTGTGCAGGGACTTTTCTAAGCACGGGAAACATGCGCTACTTTACAGGCATACTATAGACACCCGCAGGTATGAAATTTTAAGAAATATTTCACTTTAAGCATTATTAAAATCACTGCTCCCGAAAAAACTGACATTTTTAAAACTTTTTTTGCATTGATACATGTCCCCTGAGGTCCCCAAACACTTTTTATGACAATTACTTACATATTATCCTTTAAAATTAGTACTTTTGATTTCTCCCATAGACTTTTAAAGGCTTTTTGAATTTGACACGAACACCCCAAATTGTTTGTTGTTCGGCAAAAGGGCGAACAGCCAATGTTCGAGTCGAACTTATGTTCATCTCGAACATAAAGCTCATCCCGAGTGTCCATAAGGGCCTAAGCTTTGGGCTTGTGTTTTGACATCAGTTTCAGATGCTTCTGAGCTCATTCACAATTCATTGACAGGTTACCTGCAGTTTCTCTCCTTTTGACCTACTTCTAGTGGGGGTTTGCATTTGCATAGCCTTGTAAAAACCATATACATTGTTGTTTTGCTAAAAGATTTGTATCTTATATTTCAATTTCACTAAACAAGCTGCATATCATCAACTGGACTAACTCTGGGCATAGGGTTCTGTAAATAAAGTGTAAATGAGAGGAACTAATGTGATAAAATTAGGATTGTTGTGGCGCTTGCCAACAATTAAAGTGCTAAAGTGCAATAATAATTAAATAAAAACTAATCAGTGAATGCACACTGGAAAAAACAAAAAAGAGGCAATGCAGTACAAAATTAATTAAGTGATAAGTGCATAACAAATATACAAAATCCTGATGGTGATGGGTCAAATAACCAAAAATAAATAGTGAGAATAAATTCCAATATAAAAATAAAAATGTGCATAAAAAAAGTGCCTTAATCCACAGCAAGCTCCCAAGTGCTCCAAGTGCCCCGGTTTGGCCTAGCCTCTCACCTCAGCTGGCTGATAATCAAAGCCTCATACGATCTCCAATGGCACACAGCTCCTAATAGCACTGCGATCTTTAATAAGGACCAGCGGCTCATAGCTGACTCCCCAGCTTGCCTCTTTAGCTCCAGATCCACAGCAATAACGGCTTAGACCAAAGGTTTTTATTTGTTTATTGTGCACAGAGACTCACATTGCACCTATTTTTTATGCAGATTTTTATTTTATGATTTTTTTTATATTGGACTTTATTCTCACTATTTTCTATTTATGTTTTTTTTTGTTTATTTGATCCATTACCATCAGGATTTTGTGAATTTGTTATGCACTTATCATCACTTTTTTGTTCTGCATTGCCCTTTTTTTGTGTGAATTGGTTCATATGAAGAAAGCCCTTTGCTGATTGCATCCATATTTATCTGGATTGCAGGATTACACATATTAATTTTGGATTCATTTTCCAGTGTGCATTCACTGATTAGTTTTTATTTAATTATTATTGCACTTTAGCACTTTGTTAGCAAGTGCCACAACAATCCTCATTTTCTTCTGTAAATAAAGGTTTTCTATTAATTTATTCTTTTTTTTTTTAACCAGATTGAACCAGATGGACTTCTGTTTTTTTTTTTTTTAAACAAACTATGTAACTAGGTATTCATTGAGATAGTATGATCCATCCAGGGTGAAAATCCAAATAAATCTGACTAATTCCATATTTTCATTGTTATGTCAGTAATTTTAAAGCAAATTATTATTTTCATACAATCGATGATCAGTTCTTTATTTATTGTTTTGGTTTCTATGGTCAGCACAACCACTTCAAGGCCAACATTCTTTGCAGCCTGTCCCAGGCTCTCATTTAAGAACATCTGTCCTTTTTAGTTAAAAGCAAGCCGCAAGGTTGCTCCTTAAAGGTGAAATGGTGACATGGGGTTCCACTTTATAAGGTGGGATTACCTTATGCAGTGGCAGTGCCTCCATAAAGTGTGCAGGAGCGCCTTCTCTCCTGTCACATCTCTTTCACCTAAGATAGATTCATGCATTGCATGAATCTATCTATGGTTGCCATTGCCCGGTGCCCCTTGTCGGGTGCCGGGCATCTGAATTACAGCTGCGTTTTTTTGGAAGCGTTTGGATAGAGCCTTCGGCTCTAATAGGCGTCCTGATTAGAGCCATAGCCTCTAATAGGATTCCAAATTGGTAAACAGTGGGAGCTATGGTGTGCGTTCGCCTGTTACAAAAAAATAATATAATATATTCAGAAGAACAAGTTGCCAGCTTTCAACTTTACAGGTTCAGAAAAGAGAGGACAGTCGAGGGCACTTGGTGTGCTCTCTTCTTTAGGGGAGGGGCTGTGGTGAACTTTACCCACAGTTCATAGGAACATAGGCTATGGACTTAAGTCTGGTTGTTTGTTCCACTGCTTTTCAAGGTAGAATGATGTGACTGACGGACATGTTTGGCCTTATTATCTGGAAAGGTATCTTATCAAATATATAGATTGTTCCACTAATTTCTTTGACAAGTAAAGAAGTTGTTTGTGCAAGAATATGCCTCTGTGTGATGTTCTACTTGAAGTCGCCTCCAGGAGGGAGAACTTCATGACAAACTTTAAATAAAAAACCAGCATGGGTACCCCCTCCAACAGCATATCAGGCCCTTAGGTCTGGTATGGGTTTCAAGGGGAACCCCCTATGCCGAAAAAAACGCTATAACTTTTGCGCAAACCAATCAATAAATGCTAATTGCGATTTTTTTTTTACAAAAAATATGTAGAAGAATACGTATCGGCCTAAACTGAGGAAAAAAAAGTTTTTTTATATATTTTTGGGGGATATTTATTACAGAAAAAAGTAAAAAATATTGCATTTTTTTCAAAATAGTCGCTCTATTTTTGTGTATAGCGCAAAAAATAAAAACCGCAGAGATGATCAAATACCACCAAAAGAAAGCTCTATTTGTGGGAAAAAAGGACGCCAATTTTGTTTGGGAGCCACGTCGCACGACTGTGCAATTGTCAGTTAAAGCGACGCAGTGCCGAATCACAAAAAGTGCTCTGGTCTTTGGACAGCAATATGATCCGGGGCTAAAGTGGTTAATAAGGGGGCCCCAGATCCAGGCCCCCCACCCTATGTGAATGAGTATGGGGTACATCGTACCCCTACCCATTCACCTGGGGGATAAAAAGTGTCAAGAGTAAAAACACACTAGACAGGTTTTAAAAGTAGTTTATTAGGCAGCTCCGGGGGTCTTCTTCCGACTTCGGGGGTCTTCTGACTTCTCCCTTCTGCCAGGCACCTTCGCTATCTTCTTCCAGCTTTTTTACTAGCGGGGGCCCAGTCTCCTTCCTTGTTCTGACTTCGGGGGCTCTTCCGACTACGGGGGGGGGGTCTTTCAACTTCTCCGCTCTCTTCTCCCGCTCTCCGGTTCTTTCTCCCTTCTGCCGGGCACCACCGCTGTCTTTTTCCAGCTCTTTTACCACATCTTCCCTCTTCTCTTCTTTGATGTTGAATCGGCGCTCCCTCCCGCTGTAATGCCGGGTGTGCGGTGCACAACGAGTGGTGGTGGTCGCAGCATGCTCTGGGTGGTGACGACATAATTACCCCGCCCGCTTATGTCGTCACCACCCAGAGCATGCTGGGACTGTGACGTCATAAGAGGCTAATATAAATCGTTGCGCACCACATACCCGGAAATACAGCAGGAGGGACGTCGAGTCGGAAGAAGAACCCCGGTGCTGCCTAATAAACTAATTTCAAAACCTGTCTAATGTGTTTTTATTCTTGACACTTTTTACCCCCCAGGTGAATGGGTAGGGGTACGATGTACCCCATACTCATTCACATAGGGTGGGGGGCTGGGATCTGGGGCCCTCTTATTAAAGGGGGCTCCCAGATTCCGATAAGCCCTCTGCCCGCAGACCCCGACAACCAAAGGCAATCAGTCGGCACGCCAGGGGATTCCCCCAGCCAGACAGTCAATTGCACTCACTCGACAGGACACTGGCTCCCTTCCTTGCATCAGTGCCGTCGGCAGGAGGGTAGCAGCCAGTCATCATGTGCGCTGTTTAGGGAGGGGGGTGTAAAATTCTTCCTTCACCATCCAGACTCTGTTCTGCAGCTTATTGCCTCCCCCGAATCCCTACACCTCTGGTAAGGCATTCCTTTCTGCAGGCACGATATCCCCTGCTCCGGGACGACTTTGGTTCAGTCTGTCCTTCTAGTGCAGCCTGTGAAAAAGCGGAGGGGAAGGAGCGGTGCTCTGAGCAGATCATCCATGGCCATGAGGAGCGGTGCAATGTCTTGTGGCTGACCTGCCGGGGGCGGGGATATCGAGGAGAGGCTGGATGATGGGGATTCCTACAATCCTGCCCGGGGAGAGCTGGACCATGAGGCCATGGAAAGGTTCAGGATGCATATGTAAGGTAGGTGAGTTTAATGGTCAAGTAGGTGAGTGCATGTGTCAGGTAGGTGAGTGTAATGGTCAGGTAGGTGAGTGCATGTGTCAGGTAGGTGAGTGCATGTTTCAGGTAGGTGAGTTTAATGGTCAGGTAGGTGAGTGTAATGGTCAGGTAGGTCAGTGCATGGATCAGGTAGGTCAGTGCATGGATCAGGTAGGTGAGTTTAATGGTCAGGTAGGTGAGTGCATGTCTCAGGTAGGTCAGGCATGTATCAAATAGGTCAGTGTATATTGCACAGTGGATTCTGAGCACAATGCATTCCTGAACCCTGCATTTTGAGCCAATCTGGCAAAATTATATATTTTTGGTCCCTTGGGGCTCATTCAGAGGGATGATCAGTCCCATCCTCTGTACAGTGCCGCTGGTAGGTTTAATTCTGTGTTGGCACTTTGAAAGAAATAAGTTGTTTTTGCATCGTGGTTTTGGCACTCGGGCTCAAAAAGGTTCGCCATCACTGCTATAGAGTCACACATGTAGGCGTATATACAATGGTAAATGACAGCCCATTTCTACCTCCTCCTCCATGCCAAATAACCAGCTTATCACAATGGGGGAAGGATATTACATGTACATTGAGGCTGGGCCTACACTATTGCAAATTGGATGCAGATTTTCCTGCATCCAATTCGCATGTCAGAAGATTGTGACCGACTCTCAATGGAGCCGTTTCACACATCACCGGAGCGGCTCCTGAGCAAATTGCACAGGAGTCCTGTACGTCTTCTAGTCCGTTTCAGGACCTGAACAGAGAGGGAAGCATGGGACCCCTGTGACACAGCCAGTGACTGTCAGAAATCCGCCCACACCATGTTATTTCCAAAAAATAATAAAGATTTGATTTTAAATAAATATTTGTATGTCAATTTTATTTTGAACATGTGACCAGCAGCAGAAGGCTAAAAACTCCTCCTGCTTATGTTTCCCTGCAGGCAGACTGAAAGAGAGCTGGGTCATGTGACAGCTTTATATCAATTAGGAAATAGGTACTTAGATTGTTTTTTTTGTGCCATCATCCACATACAGAAATAAAAGGGACAATTTAAATTGGTGTGTCTTTAGTATCACTTTGATGCTCAATCTTGGTGTGCTGATGTCAGTCTTTTTTTAGGACTTTATACGGATGGTACCACCTGGCATTTCACCATTGCACCAACTGATGTTCTGGTTCATTGCTGTTTGGAGTGCAGTGGATTTCAAAAATGCATAATGGTGTGTTGTGGCACGCTGCAATGTATGTGCATTGGAGGCAGATTGCCTTAGTGATTTGGGGTGCTATTGAGAATGATTTGCACAGCCAGGGCAGATCCGCACCCTATAGACTCACGCTTAGGGCCCCGCAAAGCTGCGGAGGGCCCTCCAAATTACTAGAGGCCCCGTCTGGTGAGAAGTCATTTTCGGCCCCTCTCCTCGCTTCTCAACTCAACTCAACTCTCAACTTGCTGGCTGCATAGGAGAAGAGGTAAGAAGTCAGCACCCCCCGCTTCTCACTTTAATGCAAGATGTCACTTCCGACAGCAGAACACCCCCTCACCCGCTTCTCAACTTTAATCTTTAATGTGACATGTCACTGTCGGCAGCGCCCCCCCTGCTTCTCAACTTTAATGTGACATGTCATTTTGCTTAGGGCCCCAGGGAGGTCAGGATCGGCACTGTGCACTGCAATGTGCTGACACACATAATGTGTGGTAATGTGAATGTGTGTTACAGTAGCACCCAAGTTACTGTAATGCATTGCCCAAGACAAGAATGCTGGGTAAATGTGAGTGTCGTATTACGATGTGCCCCAAAAGCAAGAGGTCGGCCCCTAGGCTAGTTGTGAGGCCAGGCACAAAACACAGGGGCCCCACGCAATCACGTCCATGTGGGTGGAAAAAAATTCGGGGCAAGAGGGGCTTTCCTCACAACCCTGGCCGGTGGTTGCGGGGGTCTGCGGGCAGGGGGCTTATCGGAACCTGGAAGCCCCCTTTAACAGGGTGGCCCCTAGATTCTGCTCTTTAATAACTAGGGAGTGGGGCCATCCGGTGATGTCACCTGTTGACCCGCCCCTTGTTTCATCATTGACTGAGGGCATGCTGGGTCATTGACATCACAAGGGGTGGTGTCATCAATATTCACTGGTTGTTAGGGACGCTGGTGGCCCTGCTCCTGAGTCAGGGCTCTTAACGCTGCCTGAGCACAGCAGCGTTAAGTTCCCCTGTCCCTCAAAACTGGGGTAATGCATTGGGTAGGTTAGGCGGGCGCGAGGCCCCTGTGAGTGTGAGGCCTTAGGCGACCCCCTAATTTGCCTAATTAAAGAGCCGCCTCTGTGTGAAAACAAATTGAACAATTATTTTCAAGCAGGCCATAGTTAAATCTTGCAGAAAATGAATTGTACCTGAAAAAAGCAAAATGTTATTGAACCTCTAGCTATCAGTCTAGGACCTGTCCAGTACACTGGACTTTGAGCAGGTTCCTTCTAAATATAATTTTTTTTATAAATAGGACTGCTCCTTTAAATAACACATTTCCTTTAAAGTCATGTTAGAAATATGTTTCCGTAGAGACCTTGGTGAGGTATGGATGGATAATTATAACTGACATAGACTGAAATGCTTTCCATTTGATGCGCTAGGAAGCTGGAGACATTAGAAATATAGATTCGCAGTGGCATTAAAGTATTTAAAGATTCAAAGATTGATGTTCTACATACATCCAGGGAAATATGTTTTACAGCTTGAATACTGTTTGCGTACAGCTCCCCGAGGCCCTATAAAATCCATAGAATGAAGGCACGTCTCCCTTGTGTTCAATGAAAGAGCCATATAATGGACACAAACACAGCAATGGTTCAAAGGCCAAAAGAGGTCACAAGTGTGAAGTCATTTATCATCCCTGTGCATTGTCAATATCTATCTCCATTACATACACACATGTCCCATGTATCTAGTATGACAGTTGTTGAAAAATGCGTGAAATTTGCAACTCTCTTTGTCACAATTAAATATGAGAAGGCCGTGGTGCTTAACCTTTTTCAAGTCATGATACACTGGTGTAACCCATGAAGCTGACAAGACGCAGAGCAATATATTAGTGTTAGTAAAGAGAGAAACTGCCACAGTTTTAAAGGGACCAATTAAAATAAAACAGTGACTTTTTTTCCTTTTGTTCATGAAGGAAAAAGGGAAAGGGCCAATTAAAGTTGTACTAAACCCTCAGCATGTTTTAGCTTAACCACAGCCCCTGTAAGATTTTACCCCCTTCCCGTTGAGAGCACTTTTTACAATTTGGCACTGCGTCGTTTTAACTGATAATTGCGCGGTCATGCAATATTGCACCCAAACAAAATTTGCATCCTTTTTTTCTTACAAATAGAGCTTTCTTTTGGTGGTATTTGATCACCTCTGCGGTTTTTATTTTTTGCGCTATAAACAAACTGAGAACATTTTGAAAAAAAATGTTTTTTTCACTTTTTGCTATTATAAATATCCCCAAAAATGTTTTTAGAAAACAAATTTCTTCATCAGTTTCGGGACAATATGCAACATATACATATTTTTGGTAAAAAAAAAAATCACAATAAGCGTATATTGGTTGCTTTGCGCAAAAGTTATAGCCTCTACAAACTATGGAAAAGATTTATGGCGTTTTTATTATCATTTTTTTTTTACTAGTAATGGTAGTAATTTTTATTGTGACATTGCGTTGGACAGATGAGACACTTTTGACACATTTTTGGGACCATTGACACTTATGGAGTGATCAGTGCTATAACTATGCACTGATTACTGTATAAATGCCACTGGCAGGGAAGGGGTTACACTAGGGTGCTATCAAGGGGTTAAGTGTGTGTTCCCTCACTGTGTTTTAACTGTGTGGGGAGGGGAGTGACTAGGAGAGATGACAGATCACTGTTTCTACTTTGTAGAAACACACAATCTGTCTCCTCTCCTCTGACAGCACAGGGATTTGTGTGTTCATACACACAAATCCTTGTGCTGGTGCTCGTACACATGATCGCACGTGGCCAGCGGTGCTCGCGCTCCCTCTGGTGGCTCTCCTGAGCAAACCCGTATATGTACAGAATTTCACCCAAGAGCCATTCTGCCACAGAATATCTGCGTGAGAGGGTAGGGAACCAGTTAACCACTTGACCACTGGGCACTTAAACCACCTTCCTAACCAGACCAATTTTCAGCTTTCGGTGCTCTCACAATTTGAATGACAATTACTCAGTCATACAACATTGTACCCATTTTTTTTTTTCTGCGCTATAAAAGAAAAACGACTGAAAATTCTGTAAAGAAAATAAAAATAAATTTTGTTTCTGTCATATTAGCAGGTTATTTCTCACACACAGCATATGCATACCACAAATTACACCCCAAAACACATTTTTCTATTCCTCCCGAGTATGGCGATACCCCATGTGTGAGACTTTTACACAGCGTGGCCACATACAGAGGCCCAACATGCAGGGAGCACCATCAGGCGTTCTGGAGCACCCAGACCAATTCTGACATTTCTCTCCTACATGTAAAAATCATCATTTATTTGCTAGAAAATTACATAGAACCCCAAAACATTATATATACTTTTTTAGCAAAGACCCTAGAGAATACAATGGCGGCCGTTACAACTTTTTTTTCTCGCATGGTATTTTCGCATACATTTTTTGAACGCGTGTTTTGTGCTAAAAAAAAACAGTAAAGTTAGCCCAATGTTTTTGCATAATGTGAAAGGTGAAATTATGCCGAGTAAATAGATACCCAACATATCACCCTTCAAAATTGTGCACACTCGTGGAATGGCGCCAAACTTCGCTACTTAAAAATCCCCATAGGCGACGCTTTAATTACTTTTATTGGTTACATGTTTTTAGTTACGGAGGAGGTCTAGGGCCAAGATGATTGCTCTCACTCTAACGTTCGGAGCAATACCTCACATATGTAGCTTGAACACCGTTTTCATATGTCAGCGGAAATTACGTATGCGTTCGCTTCTGCATGCAAGCACACAGGGACAGGGGTGCGTTAAAAAAAAAAAAAAAAATTGTTCATTTTACTTTATTTACTTGATTTTGACACTTTTTTCCCCAAAAATACATTTTTTTATCACTTTTATTCCTATTATAAGGAATGTAAACATCCCTTGTAATAGTAATATAACATGACAGGTCCTCTTTACAGTGAGATATGGGGTCAATAAGACCTCACATCTCACCTCTAGGATGGGAAGACTGAAAAAAAAAAAATATTCTGGCTTCGATCGTAGCGGTGAGTCTGTAAAAGCACCGGAGGGTGGCAGGAGGGGGGACGTATTGCAAGGTATTGCATAGTATTGGGAGGGGAATTGCAGAGTATTGTGCAGGGTATTGCAGAGTGTTGTGCAGGGTATTGCAGAGTGTTGCGCAGGGTATTGCAGAGTGTTGTGCAGGGTATTGCAGAGTGTCGCGCAGGGTATTGCAGAGTGTCGCGCAGGGTATTGCAGAGTATTGGGGTATTGCAGAGTATTGGGGTATTGCAGAGTATTGTGCAGGGATGGCTGAGCTGGGATGGATGGATGGCTGGATCTGTGACTGCATTTGTCACAGATCCAGCCCTCAGTGCTGCTGCTGCCTCCGCTCTCCCCCCTCTCCTCTCACACTGTACGATCGGTACAGAGAGGAGAAGGAGGAACCAGCGTCATCACATGGTTTGTTTACACGTGACGGCTCCGTCATTTGACGGAGCGATCACGTGGTAAACGGCCGCTATCAGCGGCAATTTACCGTGATCCGTGATGCGCCGGGTCTTCTAGGGGGGATTCTCAGGGACGCCCTCCCAGAACAACTCGACCGCGCTGTAGCAGTATAATGTCTATGGCGCGGTCAGAAAGTGGTTAAATAGATTGTAAAGGTACATTAAAAGAAAAACTTGTCTATAGTTGCCTGCTCTGTGCAATATAATTGCACACAGTGGCCACGAACCTCCTCTTTTTGGGTCCTCCACCGGCACTACTGGCCCCTCCTCTATGTCCTGTGCCCCCCATGGGGGCACTTGTGCTTGCCCGTGCTCAAGTCCCACTGCTGCTTACATTGATACAGACAGTGGGACTCAGCCCTATCCCTGCTTCCTCATCATTGATTGACAGCAGTGGGAGCCAATGGTTCCTGGTGCACCAGCAAAGCCTATGAGACCTGGAAGTGAGGGGAGAGAAGAGCTGCAGACGTGCACAACGCTGGATCGAATGAGGGCTCAAGTAAATGAAGGGTGGTGGGGGGGGGGGGGGGTTGGATGCTGATGCCTAAACATCATGCATTAAGGTATAAAATGTTTAACCTTTAGAACCACTTGAAGGTAGAACTAAAGGCATTTATTTTACATAAAATAATGCTTTTTTGTAGAGATTTCCCTTCAACTCTTGTCCCATAGCCAAAATAGGAAGTGAAGGGAAACCCTTGTGAAGTGAAGGGAAAATTAAGGCGTTTCCATTGGTTAAAAAACTGATCGTGTTAGAACGCGGTGACGTAAAACATAACAACGTGCTGAAAAAAATTAAGTTTAATGCTTCCAAGCATGTGTCGAAGGTTAAATAACCTATGGGGCCCACACACGATCAGTTTTGACCAATGAAAACGGTCCATCAGACCGACCGTTGTCCTCTGGTTATCCTATCGTGTGTATGAGGCCTAAGTTTTCTCCCCCTCAAGCGGCATTTACACTTTTTTTTTTGATCTGAGCATATTGATAGTGACTCTGCCATCACAGGGTCACTTGTAAACAATACCAAACCCTTAAGAGAAACAACAGTATATTTTCCATTCTGGAGGCTCATGTGTTGAACCACTGCCGCTTTGCTGCTTTCCAGCTGCTGTATGTTTTTCACAGCTGTGTTTCAGGAGTGCTGACAGCGGCACACAATGTCTGCACATATAGAATCTTCACACCTGACACTTCTGCACAGGACAAATAGTGACCACGTCACTGCTCATATATTATTGATTAAAAAGGTATTTTTAGCCATTTGTGGAATAATTGTTCTACTTGAAAGGTTAGAGGAAGCTGTGTAATGGGTGGGTTTTTAATTGGCAGCCTCTAGGTTTACACAAACTTTACAGGCCAACTCCGGCAACCGCCACACACACACACTGCAAGGGTGTAACATCCCTGCTATGTAAATACAGTAGTGCAATTGGATTTAAACTACAGAGGTCTCGCAGGTACAACCACCAGTTCTCTCTCAGAATAAACAGAAAGTTTGGGGTTAATTCATCACAACCTCTAATGGACAACCAATTGAAAGACTGTAGATGCTTATTCCCTCATAAGCAACTAACTAAGGGGGAACAGGTAAGTATCTCTGATACAGACAAGGTAGGTTGGAAGTGACTTATCTTAAACATGCAAGGTATTACTGCCAATGTACAAACACAGACTATAGCTAAAGCAGGTAGTATTTGGTACTTGCGGTTCTGCTGAGTGTAGTAGTAGCAGGTGACGAAGGAGATGTCTGGAAGTCCCAAGCAGATGCAAGCTATTCGTATATAGAACGGATCAGCAGCTATCAAGGTGACAACAGGTGTCCAAACAAACAGGATCCAAAGACAAGTCCGGGGCACAAGCCGTGGGTCAAGGGCTGGAGATGGTAGAGGAAGTCCGAAGGTACAGGCCGGGGTCAAAGGACAGGAGATAGCAGCAATCCGAGGTACAAAGCAAAAGGTCAAAAGCCGGGGTCAGTCTAGGAGCTGAAGATCTATACAGGTACAGACAGGGAGATCAATAACAATGAACTGACCCTGCTCTCAAAGTGAGGCAGGGCTTTATACGCTGGCTAATTGGGTAAGCTGCGTCAGCTGGAGCAAGATAATCAGGTGTAGAATGTAATGAGATGCAGCTAATGGTGAAGAGTACATTCAGCACCACCATAGCTGGAAAGCAAACAGAAATCCCCAATTGAGAAGTGGCTCAGAGGTAAAGCATTGAACCAGCAAGGATGAGGTCCTGGGTTCAAGCCCATCCAAAGTCACTTGGAGCACGGCCACGCCTCGCCGTCTGTTTGGCACGATAGGGATCGTGACAAAGGGTTAAAGCAGAAGAGACTTCTTTGGGCGAAAGAACACAAGGAATGGACATTAGACCAGTGGAAATCTGTGCTTTGGTCTGATGAGTCCACATTTTAGATCTTTGGTTCCAACCACCGTGTCTTTGTGCGACGCAGAAAAGGTGAACGGATGGACTCTACATGCCTGGTTCCCACCGTGAAGCATGGAGGAGGAGATAGTGTGATGGTGTGGGGGTGCTTTGCTGGTGACACTGTTGGGGATTTATTCAAAATTGAAGGCATACTGAACCAGCATGGCTACCACAGCATCTTGCAGCGGCATGCTGTTCCATCCGGTTTGGTTAGTTGGACGGATGGTTAGTTGGACGGATGGTTAGTTGGACCATCATTTATTTTTCAACAGGACAATGACCCCCAACACACCTCCAGGCTGTGTAAGGGCTATTTGACCAAGAAGTAGAGTGATGGGGTGCTGCGCCAAATGACCTGGCCTCCACAGTTACCAGACCTGAACCCAATCAAGATGGTTTGGGGTGAGCTGGACCGCAGAGTGAAGGCAAAAGGGCCAACAAGTGCTAAGCATCTCTGGGAACTCCTTTAGAAGGCCATTTCAGGTGACTAGCTCTTGAAGCTCATCAAGAGAATGCCAAGAGTGTGCAAAGCAGTAATCAAAGCAAAAGGTGGCTACTTTGAAGAACCTAGAATATGAAATATTTTCAGTTGTTTCACACTTTTTTGTTATGTATATAATTCCACATGTGTTAATTCATAGTTTTGATGCCTTCAGTGTGAATCTACATTTTTCAAAGTCATGAAAATAAAGAAAACTCTTTGAATGAGAAGGTGTGTCCAAAGTTTTGGTCTGTACTGTATATACATACAGTATATACAGTGTGTGTGCAGAGGTGCATCTCATAAAATTAGAATATCATCAAAAAGTACATTTATTTCAGTAATTCAATTAATTCAAAAAGTGAAACTCATATATTTTATATAGATGCATTATGCACAAAGTGATATATTTCAAGCATTTATTTATTTTAAGTTTGATAATTATGGCTTACAGACTAGTGAAAATCCCAAATTTAGTATCTCAGGAAATCAAAATATTGCATAAGACCAATAAAAAAATATATTTTTAATACAGAAATGTTGGCTTACTGAAAAGTATGCCCATGTTGCACTTAATACTTTGTCAGGATCCTTTTGCATAAATTACTGTATCAACACGGCGTGGCATGGAGGAGATCAGCCTGTGCCACTGCTCAGGTGTTATGGAAAGTGGCCATCAGATCATCTGCATTGTTGGGTCTGTTGCCTCCCATCTTTCTCTTGACAATACCCCACAGATTCTCTATGGGGTTTAGGTCAGGCAAGTTTGCTGGCCAATCAAGCACAGTGATACCATAATCATTAAGCCAGGTATTGGTACTTTTGGCAGTGTGGGCAGATGCCAAGTCCTGCTGGAAAATAAAATCAGCATCTCAATTAAGCTGATCAGTGGAGGGAAGCATGAAGTGCTCTAGAATTTCCTGGTAGAGGGCTGCGCTGACTTTGGACTTGATAAAACACAGAGGACCAACACAAGCAGATGACATGGCTTCCCAAACCATCACTGACTGTGGATACTTCACACTGGACCTCATACTTTTACTAATAGGTGTCCCTCATTCCCATCACAAAAAGTTGGGAGGTTATGTATTGAAATTCAAAGTGAGGCAGAATACCCACCCTTCATCCAGTACAGACCTCGACCCCCACCCTCCCTCCCACCCCTCAAGTATAGACCTCCCACCCACATTACAGAGATCTTCCACAACACACCCAAGAGTGCCAGGGAGAGAACCCCTGATGAGGGCTGTAGGAGAAACGGTGAGACTCAGCTGGCCTGAGTAGCTCGAAGTGGCGCCCTGTTACTGGTAAACACAGAAAGCGACAGAGGAAGTGAGTAGCGCAGAAAACTTCCCCTTTCTAGCTTCTGTGTTTATCAGTAAGATGAAAAGAAACAGGGCAGTGCCAGAGTTGGCAGTACTTCATATTGCTAGATTCGGGCTGAAAAAAAGCCAAGGTCATCCCAATCATGGAATATGCACAAAAGGAGTCTGCACTTTGTAGATATCATTAACTGTATAATTGTCCCAGACCACTGACTCGGTAAGCGGTGAAGCCAGGATTAGAATGACACATTTGGTGACAGCTCTCACATTTCTGTCCTCACAGGTTCATTTAAATTGTTTCCTTTTAGGCCGCGTACACACGAGGGGATATGTCCGCTGAAAACGGTCCGATGGACCGTTTCAGCAGACATCTCCGCTCGTGTGTATGGGCTAGCGGACAGATTTGTCCACCCGACAGATTTCAAAGCAAGCTTTGAAATCTATCCGGTGGGAATCTGTCCGCCCGACATGTCTGCTGGTTAGTACACTTACCAGCAGACATGTCGGCTCCCACCACCGCCGCGCCGCTGCCGAATGGATTTGGCGCATGCGCGGAAGTGTTTTACTTCCTGGTGCGGTGACGTGGCGGTGACGCGGCGGCGTCAACGTCACCGCCGCGTCACCACTACGTCACCGCGCCGTCCGGCGGCGGGGAATTTGATCCGATGGTGTGTACACGCCATCAGATCAAACTCCCGATCGGACATATCCGATGGAAATGGTCCGCGGACCGTTTTCATCGGATATATCCGATCGTGTGTACGCGGCCTTAGAGTCTCGAGGACACTTACAATATTTTCAGAAGGTGATTGTCAGGGCAAGTGCTATCCAAGCATTTTTTAGCACAATTTCTGTCCTCCAGGAATAAGTCCATTAATACAGCATGTCTACACGATGCCAAAATTCAGACAGCTAAGCCCAACAAAAGGACTGATATATTGTCTTCTGGAAAAAGAACAATCCAAGTTCCAAGAAATACAGAATGTCTTTTAATCTTTTTCTTTCCACAAGTGCCTTAATAGCACCCCTGTATATGTTACGTTCCGTGTGTATTTACATCTGCTATCTGTTTGTGTATGTTACAGCCTTATGTTTCGCTGTCCTTAGGTGACTTCTTTAGAGGGATGTGAGGCTGAAATAATAAACAGCTTTTGAAGATTGAGCTAGTCTAGAATAAACATGTATGAAAACAATCTAAATCAAAACATGGCACATTACTTACATATACTTTATCATTTTAAATTTTGGGTTACTGAGTAGCTGATTCTGCTAGACAATTACTAAAATACTTCTGCCTAAAGATTCAGTGTTTTTAAGCATATAGATTTTTTTTTCATTCTCTTTTTACGCAGCCTATTGTTTTCAATGTACCTATACACACAATGGGCCAGATTCAGGTAGATGGGCGCTTCTTTACTTTGGAGTAACGTTTCTCATTTACGTTACTCCGCCGACACTTTTGGCGCAAGTACTGTTATTCACATAGCACTTGCTCCTAAACTTGCGCCGGAGTAACGAAAATGCGCTGGCGTAACCCGACGCAAGTGGAAGTGGGTGTGATCATATGTAAATGATGGGCGGAGCCCAGCGCAGAGGCTTACGTTCAGCGCATCAACCACGGAGCATGCGCAGTGAGTGAGGCTCCACTCGCCCCCTTGTGCGCATGCTCACAACTTCCGTCGGCACCACTTCACGGGAAACGTCAGCGCAATGTGTTCCGTTGCGCGTATAAAAGCGCCAGCGGAAGCGCCATTCCGGCGCAAAAGTATTTCCGTTTCCCCCCACCCCAGGGAAGTTACTTTTGCTAGGAGATGGCTGCTCCCGCTCCCCCCAAAGAGAGGAGGAACCTCAATTTCAATCCTCAAGAGGTCTCTATTGTTATTTCGGCTATGGAAACCCACAACGATGTCCTCCATGGCAGGAAAAGCCGAAAGACCACCCGGGAGAGGAAGCAGGCCATCCTGGCAAGCATTGCTGCCAGGGTTAATATTTTGGGGTACTCCACCCGGACTGCTGGCGATATTGCCAAGAAGATCAACGATCTACGGCGCAAGGTTCAGGGCAAGGTGGCCACCATTAGGAGGCATGAGAGTGGCACGGGTGGTGGACCCCCATGTGCGGTCAGCCTGACCACGGAGGAGGAGGTGGTCGCCCGCTGCCTGGAGAGGGAGCAGTTGGAGGGGGTTCCTGGATATGACTCCATGGAGGAAGGCTCCAGGACAGGAAAGTATTTTTTAACCCCTATTTGGTGTGTTGCATGTGGGGGGGGGGAGGGTACATGTGCCAAGTGTGTGGGACCACCAACATGTGTCTGCTTTGTGTCATCCACAGATGACGGAGCTGGGCCATCATCTGTTTGCGGCCAGTCCACCCCATCCCCCCAACAGCATCCAATGCCCGTGCCCCTGGGTGGTGAAGACACCGAGGTGGAGGAGGAGAGTGCCCACACCTCACCTGCAGAGGTCGTTGAGGAGGAGCCTGTTGGGGCAGAGCAGGACATTATTTTATTTTTGGACGAGTCCTCCTCTTCTGCAGGGCCGTCTGGAATACCCTCCCCCATCCTTGGAAGCTCCTCAAGGGCGACTCCATCCCCCCGGGGACAACCATCTACTGGCCCCAGGAAGGCCACCCGTAAGACCAGGGGGGGCTCTGATCTGTTCCAGGACCAGGTGGCGAGGGATCACGCCAGGCAGACCCAGCAAATGGGGGACATAGTTGGGCACCTGGACAGAGTGGCTGACAGCCTGTGCTCTGTGGCGCAGATTTCTTATGCAGTGCAGGATGTCAGCTGCAACTGCGCTGCAGTGGTGACCAGTCTGGGGGAGGAGAAGGGTGACATAAGGCACCTCACTGCAGCCGTCCAGGCAAACACTTCTGCCATCCAGGCAAACAGTGCTGCCATCCGGGACCAGGGGAGGCAAAGTCGGCGGGCCCAGCATTACCAGGTCACCCGGCAGCTCAGGATGCAGGCCCAGACAAACAGTTACCTCGGCCGGATAGCCATGGCCTTGGAGGACAGGCAGGCCACACCTGCCAGGAGTGGCCCACCCGGGGATCAGCCACCTCCAGATGCCCCCCCACCCCCACCCACTCCATCCAGGCAGCTGAGGCGCCAGAGAGGGGCCGCCAGAAGAAGCCCCCAACATCCCAGATGATTTATTTTTTGTTTTTTTGATTGATGCTCAGGACATGAGTTTTGTATTTTATTTCTTCTTAATGCTCAGGTTATGAGATTTTTATTTTATTCTTAATGCTCAGGTTATGAGTTATTTTATTTGTGATTATGCTCTGGATATGAGATATTTTTTTTTTTGATACTGCACACGTTGCAGTGTGAATAGTGTGTGAATGTGAGGGGGTGGCACTCCTGCCAGTAAGGGGTGTCACCCTAGGCCGTGGTGGTGAAGTTAACCCCACGGCTGTGTGAATGACGTGTGAATGGTGTATGAATGGACAGCGACATCATTGGGGCCTTGACGCTGGCGTTGCTGCTCCCAAGTCCTACATGCTGGACTTGGGCTAATCCAATGTGATGTGGATGTGGTGTGTGTGATCTAGGGACATCAGTGGTGTGCATGCATGCATTGTCTGTGTGATTAATGTTTTGGTTTAGTGTCCAAAGATGTCTACGGCGAGGACCCTCCTGACTGCTCTTCCATCAGCAGACTGGTTCTCCTCTGGCAGGGGGGGATGGTCTGGTTGGGGGGTCAGGTCATCACGCATGTCAATCTGCAGGCCTTTTCTCATGGCAAAGTTGTGCAGAATGCAACATGCACCGATGATCTGACACACGAAGGTAGGGGAATACAATAGGGCCCCCCCAGACTTATCCAGGCATCAGAAATGGGACTTCAGGAGCCCAAATGTTTGCTCCACCACTGCACGGGCTTTGATGTGTGCTTCATTGTATCCTCTCTCTCCTCTGGTTTGGGGGTTCCGGAAAGGAGTCATTAGATGGGGTCCCAGTGCATATGCAGAGTCACCTGGAAGGGAAAAGAGAGGAGGATGTTAGTCATGCATGTGCCACTTGTGAGGTGTGCATCATGGGAGGGGATAGTCATGCCTGCCACCCATGTCACTCACCAACCAGCCAGCTGTCCCCATACATGTTCTGCTCGAATTCTGCTGGGATGGGACTCTGACGGTATATGAAGCTGTCATGGCTGGACCCGGGGTGGTTTGGCACGGACGTGCCATATGAGGCGTTGGGCATCAGCTATCACCTGTACGTTGATGGAGTGCCAATGCTTCCGATTGCGGTATATGTGCTCTGTGGCACTGGGGGTCTGAAGGGCCACATGTGTGCAATTAATGGCCCCCACAGTGCGTGGGAATCTGGCAATGCTGTAGAAATCTGTCATTGCCTTCAGCCGCAGCTCCTCAGTGGTTGGTCTGATGAACTGGTTGGACATGCGTCTGAGGATTGCAGGGACAACCTGGTGCACACATCTGCTCATGGTGGACTGTGACATCCCAGCCACAACTCCACTTGTACGCTGGAATGATCCACTGGCAAGGAAATTAAGTGTTGCCAGGACCTTCACCAGTGGCTGCACTGCTTGTGAGCGGTGTGTCTTGCTGGTGATGTCATCCTGCAGGGTTGTGGTTAGTTCAAGTATTGCATCTGGGCTGAATCTGAAGAGGTGATACACCTCCTCATCCCCCATTGCAAAGAGGCACATGCGCGTGCGGTATATCCTCTCACGTGCCCGCCTCCTCCGTACCGGGGGACCCAGTACTAGTGCTAGGACCGCGACTGCTCCTGGCATGTTGGCACACAGAGGTGTTGTCCTTGCACGTGTGGTTGTTCAGCTTGCTAGTTTCGTCTGTAACGCTGCTGCTGTAGCTGCTCTCCTGCTGACCTGTAAAGATAAAGCAGCTATTTGTAGAAATAACTTTGCGCCGGACGGACAAGATACGCGCGGCGCATGTAGCCAGCGTATGGTGCTAATCCGTTCGCGAATCGGGAAATCTCCCTCATTTGCATATTTGCAGGGGAAATCAATAGGCGCGACTGATGCGCCAAGCAAAATTATGCGCTGACGAGACTCTGGCGTCGGAAAGTTAAGCCGATCGGAAATGGCCCGTTTTCTGTCGCATCTAGTTTGGTGGGTACGGCCACATAGATACGACGGCGCATATTCACAGTTACGCGGCGCATATCGAAATACTCCAGCGCAAGTCTTGCTGAATCTGGCCCAATCACATAAACACACAAGGCGTATAGTTAATAAGAAAAAAAATACAGAAATCTGAGATGGCCTTCAGCTTATATCCGAGGAAGCTGGCTTTCATCAGTCCGTCCGTTTTCATCAGGCGAACCGATCATGTGTACAGGGCATAAAAGTGTGTATGTGCGTAAAATGCTAATTTGAAGGTTAAAATTGCATTCTGAGAGCTACAGTTTCCTTTTTTTGTGTACATAAGTACACACAAATATGTACAAAATAAAACGCAAGACGTTTTGGCCGGGAATCCTATTGTTCAAACATCAGTACCGTGTGCAAGTACCCTTAAAGAGACCGTGTTACCACCAGGGAATCTGTATTAGGATTACTTATCCTGCCTGCTACAGCAATATGCCATAGATCAGCAGAGCTGCATGGTGGTTATTTCTTAGTCGTTAGCACTATTGCCAACCAGGAAATTGCCTACATGTCGTTTGCATGTTCTCCCTGTGCTTGTGGGGGTTTCCTCCCACGCTCCAAAGACATGCTAGTAGATTAATTGGCTCCTGCCTAATATGGGTATTAGAGAAGGCACAATGCACAACCTTATTGCTCATAGGGGTTTCCTTATAAAAACAGATATACAGGATTTGAAAAAGTGTCAGCACACAAAGTAGTATCGAGTTCATTTTTAAAATTCTCCTGTAATCTTTGCATGAGTTTTTTATGTGTGTAGTACAGTGAAAGTGGTGATACAAATACTGCGTATCCTGTCTAAACTGACCCCATTATATACATGTATGTGAGATAGGAACCTCCTAATTGTAAGCTCCTTGAGGGCAGAGAGACATATGTGAATTTACAATATGTAACACACTTTATAAATTGTAGGCTCTATATACGGTACAGGGGCGGACTGGGCCAGGTGGAAATGTGGAGATTGCCCCCCAGGCCGCTCACATTATATTTAAAACGGCCGCGGTCCGCAGCACTGTTTTTTATTTATTTTTTTGCTAAAACTCGGCAGCAGCGGCCGCCGATTGGCTGGCTGCTGCCGCGCTGCATTGTGGGAGTTGTAGGAAGGCAGGGCCGCCTGTTGAGTCCTGTGGCCAGTAGCATCTCTGTCACGATATTCTTTGAGCCAGTGGGTGCTCTTTGATTGGCCGAACGGGCCATGTGCGGGGCGGGGCATGCCGGAAAGCAGTCATGGGGGTCTGTGAATGGCCATGCTGAGCTGGTGCTGGTCATGTGTGGAGGCGGGGGCGGGGCGGGGCTGCACTGTGGATTCGATGATTGTGCCTGCTTGCTCAGTCCTGCCTCCCGATGTGTGTCTGCTGAGGGCTCATCTGACAGGTCAGCTTACCCCCACTTGTTTTACTATAGGAGGCATTGGTGGACTACTAGGCCCATCATTTTACTATAGGGGCCCTGGTGGACTACAAGGCCCAGCATTTTACTATAGGGGGCTCTGGTGGACTACAAGGCCCAGCATTTTACTATAGGGGCTCTGGTGGACTACAAGGCCCAGCATTTAACTATAGGGGGCATTGGTGGGACTAAAATTCTGGTAGTTGTAGTCCACCAGAGCCCCCTATAGTAAAATTCTGGTCGTTGTAGTCCACCAGAGCCCCCTATAGTTAAATGCTGGGCCTTGTAGTCCACCAGAGCCCCTATAGTAAAATGCTGGGCCTTGTAGTCCACCAGAGCCCCTATAGTAAAATGCTGGGCCTTGTAGTCCACCAGAGCCCCCTATAGTAAAATGCTGAGCCTTGTAGTCCACCAGAGCCCCCTATAGTAAAATGCTGGGCCTTGTAGTCCACCAATGCCTCTATAGTAAAATGCACCAATGCTGTAGTGTCAGTGTGTATTGTGTAGCGGTCAGTGTGTATTGTGTAGCGGTTAGTGTTTATTGTGTAGCGGTCAGTTTGTATTGTGTAGCGGTCTGTAGGTAGTGTATTGTGTAGCGGTCAGTGTGTATTGTGTAGCGGTCTGTAGGTGGTGTATTGTGTAGCGGTCAGTTTGTATTGTGTAGCGGTCTGTAGGTAGTGTATTGTGTAGCGGTCAGTGTGTATTGTGTAGCGGTCAGTGTGTATTGTGTAGAGGTCTGTAGGTAGTGTATTGTGTAGCGGTCAGTGTGTATTATGTAGCGGTCTGTAGGTAGTGTATTGTGTAGCGGTCAGTGTGTATTGTGTAGTGGTCTGTAGGTAGTGTATTGTGTAGCGGTCAGTGTGTATTGTGTAGCGGTCTGTAGGTAGTGTATTGTGTAGCGGTCAGTGTGTATTGTGTAGCGGTCAGTGTGTATTGTGTAGCGGTCAGCGTGTATTGTGTAGCGGTCAGTGTGTATTGTGTAGCGGTCTGTAGGTAGTGTATTGTGTAGCGGTCTGTAGGTAGTGTATTGTGTAGCGGTCAGTGTGTATTGTGTAGCGGTCTGTAGGTAGTGTATTGTGTAGCGGTCAGTGTGTATTGTGTAGTGGTCTGTGGGTAGTTTAGTGTGTAGCGGTCTGGGGGGGGGGGCTCCACAGGATTAGCTTGCACAGGGCGCCTGAACACCTAAGGCCGGCCCTGTAGGAAGGTCATGTGGCCCCTAAGATCCACCGACTCGGCTCAGCTGTTCCCGGTCCGTCCCGACCTCCCGCCCACAGGCCACAGTGCATTTCAGGCTGCAGCCCGGGTATGCACGACATCCGACCTCCAGGCTCCTCCTCCCGGCCCGAGCAGCCCGACTGCCTGCCTGTGCCCGGACCAGGGAAGGAACCTAGAAGAGCAGAAGACCAGCGCTGGTTGAAGTCTGCCTCATTAGACCAGAGGGACAGTCCAGATTAAAAGGTTAGCAAAGCAAATGGAACTGGTGATGATCAGGTGACAAATAGCAATTTCTGATGGGGCACAGTGTCAGTCGCAGCAATTGATGGGCACACTCGCACTGGCAGCATTTGATCATGGGGCACAGTAGCGGCAATTGATTGGCGCACTGGCACTCTGATAGGGCACAGTAGCTGCAATTGATGGGCACACTCACACTGGCAGCATTTGATCATGGGTACAGTAGCGGCAATTGATTGGCACACTGGCATTCTGATGGGGCACAGCGGCAGGATATGATGAGGCACAGTAGCGGCAATTAATGGGACCACTGGCAGCATTTGATGGGGCACACTGGCAGCATTTGATGGGGCACACTGTCAGCAATTGATGGGTACAGTGGCTGCGTTTGATGGCACAGTAGCAGCATCTGATGGGGCACAGTAGCGACAATTGATGGGCACACTGGCAGCATCTGATGGGGCACAGTAGTAGCAATTGACTGGACCACTTGCAGCATTTGATGGGGCACACTGGTGGCAATTGATGGGCACAGTGTCAGCAATTGATGGTTACAGTGGTTGCGTTTGATGCCACAGTGGCGGTATCTGATGGCACAGTAGCGACAATTGATCGTCGCACTGGCAGCATCTGATGGGGCACAGTAGCGGCAATTGATCAGCATACTTGCAGTATCTGATGGGGCACAGTAGTGACAATTGTTGAGCACACTGGCAGCATCTGATGGGGCACAGTAGTGACAATTGTTGAGCACACTGGCAGCATCTGATGGGGCACAGTAGTGACAATTGTTGGGCACACTGGCAGCATCTGATGGAGCACAGTAGCGGCAATTGATGGGCACACTGGCAGCATCTGATGGGGCACAGTAGTGGTAATTGATTGGAACACTGGCAGCATTTGGCACAGTAGCGGCAATTGATGGGCACACTGGCAGCATCTGATGGGGCACAGTAGCGAAAATTAAAGGGACCACTGGCAGCATTTGATTGGGAACACTGGCAGCAATTGAGGGAACACTGCACAATTGTGTCAGCAATTGATGGGTACCAGCTGCCACTGCTGTCCCCCACTTGTCAGCCTAATTTATTACTGTCCCCCACTTATCAGCTTAATGTATTACTGTCACAGTAATACACAAAGCCAACAAGTGGGGGTCGGGGGGACAGTAATACATGAAGCCGACAAGTGAGAAATTTTAAGGCGATACAGGGGAACAACAACTGAGGGGGCAGTGATAAAGAAGAAGGTGAAACAATTGGGGGGACAGTAATGAAGAAGAAGGTGAAGGTGTTTGCACTGCATTAATGGACAATGATCAGGCTGCTCTGATGGGCACTGATCAGGATGCATTAACAGGCACTATCTGCACTTTTTTAATTACTACATTGTATCATATTTGTCTTGCTTCATAACATCAATCATCCGTCATAAGACCATGTGGACATGGATGGCGAGCTGATTTGTGGTTCAGTGGGCCACTTGACTGGACTTGCCCCCCAGTCCTAAGGCTGCCAGTCCTCCCCTGATACGGTATATATCTATAATAATAAATCAATACCTTTTCTGTCATTTAAAAGCAGGCTTGGGGAGTGTTTGGGGAGTGCCCGCAGGCGCCCTACAAAACCGAATGCATCAACATTGTGAAGTCTCATAAGATTGGCACTGTCTCTAAGCAGTTTCCTTTAATACTAACTTTTGGCCTTGGCTATGGGAATTAAGGCAAAGTCAGCCATGTGGTTGTATCAGTCAAAGTAATTGTGAAACATTTTAATGTACACATGAAAATGACAGCTAATTTGTTGAAACAATTCGTTCTAGCATTACCAATTTAAAAGCCTATATCTGGGTATGCTCAATCCTTCCTTCCACCCCCATATACAGCCCTCACTAAGAATGCATGGAAAAGTCTACCTGTGCTTATAAGTAAATGCCTCCTTGTACAACACTTTATTTAGTGGGTGCTGTCTGCCATTCTGACCGTGTGTCATTAACATACCTGGAAACTTTTGGAAACTGGAATACCTGAGATTGGGTGTGGACAAACTGTGCTAAAAGTGTGAGGGGCTTGAAACATAGGCTTATACAGTATTCCAGTGAAACTTTCAGTGCACCATCCACAATTCCAATGACACTAACTATGTTTCATTTTGTTGGTGGCAGCCAGGTGCACCGTCAGTGTCACTGGAATGGTAGCTACCGTCTTTCCCTGAAAATAAGCCTGGGTCTATTATTTTTGGCAACCTAAAACACACTAGGGCTTATTTTCGGGGGGTGTCTTATTTAACTACAGTATGTACAATGATTTTAAAGTGGTTGTTACACTAAAGAAAAAAAGAAAAAATCCTTGTTCTTTAAAGCATGATAGATCTCCTGTGTCCCCTATCTTCTCCCCTCCCCCTTCCTGTCAGGTCAGGAGTCAGTATTTTGATGTAAAAAGCATCTTAAAATCAATCCTTATAGAATTATCCAATTAAATTTGTAGGAATAGGGTGCAGCGTGTGATTGTGATTGTTTTGTGGGCAATACGGTACCTTTCTTGCAGCTTCCCTGGCTGTCTCATGGTCTGCCTGGGCTCTTCTGCTGGTGTCGGCATCAGGCGGGAGGAGAGCGGAGGAGGGGGGAGCTGGTGTTCCGCTGGCATCTGCCCGCTCCGTGCGCTGAGGAGGGAGGGGCTGCGGGCATCGATCGAGAGGAGAGCGGAGGAGGGGAGAGCCGGTGTCGCGCTGGCGTTTGCCCGCTCCGTGCGCTGAGGAGGGAGGGGCTGCGGGCATCGGGCGGGAGGAGAGGGGGAGCTGCTTTCCTGCTGGCATCAGCCCGCTCCTTGCGCTGGGGGGCCGCTGCATCAGACAGGAGGAGAGGAGAAGACCTCCGGCGAGTCTGCAAATAGGATGTAATCATTCTGCAAGGTGAATTAAAAAACTAATTTTACTAGTGCTTATTTTCGGGGTAGGGCTTATATTACAGCCCTCCCCAAGAATCAAGCTAGGTCTTTTTATCGAGAAACACGGTAGGTAGGAGCTAGGTAAACCGTGTTTACACCAATCAACTATGACCACCCCCTGGGCTCCTTACTTTGTTACGGGTGGTCACCCCGTTCCCCACCAATCTGGAAGGGCAGCTGGCGGCCATGCTCCCAGAAAACACAGGTCACTGTTCTGCCTCTGCACACTACCCTTCTCCTCCCTCCTCCTCTCCAGGATTTCAGCATTTCCATTTGTTTATATTTTACATTTATGGGGATTTTGGAGAATTAACATCTACCCACTGAGAAATAGCCTAGCAGGTGTTATCGGCGCATTCCCATATGCATGCGTGGTAGGATGAAGGTTCGGTGCATGCGGGTGCGCGTCAGGAACGAAACGTCACGGGTGACCATCGGGACTCTCTGCTGGCCTATAAAAAGCTGCTTATATCCTCTCCAAATTGCTGGATTGTCTTCAGCTCTTCCCTGTTCCTGAACTTGCATTGTGCTTCCAAGGCCGCGTACACACGGAGGGACATGTCCGCTGAAACATGTCCGACGGACCGTTTTTAGCGGACATGTCTCCTCCGGATTTTTGTCCGACGGTGTGTACACACCATCGGATGAAAATCCCCTCGGCCAGGGAACGCGGTGACGTGTCGGTGACGTTGACGCCGCCACGTCACCAAACGAGGAAGTGAAATACTTTCACGCATGCGTTGAATCCATTTGAGGCATGCGCGGAGATTTCTTTCCGCTGGTTAGTGTACTAACCAGCAGACATATCCGACGGACATGTCTCTGGCGGACAAATTTTAAAGCATGCTTTGAAATTTGTCCGCTGGGAAAACATGTCCGCTAGCCCGTACACACGATCGGAGATGTCTGCTCAAACGGTCCGTCGGACCTGTTTCAGCAGATAAATTTGATCGTGTGTACGCGGCCCAAGTGATTCCTGCTGTGACCCGGCGTGCCTCCTGACCTGCTCTGATCTCTTCTCCAGTGTTTGACCCCCCCCCCCGGCTCCTGGCTTGGCTTACCTGCCTGATTATCAGTGTTTTACCCACGGCTTGATTTACAGACTTTACCATTATATACACCTGCCTGACCACCAGTGTTTGACCCCCGGCTTGGCTTACGGACTCAGCTTTCATCTTGCTAATTACTTACCTGTGCCTGACCCTGGCTTGTCTCACCACTCTCTGGCAACTGTCTCCAGGCCTGATCCCAGGTGTTTGATCCTAAGCCAGGCCTTTACTGAGTGTCCTGTATACATCATCATCTGTATTCAGTTGCAGCCTACAAGGGACTTGCTCTCTCATCTTGCTGCCATCACCAGCGGTCTCCAAGTGATCATCAGCTCAAGCCTTCTTCAACCTGCTGGCAACCCATGCTTCTTTGAGCTTTATACCTCCTATACCACCTTCAGGGGTATACTGTGCTTAGCCGCAAGGGGTACGTGACACCGACAACTAGATCTAAATTCTGGCATTGTCTGGTTGTGGTGGAAATTTGAAGATGTATTTATTATGTATTGTCATAATTGGCACCCAGTCTTGACACTTCCCCAACCCACTCTAAATAGAGCTGACTGTGGCAGTCCTGAGGCTGGTTGACTCTCGTCTGGTAGTAGAAAATGTCTTGAGGTTGGAGTGTGACGGTTGCGGCGTGGGCGTATGTCCACCAGCGAGGGGCCCCTCTGTGCATTTAGCACAGACGATCGTTGAGCGGGATGCGTTCATTTCGCAAGCACACCAGTGGCTATAGACAGATGTACGCTCTTATCTGGGTCATGTCTGATCAGCAGGATTTGGGGTTAGTAGCGTGCGTCTGTAAATAGCCTCAATTCCGCCTTAATAAGGGTATAATCTTTATATGCGTTATTCTATGGAATGGCACAGATTAAGGGTTCTATCAGCGTATAGTATGAGAGCTTGTGAGCGTTTCTGGGGTCAGGGGGGCACATGCACACCCTGACCGGACACGCCCATAAGACTTTAGCCAGCATTGTATGTATTTCTATTCATTGTATTGTATTCATTGTATTCTATTCTATTCATGTATTCAATGTGACTTCCTGTCGGAGGGAATGTTTTGTTATGGTGTTTGCTGTGTATAGAAGACATCTGGTGATGCCGACTCCCATGGGGGGAGGCGACTTACTGGTGATGACTTCCTGTTTTGTGTAAATAAAAGGAGCCATGCTCAGCCCTGTGGCTGGCATTGATGGCAAGGATGGTAACTTGAGAACAGGCTTGTATGGTGTCTGTATACTGGATGAATGGCAGGGAATATATGGTGAGTAAATCTTTTAGCTTAAACATGGCATTATTTCATTTAAGATGGGGAATGTGCTTTAGAGCACATGGCAAGATGGCGGTGTGCTTTGCACACCCCCAAATTGCCACGACATGGTCAATTCTAAAATTTCCCAGGTGTGATCAATAATGATCTGGCCATGCCCCCCCCTTCCGGAGCCAAGGAAATCTTATGCCCCATGCACATGTAGCGCCCCCATTACTTTCTGTAGGGGCGTTATGCTAAAGTTAGTGGGGAATGGGAGAGTTACGTGGCTCCCATTCACAATTTGTTAAATTTAGGCTGCTGTCATTCCCAGAACTGTCCTGTGGGTCGGTCTGCGCTCCAGGGGTGTGTTTCCACCCCTGGGCGGCAGCTGGCGGTAGAGGGGTTCTGGCGGACTCCTTTTCCTCAGCAGCCAATCAGAGGGGTTGGTTCCCTCGCTAAGGCATGCTGAGGGAGGCTATATCTGGGGCAGCCGCCTTGGCCTGAGGGCCGTTTTTGCTTTCTGCGGGGTCCGAGTTCCAGGTGCGGCATCCATGGACCCCGCAGCCGTGGCCAATCTGGCCGAAGTTGCGGACCATGCGGGGCTCTACTCTGACATAGAGAGGGATCCCAGTAGCTGCTGGGTCCCAAACCTTTTCTGAAAGGATCCCAGGCTGGGATCTGTACGGTGGGGGATCAGCTTGAGGAGAACCCGGAGGCAGGTGATCCAATAGGGCTTGAACGAACCATCGGGGATCCAGTGACTCTAACTAAATCTATTGGGAGGACTTGCTCATTTCAATTTCACGCTCACTCAAGTACTAGGCCTGTGGCAGAGGCCCGAGCCAGGCCTGTGGCAGAGGCCTGGTCCCCCCAACATTTGCAAGTGATGTTCCAGCTGCCAGGCCTGTGGCAGGGGTCTGTCCGGGGGCACTTTACCTATTCCGACTGGAGTGGCGACGAACTGAGTTCATCCTTGCTGAGAGCAAGACTGCTCCCTTTCTTCTTCATATCCAAGGCCTGATACTCAAGCTCTATCTCTCTGCTAATCAACCTTTCCTGTCCTGTACCATGTTGATGAAGGCCATGTTGGGCCTTGAAATAAAGCATTAAAGAAAACCCAACTAAAGACCGGACATCCGCTCTCTGTTTCAGCTCACAAGTATCACCCATAGACATCTGCCAGGTAACACAACACGCCTATCCCGCTTATACTCAGCGGCTCCTGAATGGGGTAGCGCTACACACACAATCGGAAATTCCGACAGCAAAAGTCTGTTTTGACTTTTGAACATAAATTTTGACCATGTGTATGCTCCATCGGACTTTTGCTGTTGGATTTCCCACCAACAAAATATTGAGAGCTGGTTCTCCAAATTTTCGATCGTCTGTAGCAATTCCGACGCGCAAAATTTTGACGCATGCTCAAACAATTCAACGCATGCTCAGAAGCATTGAACTTAATTTTCTCGGCTCGCTGTAGTGTTGTACGTCACTGCTTTCTTGACGGACAAAAGTTCTGAGAACTTTTGTGTGACCACGTATATTCAAGCCAAGCTTGAGCGAAATTCCGTTGGGAAAAACCATCCAAGGTTTTTCCGACGGAAAATCCAACCGTTTGTACAGGGCATTACTGAAACTAGACATAACACATTTATTGTAGAAGATAGAAAATAAAATAAGTTTGGAGGTAAATTCAAATTACAGGTACCATGCAAATTACAGGGACCTAACAGGTCTGGGTCTTGTGGGATAGGATAGTGACGCAAACTAAATTGGGAAAATCCTTCCACTAGAAACTCTGGGAGCTCCAAAAATCCAGTGGGTGACTGAACCTAATGTTCACTCTAACAGTACTTGTTAATTTAATTAAATCTACTCTGTAGAGAAAAAAAATGAAACATACAGACAGCTGCCTATTGTATATGTGCATTTATTGTAGAATCTAAGCCATACAGACTACCCAAAATTTAATTACTTAGTATTTTGCCAAGGGAAATGTTGGCATCCATTTCATATGGTCTGTTAGGAAACCACAACATGGCCAAAAGTATAGGGCTTTGTTTCCATATTTTGTCGTGATTTAGTGATTACTATACTTACTTATGAACTATATAATTTACAGGCCTCTATTCATTTCTAAAGCTCACAGTTCTGTTTAACTTGGCTAAAAGAGAGTGTGGCTGCCTGACAAACATGGCTGCCGTCCTCCACTGCCTGTTGCCATGGAGATATGATGTATTGTCTGCAGCCCATAAATTTAGGCTGGAAAATCTAAAAATTTGAAACCACTTAACGTGTAAGAGAAATGTTCTCTTCTACTTTACCCCAGCGTGATACATTGAAAGCGAAATTTTAACAAGCACAAACAATTACACATTTGGCAGGGTGTCTGTCTTTCTACAGGACAATCTTACTATTTTGCAAATTATCTTGCACCCTCATGACTCAAAGCATGTCCACCAGGCACAAAGGTTTCTGCACCAGGCGTACCGCCATTTAATTTAAAAAAATGTTTTGTACCTTTTCCTGGAATTTTGGTAACCACGCCACTACATACAGTATCTTGAGACTTTGCTCTTTTAACCACTTAAGACCCGGACCAAAATGCAGGTAAATGACCAGGCCCCTTTTTGCGATTCGGCACTGCGTCGCTTTAACAGACAATTGCGCGGTCGTGCGACGTGGCTCCCAAACAAAATTTGCGTCCTTTTCTTCCCACAAATAGAGCTTTCTTTTGGTGGTATTTGATTGCCTCTGCGATTTTTATTTTTTGCGCTATATACAAAAATAGAGCGACATTTTTGAAAAAAAATCTATATTTTTTACTTTTTGTTAAAGAAAAATCAAACTAAATTTTGGTCAAACATTTAGGCCAAAATTTATTTAGCCACATGTCTTTAGTAAAAAAAAAATCGCAATAAAAAAAAAATAGCTATCTAGCGGGAACAGCGACACTAGTACAGCAATCAGAAAAATGATCGCTTAGTGACGCTGGCAATAGGGAGTGAAAGGGTTAACTAGGGTGGTGATCAAGGGGTTAAAACTTTATTGGGGGGGTACGGGGGCTACCCTGGACCTAACACTAACTGCCTGTCACACTGACACTAACTGCAGTGATCATACATATGATCACTGTATTCAGTGACACTGTGACAGGGGGGAGGGGGTGGGGGGGGGGGGGGTCGATCGCGGGGGTTAAATGTGTCTGTGTGTCAGTGTGCTGTTGTGTACACTTACTATGTGATGTGATCTCTCCTCAGCGGTGGTTGAAAAAAACGCAGAGGGAGAGATCACATCACTTCCTCCTTCCTGTGTTTACACAGGAGGAGGAAGTGACACACAGGGGGAGCTCGCGCATTGGCTGGGAACGATCCGGAGGGGGCGGACAAAAACGAACCGCCACCCCCTCGTCCCGGATCGCTCCCACGGCAAAACGGACCGTCGCATGTACCCGAGGATGTCCCGATCGGACCCCCGACCCACGGCAAGGCAGGCACGTATATATACGTTGATGTGCCTGCCTGTGCCATTTTGCTGACGTAAATGTACATGCGGCGGTCCGCAACCAGTTAAAAAGCCATTTATCTTTTTATATATCTGTAACTTTAAATGAAACATTTAAAGTTGGGTACATTTTGCTTATGTACTTAGGCTATATATTTGATCACAGCATCAACATTATTTAAGCATCAGCACTTTATATTCTATATATTTATTTTATTTTATTTCTCCTACACTTGGGAGGCGCCACCACCTGCTTTTCCATTTCACTTTTACGAGTTAGATAGTTAGCGCCAGTTAGGTGTCAAGGTCAGTTTGCTTTAATTCCAAACAGCGTCAAATTGTAACCCTTTGATGGCCAGTAGCACTGACACACACGCACCATTCACCTTTCTTATTAGAATAGTGTTTGAACGGATGAATATCTTTGAACTGATCAGATCTATACTAGCGTTCCCAATAGTATAGTGTTAGCAAGATCAGCTCAGACACCTGCCATCACCTGAATTTAGCCCCTCCACCTAGCCCAGCCCACCCAAGTGCAGTATAAATAGATCACTGTCCCTTACAAAACACAGCACACAAAACTGCAGCATTATAAGAGTCCCCCCTTATCCCTGCTAGCACCAAAAGTTTTTTTCTTTGTAGCGATTCAAGCAGTCGCTGACAACCAGGTGCCCTTTTACCTGTGAGTCGCACTAGCTGTACCTATAAATAGTAGTGAAGAGGCCTACACGTTTTTTTTTCCTGATCTTGTGTAGGCAAGGCTGTTTTAATGATCGTTTAAGGCTAAACCTTCAGTTCCTTTGAGATGATTGTCACAGAGAATGTCCATCCAGTGCAAATATTGCAGTTCATGCACAACTACAATGAACTCTGATGCCGCGTACACACGATCACTTTTTGTGATGAAAAAAAAACTATGTTTTATGTGACGAAACAAAACGACGTTTTTCAAACTTCATTTTCCAAAACGACATTGCATACACACCATAGTTTTTCCAAAAAGCTCTAGCAAAGCGCGGTTACGTACACCACGTTCGACGGCACTCTGTTCCATTGAAGCTCCGTCTCATAACTTGCTTCTGGGCATGCGCGGGTTTAAAAACGTCGTTTTCAACGTCGTTTTGCCCACACACCATCACTTTTTAGGGCACAAAAAATGACATTTTGAAAAACGACACAAAAAATTCAAGCATGTTCGAATTTTTTTCGGTCGTTTTTTTGAAGACATAAAACAACGTTTTGCCCACACACGATCATTTTAAATGACGTTTTTGAAAACCCCGTTTTTTTTTTCATCACAAAAAGTGATCGTGTGTACATGAGAATTAGCAAATTCGGAAATTCAAAAAAATCCAAAAATAAGAAAGAACAATCCAAAAAGTTGAAATAATAACTGACTAATATAAACTAACTACTAATGTATAAATATTGGAATTTCTTTTTTAAAATTGGCTGTTAGTGAATGTAACGAATACAAATTTATCTGAAGTTACAAATTATCTGAAATAAATAATGCTGTATCTAAACAAATAGAACAAACAAAAAAATAATAAATAATAGTAATAATCATTTGTTACGTTCCATTCGTTTAGATTTGGCATTTGTTATTATGGATAATTTGTAACTTTGGATAAATTCATATTTGGTACGTTCACTAACAGCTAAATTTGAAAGGAAATTGCAATACCTATAATCGGCGGTCTCTAACATCCGGAAAGTTCTCACGGTCCTAGAATATGCAAAAACAAATCCCAATAGCGATATAGCTATAATTTCCCTCAATGCCGAAATGGCTTTTGATAACGTCAGTTTATTCCGGTTATCATTGGTTCTACAAAGTTTCGGCTTTTCGGGCCACTTTTTACACTTAATTTCCACCATGTATGATTCACCCACAGCAAATATAGTAGAAGCAGGACTTATTTCAAACCCAATTAAACTCCACAAGGGTACCAGACAGGGATGTCCCCTATCCGCACTCCTCTTCAATTTGGCTCTAGAACCTCTTTCACGTTATATCCTCTCTCACCCCTCACTACACGGAATAGGCATAGGCCACCACAAACTTCTATCGTATAGCGCTATTTGCGAACGATATTCTTATTTTTCACTTCTGATCCCATTTCTGATATGGTGCTCATCCAGGACATCTTCACAAGTTTTAAAGACTATTACGGCATCTGTATGAATTTTTTTAAGAGTAAAATTCTTAAGAAACACATTACATGGTATAAAGATTGGAAAGTCACCCTCCTCCATATATATTCTAAATTTTACCCAGGTATTGTAAAAAGTCAAGTGTGAAATAGAGACATGGATGGATCTCCCCATCTCACTTCTCAGGAGGTGCCACCTGTTTAAAATTGTCTGCTTCGCCAGCCGACTGTATTCTCTCCAAACCATTCCATTACTGTTACGACATAGTGATGTACTGAACCTACAAAAATCTTTATCAAAATTTCTGTGGCGCCCTCGCATCTCCCTACACAAACGTTACCTTCCAAGAAGCAAGGGTGGAGCGAATCTCCCCAACAAAAGGGTTCCATTTCTGATTTCACCACAACAACATCACAAATGCTTATGCCCCCTCTGTGGGAGGACAAACCCAATTTACTCCACAGACTATGGTCATGCCCAGACATTGCCTTCTTCTGGTCCCAAATTTAAAATGTCACAGGTCGCTCTCCATCAAAGGACATCTTCCCATTGTTATTTGGCAACTTTACCCCTGTCAAAAGCTCAGCACAACATTACCCAACAAAACAAGGCATTGCTGTCAACCTGTTTTATGGCGGCCAGATGCGCCATTCTCAAAAACTGGGCCTCTACAAAACCTCCTAACATTCTAGCAGTCAAATAGGATCTCATAAGCTTTTTATGAAAGAGATGCCGATCTCTCCTCCACCTGCATGTCTCCACGTTTTCTGCACAAATGGCTACCTTTTGTCAACCCTACTTCAACAAGCAACCAACTCCTTAGACACCTCTCTACATCCATCTTCACCAGCTCTCTCCCACCATGAAGTCCTCCTTCTGGTTTATTGGCTCAAGGGTTTGTCCCTGGCTGCCTGTGTGGATTGTCTGATGAGGCTGCACTGATGGGCACTAATAGGCTGCACTGGTGGGCACTGATGAGGTGGCACTGATGGAAACTGATGGGCACTGATAGGCTTCACTGATGAACACTGATAGGCTGCACTGATAAGGTGGCAGTGATAGGTTGCACTGGTGGGCACTGATGGACACTGATAGGCTGCACTGGTGGGCACTGCTAAGCTGCACTGATGGGCACTGATGAGGTGGCACTCATGGACCCTGATAGGCTGCACATATGAAATGGCACTGATGGATACCGGTGGGAACTGATGATACTGCACTGGTAGGCACTGATAAGCTGCACTGATGAGGTGGCACTGATAGGCTGCACTAGTGGGCACTGATGAGGTGGCACTGATAGGCTGCACTGGTGGGCAATGATGAGGTGGGACTGATAGATACTGATAGGCTGTACTGATGAGGTGGCACTGATAGGCTGCACTGGTGGGCAATGATGAGGTGGCACTGATAGGCCTGACTAAACTCGTGCACCCCCTAATTTAAATACGACCCACCCCTCCTGTCATGGCCACACCCTGTGTTGTTTAAGAAATTTTCGAGTGAGGACATTAGTTCTGAGGGCCTAGGGGGGGGGCAATGGATTCCCTTAATTTACTTAGATTTGCTCTTACTTCCTGGTTGCCCATAGAGCAGGAATTGAAGGGCAATCTTTGCAATGGGACAGGGATGGTAAAAGTGTTGCCTATAGTTCTACTTTAAGTAGGTGGTGCAGCAGAAACATATAGCACAGTGAGGAAGGTTTGTGGTCCAGGATGACAAAACAGTCAAAATTGAAGGAATTCTGGTCGCCCGCATACTAGAAGCAGGGCGGCCGCTTTATGGGGGCGCTAGACTAATTTTTCTAACAGTGTAGCGCAAGCCGGCGGGGACTCTTTTCGTGCTGCCCCCCTGCAAAGTGCTGCCCTAGGCCTGGGCCTTGTTGGCCTAGGCCAGGATACAGCTCTAAATGTGTAGCAAGGGATTAAGCGCTGTTCTCTCACTACTCTTGGTAGGTGACAAGTCCCAATCCATGTTCTTGGCAGTTAGGGCTCTGGTACACACTTGTGACACAACCTCCTAGCTTCGGTTTACAAAATGCAGTCCCTGGAAAGCTCTGGTAGACTTGGTGGCAGGTCTGTCCTTTGAGCAACACTCTCTCTCCCTGATTCAGCTATGGGGCATCCTGCTTCAGGTCCTCTTACAACAGCATCTGATCACAAAAAGACCCTCAGTGCGTTTCTTTTGCATGGGAAAAGCTGCCCTGTCTCTCCTCTCTGCATATAGGGATCTTGGATCCTGTAGCTCAGAGTTCATCTGTCCTCCATACACTTGACTAAGCTCCAGGGTAGGGGGCTGAGTGAAACGCATTGGGGCTTGCCTGATCGAAAGTCCAAGCTGAGGACACCATAGAGGTACAACTTCCAGAGGTGTCTCTCTTTTTTCCATGAACTCCATACACTTGTATTGTGCTCTCCCTCTGAGAAAACTACAAATCCCAGTGTCCTTTGTGGCAGTTACATCCTTCCCCTGCTACTGATTCAATCCGATACTGCACTGTCAGGAGGGAGGGCAGAGAGTAAACAGGTTTACACAGATCCACACCTGTAAGCTGCTCTAGGAAAAGGAAGAGAAGTTGGCTGCATTATGCAGTCCAGCACTCTTTCCATGGCATGCAGTGTCCCAGCAGCACAGTACCCGGGGGCAGGGCAGGACTTAGGGTGGTGGGGGCCCCTGGGCTTGAGTGTTGAAGGGGCCCCCTGGAGCGAGGGGTCATAGTTGTCGAGCGGGGGGGGGTGCGCATTAAAGTTGTTCAGCGGGGGGGGGAGGGAATTGAAGTTTTTGAGCAGGGGGGGGGGCTGGCACATTAAAGTTGTTGAGCGGGGGGGGGGGCTGGTGCATTAAAGTTGTTGAGCGGGGGGTGCGCATTAAAGTTGTTGAGCGGTTGGGGTGGCAAATTGGAGTTGTTGAGCGCGGGGGGGGGTGACTCTCACCTGTGCACGAAATGTGCACACCGCTCTCGTTCTGTTCCGGTTCCGTTCCTCCTGGGGGAGGTTTTGAAGTTGTTGAGCGGAGGGGGGAGTGCCTCTCACCTGTGCCGACAGCCAGGACCACAGACTGTCATTAGCCCGACTGTCGGCTTTCTTCCCTTCAGCAGCCACAGTCCTCCACACACCGCTTCAGTTCCTCCTGCTTCCGTGCTGCCTCCTATTGCAGTGCGGGAAAATTAACCCTTACGCGGGACTGCGGGAAGAAGCGGAAAGTCCCGCAGAATGCGTGCGTGTTGGGAGGTATGCGCAGGGCTGCCATCAGGAATTTTGGGGCCCCTTACACAGCTTAAGGCATGGACCCCCTGGAGCAGAGAACCGGGGGGGGGAGGGGGGGTGCTGCCGCCTGAAATTGAGAAGCGGGGGGGCTGCCGCAAATAGAAGAAATAAAGAAAAAAATATATAAATATATATATATAAATATATATATATATATATATATATATTAGGGCTGTTACTGATCAAAATTTTTGTGTTCGATTAATCGTTTTTCTTTTTAATCGATTAGTCGACTAATTTCGATTAATTATAACGCACATACAGATCCAACTACCGGTACTTAGAGCTGATCTCCTTGCAGGCTGATTCCCAGTGCAGCTACCAACCACTGGAAAATGGATAGCAGGATACAAAAAACACACAAAGGCAGCGCTCGATGGGAATAGCATTAAAGCTTTTATAGTCTTCAAGTAGGTAACAAAATAAATATTGCGCTGGAGATAAAATCGATGTAGCTACATAAACTGTAAAAATGGTGCGAGTAATACCAAACGATACCAAAATCAGTCATAAAAACATTTAGCCAAGTATGATACTGGTATAAAAATGTGTACAACGATACCACTGCTGAATTCAGATGAGGAGTGGTTAACATCAGTCCGTCAGCATGTAGATGTCCCATGAAGGGAACTATCACAACTCCCAGTGGATGGTTGTAGAATCCCAGGGTGATAGAGGGAAGTGATAGTGGCAGATAGTAAGGTCCCGCCAGCATGCAGATATAAAGGCACAGCAAACAAGCCCTTCAGATGGACACTGCAAGCCCTGCCGGTGTCCGTGATGTTACTGAATCTGACGGAACTCCCTGTAGACCCAGAAGCTGGCAGAGAGGTGATTACCAATCAAAAAAAATTTAATCGATCAAAAAAATTAAAGATTAATCGACTAATTAAAAGTTAATTTGCACAGCCCTAATATATATATATATATATATATATAAAAAGGGGGTAGCCATCCCGGGCCCTGGGGATCTCTGGGCCCTTTAATAAAAAAAATAAATAAACCTCTAGGCCCTTTAATTAAAAATACAATAAAATAATAAACTTCCAGACCCCTAAAAAAAATAAAAAAATAAACATTTATAAAAAAATATATAAAAAAGGGAGGTTGCCATCCGGGGGGCCCTGGAGACCTCTGGGCCTTTTAATAAAAAAATATAAACAAAAATAAAAAAATAAACATTCATAAAAAATACATAAAAAAGGGAGGTTGCCATCCGGGGGGCCCTGGGGACCTCTGGGCCTTTTAATAAAATATATATATATATAAAAATGTATAAAAAGAGGAGGGGTTGCCATCCGGGGGCCCTGGAGACCTCTGGTATATATAGGTATAAGTAGGGTTTGCTGTCTTGCTGTCTAGGCCCCTTTTTTTAGAGGGGCCCCCTATTAGGCAGGGCCCATGGGCTTGAGCCCAGTCAAGCCCAATGGTAAGTCCGGCCCTGCCCGGGGGAAAAGGCTACTGTGAGAAGGCCCAACCGATACCACCCATGGGAGTCAACAGCTTATAACGGAGCAGGATTTAGCTAGACTAACATCGCATGTCTGGAGGGGCGGAATGTGGCCTGGCTGGTCCAGCCCAAATGGAAAGGTGTCTAAGGAGAGACACCTCTCCCTACTTATCTGGAACCTTTCCCTCTGACTAGAACTGTCCCTGATAGATGGGTAACCTGTAGCTACACTACCAACATGCAAATGTGCACCAAACCCAGGGACCAAGATCTCAAATAGACTCTTCTACACCCAAGATGGCCACCAGAGCCACATGGGCAGCTAGCATTTAATCGGATTGCTGGCCTAGTGACTCAGGAAACCATAGAAGAATTATGTACCTCCTGACTTCCTCTCCCTCTGCATTGCCGCTGCAGTTGAGCACCACTTGCAGTGAAGAAAATGAACTGCACCTGCCTACATGCAGCACACCCAGCAAGGGATGGGAGGCGGATAAGCAAGGGGATGGCAGGGCTGTCCCTATCATTGGTCTTGTTGGGTCTATGGGACCCAGGTGGCACTTTAAGAGGAACAGTGGTAGGGCCGTCTTTAATGTGGGGCAAATGCGTGGACGCCTTGCGCCACACAATTCCACAAGCACTGAGGCAGCTGTAGTCCACAGGGAGCAGGGGAAGTGGTGGGGCAGGCTGCCTAGACCCCGCCCAATGAAGCCTGTTTGGTTGAAAGAAGGCTGAGGCTGCAGATGCATCTAAGTAAGGGTGTTTCAGAGTGGGAGCAGCAGCGCTGAGATCCCCGGTGAGCAGATCGGATGTGGAGCGAGCTGACTGGCAGGTAGGTCCTTCTCCTCAATGCAATGCACACTTAAACTGGCTGCCTGTGTGGATTGTCTGATGAGGCTGCACTGATGGGCACTAATAGACTGCACTGGTGGGCACTGATGAGGTGGCACTGATGGAAACTGAAGGGCACTAATAGGCTTCACTGATGGACACTGATAGGCTGCACTGATGAGGTGGCAGTGATAGGTTGCACTGGTGGACACTGATAGGCTGCACTGGTAGGCACTGCTAAGCTGCACTGATGGGCACTGATGAGGTGGCACTCATGGACCCTGATAGGCTGCACATATGAAATGGCACTGATGGACACCGGTGGGAACTGATGATACTGCACTGGTGGGCACTGATAAGCTGCACTGATGAGGTGGCACTGATAGGCTGCACTAGTGGGCACTGATGAGGTGGCACTGATAGGCTGCACTAGTGGGCACTGATGAGGTGGCACTGATAGGCTGCACTGGTGGGCAATGATGAGGTGGGACTGATAGATACTGATAGGCTGTACTGATGAGGTGGCACTGATAGGCTGCACTTGTGGGCAATGATGAGGTGGCGCTAATAGGCTGCACTGGTGGGCAATAATGAGGTGGCAGTGATGGACACTGATAGGCTGCACTGATAAGATTCACCGATGGGCACTGATAAAGGTGGCACTGATGGACACTGATAGGCTGAACTGGTGGGCATTGAGAAGGTGGCACTAGTGGGTACTGATGGGCACTGATAAGCTGCACTGATGAAGTGGCGCAGATAGACACTGATAGGCTGCACTGGTGGGCACTGATAGACACTGAAAGGCTGCACTGGTGGGCACTGATGAGGTAGAACTGATAAGGCTGCACTGGTGGGCACTGATGAGGTGGGCACTGAAAAACTGCACTGATAGGTTGCACTGGTGGGCACTGATGAGGTTGTATTGATAAGCTGCACTGATGGGCAATGGTGGGCTGCACTGGTGGGCACTGATGGACACTGATAGGCTGCACTGGTGGGCATTGATGAGGTGGCATTTATGGACACTAATGAGCACTGATAGGCTGCACTGATGAGGTGGCACTGATGGACACTGATAGGCTGCACTGGTGGGCACTGATTAGGTGGCACTGGTGGGCACTCATGAGGTGGCACTGATGGCCACTGATCAGGTGGCATTGATGGGCTCTGATAGGCTGCACTGGTGGGCATTGATGAGATGACACTGATAGGCGGCACTGGTGGGCGCTGATGAGGTGGCACTTATAGACATTGATAGGCTGCACTGATGGGTACTGATGAGGTGGCACTTATGGAAACTGATGAGCACTGATGGGCACCGATAGGCTGCACTGGTGGGTACTGATGAAATAGCACTGATAGACACTGGTGAGGTGGCATCGATGGGCATTGATAGACTGCACTGGTGGGCACTGATAAGATTCACCAATGGGCACTGATGGACACTGATAGGCTGACCTGGTGGGCACTGATGAGGTGGCACTGATGGACACCAAGGCTGCACTGGTGGCCACTGATGGTGTGGCACTGGTGGGCATGGATAAGCTGCAGTTATTGGCACTGATGGACACTGGTAGGCTGCACTGATGAGGTGGCACAGATAGACTGCACTGGTGGGCACGGATGAGGCAGCACTGGTGGGCACTGATGAGGTGGCACTGATAAGCTGCACTGACGGACACTGGTGGGCTGCACTGGTGGACACTGATAGGCTGCTCTGATAGGCACTGATTAGGTGGCACTGGTGGGCACTCATGAGGTGGCACTAATGGCCACTGATTAGGTGGCACTGATGGGCTCTGATAGGCTGCACTGGTGGGCATTAATGAGATGATACTGATAAGCTGCACTGATGGACCACTGATTGACACTGATGGGCTGCACTGATAGGCACTGATTAGGTGGCACTGGTGGGCACTCATGAGGTGGCACTGATGGCCACTGATCAGGTGGCACTGATGGGCTTTAATAGGCTGCACTGGTGGGCATTGATGAGATGATACTGATAGGCTGCACTGGTGGGCGCTGATGAGATGGCACTTATAGACATTGATAGGCTGCACTGATGGGTACTGATGAGGTGGCACTTATGGAAACTTATGGGAACTGATGGAAACTGATGGGCACCAATAGGCTGCACTGGTGGGTACTGATGAAATGGCACTAATGGGCACTGATAGACACTGGTGAGGTGGCACTGATGGGCACTGATAGACTGCACTGGTGGGCACTGATAAGATTCACCAAAGGGCACTGATGGACACTGATAGGCTGACCTGGTGGGCACAGATGAGGTGGCACTGATGGACACCGAGGCTGCACTGGTGGGCACTGATGAGGTGGCACTGGTGGGCATGGATAAGCTGCAGTTATTGGCACTGATGGACACTGGTAGGCTGCACTGAAGAGGTGGCACTGATAGACTGCACTGGTGGGCACTGATAAGCTGCACTGATGGACACTGGTGGGCTGCACTGGTGGGCACTGATGGACACTGATAGGCTAAACTGATAGGCACTGATGAGGTGGCACTTATGGACACTGATGAGGTGGCACTGATGGACACTGATAGGCTGCACTGGGGGGCATTGATGCTGTGGCACTTTTGGGCTGCACTGGTGGGCACTGATGAGGTGGCACTGATGGACACTAGCCTGTCCATATATTACCCTAGCCTGCCCCTTTTCTGCCCTTTCCCAGTGGCATATCATTCATGGGTGCAACATGTTTAGTGCACACGGGCCCTGAGGGGTGGGCCCACTGTGCTGACACACACTGCACCCATGGATGCCCTAGGGCGTTAAGATAGGGGAGCAGTAACATGGTGGTATGTCATATCATTTTGCATATAGACAAGGTGCTGTTGAATGTAAATCTGGCTTCCTGATAAATGTAATTCGTTTTAAGGCCCCTTTCACATTGAGGCGTGGAGCCGCGGTGACGGTATAGCCACGCTATTTGTAGCGCCGCTATACCGTCGTGTTTACCGCGATATTCGGGCGCTAGCGGTGAGGTTTTAACCCCCGCTAGCGGCCGAAAAAGGGTTAATACCGCCCGCGTTGCGGGCGGTATTACCGCGCTATTACCGCGGATTCCCATTGATTCCAATGGGAAGGCGCGCTATAGGAGCGGTGAACACACCGCTCCTATACCGCGGTAAAGATGCGGCTAGCAGGACTTTTGGAGCGTTCCTGCTAGCGCACCGCTTCAGTGTGAAAGCCTTCGGGCTTTCACATTGAACACTACAGGGCATGATTTTTCATGCGGTATAGCAGCGCTATTTTTAGCGCTGTACCGCATGAAAAACGCCTCAATGTGAAAGGGGCCTAATTATCATGTTATAAAATAATGTATATGGGGCCTTTTGGTGGGCATGATTTTTATTATGATTTCATTCTTGGACCCAGACAGCACAATGGCTACACTTGCTGTGTAAAGAGGATGGTTTACTGACAGACAGAAAGTAGGAGATGGACTGGAGAAACAAACTAGATTGATGCAAGTTGCACTGCACTGGATAGCTGGCTCTACATATGACCTAAAAGTATCTTAGAAAATTCAGATTAACTGGAAGTAAATGAGAGAAAATATGTATTTATACTTCAAAGCAAGAGACATCAAAATATTCTCAAGCATAATAAAACAGAACTAGAAAAGGTACAATTTATGGGGAAATTGTGTGACGTGTTCTTGCCTTTACCAATACTCCAAACTGGTGATGGTGCCCCTGTAGATGTAAATGTGATCCAACAGTGTGTCGATCCATTTCGATCCATTGCCCCATCAAAAACTGCTTCATCAAAAACTACCCCATCAAAACTGCACCATCCTATTTGCCCCATCAAAAACGGGTTGCTATGGAGGGGTTGCTATGGAGGGGTTGCTATGGAGGGGTTGCTATGGAGGGGTTGCTATGGAGTGGTTGCTATGGTCTGGTTGCTATGGTCTGGTTGATATGGACAGTTGCTATGGTCTGGTTGCTATAGTCTGGTTGCTATGGACTGGTTGCTATGGACTGGTTGCTATGGATGGCTGCTATGGTCGGGTTGCTATGGATGGGTTGCTATAGACGGGTTGCTATGAATGGGTTGCTATGGACAGTTGCTATGGACAGTTGCTATAGTCTGGTTGCTATGGACTGGTTGCTATGGATGGCTGCTATGGTCGGGTTGCTATGGATGGGTTGCTATAGACGGGTTGCTATGAACGGGTTGCTATGGACAGTTGCTATAGTCTGGTTGCTATGGACTGGTTGCTATGGAGTGGTTGCTATGGAGTGGTTGCTATGGACAGTTTGCTATGGACTTTTAAGTACACACTAGGGTTTATTTACTAATGCTGGAAATCGCAATATCAGGCTCACTTCTGCAGAAAAAACAATAAGCTTCTAACCCCAGCTTGTTCAGTTAAGCCTGGTAATAAAACCTGGAAGCTCATTGGTTTGTGTGCAGAAGTGAGCCTTATATTGCGCTTTCCAGCTTTAGTAAATAAACCCCATTGTGTACTTAAAAGTGGGATATGCCTTAAAAACAGCCATATCACCTCACAGCTGTGTGGGAGGAGCTATAGAAAGCCCCTTAACTGTGTGTGAGGAGACATCGTCTCCTAGGAAACCAATGTAAACACATGCAAACAGCCACTCTAAACAGGCACTCAGATTCTTGCTTGTTTTTTACTGTGCTTCTTCAAATGATTGTATTTTATAAACTATAAATCGCACAGCGAATATCTTTATATTTTACGAATCACAAGACCCAGACCTTCAACCTGATGTATAGTATGTCTCTAAAATATTAAAATTGAAGGCACAGTCACAGTTTACAAATTGCCTTGCAATATTCAGTTTTCAAAACAATTTCCTCCATTGACTTTCATTGAAATGATGGATGGCGTGTGTTGCAAACAAATGTCTGTATCTTGAAAACCATTTGACCGATCGCTTAGCCGTCAACACGTGTAGTGTCAGCAGGGACAGCTGAACATTTTGATATAAGATTTGTGTAGGTCGGCTTGAAAATGAGGGAGTGGTCGCAGTTTACAAATCATGTAATGATTTTTCCGTTTTTGCCATTCTGTGCTCTAGCTCTCACCATTCATTCCTATGGGAAAATTTGACGATATTTCGCGAACGATTTGGCGAAACGTTCCACAAAGTAATAGCAACGCGATCGGGAACAATCCGCTCGTTTCGGTATATTACTCGTCTATGTAGTGTAAAAACTGTGGGAGGAGTTAGGGTGGTAAATTTGGCTATAAGAATAATAATAATATATATGTGAGAGAATAGTAAGTGATCTTGCTATGCAAGAACACTTAATTACAATTTTGAGATTCTCAATATCATATACCTTGAAACTTACTTTACGTTTGACAATGATTTCATCAACGAAGGAAAAATCGGTATTAGAGCTGACAGCTTGCTTTTCCCATTTTCAAATCAGGGAGTATTCATAAGGAAACTAAACCTGGACTTTCTAAATACTTAATCAGCAAAACGGTGTCTTAAAACGAAGGGTTCTGACTGCTAAAGCCTGTAAAACTATTGGAAAGTTTGAGAAGAAGACCTTTTTAAAGAACCCAGGCTCTCAAAGTTCAACAAAGTGATGGGGCACAGATCGCAGGTTATGCCCAAAAAGTTTTTCATTGCACAGCCATTAACCATTAAAGCCATTAACCACACCAGGCACTTATACACCTTCCTGCCCAAGCCAATTTTCAGCTTTCAGCATTGTCACAATTCGAATGACAATTGTGCGGTCATGCTACACTGTACCAAACAAAATTTTTATCATTATGTTTCCACAAATAGAGCTTTCTTTTGGTGGTATTAGATCACCTCTGCGACTTAAAAAAAGACCAAACATTTTGAAAAAAAATTAAGTTTTTTCTTTGTTTCTGTTAATTTTTTTTGTAAATAAGTACATCTTCTTCTTCAATGACGGGCACTGATAAGGCGGCACTGATGAGTTGGCACTGATGATGGGCACTGATAGGTGGCTCTGATGAGCACTGATAGGCAGCACTGTTGGGCACTGATAGGTGACACTGGTATGCAGCACTGATGGGCACTCATAGGTGGCACTGATGGGTACTTATGGGTGGCACTGATAGGTGACACGAATGGGCACTGATGGTCACTGATAGGTGGGCACTGATAGGTGACACTGATGCATGGCACTGGGTGGCATTGCTGGGCATCACTGATTTTATTTGTTCCATAATGGTGCCAGTCAGTGCCTATTTGTGGGCACTGATTGGTATATATTGGACATATGTTGGCACATGTGGATGGCCATGGGGGACGTACCTGACCATCCACATGTGAGGCCACGTACACACGATCAGACTGGTCCGATGAAACTGGTCCGACGGACCGTTTTCATCGGACCAGGCTGACGTGGTCTGATGGTCTGATGTGTGTACACACCATCAGACCAAAAATTCTATCAGACCAGAATGCGGTGACGTAGAACACAACGACGTGCTGAAAAAGGGAAGTTCAATGCTTCCAAGCATGCTTCGACTTGATTCTGAGCATGCACAGGTTTTTGGTCTGATGCTTAGGCGTACTAACCATTGAATCTGTCCGACGGACTGATTTTAAAGCAAGTTTTAAAACTTTCGTCCGACGGACAACATTCCGATGGGCCGTACACACCATCGAATTGGTCTGATGAAACTGGTCTTTAGACCAGTTTCATCGGACCAGTCTGATCGTGTGTAAGCAGCCTTAGTGGCTTGTCTGGTGGTCCTGGCGGCTTCCCTGATGGTCCAGTGTGGGCATCCGAGAGGGGCTGCACTGATAAACAATCAGCACAGACCCCCCCTGTCAGGAGAGCTGCCTATCTACTTGCGTCTGTTAAGAAGGAATGCACAGAATAGTGTAATACGTAAGCTTTTGTGTATTGACCATTCATTTTGCAGGGCCTATTTAAGTGTACAGTTTGTAAATGCAAAACAATAACAATTAATACACATAGGGCCAGATTCCCGTAGAATTGCCGCTGGCGTATCGTTAGCCATTTACACTACGCCGCCGCAATTTAACAGAGCAAGTGACGTATTCCAAAAGCACTTGCTCCGTAAGTTGCGTCGGCGTAGTGTAAATGGCTCTGCGTATCCCCGCGTAATTCAAAGGGGGCGGCTTGTATTTAAATTAAGCGCTCCCCCGTGTCGATCGAACTGCGCATGCACCGGCCTCAAAAATAGCCCAGTGCACATGCTCCAGCTCATGTCGGAAAAAGTGAATGAAACCAACGTGAGCGTCGTTTACGTAAATCCCTATTTGCGAACGACTTAGTAAAATGACGTAACCGACGGAAAAAGATGACGCTGACCCGACGCCATACTTAACATGGCAACGACGGAACTTCGTAAGGTTACCCCCCACGTGTAAACGACGACGGGGCGGCGTAAAAACGTTCGGGAATCGTCGGATTAGGCTCATTTGCATAGGCAAATGAGAAATCATCGTAAAGGCCACCTAGCAGCCAGCGATGTCATTACATCTACGATCCGACAGTGTAATTGTTTTACACATGTCGGATCTTCACTGTATCTATGCGGAAGTGATTCTAGGAATCACACGCATAGATACCCAGTAAAAAAAACAGAGATACGACGGTGTTTCCTACGAAACGCCGGCGTATCTCTTTTGAGAATCTGGCCCATATACTTTACACAATCAAAGTATTTTGTCTCAATTACAACTATAAAAAACTAATACTCCTCTGTTATTTGCAATGGCGATCGAACCCCTGGCTGAAGCCACTTGACAATCAGAATCTATTTGTGGATTTATTAGAGGATCAAGGAATGAAAACATCTCACTATATGCAGAACGAGCTCTGCTCTTTCTTGGGGATACGGATGAATCTTTAAGATCTTTAATGAATGAATGAATGAATGAAATGAATGAATGAAAACTTGTATAGCGCGGCACATGCGAACTGAATCGCCTCTGGGCGCTTGTTGTTCCTGTCTCTTTTGGTATCAAAAGAGATGAGTCTTGATCTTTCTCCTGAATGCTAAGTAGTTCTCCTCCAACCGAATACTGGTTGGCAAGGCGTTCCATAGTCTGGGACCTTGGCCTGCAAATCTTCTATCTCCTTTGGATTTGTATCCGGCTTTCGGTATCTGCAGGAGATTTTGATTAGTGGATCGCAAGACGCGATTGGGGTTATGGGCTTTTATTTTTTCGCATAGATAATGGGGAGCATTCCCATGGATACATCTATGCGTTAGACAGAGTGCTTTAAAAGTAATTCTGTCTTTTACTGGTAACCAGTGAAGGACTCTCAGTGAAGGTGAGATGGACTCCCAAGGTTTTTTCCCAGTCACAAGTCTGGCGGCCGTATTTTGAACGACTTGTAGACGAGCGATTTGGTACTTGGGGAGTCCAAGGTAAAGGGCATTTGCATAGTCTAATCTTGAGTTTACAATTGTTCCCACCACGACCGCAATGTCATCTTTGGGAATAAAAGGAATAAGCCTACGTAGTAGACGCAGCAGATGGTGAGATCCGCTGACTACTGACCCTATTTGTGCGTCCATTGTCATGTAGGAGTCGAAAAAGACCCCGAGGCTTTTGACTTTGGCGCTAGGGGTGATGATTTTGCCCAGAATGGGCGGGGGGGTCCATGTTGTTGCAGGTTGATTCTTAAGTTTGGCGTGAAACAAAAGGAGTTCTGTTTTCGCTCCGTTGAGTTTTAGATAACTCTTTGTCACCCAGTCCTCTATCAAAGAGAGACATGTCTCTAGATTGAGGTGGTGATCCTTTTTATTGCAAATGCGGAAATACAGTTGCGTGTCGTCTGCATATGAGTGATAGAGCAGTTTTTGACTGCTGATGATCTCAAAAAGTGGACGAAGATAGATGTTGAACAACACCGGTGACAGAGGGGATCCTTGAGGGACTCCGCATGATACCGTGCGTTTTTCAGAAAAGAAAGGTCCTAACTTCACTATTTGCGATCTGTTTTCCAAAAAAGAGGAGAACCAAGATAAATTGCCTTCTGCGACTCTGGCTACTTCAGCTAGCCGGGTCAATAAAAGCTTGTGGTCTACTGTGTCGAAGGCTGCGCTCAGGTCTAACAGAACCAGAAGACAAGATTCTCCTTCGTTTGCAGCCTCGAGGGCGTCGTCCCATATCTTGAGCAATGCTGTTTCCGTCCCATGTCCGGGTCGGAAACCTGATTGAAATGGGTCGAGTAGTTTGTGGGTATCTAGATGCTGTTGCAGCTGTTTCACCACTGCTTTCTCCATAATCTTGGAGAAAGTGTTTAAGCTTGTTATAGGGCGGCGGTGGAGTGGATCCTTGGGGTCCAGGGTAGATTTCTTCAGGATGGGTCTAATTATACCCTCCTTCAACTGGGAGGGCACTATGCCCCCCATGAAAGATTGGTTAATAAGCTGCGTGATAGGAGGTGCCAGGATGTCAGCACATTCCTTCAGCAGTTTAGTGGGGATGATATCATTCGGCGCAGTGCTGTTACGCAGAGTACCGATGATATGTTTTGTGGCTTGGATAGTGATAGGTTCCAGCGTGAACTTACCTGGTTGGGGTGAATTACTACAGGTGTTGTGTAAATTATTACCGGGGGGGCTATGGGGGGAATTGTTTTGCTGAATGCTTTGCCGGATTCCCTCGATTTTATTAATGAAGTAATCCGATAATTCATTGCAAAATTCTTGTGTGTCCGAATTGGGGGCTTCAAGACAGCCTGGATTCATGGTCTGAGTGACCAGCTTGAAGAGTTCGCGGGGGCGGTTGAGGGCGCTGTTGATAGCCTCAGAAAAATAATTTTTCTTGGCTTTGAAGGTTTCTTTGTGATATTTCTTAGTTATTGCCTTGTAGATAGAGAGGTTCTCATCTGATGGGCTTCTCTTCCAGGCAGCTTCTGCCCTTCTGCGTTCTTGCTTCAGTAACGCCAGTTGGTTGTTGAACCAGCTGGAGTTTGTTTTCCGGATGTTGGTTTTACGTTTCGGCGCTATTAAGTCAGCTGACTGTAATAGGGCTGTGTTTATGGATTCCAATGTTTCTTCAGCCGTTTGGTGTGGCTGGCTTGTTTTTATTTTTTTACTTAATGCAGCTTTGAAGAATTCCGAGTGGAGCTTCTTCTGGCATCTAGTCCAGTGTGTAGTCACTGGATTTGATGTTTTTGTTAAGGGGGGGAAGTTGGAAAGAATGAATTTGATGGCATGGTGATCTGACCATGGCAACGGTTCATTTTCCAAGATTTTTATTTCCAGATTTTGTCTGAAAATGAGATCAAGTGTGTGACCTGAAGCATGTGTGGGCCCACATACTAGTTGCTGAAGCCCTAATCCTTCCAGGTGGTCGATGCAGGCGTCAGCAACGGGGTCTTGTGGGGAGTTGGCCCAGAGGTTGAAATCCCCGAGCAGCAAAAGGTGTTTGCTGTTAAGGGTATAGGTGGAGATAAAGTCCGTCAATAATGTGAGAAGCTGCGACTTGGGGCCGGGTGGCCTATAGCAGAGTAAAATCCGGACGGTCTCCTGGGAGTTTACTTGCAGTTGTAGAGTAAGGGTTTCCATGAATGGAAGAGGGTTTTGAAAGACTGGTTTTGTGATCGCCAGATGAATCTTATGGATCACCGCCAGTCCTCCTCCTCTTTGCCCTATTCTGTTTTCCGTAATAATACGATAATTTTCTGGCACCAATTCTCCTAGAATGGTGTTACAGTCGGCTGTGAGCCAGCTCTCTGTAATAAAGAGACAGTCTAAATCGTATTGCAGGATGAAGTCATGGATTTCTAGTCGGTGTTTTACTGCCGATCTAGTGTTAATCAAAGCACATGATATGTGCTTCGGTTGTGGCAAACGGCTGCGACTCTTGATAGTCGATCGTCGATCGGTTCTAAAGAGACGCTCAGCTTGCAGGGCTTTTTTGGTGATGGCTGGTAGTATTGCGGCAAATCGCCTCAGACCCCAGATGGTCTCTGCTGAGTATTGCAGATTTATCATGGTTGCCAAACACCGAGGGGGGGGGGGGGTGATGGGAGGATAGTCAAGGATTAGCCGAATCCTCTATCCTGACTTGATCCAGAAGAAGGCAAAAAACCCTGATCATGCTATGCCAATATGCAGTGGTAGGGAAAAAATTCCTTCCTGACCCCTCGAGAGGCGATCGGACGAACCCTGGATCAAGTATTACGGTGTCCACCAAGGGGGGGCTGGGGCTGGGTGTAGTAGGGATGGCCGCTGAACCAGCAGCAAAGTCCAAGCTGGTGAACTCCCAGATTGGGTGGATCGGTGCTGCTGTAGGGGCCAGGACGGATCGAGTGGGGGTAGGGGCTACTTTCTAGGGCTATGGGGGGGTATCTGGGCCGTTTCAGGAGTTTGGGAGAGCTTGGGATGGCGAGGAGCGGCGCGCCACTAGGCCGCAGTTGAAGCCGCGGCCTTTCCTAGTCACGGCTGCCGCGATTGCTTCCAGGCCGGCGCGGAGGGGTGAAAAACACCCGAAAACCACCCGAAAAGGTGCAACTGGCACCGGATGGGTGGCGGATGGGTGGCGGATAGGTTGCTAGAGTGGGGGAGATAGTGTGGGGGTACAGGAAAGGCGTTTATGGAGAGTTATGGCAAGGGGAGAGCCGAGGCATGGGGTGGGTAGCAGCGGCTATCCTGAAAAGGACGGCCGCCTGTATCCACAGTGGGTGGCTTACCTGCTGGTTGTGGGATGAGAAAAAGGAACCAGGGGGGTCAGGTAAAGCCGAGGGGAGCTGGATGGTGAGTCTCTGGAAAGACACGGAGCTGTGGAGAGCCTACCTAGCAGCCTGTCAGAATCACTGTCTGGTCTATCTGGTCCCTGGCGAGAGCAGACTCGAGCGGAAGGCCGGAGCGTCCTACTCTCCCACTGACTGACTGACTACACACAGACTGTTGTAACTCTATCACGAGCACTAATGGCACTTATACAATATTTCGGTTGACTTTCTGGATATGTCATTAATTTGGATAAATCAGTTTTGCTCCCTTTAGATAACGCTAGTTTGTCTATGTTAAGACAAGCTCCTCAGGTTAAAATTGTTACATCATTTAATAACTTGGGAATAATGATACACTCTAAGGTAGAAAATGATTTGATAGATAGTCTATTCCTGCTAAATTCCAACTTAAGAGCACGCTATGGACTTAGCTGCCATTATCGGTGGTGGGTCGAGCAAACCTTATAAAAATGATCTGGGCCCCTCAATTATTATATGTTTTTCACAACTCACCGATATGGATACCTCCCAAATGGTTAAAAAAAAAAATAGAATCAATATTCCGAAGGTTACTATGGAAAGGAAAAAATCCTAGGATTAAGTTATCAATTCTCCAGATAGAAAGGGATGGGGGTGGATTGGTGATACCTCAGCCCAGACTTTATTTCCTAGAATCCCAGCTTCAGAATTTTGCAGGCTGGGGAGTAGTGAACTGGGACGACCCTATACAGGCCCTATTGCTAAGTAACAGTTCTTATTATAACCTCCTGGCCCAGTTGGAATTTGGGGCCCTCGTCTATACCTGTAAGAGCCCAACAATGACACTCATAATTAGAGTTTGGAAGGAAATGAGGAGTATATTGAAATTTGAAGGTGCCTCAGAGTATTCACTACTTTGGGGGAATTGGCAATATAAAGAATTAGGTAAACTGGAGGGATTCCTAAGCTGGCGCTCTAAGGGACTTCAATACATAACACAGTTGTATTCACATATTGTTCTACGCTCCTTTTAGGATTTGCAATAATCTTTTCAATTACCTCATCATAGTTTTTTAAATATTTACAATTGCGGCAACATCACAGGCAGAAAACAGAAAAAGACAAGGCAGGTTTTATCTTTATCTTATCTTAAATGCAAATATTGTTAAATATAAAAGGGAGAGATGATGCAGGTTTTATCTTTAGATAGTTGGATATACACCATGTAACCATACACGAGTGTATAGTAAAATACGGACTTTCTAGGCGTAGTACAGTTAAAAATGGATTATTTATTACATACAAAAAAGAAAAAACAAAGGGGCAGATTCACAGAGAAATGGATTATCGTAGCGTATCAGAAATACACTACGCCGCCACTACGTATAAAAAAATAGACGAAAACGATTGCGACGCCCGCTCGTATGTTCGTGAATCCCCGTAAAAACACATTTGCATATCCCGACGCATCAAAACGACACGAACTCCTCCCAGCGGCCGCAAATAGATGGCAGCGTAGATCCGAAGGCTTACGAAGACGTAAGCCTCTCGGATCGAAGCCCGAAGCCGGCGTATCATGGTTTGAGGATTCAAACTAGTGATACGCCGCGCGAAATTTGAAATTACTCCTGTCTAACCCCAGTTAGACAGGCGTAATTGTTTTGTGAATCTGCCCCAAAGTATATATTAATTAAAACATGAACTGTCACAAAAAGGTTTTATCTTGAAATAAATGCCAGAATGTATTATTTGAGAGACAATAGCCACAAATAATGTGCAGTGGCCAAACAGTGCAGCTCCAGATGGCAGTGGGCATCCTCTGACATCTGAAGCTACATAGAAAAAGTTACACTATAACCATAGATGTGTGTGAACACAGCTCTAGGGATAGTCTCCCATCTCCATCTCCACCTCCACTAACACACTGACCAGGTGCTGGCCTTGTCCATCACAGATTCTAATGAGCAAAATGTGATTTTACTGGACCAGAATATTTTTTTTCTTTTTTTATCTTTTTTATCTTATTTTTTTTCCTTTTTTATCTTTTTATTTAGTTTAGATACTTATTTAGCACTGTCCATTTATGCACCGATTTACATGTACATTCACATCAGACCAGGTGCTGGCCTTGTCCATCACAGATTCTAATGAGCAAAGGGTGATTTTACTGGATTTGCGGCCAACCAGAATCATTTTTTTATTTTTTATCTTTTTTTTTATTTTTTATCTTTTTATTTAGTTTAGATACTTATTTAGCACTGTCCATTTATGCACCGATTTACATGTACATTCACATCAGTCCCTGCCCTTACAATCTAAGGTTCTTATCGCACTATCATATATACACATACTAGGGGCAATTTAGAAGGAGCCAGCATTTAACCTACCAGCATGTCTTTAGAATGTGGGACAAAACCAGAGTACCCGGAGGAAACCCATGCAGCCACAGGGAGAACATGCAAACTTTTTGTATTTTGTTAAAACACCACCCTCATCCTCTTTAAGGGCATATTGAAAGTGCTGTCTGCAAGTGTTCCTCTTCTTCTGCTAATCCTGCCATAGCCCATGGTGATATTTGGGGAAGTTTAGCTCAGTGGTGGTGAGAATTTTAATGTGTTGCGCCAGTCCAAACTTCGTTTTAAGGGCTTTCTGGCCCACCTTTACTGGAAAATGAAAAGCAAAATTCAAACAAAGATTCCCTCACAAGGTTTTTCCAACAACGATCAGCAACAGCAATAAAAAGACACTCTTTTCTCTATTATCTCTCTGCGGGTGATTGTGGACATAAAGGTCTAAGGTCTCCCAGCTGGGGGCCATAAGGCAATTTCTTTGGCATCTGGTTACCTTGTGCCACGATATAACTGTTAGTACCCACCGCGATTTCCAGGATGCTGCACAGTAACGGGGCACCTTCCTCTTAGCTCACACTTCAGGATCCTGCTAAGGACACCAGCAGCACATCAGGCTTTGGAACTCTCCTGGGCAAAGTAACGTCCTCTCTAGAGCTTTAGACTATTTATCACCTTTCTAGCCCCCTTCTGGACACTTCTCTATAGGGACTGGTTGGAGCATGATAATTATTCAGGCTAGATATTTGAATCTCCCTCCTTTTTTCCTGAAATCTCCATCCAGAGGCAGGGGGAGCAATCAAACTCCCAGCCCGTGAAACACTGACTAGACCAGAAAAAGCAATCACTGCTCTCTTGACTATAGGAACCAAAAACTAAATTTGCCTAGCATCCTACACTAGGAGGGTGCTACATCTTCTATAACCAAGGCTAGTCCACAAAGCTCTGCAGTGTTTATAAAAAATGCTCCCTAATTACTCCTATGTCCATTGTCCTAATAGCAGCTTTGCCAAATACCCCTTTCTGCGAGTTTGTGGCTTGTGCTACACCAGTGTCACATATTTACAGCGACCATTATTTTGCATAGAAGGCCATCCCTGCCCTCCACCAGCATGTTGAATGCCAAGCAGGAGGAGGCAGAGAAGAAATACATTGAGGAGGGCTGGGGTGATGGTGGTGAGGAAGAGGAGGTTGGGGCTCTTATCTTATCTTACCTTCTTCTTAAGCTAGTTCAGCAACTTATACAGTATTTTTTAATGAGGGTGTTGTTACCCCAACATTTTCATAATCTCCTGATTTAAAGACATTTTAAGCAGTTTATTTTTTTCTAGTTCATCAGATGATGGAATTACATAACTCAGCGGTTTCAACAAAGTAATGTAAATTTGACCCTAAAAAGACCAAATTGTCAATGTTACAACTCTTTTTTTTGTGCAAATTCCAAGGAAACTTAGTTAAGCCAAAATGCTTCTCTGAACAGAGAATGTGAAAAGGCTTTTTGTTAGGAAATTCAGATTCACTGGCATACAGAAAAACAAAACATGTTTTCTTTGGACCAGCTCTTAAGATTTTTGAACAGTTTGATCAATGATGAAAGGCAAAGACTAGTGCTAGTGTACACAACACGATCTTGAAGGGCGTGCAAGCCATTTATCAAAAAAAAATAAAAAATGTAATCTTTTTACCCAATCACCTACATAGGGCCAGATTCAGGTAGATGGGAGCATCTTTAATCTGGAGTAACGTTTCTCATTTACGTTACTCTGCCGAAAATTTAGGAGCAAGTGCTGTTATTCATGAAGCACTTGCTCCTAAAGTTGCGGCAGCGTAGCGAAAATGAGCTGGAGTATTTCAAATTGGGCGGGTAGGGGGCGTGTACTATTTAAACTAGGCGCGATCCCGCAGCGAACGTACTGCGCATGCGTCGACTGTCAATGCATCCCAGTGCGCATGCTCCAAATTCTGTCAGTGAACGTCAATGACGTCAAATCCCCATTAATGGACGTTTTACGCAAGCGACGCAAATTTATTTTTGTTCGACGCGATGACGACGGCTATACTTAACATAGGATACTCCACTAGGGGGCTGCTTTATCTTTACGCCGCGTATCGCTTACGGAAACGTCGGAAAGTCACTGCGTCGCGCCCGAATACGATCGTGAATTGCCGATTCCCGCTGATTAACATATTTTCGGCGTTAATCAGCGGGAACGCCCCCAGCGCCATTTTTTAAATTGCAGTTGCAATGCGACGGCGAAATTCAATTACGCCGCTCGTATCGGAACTCCATCCCGGCGTTTCTTGTTTTTTGACTAAAGAAAACAGAAACGCCGGCTCAAAGTGAGAGTTAGGCTGGAGTATCACTGATACTCCAGCCTAACTCTACCTGAATCTGGCCGATAGTGTATAAGGTTACACATATGAATAGGCAAATGTGAAAGAAAAGACTTTTTAATGTGTAAAAAAATTCTTAACTTAATACATCAATTAATGTCAGATTTTTGCACATTTCCACTGATCATGTACACAACTCTTTTTCAAGATGCTAATCCCATGAAAATCTGGTTTAGAAAAAGTGCATCCGGTGATGTGTAGAGATTACATTATCAAGCATATTAATAAAACAATACAGTATGCTCATTGTAGCAAATAACACAATCAATCATAGTTAACCTGTTCTAAAAAGCAAAATCTCATTTACAGTGGGGATCGAAAGTTTGGGCACCCTAGGTAAAAATGTGTATTAATGGCCATAACGAAGCCAAGGAAAGATGGAAAAATCTCCAAAAGACATCAAATTACAGATTAGACATTCTTATAATATGTCAAAAAAAGTTAGATTTTATTTCCATCATTTACACTTTTACAGCAAACAAAAAAATGGCGTCTGCAAAAGTTTGGGCACCCTGCAGACTTTATAGCATGAACTGCCCCCTTTGCAAAGCTGAGACCTGCCAGTGTCATGGATTGTTCTCAATCATCATCTGGGAAGACCAAATGATTTCAATGTCAAAGGTTTTAAATGCCCAGACTCATTTGACCTTGCCCCAACAATCAGCACCATGGGTTCTTCTATGCAGTTGTCTAGAAAACTGAAACTGAAAATAGTTGACGCTCACAAAGCTGGAGAAGACTATAAGAAAATAGCAAAGCAATTTCAGATGTCTATATCCTCTGTTCGGAATGTAATTAAGAAATGGCAGTTATCAGGAACAGTGGAAGTTAAAGCAAGATCTGGAAGACCAAGAAAAATATCAGACAGAAACAGCTCGCAGGATTGTGAGAAAAGCAATTCAAAACCCACGTTTGACTGCACGATCTCTCCAGAAAGATCTGGCAGACACTGGAGTTGTGGTACACTATTCCACTATAAAGAGATACTTGTACAAATATGGTCTTCATTTAAGATTCATCAGAAGAAAACCTCTTTACCTCACTACAAAAATCAGCGTTTGAACTTTGCAAATGAACATATAGACAAGCCTGATGCATTTTGGAAACAAGTTCGGTGGACCGATGAGGTTAAAATATAATATACAGTACGTTTGGAGAAGAAATGGCACAGAATTTAATGAAAAGAATCTCTGTCCAACTGTTAAGCATGGGGGTGGACCAATCATGCTTTGGGGTTGTATTGCAGCCAGTGGCACAGGAAACCTTTCACTAGTAGAAGGAAAAATGGATTTAATACAATTTCAGCAAATTTTGGATGGTAACTTGATGCCATCTGTGAAAAAGCTGAAGTTAAAGATAGGATGGCTTCTACAAATGGATAATGATCCTAAACACACCTCATAATCCATGGGGGTTACATCAAGAGGCGTAAACTGAAGGTTTTGCCATGGCCTTCACAATCTCCTGACCTCAACATAATTGAAAATCTATGGATAGACCTTAAAAAGAGCAGTGCGTGACAGACAGCCCAGAAATCTCAAAAAACTGGAAGACTTTTTTAAGGAAGAATGGGCAAAGAGACCTCAAACAAGAATTGAAAGACTCTTGGCTGGCTACAAAAAGCGTTTACAAGCTGTGATACTTGCCAAAGGGGGCAGTACAAGATATTAACTCTGCAGGGTGCTCAAACTTTTGCAGACGCCATTTTTTTGTTTTCTGTAATTTTGAAAGTGTAAATGATGGAAATAAAATCTAACTTTTTTTTGACATATTATAAGAATGTCTAATCTATAATTTGATGCCTTTTGGAGATTTTTCCATCTTTCCTTGGCTTCGTTATGCACATTAATACAAATTTTTACCTGGGGTTAAGACTAATTTTAAAGGCTTATATGGAAGTTATTGACATAAAAAGTGTATGGGGACCTGGCTACTGCCCCAGGGGACGTGTATCCACTGTATCCCCTGCAAAAAAAGTTTTTAAAACAACTGTTTTTTTCAGGAGCAGTGATTTTAATAATGCTTAAATTGTAGCAATAAAAATGAAATATTCCTTTAACCGCTTCAATACTAGGCTTTTATACCACCTCCATACCGGGCCTATTCTGACACTTCTCTCCTACATGTAATAATCATCATTCTTTTGCTAGAAAATTACACAGTACCCCCAAACATTATATATGTTTTTTTTAGCAGACACCCTAGGGAATAAAATGACGGTCATTCCAAAGTTTTATCTTGCACGGTATTTACGCAATTATTTTTCAAACGCTTTTTTTTGTAAAAAAAAAATTTTATGAATTAAAAAAATAACAAAACACTAAAGTTAGCCCAATTTTTTTGTATTATGTGAAAGATTATGTTACACCGAGTAAATAGAGACCCAACATGTCACGCTTTAATTATGCGCACACTCATGGAATGGCGCCAAACTTCGGTACTTAAAAATCTCCCTAGGCAACGCTTTATTTATTTTTTACAGGTTACAGTTTAGATTTACAGAGGAGATCTAGTGCTAGATTAGTTGCTGGCACTCTAACGCACGCGGCGATACCTCACATGTGTGGTTTAAACGGCGTTTACATATGTCGGCGGGACTTGCGTGTGCGTTCGCTTCTGCACGCGAGCTATCGGGGACAGGGGCGTTTTCATTTTTTTTTTATCTTTTATTATTTTTTTTTACTTATATTTTATTTATTTTTACACTTTTTTTCATTTTTTTTTTTTTTTTTCCACTTTTATTCCTATTACAAGGAATGTAAACATCCCTTGTAATAGGAAATGTGTGTGACAGGTCCTCTTTATGGAGAGATGTGGGGTCAATAAGACCTCACATCTCACCTCCAGGCTGGAAACCATGAGATCGGTGAAAAAAAATTCACCGATCTCATGAATGGTGACTTACAGCCGCAATCGCGGCTTTGTTTACATACGGGGACCCGGGCGTGACGTCATCAGATCGCGCCCGGGTCCTCCGACGGTCATAGAGATGACTGGTGACCATCTGGTCACCAGTCATCTCTATGCTTCCTGCCGCCGCCGACGATTCGTTCTCCGGGCTCCCGAAGGTACAGGTAAGCCCGGAGAAGCACCGGATGGCGGCGGGAGGGGGGGGATGTCCCCTCCCGCGGCCTGTAAGAACGATCAAGCGGCGGAACCGCCGCTATGATCGTTCTTACTTTGTGCAGAATCGCCGGCTGAAGAGATGGATATCTGGATGATGCCTCTGGCTGCAGGCATCGTCCAGATATTCGCCTGCAATACCCAGGCCGTCAATTGACGGCCACTTAGGATGGTAAATCCCATCCCAGGCCGTCAATTGTCTATGGCTGGGTATTGAAGTGGTTAAATATTGTGCCTGGGGGATCCCCCTAATCTGCCTGTAAAGTGATGCATCTGTCTGATGTGTTTTACAGTGCTACAGCAAAATTACATTTCTAAAGGAAAAGAATAATAATTTAAAATTGCTCATGGCTGTAATGCATTGCCGATTACTCTACTTTATTAGAGTAGAACAGCTGGTACTGGTACTCTTATAGGCAGTACCAGTGGGGAAGCTAGACATTATTCCACCTGGAGCAAAGAATCAGTTTTGTGCCCCCCCACCCCCTTATGGGACAAGAATAGGCAGAAGTGAGAAACTCCCAGGCCATAGCTGTTGAGTCAGCTGTCTGTCCCCTCCCCCATGCTCCTCTGTCGTCCCCCCTGCTCCTCTGGTCCTCCCCCTGCCTCCTTTTCCCCCCAGGTGAGCGCTGTGGAGGAGGGAGAGGAGGTGAGCACTGCAGAAAGAGAGAGACAGGGGAGCAGAGGGGGGCGGCGGTCCGCTGTCACTGAAGCCGGCCCACTGAGCCATCGGCCCACAGGAAACTCCCTGTAGTCTCAATGGCCAGTCCATCCCTGCTCACAGGCCAATGGCTGAGAGCACTAACCGGAGTGTTCTGGCGGGGGCACCCCACACAGCTGGGGAGATTGCTGTACTAACATCACATGGTCAGTTTTTTTTTTTCGTTTAGCCATGCTGGGTTGAATGAAGTTAAAGTTGGCTTTTACATAAAAAGGTCAAACTGGACCAGTGAGTTAACACTAAAAGTGGGAATGCACAAAGCTGACAGTTCATAAGGAGAGATGTTATTGCCTCTACCTGATTGGCATTGCCATTGGGGGGGGGGGGGGGGGGGGAATTAAGGACATGCTACGGGTCACTGCACAGATTGCACAGTGGAGTGAATTGTATTATGAAAAAGAGCGCATTGTAGAAGATTATGGATTTATTTTTTGGACAAAGTGTATTTGGTACATTGCTTTGTTTACTTTACTTTATTACTTTGTTCCTTTATGGCCTCATTTACACAAGCGCTGAGGCCCATACAACATGAATAGGTCATGTGGTTATGCATCTTATCTGCCAGGAGCTGTTTGCAGGCAGCCCATTTGAGGCTGCGTACACACGATTGGTCCAACCCGATGAGAATGGTCCGACGGACCGTTTTCATCAGGTCACCGCTGAAGTGGCCTGATGGTCTGATGTACGTACACACCATCAGTTCAAAAACCGATCGTGTCAGAACGCGGTGACGTAAAACACAACAACGTGCTGAAAAAACGAAGTTCAATGCTTCCAAGCATGCGTCGACTTGATTCTGAGCATGCGCGGGTTTTTGAACCGATGCTTTTGCGTACTAACGATTGGTTTGGACCGATGGTCAGGCATCCATCAGTCTGATTTTAAAGCAAGTTTTAAAACTTTGGTCCGAAGGACGACAGACCGATGGACCGTACACACGGTCGGTTTGGAACGATGAAACTGGACTTCAGGTTGGACCGATCGTGTGTACGCGGCCTAAGTGTATGAGGACGCAAGCAGGTGTACAAACACAGCCACTCACAGCCACTCATCCCAGTTTCACAGGTATGCAAGTGCTGATGAGTGGTCCCTAATGCACCCTGTCTCTGTTGCTACTGCATCCCCTTACACTTGCATAGGCTGCCTGTACACAGCACCTCAAGCTGCATAAACACATGGCCCATTCACAGCCTACAGGCCTCAGAACCCATGTGAATGCGCTCTATGGGCCAGATTCAGGAACACTTGCGCTGGAGTATTTCGATATGCGCCGCGTAACTGTGATGATGCGCCGTCGTTTCTATGTGCCCGTACCCACCAAACTAGATGCGCCCAATAACGGGTCATTTGCGACCGGCGGAACATTCCGACGCCAGAGTATCGTCAGCGCTTAATTTCGCTTGGCGCATCAGTCGCGCCTATTGATTTCCCCTGCAAATATGCAAATGAGGGATTTTTCCCAATTCACGAACGTATTAGCACCATACGCTGGCTACATGCGCCGCGCGTATCTCGTCCGTCCGGCGCAAAGTTATTTCTACAAAAGGCTGCTTTATCTTTACTCCAGACGGTCACAGGTCAGCAGGAGAGCAGCTACAGCAGCGTTACCGACGATAGGAGCTAGCTGAACAACCACACTTGCAAGGACAACACCTCTGTGTGCCAACATGCCAGGGGCAATTGTGGTCCTAGAACTACTGATGGGTCCCCCGGAACGAAGGAGGCGGGCACGTGAGAGGATATACCGCACACGTATGAGCCTCTTTGGCATGGGGGATGAGGAGGTGTATCGCCTCTTCAGATTCAGCCCTGATGCAATACTTGAACTAACCACAACCCTGCAGGATGACATCACCAGCAAGACACACCGCTCACAAGCAGTGCAGCCACTGGTGAAGGTCCTGGCATTACTTCATTTCCTTGCAAGTGGATCATTCCAGCGTACAAGTGGAGTGGTGGCTGGGATGTCACAATCCTCCGTGAGCAGATGTGTGCACCAGGTTGTCCCTGCAATCCTCAGACGCATGTCCAACCAGTTCATCAGACCCACCACTGAGGAGCTGCGGCTGAAGGCAATGACAGATTTCTACAGCATTGCCAGATTCCCACGCACTGTGGGGGCCATTGATTGCACACATGTGGCCCTACAGCCCCCCAGTGCCACAGAGCACATATACCGCAATCGGAAGCATTGGCATTCCATCAACGTACAGGTGATAGCTGATGCCCAACGCCTCATATGGCACGTCCGTGCCAAACACCCCGGGTCCAGCCATGACAGCTTCATATACAATCAGAGTCCCATCCCAGCAGAATTTAACCAGAACATGTATGGGGACAGCTGGCTGGTTGGTGAGTGACATGGGAGTCTGGCATGACTATCCCCTCCCGTGATGCACAACAAAAGTGGCACATGCATGACTAACATCCTCATGTCTTTTCCCTTACAGGTGACTCTGCATATGCACTGGGACCCCATCTAATGACTCCTTTCCGGAACCCCCAAACCAGAGGAGAGAGAAAATACAATGAAGCACACATCAAAACCCGTGCAGTGGTGGAGCAAACATTTGGGCTCCTGAAGTCCCGTTTCCGATGCCTGGATAAGTCCGGGGGGACCCTATTGTATTCCCCTACCTTTGTGTGTCAGATCATCGGTGCATGTTGTATTCTGCACAACTTTGCTATGAGAAAAGGCCTGCAGATTGACATGCGTGATGACCTGACCCCCGACCCACACAGTCCCCACCTGCCAGAGGAGACCCAGTCTGCTGATGGAAGAGCAGTCAGGAGGGTCCTCGCCGTAGGCATCTTTGGACACTAAACCAAAACATTAATAACACAGACAGTGCACGCGTGTACACCACTGATGTCCCTAGATCACACACACCACATGCACATCGCATTGGATTAGCCCAAGTCCAGCATGTAGGAGTTGGGAGCAGTAACGCCAGCGTCAAGGCCCCAATGATGTCACTGTCCGTTCATACACCTTTCACACATCATTCATACAGCCGTGGGGTTAACTTCACCACCACGGCCGAGGGTGACACCCCTTACTGTCAGGAGTGCCACCCCCTTACATTCACACACCATTCACACTGTCCCCTGCACTCCTGACCGTGTGCAGTAAAAAAAGAAATACAAAATCTCATAACCTGAGAAAATAAATAAACAAAAACTCATGACCTGAGTATGTCCAAAAAAATCAGATAAACCCCAAAAAATAAAAGCCTCATCGGGGATGCTGGGGGCTTCTTCTTGCCGCACCTCTCTGGCTCCTCAGCTGTCTGGATGGAGTGGGTGGGGGTGGGGGGGCATCTGGAGGTGGCTGATCCCCAGGTGGGCCACTCCTGGCAGGTGTGGCCTGCATGCCCTCCAAGGCCCTGGCTATCCGGCCGAGGTAAGAGTTTGTCTGGGCCTGCATCCGGAGCTGACGGGTGACCTGGTAATGCTGGGCCCGCCGACTCAGCCTCCCCTGGTCCCGGATGGCAGCACTGTTACCCTGGATGGCAGCAGTGTTGGCCTGGACGGCTGCAGTGAGTTGTGTAATATCCCCCTGCACCTCCCCCAAACTGGTGACCACTGCAGCGCAGTTGCAACTCACATCCTGCACTGCGTTGCTGATGTTGGCAACGGAGCCCAGGCTGTCAGCCACTTTCTCCAAATGGCCTACTATGGCCCCCATTTGTTCAGTCTGCCTGGCGTGATCCCTCGCCAACTGGTCCTGGACATCATCCGACACCCCCCTGGTCTTCTGGGTGGCCTTCCTGGGGCCAGAAGATGGTTGTCCCCGGGGGGAGGGAGTCGCCCTTGAGGGGCTTCCAAGGATGGGGGAGGGGATAACAGACGGCCCAGGAGAAGGGGAGGAGACCGACAAAACTAATGAAAAGTCCTGCTCTGCCACAGCAGGATCCTCCACAACCACCTCGGCAGGTGTGGTGTGGCCACTCTCCTCCACAACCTCTTCACCACCCAGTGGCTCGGGCACACGATGGCGTGGGGGGGATGGGGTTGAATGGACGCTGACTGATGATGTCCCAGCTCCGTCATCTGTGGATGACACAAAGCAGACACATGTTGGTGGTCCCACACACTTGGCACATGTACCCTCCCCCCCCCACATGCAACACACCAAATAGGGTATAAAAAACACTTACCTGTCCTGGAGACTTCCTCCATGGAGTCATAGCCTGGGACCCCCTCCACCTGCTCCCTCTCCAGGCAACGTGTGACCACCTCCTCCTCTGCGGTCAGGGTGACAGGACATGGGGGACCACCACCTGTGCCCCTCTCATGCCTCCTGATGGTGGCCACCTTGCCCCTCACCTTGCGCCGCAGGTCATTAATTTTCTTCTGAATGTCAGAAGCACTCCGGGTGGAGTACCCCAAGACATTCACCCTGGCAGCAATGGACTCCAGGATGCCCTGCTTCCTCTCCCGGCTGGTCTTCCGGCTTTTTTGGCCATGGAGCAAAGCATTCTCAGTCTCCATTGCAGAAATGATGACCGACACCTCCTGGGCGTTGAAATTTAGGTTCCTCCTCTCTCTGGGGGTAGCGGGAGCAGCCATCACCGAGCTAAAGTATCTTCCCTGGGGTGGGGGGAAACGGAAATACTTTTGCGCCGGAATGGCGTTTCCGCCAGCGCTTTTAAGCGCCCAGCGGAACGCATTGCGCTGACGTTTCCCGTGAAGTGGTGCCGACGGAAGTTGTGAGCATGCGCACAAGGGGGGCGAGTGGAGCCGCACTCACTGCGCATGCTCCGTGGATGATGCGCTGAACGTAAGCCTCTGCGCTGGGCTCCGCCCATCATTTACATATGATCACACCCACTTCCACTTGCGTCGGGTTACGCCAGCGCATTATCGTTACTCTGGCGCAAGTTTACGCGCAACTGCTATGTGAATAACAGTACTTGCGCTGAAAGGGTCTTCAGAGTAACGTAAATGAGATGCGTTACTCCAGAGCAAAGATGCTCTGCTCTACCTGAATCTGGCTGTATATGTTTTATTGGCTATTACAATTCATTTATCTTTTAGTATGATATATAGCACAGCTGCTATAGGTGACAGGGGTAGGATATTTATCATGGAGCTTTACAATAATTAGGAAAATAAAACCTGAACATAAATTTTAACTCTTCACATCTGAATTAAATCGAGTTATGATTTAAACCCTGGTCCCAAAGTTAAAAAATATATATAAACATAGATTTCTTTCTCTTTAAATGAAGAGATTTAAAATGTTCCTTATAATCGGAAAGCACTAAGTGGGTGTGATAATAATTGTATTTTAAATTAGCAGTACAATGAATTCCAGTGCATAGCAACCCTGGTAACTATGGTTGGGATTCAGTGCTTCTGCCTGCTTTGTTACTAAGAAAAGGCATTGCTGGTTTGATTGCACATTAGCAAAACACTTTAGTTTTGGCCCCTTGGATTTATTTGGCAACTGAAGAGCATTCAAAAGAATACTTCCTAGCAGGTTGCTAAAACAGAGAATTATTTTAAGGACCACTGCTCGTGTCTTGGGTTTCTCCAGGCTCTGCTCATGCCATTAGTGATGACTTCTCTGGTTCTTTTGCCTGGTTGTGAGTCAAAGATTAAAACTGACAGTTAAAGTGTATAACAGGGAATAAAAAAAATATAATAGTTTAGTATATCACTACAATACATGCAAATATCCCTAAATGTTGTCCCTTTGCAAATGCTAATTAAAGAAGAAATTATGGTTGATCATGTCCAGTTCCCCCCAAAATCTGTTTTATCCAATCCCTCACTCCCACCCCATTTAACTTCCATGGGGAAGTGTCTGTGCTATGTGCTGACAACATGGAATGGTAACAAAGTTTAGTGAGGCAAGATGAGGAGAGTGTCGTCCTGTAGCCACGATGAGACTGATGTCACTGGTGAGGTAAGACACCGCTCTGTGTCTCCTAGTCACCAACTGGGATTCTCTGTACCCTCCCACCTGGGGATGTCCGCTTTTTCCACTTCCCTGAGAACTGGGGAGAAGACACACACCTCTAGGAGGTGACATTGCCCAAACACCTGCCAACACTGACAGAAAAACATTCAGAAATTGCTAAAACAAAATGCCCCCTGGGTTTTTGTTGCGCGACCTCCCCCCCTAAAGCCCCCTGACCACTCCCTCCTCCCTGGATGCTATGCCTTTCCCATTACAGCACTCTATACTGCTCCTCCTCCGCAGGGCTGAAATCACATTCCTTTACAACACAGCTAGTCAGCCACGATCTGCACAGGGTGTATCTGCCTATTGCAAATACACCGCCATTCCGACCAAAGAATTTCACAGGTCAGAATGGCAAAGCCAGATACACCCTGTGAAGACTGACATACTGTGTGTAAAGGAATGCAATTTCAGCCCTGTGTAGTGTGGGGGAGGAGGAGCTGTATACAGTGCTGGGATGGGAAAGGAGCTCTGCCAAGTGACCTGCCAGGGGTCCCTGTCCTATGAGTCTCCAGTGGTGATCCTTGTTCTCTGATTTTCCAGCAGTATTCCTTGTCCTCTGATTGTCCTCTGATGTAAGGAACTCAAAACTCTTAGGCCACTTGGAGTATCTTGGCGTGCAGTGGGTGTATCTACATGCACAGTGGTAGTGGGGGGGGGGCCCAGGTCAACTTTTGCATCAGGACCCATGAGCTTCAAGCTATGCATCTGCTTGCAGGGATTGCTAATCCAGCTCTGCACTTTATCTGACGTCTGTCCTCTTCTGGTTCCTAAAAGGGCCCTTCCTGTCAATAGGAATTGTCCACTCACATCATACAGACATTGATTTTGAAATCCAGAAGAAGTACCTGTGCAGGAAGTCAGGGACAGTTGGGAGGTATGGTTTAGATGGGGGCTCACTTGAAGCAAAACGCCAGGTTTGATTTAACTGAAATAGTTTGTTTGAACCAAGCCAATCAAAATGAACTATTTATCTTACTAATAAATACATGGCTTCCTCTTGCTAAGGTGAAGATCATGATATCGTGCCGCCTCTCCATCGCCATTTAGAGCAACCCTCAGGGCCGTCTTTACCACAGGACAAAAAGGTGCAGTTATTGTTGTGGGGCCCAAGGCAGTTTTCCCTTGAGCCTGCACTGCATGCAAATCATTGATAAGTGGATTCAGGAGGGCCCAAGAAAATGTTTGCCCAGGATCCAATCAATAAAAAATACGGCCCTGGCAACCCTTGTATTCATTCATAAAATACAAACGTTCCTGTGAGTGGCTGAGCAGCGCTCAGCCCGATTAATTTTTGTTTTGGGAATAGGATGGAAAGTACTGCTGCTGAAACACAGTCCTGTATACTCTAGATTAGGGTGACCAGACATCCCCAGTTTCAGGGGACAGTCCCCTGATTGAGGACACTGTCCCTGGACCAAGTCTGTCCCTGGTTTTGTCCCCAGATTGGATTTTATAGGGGGCAGGGGCAATTTCAAAAACAGTCAGTGCAGAATAAAAAAAAAAAAATTTGAATTACACCCCCCGCTCCTCTGTGCCTACTAGCATACGGGGGTTGTATTTTTCCCAGTATCTGTGCCCCTTTCTGATGATCATGTGCTGGTCGGAGTGGAGGGAATATTTCTTCTGTTTCGGGCGCATGCCCATTTAGCCCCGCTCACATGTTCTTCTGCCTTGGCTCTAATCCTGGCCAGCCACCTGCCTATCTCCTTGCCCTCCCTGGCGGAGTGATCTTCCTCCGCTCCCCATCCAATAGTAGCCGGGGGCCCGGAGAGTGAGACTTGAGAGGATGTGAGGTGGGCGGCGACGGGCAGAGAGTCGCTGATTGCCGCTATTACTAGTAAAGAAAAAATATGTCCCCAGATTTAATTTTAAAAATCTGGTCACCTTACTCTAGATGATGCTACATATAGTACAGTTTTTACAGTGTTTTCATTGGGCACATATACTAGTGAAGGAAACAGTTAATTTGAACTAGCTTGGTCCAAAATAACTTTTTAAAATGCAGGGAAAAGTCAAATTTCAATCAGCCTTCTGGCTGAATAATAATAATAATAATAAAAACTGTCAGTGTATGGCCAGCTTTATATTTTGGAGTTGAGGTTAAAAAAAATATTTAAGTATTTATTAATGAATATATAAGTGGTAGGATTAAGTGGCAGAGCCAAACCAGCAAAAGATCTGTTTGCTCAAATCTATTTCTTAATTTGCAGCTCAGACAGAGAATGTTATTTCATGTGTCCTTACTTTACAGCCTGTGCACCTGACTGTATTTAGTGTTTGCTGGGAAAATACCGCAGCTTGTGCATAAAATTTTACATGGCTTGTCAAGCAATCACCCATGCTCTGTACATATTTTAATATTTTTGAAAGGAAATTAGATCCTCTATTCTGAATAAACATGAATAGCTCAAACTGTCCTTGTCACTTGGCATTACTAGAGGGTATTCTACTAAATGTATTGTTTGTCTTTTGGTGCGATTGCTTCATGGAGTGTAACAAAGTGGGAAAGAATAATGACAAAAGTAAAAATAGTAGCAAAAATAATATACGTTATATAAAAATACATTTTTTGACATGCTTTTCAAAAACAAGAGCACTTCTTCTAGGAGTAGATGCCTATGATCCAACACAGTAGTCTGTGTCTGCCGCCAACTATTCTCTTTATCCTGATGTCATCATGTCGTGCATACTTCTGGAGCCAGCATGAACCCTGTAGGCAGGTGCACCTTCTCCACTGCAGGTGGCGCTCAACCGCAGCTGCATTGCAGAGAGAAAGCTGAGAGGAACATGGTTCCTCTATGGTTTCCTGGATCACTGAGGGAGCTATCCAATTAGATGCTGCTGCTACATGTGACTCTGGTGGCCATCTTGGGTCAGACAGAGTCAACTTAAGATTCTGGCTCAGTGTACAGTTTGCGTGTGGGTAATGTAGGGCCAGGTTACTGACGTGGACAGTATCAGTGGTGGGGAGAGGTTTCAAATAAGCAGGGAAAGAGCAGGGACATGCTAACCTTCCTGGAAGCTTTCCTGTCTGGGCGAAGACCAAGAAGGCTGCATTCTATCCATCGAGACAGACACTTTCGGAGTATTGGAGACCCGAGTTTGACTACAATACAGCTTTGGTACTGCATCTGGACTCTGAGTGTTTACTGTCTGATGCACCCCACTGCATTTCCCAACAACCCTGCTGCTGGGCAGCCAAAAGGAAATGTCTAAAGCACCCAGACAGAGTGGTAGGCACCTGAAATAGGACCCTTCCACTCTGCAGTCTGGAAGATAGAAGACACAGGAGCAGAAGCATCATGACTATGGATTTTGCTGAAAAAAGGTCAATCCCTGGCTAGAGCAGAGCTTTAGAGCAGAGCTGTAAAGCACAACACTTTTTTTACTGTGTACCAGCCTCAACTTAGGAAGGTACTAGAGTAGGGGTTTTTGTTCTGTAGAGTAGGCAAATTTACGCAGACGGGCCTGGCTGCCAGCCAGGCCTGTATGTTTTGGGTTGTGAGGGCTGGAACTAGTTTAGAGTTAGCAGCTGACGACTCACAGGCAGCATCACTGAGACCTCCTGTTTTCTTCTAGAGGATTCTGGAAGGAGGGGAGGAGAGGTGGAGCTGTCTGGGGTGTTCTAAAGAGCCCTGACCAATCCTCAACCTGGATTGGCAGGGGGCAGGCCTCCTTAAATACCTAGAAGCCCAGCTGGGGAGGAGTTGTCTAGTACAAGAACTGGAGATGAAGTACTGGGCTGTCTGGCCCTTTGAGGGGGGGCCTTGGACCTGGGGCTTGTGTGCAGGATTGATTCCTTCAAGAAAACGTGAAGGTTCTGCACAGGAGGCACAAGAGGAGCAAGAGAAGACAGCAGGAGCTAGTATTGCTGGGCAAGTCTTCAGGGTGGACCCACTGATTCAAGCCAGGAGGGCTGGTGAGTGACATGTGCAGTCAGGAGGACTGGGGAGGCATGCCTGAAAGAACTTAGAGGAAACAGTCGGCGGTGGATGCATAGTCAGTAGTGAGGAATGCAATGTTATGGGCAGTGGAGTCGGGCAGCTGCAGCCATGAGGGCTGGCAGGGCCTGAAGAGGGCTGAATGGGAGCTGTAGATCATCAATAGGACAGCTAGCATTACTTTCTACTTATGCTACACAATAGGGGACCACGGTTCCTGCCTGCAAAGGACATTTGCTGAGGCCTGGCTGAGCCAGTGTCAGGCCTAACCTTACATGTGCTAGCTGGTCCTGAGGATTAAGAGTTGTACAGGAGGAAAGACGAGGAATAGTCTGCAAGCAAGGAAAGTACTGGAGGAGACTGAAGTTGTAACTTGTACAGAGAACTGTATATACTGTAGTTTTCCCAATTGATTGATATACAATCCAAGGGGCATGCCATATTTCCCTCACCCCATCCAAGTTAACCACTTGCGGCCCCGCATATCGTCAATTGACGGCAGCTTAGGGGATCTGAATATCCAAGCTGCCGTCAATTGACAGCATCGTTTTCTCCGGCCACTGGGGGGCGCGTCCCCGAGATGCCGATGTGCGTGCCTGACGGTCGCGATGTCCGCCAGGTACCCGCTGATCGGCAGTTTTAGAGCAGGGACGTGGAGCTCTGTGTGTAAACACAGAGCTCCATGTCCTGTCAGTGAGAGGAGACAGATGCTGTTTCTCTTGTACATAGGGAGACAGCATCGGTCACCTCCCCCAGTCACCCCCCTCCCCCCACACAGTTAGAACACACCCAGGACTCACATTTAACCCCTTCCTCACCCCCTAGTGTTAACCCCTTCACTGCCAGTCACATTTATACAGTAATTAGTGCGTTTTTATAGCACTGATCGCTGTATAAATGTGAATGGTCCCAAAAATGTGTCAAAAGTGTCCGATGTGTCCGTCGCAATATCGCAGTCCTGACAAAATTCGCAGATCGCCGTATTACTAGTAAAAAAAAAAAAAAATAACCTTTGCGCAAACCAATTACTATACGCTTATTGCGATTGTTTTTTTTTACCAAAAATATGTAGAATACATATCGGCCTAAACTGAGAACAATTTTTTTTTTTAAATTGGATTTTTATTATAGCAAAAAGTAAAAAATATTCTGTGTTTTTTTTTCAAAATTGTCGCTCTTTTTTGTTTATAGCGCAAAAAAAATAAAACGCAGAGGCAATCAAATACCACCAAAAGAAAGCTCTATTTGTGGGGAAAAAAAGGACGTCAATTTTGTTTGTAAGGCACATTGCACGACCGCGCAATTTTAATTTAAAGCGACGCAGTGCTGAAAGCTGAAATTTCGCCTGGGCAGGAAGGGGGTATATGTGCCCAGTAAGCAAGTGGTTTAATTCCCTCAATAAAATAAACAAAAACAAGCATATTGCCTCAAAGTGACTGAGGAGTGAATGCCAGGCTGGGCAGGGTGACAGGTGGACCAGAACACTCGGATCTTACGAAGGCACCGCTACAACTGCTTTGATTAAAATGGAGCAATGTTATATGTCTTTGGGCCAGATTCAGAAAGAAGATACGTCGGCGTATATCTCGAGATACGCCGCGTAACTTCTAAGATGCGCCGGTGTATCTTTTTTCTGTATTCAGAAAACAAGATTCACCGGAATTTAGCTAAGATACGAGCAGCGTAAGTCACTTACGCCGTCGTATCTTAGTTGCATATTTATGCTGGCCGCTAGGTGGCGCTTCCGTTGATTTACGCGTCGAATATGCAAATGAGCTAGATACGCCGATTCACAAACGTACTTGCACCTGGTCGTCGTATTTTACGTCGTTTGTGTAAGCGTAAGTCCGGCGTAAAGTTACCCCTGCTATATGAGGCATACGTAATGTATGGACAGCGTAGAATTTTCCGTAGTTTACGTCGTTTGCGTAAATCGTTCGCAAATAGAGCTTTGCGTTAGTTACGTTCACGTCATAACCAATGAGTATTTGCGGCGTAATTTGAAGCATGCACACTGGGATACGTCCACGGACGGCGCAATGCGACATTCCGAAAATACGTCAATTACGTGGGGTCGCGATTCATTTACATGGATCACACCCCCTACCTGCCTATTTTGAATTAGGCGCTCTTACGCCAGCCCATTTACGCTACGCCGCCGTAACTTTGGGCGCAACTTCTTTGTGAATACGGCACCTGCCTCTCAAAGTTACGTCGGCGTAGCGTAAACAAGATACGCTACGCCTGCACAAAGTTAGGCAGGCTATCTGAATCTAGCCCTTTGTCTCTAATGCCTCACTTCCACAGGTAAAGGAATTTAGTGGAATTATTTCCCACTGGGACCCCCAAAGGGGCCATTGGATATGAAATGAGTCCCCTTTACCTGTTCTGAGGCTGCTCACCCTGCATCCAGTCCCAGTAACACACAGACAAACTCAGGCTTCAGAGGGATATTGTCCCAAATGCGAGACAGTCTCTCCAAAAGCGGGACAGTTGGGAACTATCCATACCCCCTATTGGATGCTGAGCTTATTTAGATCTACTTTAAAAACTACGGCCCAGATTCAGGTACATCTGCGCATTATTGGACCGGCGTAGCGCACCGCCTTTACGTTAGACTTGCGCAATTTTGCCGCGTAATCACCCTATTCTCGTAGCTTTTGCGCAGGAAATTGCGCATACGTAACGTTTTTCCAGAGGCGTAAGGAGGAGTAATACAAATTGGGAAGGACGTGGGCGTGTTACATTGAAATGAGCCGTGACCCCATGCAAATGAAGGGCTGGCTGGCTCGCACATGCGCGCTTGAAGGAGACCATGGTCAGCTCCGCTGTGCGCATGCTCACAACTCGGGAGCGGCGCAATCAGTGAAATTGGAAATGGACTAGGGCAACTTTGTGAACTACGCAGACAGCATAAATAGACAGACACAAATGCACTTCCTTTGCAAAAGTACATCCCTTTGTATCCCTCCCTCTACAGCAAGGTGCTTTTGTTTGTTTGTGACGTGTCTTTGAGATATTTGGGGACTGTTTTGCAGAGTGATTTTTGTCTTTTATGTGTTTTCTTTGTTGTTATTTTGTTTAAATTATCTTTTTGCTGGGCATTTTTTTTTTTTGCTCGTCATTTATTTAATTTTTTTGGTTCTGTTTGTGTATGATTTTGGAATGTGGGGGTGATATTCCTGCGGGAAAAGGGGTGTCACCCTCATTTGTGGTGGAGAAGTGATCCCCAGGTCTGTGTGAATGGTGTATGAATGTACAGTGACATAATTGGAGCCGTGGCGTGGCGTTGCAGCTCACAAGTCCTGCATGGTGGACTGGTGCCAATCCAATGTGATGACGATGTGGTGTGTGTGTGCTAGGGACCACAGTGGTGTGCATGCATGCATTCTCATTGTGCCATGATTAATGTGTGTGTTTAACGTGCAAAGATGCATAATGTGAGCTGGCATGAGATGGGGTCATGAGATGGGGTACCAGTGCATATGCAGAGTCACCTTGAAGGGAAAAGACAGGAGGATGTTAGTCATGCATGTGCCACTTGTGAGGTGTGCATCACGGGAGGGGATAGTCATACCTGCCACCCATGTCACTCACCAACCAGCCAGCTGTCCCCATACATGTTCTGTTCGAAATCTGTGGGGATGGGGCTCTGATTGTATATGTAGCTGTCATGGGTGTCATGGGTGGTGCCATGTGTTGGGCTGCTGATGTCCTCCTGCAAGGTTGTGGTAATTCCAGGATGGCATGAGGGGTGAATCTGAAGATGCGAGACACTTTAGAATCACTCATGCCAAAGATGTCTATGCGTGTGTGATATATCAAGTGAAGAGTGAGGCGCTTGTATCAGATAAGAATATTGTATTAGATTAGATTAAATTGTAAATTTTATATAAGCAAATAAAAAAAAAAAAAAAACATCTCCCGTGCCCTCCTTAGTGCCATCCTCCGTGCCCTCCTCCTTCTTTGTTCATCTAAAGTCAGTAGTATAGCTATGTGCGACGATGCCCCTGGCATGTTGGCATACAGATTGTTGAGCAACACGTGTGACTGCTGAACTCCTCACTAACAGTGTTGCTTTATCTGACAAGTAGACTTTTTTTCTTTTTTTAGACCAGCTTTTATCAGCTCTAATTTTAGACAGGACATTTTGCTGTTGCGCACACTGCGTCGCCTGCGCTGCCCCAACGTTGTTTTGTGGATCCCCGTAAGTCCCTCATTAGCATATTTGACTAGCAAATCAATGGTGTGTCTATCGCACTTTTGCGCGGACGGATGCGCCAGTCTAACGAAATTACGCGGGACAAAAAAAAGACGATTTTTTGCGTATCTCGTTCTGGGGATGCCGCGCAACGAAACGCACGCGCACATTTCCTGTTGCGCAGGCGTAATCGCTCTGTGAGTCTGGGCCTACTGTTCGTAGGAAATGATCTATCAGTCGGATGAGAGTGATGATTAGCGCTGCTTTTAGTGATTTACAAGACTGGAATGGGCTTGTTGTTTACTATCTTTGATATAACTATTCTGAACTGACCATTTAGGAAGCAGATCCATATTTGCTTGTTCAAATCTAAAAAAAGTTTGCTTGGGGCTTTAACTGTTACCGTCCCTACAAATGAACGCCACACGCCATAGTACTGGTCCCCCTGCAGATCATAAAAATCATTATGGAATTATTTCTTTCCTTCCTCAGTTCTGGATTTCTTATTCTCCATAGCAGCAACATTTTAACAGTCATAGAAATAAACTGATTCACTCTGTGGCATGGATTCTTTCAGTTTGGATGTTTGTCACCCAGAAGGGAAAATGATGGTAATTTTCAAAACGGCTTTTGGAAAATCTGAGAAATCATACTTGTGATATTAGTTCAAAATCAAGTGACTTTTCATCTTTGCTACTGCATTTGGACTATTGATTTCATGTAGGATGAAACCTCCAAAGTAGGTGGGGAATATAGACTTTAGAATTTTTTTTCATATTGTGAAACAGGGGTGGACTGACAACTCATGGGGCCCCCGGGCAATAGAAGATTATGAGGCCCCCAGGCTTACAGATGGCCACCAAGCAGTACAGAGGCAGGGCAGCCAAAATCTCTGGATTTTCACATCAAAAGCATGTAGGTTTTGGACATATCAGGGACAGATGTAAAAAAAACACAGATTTTTACATACTGTCCCTGGTTTTAATGAGCCTGGCAACCCTGATGGGGCCCCCTAGTGGCATGCGGCTCTCGGGCAGTGCCCAAGTTCCTCAATGGTCAGTCCGCCCCTGTTGTGGAACAAGAAACTAAATGGGTCCTATGTGAAGCTTTCATTTGGTTCCATTAAGGTAACTTGGTAGCTACCTCCAATAATAGTGGTGTGCCAGACAATTGCAAGGCATATTATTTTAGTCGCAAAAAAAGATCTTACTCTCATAAGAAACTGTGTAGTTGGAAGCAATGAAAGAGTAGTCATTCTCAGCAGTATAAGGTAGAACCTGGATGTCACCTGTAACGGCACCCCAAATGGGACAGGGGTTAAAGCCGTTTAGGATATTCCACAAGGCAGCTACCGACACTCGACAATCGGGCAACCAAGACGCATAAGAATTCCCCCCCATTAACGAGACAAACTGCTCTGTTTGAGGTTCAACAGGAAATTACCCTTTATTGAGAAATATATATACAATTTAGGATACTGCAGTAACCAAATGAACAATGCCACAACTCCACCCACAACATCATACAATGGTTACCTAATGAGCCCCCCAATACACATCATCCTCAATACATCTCTTTACCAGACACACTGTCTCTGGGTCCTGACCAAATTTACATGAGCTAATTAACTACAGCTGATGACTCAGACACCTGACCTTTAGGCAGTCTACTAACTTACAATACACATTATCACGGTAGCATACTTAATTACCACAATAGACAATAGAATGTAATCACACCCCAACTCATCACAGCAAGCTTTATAGTACACAACAGCCAACACACAATATATATACAATATATACAATGTATATCGCATTAAATCTGACTAGCACAGATCATAGTGGGGTTCTCATTCACCTTGTGCCCCTATTAGAGACACAGGGTGATCTACACATACGAGGCTTTGGGGAAGCTGAAACAGTAGTATCTCATACTTTCTAAGAGCTTCTGGGTCCCACGGGCCATTCCGTTACATCACCTTACATAGTTACATAGTTAGTCAGGTTGAAAAAAGACACAAATTCATCTAGTTTAACCATAAAAAGAGGAAACAATAAATAAATCATACAATCCCATATACACAATCCTATACCCACAGTTGATCCAGAGGTAAAAAAAACAGCAAAGCATGATCCTATTTGCTAAAGCAGGGGGAATAAAATTAATTCCTGATCCCGCAAGAGGCAATTGGATTTTCCCTGGATCAACTTTACCTATAGATGTACCCAGTTATATTATGTACATTTAGGTAATCATCCAGGCCTTTTTTAAAGCAATTTACTGAGCTGGCCAGAACCAGCTTATGAGGGAGTCTATTCCACAACCAGCTCTTGAGGGAGTCTATTCCACCTTGTCTTTCAAAACATCAGAGTAGTTAAAGTGGAGGTCCAGCTGGGATTTTTTTTTAACCACTTAAGACCCGGACCATTATGCAGGTTAAGGACCTTGCCCCTTTTTGCGATTCCGCACTGCGTCGCTTTAACTGACAATTGCGTGGTAGAAATAAATAGAGCTTTCTTTTGGTGGTATTTGATCACCTCTGCAGTTTTTATTTTTTGCGCTATAAACAAAAATAGAGCGACAATTTAAAAAAAAAATTAAATATTTAAAAATTTTTGCTCTTCAGCTCCTGTGCCCAGCTGTGCCATTCTGCCAACGTATGTCGGAGTTAGGCGGGCCTTAAGTGGTTAATAAGCACACTTACCTGTCCAGCGTGCCCGCAATTTCAGCCGCTCAAGGCCGATCCATCCTCCGGATCGTGTGTCGGCACCACCATCCTCACTAAGGGAAACACTGCGGCTTCACTGCCCATTTCCTACTGCTCATGCGCGAGTTGTGTGGTGCTGTGTGAATGGGCGGCTGTCCTCTGGGAGTTACACAGTTCCCAGAAGACATCGTGCCCCATTTCCCAGGAGGACGATCACCGTGGACGAGGAAGTGGCAGATTAGGACAATCTGCCTATCAACAGCCATTTCTCATTTCTCAATTTATGAAGCCCTTTTGGCTATTTTTTTTTAGGGTGGACCTCCGCTTTAAAGTAGAACTATAGGCAAGACTTATTTTTTGTTTTCATTTTGGGTACGCAAGGGAGGGTTATAACCCCATCAGTTTTTTTTTGCCATCTGTGTCCCATTGCAGAGATTTCCCTTCACTGTCCCATAGCCACACAGGAAGTGAGAATAAAACCCTGCAAATTAAGGGAATTCCTTGGGGACCCCCAGGTCACCATAACCAGTGTCCCAATTGGAAGTTTCTGCCTCTATTACTGAGGACAACCCAAAATTTGGAATAATTTTTACTTTCACTTTCAATGATAATGGTAAACAGGACAAATAGAGAGGGTGAATCTCCTTAAGGCCGCGTACACACGATCGAACATGTCCGCTGAAACTGGTAGACCAGTTTCAGCGGACATGTTCGATCGTGTGTACGGCCTATCGGACCGTTTTCCAGTGGACAAAAATTTCCAAACATGCTTGAAAACATGTCTGCTGGAAACCTGTCTGTCGGGCAGGTTCGATGGTTAGTACACAAACCATCGGACCAAAATCCCCCCGCATGCACAGAATCAAGTCGACACATGCTTGGAAGCATTGAACTTTGTTTTTTCATCACGTCGTTGTGCTCTACATCACCGCGTTCTGGTCCGAAGGGATTTTGGTCCGATGGTGTGTACGCACATCAGACCAACAGACAATTCAGCCTGGTCCGATGAAAGCGGTCCGTCGGACATGTTTCCTCTGACATGTCTGATCGTGTGTACAGGGCCTCACAGGGGCACAGACATCAATAAAAATGGACAGGTGTTCTAACCCCTCTCAACTCTATCCAAAAAAAAAAAAAGGTATTGCCTTTAGTTATACTTTAAGAAAATACATTGGACTTGGTATCAGCTTCCTGCATTTTCAATACAGCAGAGCTCAGCTTGGGAGAGGAAGAAACAGCACAAGAAACCAATCAGCTGTGCTGCAGTACTACTTCTAATTAGAAACATCATAATAGAAGGAGAGATTAGAGTTATAGAGAGATGAATTCATCAATCTGCTGCATCTCCATTCACTGTCCATTTGCAGGCTTGGGAAGGGACAAGACCCTTTGGTGTTACTTTCTGGTAGCAAAGGAAATCTGGTCTCCTCCCCTACGAAGGGTGTAAAGCTCAGGACTGTATGAACAAACATACAAATCCAACAAATAATACTTCTCCCATATACTGTACAGTATAGACATATTGACCATATGCACTGTATATATATATATATATATATATATATATTTGGGGTGCCGAATATAATCGGCGCATCGATGCATCGTGATTCAGCCTTGCGTGATTCTGCATCGATGCAGAGAGCACCCAAATCACGATGTGAGCTGACGTCATTGTGGCTCCTTTCCCTTGTCACATTTATTGTAATGACCGCGAGGAGCCACGCTGTGCGCACATGTTGGCGGGGACATTTTAGGGCCAGGGCTGGAGCTGAAGAGATGCTCGGCTTGTCCATGCTGGCATTGCAACTGATGAGAGCGGCGGCTGGGCTTGTGGAGCACGGGGCTCCAGAGAGGAAAGCAGAGCCAAGACACCGGAAATGTTCAGGGCAGCCGCGGATTTCACAGCCAGGTATGACGGTGGAGGAGGCAGATGAGGGGGCCGCAGAGAGGACACTGAGGACGTGGAGGAGTCGGGTGGTCTGCGTTACCCCGCATCAGTAGGAAGATGCCCAGCCTGTCAGCTCACTCTGCTGTGATGGGCTGTGATCGGGATCCTGCTGGCTTTAATCCAGGGACATGGAGCTGATGAGTGCACACTGCACAGTACACCTTCTCCCGGGAGATCTCTGCACTGGCCTGGGAACATGCAGGTAAACGCCTCTGATTGGTCATGCTCCTGACAGCCTGGTCACATATTTGTGGTGTCACAGTCTACCGAGTAAGGGGGTGAGGGGACCCTGGGTGGCAAGGGAAGATGAAGAGGAACCCGGAGTGGCAGGGCGAGAAGAAGCAGACCCCTAAATGGTAGGGGGAGAAGGAGAGGACCCCTAGGTGGCTAAGGGAGAGGGCCCCTGGGTGGCCACCTGGAGAAGGAGAGGGCCCCTGGGTGTTTGGAGGAAGAGGAGAGGGCCCCCAAGGTGGTTGGGGGAGGAGAGGGCCCTGGTATAGTTGGTTGTATATTCACTGTATGCTAGCTGCTAACTAATCATACAGTGCCCACTTTATTTTGTTTTTTTTAATGCAGATATGACAACATGTTCCCCAGCTGGCTGTCAAACTGCCTAATGTCCTCTACAACCCATTCCTCCTACCTCAACTGCCACTGTCTCTCGTGCTCCTGATCACTATTACTAACCCCAGATCACTGAAACTCCACATCAGACTGACATGGCTCCTGGCCCATTCCTCTTTCACCTCCCTATTCAAACCAATGCCCACCACCCTCAAACCAACCCACCCACCTCCATTAATTTTCCAACCCCATTCCATGCAACCCTGAACAATCTGAGGTCCCATCCATTCTCATCTCTGGACCCCTCCATCCTTCAGTTCCTATCACACCTCCCTCCCAGACTCCTCTACTGAATAATATTCCTGGACTTTTCCAGCCTTCCATTCCTATTGATCAAATTCTTCAAACCTTTCTTGCTTATTCATGGGTTCCTCCTTCCCTATCCCCAGACTCTTTCATTCTCTATCCATGAATTTCACCATCTTTCAATTCTTATCCCTTGACCCCTCCATCCTTCAGTTCTTCTATCCCCGGATCCTTCCATCCTTTAGTTCCTATCTCCAGACTCCTCCATTCTGTTCATGGATTCCTCCTTCCCTATCCCCAGACTCCTCCATCCTTCCTTTCCTATTCATGGATTCCTCCATCATTCCTTACCTATTCATGGATTCTTCCTTCCTTCGTTTCCTATTCATGGATTTCTCCTTCCCTATCCCCAGACTCCTCCACCCTTGCATCCTTCAGTTCTCTTGACTGCTTGAATATGTTAATGAAAACAATTGGCAGTAGTCGTGATGCATGGTTTAGTTCCTATCTCCAAACTCCTCCATCCTTCCTTTCCTAGTTATGGATTCCTCCTTCCCTAACCCCAGACTCCTCCATCCTTCCTTTCCTATTCACGATGGATTCCCCCTTCCCTATCCCCAGACTCCTCCATCCTTTCTTTCCTATTCATGGATTCCTCCTTCCCTATCCTCAGATTCCTCCATCCTTCCTTTGCTATTCATGAATTCTTCCTTCATTCCTTTCCTATTCATGGATTCCTCCTTCCTTCTTTTCCAATTCATGGATTTCTCCTTCCCTATCCCCATACTCCTCCATCCTTCTATCCTTCAGTTCTCTTGACCACTGAAGATGCGCACCTCTAATATATATATATATATATATATATATATATATATATATATATATATATATATATATATATATATAATATATATACAGTATATACTATATACTGCATGTGCATAGTGTATATAATATATAAAATGCATCTCATCTGTTTGCCTAAAGTTCAACTTTAAGAATTCAAAGATAAATATTTGATGGAAAATAATAAAGTCAGCAACCACAGCCTAGAGACTAATTTATTTAGATATTTTAAAATGAGGAAAACATGAATCATTACTTTGTGGACTAGACTGCAACAAATTAGAAATTTCTCATTATCTATTTGACTAATGATGACACCATGAGTGTTTTGTAGACAAGCAAATAAAGCTAAACATACACATCTGATTCTGATTATTTTTGTCTAAGGAGTCTCAATGCAAGCATTTTAGAGAATATCAATTGCTGGGCAAGCAGACAGTGTCCTTTTTTCTTTTTTAAAGTAAATCAGTAATGTGTCACAAGAAAGCAAAGTCTCAGTAGCAGTAAGAACTGTTAGGCCACATACACACGATCAAATTTATCTGCTGGAAACGGTCCGACGGACCGTTTCAGCAGACAAATTCGATCGTGTGTACGGGCGGACAGACAGGTTTTTCCAGCAGACAAATTTTAAAGCATGCTTTAAAATCTGTCTGCTGGGAACCCGTCCGTCCGACATGTCTGCTGGTTAGTACACTAACCAGCGGACATATCTGCCCGCACGTGCGCCGAATGGATCCGATGCATGCGTGGAAGTTTTTTACTTCCTGGTGCGGTGACATGGCGGCGTCAACGTCACCGCACTGTCTGCAGGCGGGGATTTTGTTTTGATCGTGTGTACACGATCAAACCAATATATCCCAGCAGACAAATCCGATCAAATCGGTCTGTCAGACTGATTTTATCGAATTTATTTAGTTTGTGTGTACGCGGCCTTACAATATAGCAGGTACCCTATACTAGAATAGTTGTCAACTATGTAAAAAAAATTTATGGGACACTTCTTTGTCTGTAGGAGGAGTCTGATTATAATTAGGAGGTGGGGCATTCATTTGTAAGCGTTACGTAGTGGGGTGAGGAAAAATGCAAGGTGTGCCCAGGAAAAAATGAACATGGTTTAAACTAAATATTGGGTGTGGCTTAAAGGGGGTGTGTTTAGAGTCTGAGATGAAAGAGGGATGGAGGGAGAAGGAAGAGATGGATAGAGGGAGGGAGAGAGAAAAAAAGATGCAGCTTGCTACTTTCCACCAGAGGTGCAGCGCTCACTTGTCAACAGATGCAGCTTGCTACTTGTCACCAGTGATGCAGCGCTCACTTGTCACCAGATGCAGCTTGCTACTTTCCACCAGAGAGGCAGTGCTCACTTGTCACCAGATGCAGCTTGCTACTTGCAACCAGAAATGCAGCGCTCACTTGTTACCAAGATGCAGATTGCTACTTGCCACCAGAGATGCAGCAATCTCTTGTCACCAGATGCAGCTTGCTACTTGCCACCAGAGATGCAGCACTCACTTGTCACCAGATGCAGCTTGCTACTTGCCACCAGAGATGCAGCACTCACTTGTCACCAGATGCAGCTTGCTACTTGCCACCAAAGATGCAGCTTGCTACTTGCCACCAGATGCAGCTTGCTACTTGCCACCAGAGATGCAGCACTCACTTGTCACCAGATGCAATATGGTTACATTTAGTGAAGTTACAACATTTAGCAACTTATTGCTACACTTAGAGGTGCCTCTCTTCCCTTTAATACCCTGTAAAAAAATGCTTTGATATACAAGTGCTTTGGATTACAAGCATGTTTCTGGAACAAATTATGCTTGTAAATCAAGGTTTTACTGTACAAGGTCCCGCCTGGGCCTCAGCCCAGGAGACGAGACTTTCTATTACAGATGCCACCGAGTAAACAGGAGATTTTCCTGTATGTAATCTGATGGCACTGATTACTGGAAAGCGGGACGCGATTGCCCCGCAGGCCGGACTTTGGACATGCCTGGACTAGGGACTCTGGGTTTGCCATTGTGCTTGTTCAAAACAAATGGAAGTAGGGAGGAGAAGTCTCTTGTGTATATGTAGCAAGGAGGCAGAAAAAAAGTAGTCATTAAGTAGTGTAGTTGCAGGGCTGGTGCTAGGATTTTTGGCACCCTAGGCGAAACCACATTTTGCCGCCCCCCACTTTGGCTCTGCCCCTGACTCCACCCTCTTTGCCCTTGTAACACATGTGACTTGACACATACACTGACCAGGGTCATTGCGAGCCTATTTTGGCCCCAAGACCACTAACTTGGGGACGGGAGGAGAGGGGGCTCAAGAAAGAAGAGGGGTGAGAGAGAGGAGGGCTGAGAGAGAGGAGAAAGTGAGGCTGTGACTGGGCTGAGGAGAGTGGGAGCTCTCTGAGAAAGAGAGGCTTGAGAGAGTGGGAGCGAGAGAGAGGATGGCGAGAGAGTGGGAGCGAGAGAGAGAGAGGGCTGAGAGAGTGGGAGCGAGAGAGAGAGAGGGCTGAGAGAGTGGGAGCGAGAGAGAGAGAAGGCTGAGAGAGTGGGAGCGAGAGAGAGGGCTGAGAGAGAGAGAGAGGGGGGGAGGGAGGGCTGAGAGAGAGAGAGGGGGAGGGCTGAGAGAGAGAGAGGGGGAGGGAGGGCTGAGAGAGAGAGGGGGGAGAGAGAGAGAGAGAGAGGGAGGGCTGAGAGAGAGAGAGAGAGAGAGAGAGAGGGGGGGGAGGGAGGGCTGAGAGAGAGAGAGAGAGAGAGAGAGGGGGAGGGAGGGCTGAGAGAGAGAGAGGGGGAGGAAGGGCTGAGAGAGAGAGAGGGGAGGGAGGGCTGAGAGAGAGAGGGGAGGGAGGGCTGAGAGAGAGAGAGAGGGGGAGGGAGGGCAGAGAGAGAGAGGGGGGAGGGAGGGCAGAGAGAGAGAGAGGGGGGAGGGCAGAGAGAGAGAGAGAGGGGGAGGGGGCTGAGAGAGAGAGAGGGGGAGGGAGGGCTGAGAGAGAGAGAGAGGGGGAGGGAGGGCTGAGAGAGAGAGAGAGGGGAGGGGAGGGCGGGCTGAGAGAGAGAGAGGGGGGAGGGCTGAGAGAAAGGGGGGAGGGAGAGAGAGGGGAGGGAGGGCTAAGAGAGAGAGGGGAGGGCTGAGAGAGAGAGAGGGAGGGAGGGCTGAGAGAGAGAGAGAGAGGGAGGGCTGGAGAGAGAGAGAGGGGGGGGGAGAGAGAGAGGAGGGGAGAGAGGGCTGAGAGGAGAGAGAGGGGGAGGGAGGGCTGAGAGAGAGAGGGGGAGGGAGGGCTGAGAGAGAGAGGGGGAGGGAGGGCTGAGAGAGAGAGAGAGAGAGAGAGGGAGGGAGGGCTGAGAGAGAGAGAGGGGGGAGGGAGGGCTGAGGAGAGAGAGAGAGAGAGGGGGGAGGGAGGGCTGAGAGAGAGAGAGGAGGTGAGGGAGGGCTGAGAGAGAGAGAGAAGGGGGGAGGGAGGGCTGAGAGAGAGAGAGGGGGGGGGGGGAGGGAGGGCTGAGAGAGAGAGAGGGGGGGGGAGGAGGGCTGAGAGAGAGAGAGGGGGGGGAGGGAGGGCTGAGAGAGAGAGAGGGGGGGGAGGGGGAGGGAGGGCTGAGAGAGAGAGAGGGGGAGGGAGGGCTGAGAGAGAGAGAGGGGGAGGGAGGGCTGAGAGAGAAGGGGGAGGGCGGGCGGGGTGTGAGAGAGAAGGGGGAGGGAGGGAGGGCACAGAGAGAGAGCAGAGAGGGGGAGGGAGGGCTGAGAGAGAGAGAGGGGGGAGGGAGGGCTGAGAGAGAGAGAGGGGGAGGGAGGGCTGAGAGAGAAGGGAGGGGCTGAGAGAGAAGGGGCACGAGAGAGAGCAGAGAGGGGGAGGGAGGGCTGAGAGAGAGAGAGGGGGGAGGGAGGGCTGAGAGAGAGAGAGAGGGGGGGGGAGGGAGGGTGAGAGAGAGAGAGGGGGGAGGGAGGGCTGAGAGAGAGAGAGGGGGGAGGGAGGGCTGAGAGAGAGAGGGGGGGGGAGGGAGGGCTGAGAGAGAGAGAGGGGGGAGGGAGGGCTGAGAGAGAGAGAGGGGGGAGGGAGGGCTGAGAGAGAGAGGGGGGAGAGAGAGAGAGAGAGGGAGGGCTGAGAGAGAGCGAGAGAGAGAGGGGGAGGGAGGGCTGAGAGAGAGAGAGAGAGAGGGAGGGAGGGCTGAGAGAGAAGGGGCACGAGAGAGAGCAGAGAGGGGGAGGGAGGGCTGAGAGAGAGAGAGGGGGGAGGGAGGGCTGAGAGAGAGAGAGAGAGGGGGGAGGGAGGGCTGAGAGAGAGAGAGGGGGGAGGGGAGGGCTGAGAGAGAGAGAGGGGGGAGGGAGGGCTGAGAGAGAGAGAGGGGGGGGGGGAGGGCTGAGAGAGAGAGAGGGGGGAGGGAGGGCTGAGAGAGAGAGAGGGGGGGGAGGGAGGGGGCTGAGAGAGAGAGGGGGGAGAGAGAGAGAGAGAGAGAGGGAGGGCTGAAGAGAGAGAGAGAGCGAGAGAGAGAGGGGGAGGGAGGGCTGAGAGAGAGAGAGAGAGAGAGAGGAGAGAGGGGGAGGGAGGGCTGAGAGAGAGGAGAGGGGGAGGGAGGGCTGAGAGAGAGAGAGGGGAGGGAGGGCTGAGAGAGAGAGAGGGGAGGGAGGGCTGAGAGAGAGAGAGAGAGGGGGAGGGAGGGCTGAGAGAGAGAGAGAGGGGGAGGGAGGGCAGAGAGAGAGAGAGGGGGGAGGGCAGAGAGAGAGAGAGAGAGAGGGGGAGGGAGGGCTGAGAGAGAAAGAGGGGGAGGGCTGAGAGAGAGAGAGGGGGGAGGGCTGAGAGAAAGGGGGGGAGGGAGAGAGAGGGGGGAGGGAGGGCTAAGAGAGAGAGGGGAGGGCTGAGAGAGAGAGAGGGAGGCTGAGAGAGAGAGAGAGAGAGGGAGGGCTGAGAGAGAGAGGGAGGGAGGCGGGGGGGGGGGAGAGAGGGAGAGGGAGGGGGGGGGAGGGAGAGAGGGGGGGAGAGAGAGAGGGGGGGGGGGGGAGAGAGAGGGGGGGGAGGAGGGAGAGGGGGGGGGAGGGGAGAGAGGGCTGAGAGAGAGAGAGAGAGGGGGGAGGAGAGGGGGGGAGAGAGAGAGAGGGGAGGAGGGGAGGGAGGGCTGAGAGAGAGAGGGGGAGGGAGGGCTGAGAGAGAGAGGGGGGAGGGAGGGCTGAGAGAGAGAAGAGAGGGGGAGGGAGGGCTGAGAGAGAGAGAGGGGGAGGGAGGGCTGAGAGAGAGAGAGAGGGGAGGGAGGGCTGAGAGAGAGAGAGAGAGGGGTGAGGGAGGGCTGAGAGAGAGAGGGGGAGGGAGGGCTGAGAGAGAGAGAGGCGGGGAGGGAGGGCTGAGATGAGAGAGAGGGGGGAGGGAGGGCTGAGAGAGAGGGGGGGAGGGAGGGCTGAGAGAGAGGAGGGGGGGGGGAGGGCTGAGAGAGAGCGAGGGGGAGGGGGGCTGAGAGAGAAGGGGAGGAGGGAGGGCTGAGAGAGAAGGGAGGGGAGGAGAGAGCAGAGAGAGAGAGCAGAGAGAGAGCAGAGAGAGAGAGAGATAGAGAGAGGGGAGGAGGGCTGCTGAGAGAGAGAGAGAGAGAGAGAGAGAGGAGAGAGAAGGGGGGTAGGGCTGAGAGAGGGAGGGGAGGGTAGGGGGGTAGGGCTGAGAGAGGGGAGGGGGAGGGGAGGTAGGGCTGAGAGAGGGGGGGTAGGGCTGAGAGAGAGAGGGGATGGGGGGGAGGGTAGGGCAGAGAGAGGGGGGGTAGGGCTGAGAGAGAGGGGGTAGGGCTGAGAAAGAGAGGGGGGTAGGGCTGAGAGAGGGGAGGGGAGGGGGGGTAGGGCTGAGAGAGGGGAGGGGAGGGGAGGTAGGGCTGAGAGAGGGGGGTAGGGCTGAGAGAGAGAGGGGATGGGGGGGAGGTAGGGCAGAGAGAGGGGGGGTAGGGCAGAGAGAGGGGGGTAGGGCTGAGAGAGAGGGGGTAGGGCTGAGAAAGAGAGGGGGGGGTAGGGCTGAGAAAGAGAGGGGGGGTAGGTCTGAGAAAGAGGGGGGGTAGGGCTGAGAGAGAGGGGGGTAGGGCTGAGAGAGAGGGGGGGTAGGACTGAGAGAGAGGGGGGGTAGGGCTGAGAGAGAGAGGGGGAGTAGGGCTGAGAGAGGAGGGGAGGGGGCTGAAAGAGAAGGGAAGGGGGCTTAGAGAGAGGTGGGCTGAGAAAGAAGGGAGGGGGCTGAGAGTGGGGGGAGTTGGGGGAGATGAGACCCCTAGCCAGCAGTCCCAGTCTCTGCAGCCTTGTATGATGACAGTACTTTCCTGATGATCCGTCCGATTTCCGCGGCTCCCGCAGCAGCCTGTGCCTCCTGCCTGTCCTCTGTGACAGCTCCGTGCTCCAGCTCTGGGCCTCACATTAGAGCGCGGAGAGGAACTTGGAATACTCCATGCTCTGGAAGCATGGAGTACGCTGCACCCGCTTTCCTCCTGGGGGGAAACGAGGTCAAGGAGGACGAGGCGGGGCCACGGTGGAGCTCCTCCTTCTAGTCCCAGGCTTATCTGCGCTCAGGCGGCCCCCCGCTTTTCACTGCCATGTACCGATGGATGCCTCTCTTAGCCCACACTGACACCTCCCAAAGGTTGCTGCTGACAGCCGGGTAGAATTGAAAGTCGAGGCGCATTGACAAGCTCCGGGCGCCTTCTCCTCCCAGCAGAGAGTAGTGTAGCCAGCGGCGTGGTTGCGCTCTAGGCGGCAGTGCGCTCCTAGGCGGCTGCCTAACTTGCCTAGTGGTAGCGCCGGCCCTGTGTAGTTGTATGTTTTTATTTGTAGAGTAACAATTTAATTTGGTTTCACTTTAAACTGTGATCTGTCAAGTGTTAGTAGCAACAGGACAGGACAGGGTAAGTACTGAACTCAAGTGCTGTGTAAGTACTGAACTCTCCACATCTGTTACCTCTATGTGCTGCAGATGCTGGTTGATGACTATGGGGAAGTGGGTTGTGTGGGCCTTTGAAAACTAAGGTTGCAGATATTTGGGGGCAAGTGTGAGGGCATTTAGGTATTTTTAGCTGGGAGAAACCTGTGGAGGGCACTGTAATCACTAGTAGTGTTGAGCGGAATACGCCATATTCGATTTCGCGATATTGCGCGAATATATAGAAGAATATTCGCGAATATTCGCTAATATCGAATATTCGTGATATTTTATCCAAAAAAAATTTTGCTAAATTTCGCTAATGCGAAATTTCGCTAATGCGAAAATGATTGCGAAAATTCTCATAAACGGAGATCATTTCCTGTATTACTAAACTAATATGCACTAAACACTGAGGGCCAGATTCTCAGAGGCGTTACGACGGAGTATCTCAGATACCCCGTCGTATCGCCTTTTTTTTTGTCTCGTATCTATGCGAGTGATGCTTAGCATCACTTTTGCATAGATACGCTTCTACATCCGACAAGTGTAAAAGCATTACACTTTCGGATCGTAGGTGTAATGACAACTCCGGCCACTAGGTGGCCTTTACGTTGTTTTTTCATTTGCATATGCAAATGAAGTAGTACGCCGATTCTCGATCGCTTTTACGCCGCCCCGTCGTCGCGTACGTCGTTTTAGTTCGCGTAAGGTTACCCCAGCTTCTATGTGGAGTAACCTTACGAGGTCCCGTCGGATGCCGTCGTGTCCCGTCGGACGCCATGTTAAGTATGGCGTCGGGTCAGCGTCGGCTTTTTCCGTCGCTTACGTCGTTTTACTAACTCGTTCGCGAATAGGGACGTCGGTTTCAACGACGCTTCCCGACGTGAGCTGGAGCATGGGCACTGGGCTTTTTCCCCGGCCGGCGCATGCGCAGTTCGTTCGACGCGGGGGCGCGCTTAATTTAAATACAAGCCGCCCCATTTGAATTGCGCGGGTTTACGCTTGGCGATTTACGAGACGCCAACGCAAACTACGGAGCAAGTGCTTTGAGAATAAAGCACTTGCTCTAGCACGCAGCGGCGGCGTAGTGTAAATGGCTTACGCTACGCCGCCGAAAATATATGAGAATCTGGCCCTAGCTCTACACTAACTCTACTTAAAAGAAAGGAGAATAAGGGGGCAAAAGAAGGGCGGAGAAGATAATCGCGCAATATTCCTATTGCGCGATTATCTTCTCCGCCCTTCTTTTGCATCAGAGCCAATCAGAATAACTCGAATATTCCTTTTGCCGAATATTCGAGTTATTCTGATTGGCTCTGATGCAAAAGAAGGGGGGGAGAAGATAATCGCGCAATATTCCGTTTGCCGAATATTCGAGTTATTCTGATTGGCTCTGATGCAAAAGAAGGGCGCATCAGAGCCAATCAGAATAACTCAAATATTTGGCAAAAGGAATATTGCGCGATTATCTTCTCCGCCCTTCTTTTGCATCAGAGCCAAACAGAATAACTCAAATATTCGGCAAAAGGAATATCGCGCAATATTCCTTTTGCCGAATATTCAAGTTATTCTGATTGGCTCTGATGCAAAAGAAGGGCGGAGAAGATAATCGCGCAATATTCCGTTTGTCGAATATTCGAGTTATTCTGATTGGCTCTGATGCAAAAGAAGGGCCGAGTAGCTGATGCGATTTTTTATGTTGCCGAAAAGTCGCAATGCGAATTTTCGGCAACATAAAAGAATCGCATCAGCTACTCGGCCCAGGGTCTCTCTCTAATCATACCAGCAATGCTTTTAGACGTCGATGGAGATCACTAGGATGTGATCTGTTTTAAAAATAAATTTGAAAAAATACGAATATTCGCCATAGCGAATATTCGCCGCGATATTCGAGTTATTCGCGAATACTCGAATATGCAATATTCGTAGCGAATATTCGCAATGCGCATATTCGTGAGCAACACTAATCACTAGTACCTAGAGTGCAGCAAAATGCTTTGCGACCACTTTGTGAGACATTCAAATGGTAGTTAATTAGGGTGACCACGTGTCCTGGATTACCCGGGACAGTGCCGCATTTTGCAGGTCTGTCCCGGGCACATTCATTACAGGACAATACAATGTCCTGGAATGAAACTGACACAGACACCCCCGGGCCAATCTGATGCCTCCAAAAAAGCTGCCACATCACCACTTTACACACTGACAGTACCTGTCCTGGCCGGGAATGCCTGGAGGTGCACAATCCCGCCCCCTTCTTGTGATTGGAGAAATCATAAATCCTGCCTCTTGTGTCCAATCACTGTGCTGTGATTCGTTACAGCACAAGCTGATTTTTGGGAAGGGAGGGTGTCCCTGAATGGTAGTTTGGAAATGTGGTCATCCTATAATTAATAGGATAACCATGCATTATTTTTCTCTGGTTTTGGAGACAAGGGGCTCATGGGCACTAATGATATTACAGAGAGACCAATAAGAACTAGTTGGACAGCAGTCTAGCAGGTCTACTCTTTAGGCATAAGACACCAGGTCCATACACTTAGCAACCGGTAAAGGGGCCTAAACACAAACAGTCTAACAATTTGACCTCTGAGATCCATGTTTCTTGCCATTTCCTATGTGCCTAACAAGCAGACTAGCTGTTGAAAGGAAGAAGCTGTCCAGCAATAAGCCTCAGAGTCCCGGAGCTAGAGCGGAGCAAAGGGAGGAGAGACGGCATGACAGGGAGGCACAGCTCAGGGAGTCAGGGGTGTAGCGTAGGTTTGCTTTAAGGGGAGAGGAGTGGCCAGGGACAGGAGGGGCTGAGGTTAGATTGCCCGGGAAGGAGGAAGTGACGTAGCGTCACTCCTCAATTTTGCAGCAAGGAGAAGCGTTCCCACCCACCCTCCCTATGTGGTAGGCAGGATGAGGGGGTTGGCGGTTGTTAGGTCTCTGGAAGAGGAAAAAGGAAGGAAAGTTTAGGACAACGGTGTACCCATAGGTGGTATGGGGGTTACGGGTACCTTTCGGTCATCGACGGTTGACCAGGAAGGAGTTAACATGTAGGTCACTGCGGACAGGTGTATGGCCTCTGAGTCTGGGGCTTGCGACTAGGCCGAAGTTAAAATGGTTTATTGTCCCAGTGTCCAATTGGAGTTGTGGTCTCTCAGACCACCAGGATGTTGTAAAGTTTTTGTATAAAGTTATTTAAACGGTTATTTATGTTAATTATAGAATTTGTTAAATAAATATGGCCGTAAGGCCAATTTGTACTCCACAATGTTGTCAGTGGTTTATTTGGAATAGTGGGAGGTGGGGTAGGTTAGTCAAGAGGTGGTCACTAATCTGAGGATCGGGCCTTAACATGTCATGAGTTCACCACTGCTGCTAAAATTTGACATTTGTATCATGCTTAGTCACAGGCAGGCAACTCATAGTCAGGTTTTATTTTCAAAGAACAAGTGGCACATTAGGCATTATGTAAAACAACTGCAGTCAAACCCTGACAGGTTCTCTTTATCGCTATTATAAACCATAAACCATGAAGCACGGAGCTCTTTACCATGCATTCAGTGCCCCATCTACTTATGTGTTTTTCTCTCTGGCCATCTGTTCCTAATTTGTCTCTGCAATGACTGACATACAATCCCTCCAGCTCTGTTCAGAAAAAGTTGGATATACGTTACCATTCCATACCCAGTGCTGTTTCTTGATGTCTCTTTTTTTTTCACTTTAACTTTTATGCATTTTTTTTCCACACAATCCCCCCCCCCCCCCCTTCCTTGTTTAATAGTTATTTTCCTGCAGCTACAGGTAATTTGCTGACAGATGACATAACAAGCTTGGAAAAAAGGAAAGAAAGAAAGTCATTATACGTCCCAAGGAGTATGGAATTGCTGGGGCTTAACTGCTTTAAGGAGAAACAGTGAAAAATGTGACATGCCAAACCTGAGCAACAAAAGAAATATAGGCTGTAATATATGGCTTGGTGAACCAATTGATATTGGGATTTCTAGAACTAAGACTAGCAGCAAGCTCAGTTGTGTGTAAGTTAACAGAAAATTCCAAGAAAAAAAATAATATATGAACTATAAAACCAATGAATTAAAAGTAAAAAAGAGGATTACCTACGCAGTGCTTTATAATGTTGGAGCTGCAGTATTTTAAACAGCCTACAGTAGACAATTTCCCACATTTTTGAGTTCTGGGCTGTTAACTAGCCATTACTCACAAGGCATTTCTATCCAGAAGTAAACTTGACTAACAACATCTAGGCCAGTGATGGCGAACCCGAGTGCCCAAACTGCAACAGGTGTACAGAGTGGCGTACAGAGGTCTGAAGAAGAAGCTGTTGCTTCGAAACGCATTACCGCCCACTCCACGACAGCATGTCTAAGGCCTCGTACACACGATCAAATCTGTCTGCTGGAAACGGTCTGCTAGACCGTCCCAGCAGACAGATTCGATCGTGTGTACGGCCGAGCCGACGGATTTGGCCACCCGACAGATTTCAAAGCATGCTTTGAAATCTATCGGGTGGGAATCCGTCCGCCCGACATGTCTGCTGGTTAGTACACTTACCAGCAGACATGTCGTCCCGCACTGCCGCCGAATGGATTCGGCGCATGCGCGGAAGTGTTTTACTTCCTGGTGCGGTGACGTGGCGGCGTCAACATCACCGCCACGTCACCGACACGTCAGCGCGCCGTCTGCTGGCGGGGATTTTGGTTTGCTCGTGTGTACACGCAAGCAAACCAAAATCCTATCAGACAGATTTGTTCAAATCGGTCGGTCCGACCGATTTGAACAAATAGATTGCCTCGTGTGTACGAGGCCTTACACGTACTCTGTCTGACATTACGTCTGGCCCGACACTATCTTGTGCTCCACTCTGGTTTTCGGCGGCGTCAGACCGCTTTCTATCTCCATTCAGGAATACAGTCAGTGTCTGAGGCTTCTACGGCATCAGAACAATTTGGAGAGGCTTCAAGACAGACGTTGTTTTCATATATACCACGCTTGTATTACACATCTGATCTTGTGAGTTGCTAATTGTAGTTTTTTATTAAATCATTGGATTTAAATGCTGCATTTAGTCTGGCGCCCCTTTGTTCTATGTACTGAGTGGGGTGTCAGAGGCCATGTGACCGCGTCCAGAGGGGGGTGGAGGACAGAACTCCTCTTACCCCACCAAATGTCCAACCTCCGGGAGGAGATCACACACCATCTGCTACACTAATTGCCCCTCTAGCAGTCCCTGCCCTCCCTAGCCGGTGCAGCGCCCCCTCACCCGTGCTCCTCACTTTGAGCCCCCAGTAATCCTCATCCTAGATGTGCAGTACAAACTGTATGTTGCTGCAGCTACATACAGCACTGTGTTGTGGGTTCGAGCAGAGTGCAGACACTTCCTGTCTCTTACCTGGAACACAAAAGAGCCTACCGCAGTGGCGCTCAGCTGCTCAGAGCAAGCAATGTATACTATCAATATATACAAATTGGCTGAGTCACAGGTTGTGACATCATCAGCCCACCTCCTTGACTCAACCAATCAGAGGAAGCTTGGTATTCATTGAGAGAATACATTGCTTGCTCTGAGCGGCTGGATGCCACTGCAGTAGACTCTTCTGTGTTTCGGGCAGTGGTGTCTGGTGCAATATATTTCAGAGGGGGGTGTCAAACTAACGCTAGCCAACCGCCCATGGGGGGAGACAGATGAGTTAGCCGCAGGCACCCCCCCTCCGTGGAATACAGACAGCGGATGGGAAGGCAGCGATTGGTGCAAGCACCCACCCATGGGAGATGGATAGGGATGGGAAGGTGGCAAGCACACCCCGGCGTTAGACCAACTGACCTTAGGAGGTAGGGGAAAGGAAGAGCCAGGCCATTGTTTCTCCTCCCAGGCTGAACAGGAAGTGTGTCCTGAGACACGATTTGCCAGGGAGTCTTAAGACACAGTTACACTTTGTCTGGATAATTCTGGCTAGAACTGATCTTCATGGAAGAATTATGGCCATAAAGCCTTACATCTGATTGAAAAAACAAGGCTAAGCAACTCAACTATGCATGCAAACATAGAAAATGGGGTGAAGAAAATAGCAGCAGGTGCTCTGGACTGATGAGTTAAAAGTTGAAATGGGTTGAAATATTTGGCTGTAGCAGGAGGCAGTTGGTTTTCTGAAGGGCTGGAGAGTGGTACAATGATAGGTGTCTGGAAGCAACAGTGAAGCATGGTGGAGGTTCCTTGCAAGTTTGAGGCTGCATTTCTGTCCTCAATGCTGAGAAATACAGGCAGATATTATCCATCATGCCATACCGTCAGGAAAGTGCGTGATTGGCCCCAAATTTATTCTGCAGCAGGACAACGATCCCAAACATGCAGCCAATCTCATTAAGAACTATCTTTAGCGTAAGGAAGAAAAACAGTCCTGGAAGTGATGGTATGTCCCCCACAGAGCCCTGATCCCAAAATCATTGAGTCTTTCTGGGATTACATGAAGAGACAGAAGGATTTGAGGCAGCCTACTTTAACAGAACATCTGTAGTTAGTTCTCCAAGATGTTTGGAACAACCTACCTGCAGAGTTTCTTCAAAACCTGTGTGTACCTATAAGAATTGATGCTGTTTTGAAGGCAAAGGATTGTCACACCAAGTATTGATTTGATTTGGATTTTTTTTCTGGTCATTTACTCTCCATTTTGTTAATTGACAAAAATAATTTTATAACACTTCTATTTCTGAAAGCATTCTTAATTGACATTTTTTTTTACACCTGCCTAAATCTTTTGCACAGTAGTGTATATACAACTAGTCTATCCCTGTAAAGAAAGAGGTATTATACCTATTTACCTGATGGTATGTGTCTTCTCTCTTAATTTTGTTTCTGCAGCCTCTTTCAGACTCTTCTGCATTGAACAGGAATATTGGATGCCTGTGTCCCCTTTGGTTACTTCCTGTGGTCCTTACATCGCTACAGGACACAGTAATGTAGGGGTCAGTGGAAGAAACCACAACACGTGGCAGGGGACACAGACATCTGACACTACCAGAGAGGTTGAATTCTGAAGAGTCTGGTGGAGGCTGCAACACCTAATGGAGCAAATCCAAGTGGATACACGGTTACCGTAGAGTAAAATATATCTGCTTTTGCAGCCAATAAGCTTTGATGACAACAGTGTTGCCTCAAAGTGGTCTTAATAAATTAGAACTTATAACTTACAATTACATTTCCCATTTAATTCTGACCATAATTTGATGTGCAAGGTGAGCCATACACGGAGCGAATTTCAATTCGCAAATTTTTCCCATTACCACAAACAGTGGTGATGCAGGATTGACTCTTGCTGGGCCATTGTCTTCTCCCGGCGGGGGAAGTCGCCCCTGCCAGGAGAAGACAGTGATTATTGCCAGCAGCTATAGAAGCCACTATTGATAATTGCAGGTAAAAACTGGCATGCTGGTTGTACCCAAGTTGATCGATCTTTAAACTTGGTACATTCAGCCAACCCATACACAATTCGAACTGTGTATGGTCTGCCTAAGTATAACAACATTGTAAAGGTTGTTTATTGCTCATTAGTTTGCCCCCCCCCCCATTCTCCTTACTAGGACTTGGGCATTGCATTTTAAGACCAGTGGACATACTCTAAGCAGTTCTAGAGGGAAGCATGGTAAGGTAAGTGATATGCAAATCCGGAGGTCCTAAGACACTTAAGATCTTAATGAAAGGTACAGTACATGTAAGCAGAGATCTTTGCTTTCCATTAACTCTTATTGTCAGCCTTGAATACTTTTTAGAAGTGTCAAGTTTGCTTTTCATATACTTATAAATGCTGGGAATTTTAAGAATATACCACACAAGCTCTTTCTTAGTCATGAGATAAGGTGCCCATTCTGTCTCAAGCAGCACTCTAGTTAACTTTCACAAAGGCAACAAGAGCTGAACAATAATGAGACAGGCTGTGCTATGCCTGTGCCATAGATACCATTATAGAGCTGCTATAGTTTAAATTTCCCATTGAAATCTTCCCCCCTGCCACAGCTAAATAGTAAAAAGAAATAACAGCAGTTTAATTACCAGTATATAGGGTGCCTTTGCTATACTGCCATGGAAATTTAATAAAGAGACACAAAGGTAAGATGACCACGTGTCCCAGATTGCCCGGAACAGTCCCGCATATTGCAGGTCTGTCCCGGGCACATTCATTCCAGGACAATAAAGTGCCCCGGAATGAAACTGGCACAGACACCCCCCAGGCAAATCTGATGCCCCCAAAAAAGGCCGCCGCATCACTGCTTTACTTACTGACAGTACTTGTCCTGGCCGGGAGTGCCTGGAGAAGCACAATCCTGCCCCCTTGCGAGTGATTGGAGAAATCATAAATCCCGCCTCTTGTGTCCAATCACTGTGCTGTGATTCGTTACAACACAAGCTGATTTTTGGGAAGGGAGGGTGTCCCTGAATGGTAATTTGGAAATGTGGTCACCCTACACAAAGGGTATTTGCCACAGGCCCACCAAGACAAAGAGGCCTTAAAGATACTTTAAAGGAATGGAAGTTGCATTTGGATAGTGTAATAGAGAACATAAGTCTAGGATCTCTGGGATTCCAGGGGACCAGTGGTTTAAAGAATAAAGAACTTGCTTTCAAGTTGGAGGCTGCAGAGGATTAATAAATTACAACATACAGTACTTGCAGGTTGCACTGCAAACCCATCGGATCATACCTAAGCTACTTACCTTCATACTTGTCTTTTGCATAGGAAACTCCTAATCTTAACCTACGCATATTACAAGGAGGCAAAGGGGTAGGTTGGGAATGATTTCAGGTATGACGCATGAACCCATGAGAATGCAGTAGTCAGATGAGCATGTTTTAAGTGTCAGTGTATAATATACACTATATTACAAAAAGTATCGGGACACCTGTCTTTACACGCCTTAGTCTGTAGGGTTCAATATTGAGTTGACCCACTGTTTGCAGCTATAACGGCTTCAATGTTTGACCATTCTTCCAGAAGAACATTTGTGAGGTCAGGGACTGATTTTGGAGAATAAAACCTGGCTCACAGTCTCAGCACTAATTCATCCCAAAGCTGTTCTATCGGGTTGAGATCAGGACTCTGAGCAGGCCAGTCAGGCCAGGCCTACATCCCAAACTTGCTCATCTATGTATTTATGGACCTTGCTTTGTGCACTGGTGTGCAGTCATGATGTTTGAACAGGAAGAGCTCATCCCCAAACTGTTCCCACAAAGTTTGGAGCATGAAATTATCCAAAATGTCTTGATATCATGACGCCTTAAGAGTTCCCTTCACTGGAACTAAGGGGCCAAGCCCGACCCCTGAAACACAACCCCACACCATAATCCCCTCTCCTTCAAATTATTTGGACCAGTGTACAAAAGCAAGGTCCATAAATACATGGATAAGTGAGTTTAGGGTAGAGGAACCTGACTGGCCTGTACAGAGACCTCAACCCAATAGAACGGATTTGAGATTAATTAGAGCTAATACTGCAAGCCAGACCTTCTCCTCCAAGATTAGTGTATGACCTCACAAATGTGCTTCTGGAAGAATGGTCAAACATTCCCATAGACACACTCCTGAACCTTGTGGCCTTACCAGAAGAGTTGAAGCTGTTACTGCTGCAAAGGGTGGGCCAACTCAATATTTAACGCTAAGGACTAAGAATGGGATGCCATTAAAGTTCATGTGCGTGTAAAGCTGTCACCCATTAGCGCCCATCATCCAGCTGGTCGAGGCTCATAGGAGAACGATGCTGACAACAGTGCCCATGATGTATTCTTCATCAAGGACTGCTAACTAATGCTGTAGGAATAAGAGTCTACAATATCATGGGACTTTACCAAAGACAGCTAAAAAAAAAAGCTTAAAGAGGAGTTTGGCCTGGGGTGAAAAAATGTAAAGTAATTTTAATATATGGACACTTACCTGTCCAGGGAGCCCACGATGTCGGCACCCAAGCCATTTTTTTAGATCAATTCCCAGGTGCTTCCCCTGCCATTCAAGGTAAGGGGAACCTTCAGAGAAGCCTTTCGGCTTTACAGCCGGTTCCCTACTGTGCATGCATGAAGCACGCCGTGCTTTCTAACTTGCGGAAGAAGGATTAGGGGGGCCGAATATCCGAGGGACGTGCCGAGGTGCTGTCTCCCGGAAGTATGGAAGGGTACCTGTCAAACAGAGGTACCTGTTTCTCCGTCCCCCCTGAAAGGCCAAAATGTGTCACTGGAGGGGGGGGGGGGGGGAGCAGATAAGAGGAGGTTCCATTTTTGGGTGGAACTCTGCTTTAAGTTTATTTATTTTATAGATAAGTTTTAATTTATGTAAGTTAGAGTACAGCTTCTATAAATGGAGGAGAGGGTGGAAAGGACTCTTGCTAAGTGCTTGTAATGGGTCCCTCAGCTCTATCAACCCTGCTGCACTGAAAGATTACAGCTGTGGAATTTTGATAGGGAAGGGAGCAGGGGGGGGGGGGGGGGGGGAAGCAGAGAGCTTTAGATTTCAACTCAAGCAGAAGTGACACTTCAGATTAAAGTAATTCTAAATTCTAATGCATTTTACGTATTAAGGTAAAAAACCTTTTGTACCTCTATGGTAGTTCTGTACCTTTATGTTGCAATAGACAATATGTCTGCCTTAGGCCGCGTACACACAATCGGTCAAAACCGATGAAAACGGACTGAAGGTCCATTTCATCGGTCCAAACCGGTCAGTTATCCTTCGTTCCAAAAAAAAGAGAACTTGCTTTAAAATTTAACCAATGGACGCCTAACCGATAGGTCAAAACCGATCGTTAGTATGCAAGAGCATTGTTTTAAAAAAAAAACTCAGAATCAAGTCGACGCATGCTTGGAAGTATTGAACTTCATTTTTTTCAGCACGTCATTGTGTTTTACATCACCGCGTTCTGGTACGATAGATTTTTTAACCGATGGTGTGTAGGCACATTAGACCATCAGTCAGCTTCATCGGACCGTTTTCATCGGTTGGACTGATCGTGTGTACGTGGCCTTATGCCACGTACACACACTCTCGTTTTTTGTGATGAAATAAAACAAAGTTTATAAATACGTTGTAACGGTCACCACCCTTTACGACCTTCCATCCACCCACGACAAGCTTATCTGACACACTGTGACAATCCTGCATACATGATCCATTCCATTTCCCATAATCAAGACGAGACTCTGCTCTGTACTTGCCTCCAAATGAATGAATACTTTAATGGTTTCTTCTCAACTTTTTATACAGTACACAATGTTACAGTTAATCACAGGGCAATGCAATCTCCACCCCCCTCATCACACACTATGGGTAGTAACTGTGCAGACAATTCGGCACCGATATATTTAGCATGACTTAACTACTGCCTCAAAGAGAATGACATTCCTGTAGATAATGACATCAAAACAAAATACTGTCACACAATGATTTCCCTTCAAACCATATCTTTAGACAGACGGCTGTCTCTAAAGGGAAGGTTCTTACACCTGGACATCAATACATTCCTAAACATAATTGACATGCTAATTCAATACATCTGAATAGAGACTTTAACACATTGCTTTAAACACAATGAATCACACAATCAAAAGGTCTTTCAGGAGCCAATGTAATTAACACCTTTCAACAGAATGAAATGTCTTTCACAAGCCGAGTCACTTAGCATTTTAAAAGCAGATGTCTAGTAGGAACACCTTAATATCTCAGTATCCTGCAAACATGAATTATTATTAATGTCCCATCTCATGTAATGTATGAATTATGATCCTATTAGCCACCCTTCACCCAAAAGGGCACAGGGTGGACTTAGACCCAGGAGTTATTAGTGTCCCTGGCACAGGAGTATCTCTCATCCTTCCAAAGACTCTGGTTGTCACGGTTCATTCCATTACATCTCTCCCCTTTCGGTGGGAGACGGACACAGGAGAGAACCCCAAACGGGTTGACTCCGAAGTCAGTCAGTAGTTCCAATCCCCCAATGCTGGTATCCATACCGTACCCCAAATAAATTGCTCCAAACTGAGCATTACTCACCCCGCCAACCTCTGCCTCTCTCAGAGAACACGCCTGCCACTGGGGAGAGGCCTGGAATGGCCCTTCTCCCTGGAGTCCTTTCAGCCGCTGAAGAGAAGGCAGGGTGGCTGGGCTCAGTCCATCATGCTGTTGGGGGTCTGGGCCAACTGCCCCCCTTCCTGGGGTATACCAGTGGAGACTGCAGTCCCATCCACTGGAGCCAGGTGAAAACCCCCCAGGGCTTGCAAAGCAAAGCCGACATCATCCTGTCCCAGTCCTGTACCATTTTCTGGGGTTGTGCCAGTGGAGACTGAAGTCCCATCCACTACCCCAGGAACCCCCTCTTCTGTTAGTGGAGAGCAGAGGTCCGTGACCCTCTGTTCTGTTGCCAGCTCTTCCGCTGGGTTGCTGTGAGTGGAGACCACAGTCCCATCCACTACCACAGGGTCCCCCTCTTCCGTTAGTGGAGAGCAGAGGTCCGTGACCCTCTGTTCTGTTGCCAGGTCTTCCGCTGGGTTGCTGTGAGTGGAGACCACAGTCCCATCCACTACCACAGGGTCCCCCTCTTCTGTTAGTGAGGAGCAGAGGCCTGGGGCACTCTGCTCTGTTGCCAGCCCTTCCGCTGGGTTGCTGTGAGTGGAGACCACAGTCCCATCCACTACCACAGGGTCCCCCTCTTCCGTTAGTGGAGAGCAGAGGTCCGTGACCCTCTGTTCTGTTGACAGTGATTCAGCTGGGGGTAAAAGCTTTACCCCCTCAGCTTGTTGTTGGAGAGAGGGGCCAACCGCCTGGCTCTCTGGAACTCCACACCATCTGATTTTGCTTTAGGAATGGCAATCTCCATATTTTCCACTGCCGATTCATCAGCCAGGATTTCACAGTTGTCATCTGAACTTCCCTCATAGTCCGAGGCAATGGGAGCCCCACCCTGCTGCTGAGCAGAGTCCAGCAGCTGTCTGTAGGCAATTTCCAAATCCCATTCCCAAAGGGGCCAGAAATGCCAAATCTTCCTGTAACCAGTGGCCTCCCGAGATATTACATTTTTCCTCTCTGTGCTCCATTATGTCCTCCAAGCGCCACTCCAGATCATCCCCAAAGTCAGGATCACTGGACATCCTCCAATACAACAATCCCAGGCCATCATAGTCATAGCCTTCTGTGGGGCTGTCATCCGCTGACCACGGGCACTCTTGGGCTACATACCACCGGAGGACTCTGTAGCTCTCATCCAGCTGCATCTCTGCCCGGATCAGCCTGCTTAACTCCGCTATCCACTCCTGCTTTGGTTGTTCCCCCAACAACGGCATTCGTACATCATACTGCGGCCAGTACCTTGCATAGATGGAGGGCAGGACCTTTCCTTGGTGTTGCTGCTCCAGAGGTAGCGCTTCCTTCCAGAGTTGGCACCGAATCACATCCGCCCATCTGCCTATACAGAGGGATAAGTCACTGTCTTGTTGACCTGGTCTCAAGTCAACATGAACTCCTTGTAATATTCCAGTCCTGCAATATGAATGATTATTAATGTCCCATTTCATGTACTATATGAATTATGATCCTATTAGCCACCCTACACCCAAAATAGCACAGGGTGGACTTAGACCCAGAAGTTATTAGTGTCCCTGGCACAGGAGTATCTCTCATCCTTCCAAAGACTCTGGTTGTCACTGTTCATGCCGTTACAAACGTCATTTAAAATGATCATGTGTGGGCAAAACGTTCTTTTATGTCTTCTGAAAAACGACCAAAAAAAAATTTGAACATGCTTCAATTTTTTATGTCGTTTTTCAGAATGTCGTCTTCTGTTTCACAAAAAATCGTTTAAAACGTCGTTTTTACACCCACGCATGCTCAGAAGCAAGTTATGAGACGGGAGCTTCAATGGAACAGAGTGCCGTCGAACGTGTTGTACATAACCATGCTTTCCAAGAGCATTTTCAGAAAACGATGGTGTGTAGGCAACATCGTTTTTTAAAATGAAGTTTAAAAAACGTTGTTTTGTTTTGTGAGATAAAACAACGTTTTTTTTACATCACAAAAAGTGATCGTGTGTACGCGGCATAAGGGTTTCAAAATGCAATTTCTTTCACATGCACTTACTACATGACCTAACGGAACAGCTGACCACAATAGATAGCTTTCCAGCAAATCATTCACAAGATGACAATAAAGTAGCTATTTTAAGAAGCCAGAAATGATAATCCAAAGAATCTGTCTTTTCTCTATCCAAGCACAAGTATTATTGCTTGAGGGTTTTCCTGGAACAAAACTGGATAATAAAACTGCACGAGAAGATGGCAAAATGGATCACTGAATGTAAAACCAGATGGTGAACTGATACCCATATAGCAAGAGAGGATCAACCCAGAGCTTCTGTATTTATTGTAATGCTCAATTGTGAATAAAAGTTTTTGCCATATCTACGGTCCCAGGAATATGATGTATGCCGGTTGTATTTTTATGTCTCCAAGGGCTTATACTTATATTTGGGCTTTTATAACACTGATATGTGCTGTTTGTGTCTTATTGTATTCTTTTTCTTTTAAATTTTTTTTTTGAAAATCTTTTTATTGAGCATAAAACAGACAACATACAAACAAACCACAACAGCAAACCCGCCACAGCATTGGGACTAGACCCACGCAGGAGTTAGTACCCGCTGGCCATAGGCTTCTTTCAACATGAGTAAAAAAAAACAGCTGTAGCACGTTTACAAGAAAAAAGTAAAAAATAAATAACCAACGAACAAACAACCAAGTGCAGAAGTGGCTCCAGCTCAATCGAAATGTTCAAGTATCAAATTCTTCAGTCGAATCTCAAGGGACAGTAAAGTACCTCCAGTATACCCACGGCAGAGATCAAGATACAAACAGGAGAATAAAAAATAAACAATACTAATAATAATAATAAAAAAAAATAGATATATAAATAAAAAAGAAAATAAAAAAAAGAAACACCCAGTGCAGCAGAAAGTATCCACCCGTGGAGTGGTACCATGTACAAGCTCAATCAGTCTGCGGTCGCCGTGGAGGCCTCCGCTAACCACCTGGCCCACACTCTATCATACTTTTTGGGGCATCCTCTATTTTGGTAGGTTCCTTTATAGAGATACTTTATTGACATGCGTTTTCCATAGCAGTATGGACGTTTTTTCCAACAAAGAGTGATCATTTTTCTGGCATAGAATAACAGGAGTCCTATTAGAGTTCTCTCAGCCACCCGGGGGGCCAATTCTTCCACTAGGCCTAGAAGGCATATCTGAGGGGTTGGGGCTATATCTATTCCCACCACCTCTTGCATTACGAATAGTACTTGTGTCCAGTAGTGTTTAATTACCGGACAGGACCAGAAGATGTGCATAAAGTCGCCCGGATCCCCAGTACACCTCCAGCACTCTGCTGACAGGGAGGCGTTCATTTTATGTACCCTATACGGGGTAATATAAGCCCGGTGTAGAATTTTATATTGTATGAGACTGTCAGGAGGGATGAGAGATCAGACCCGTGTGACTGCACAGAGAGACCAGACAATATGATCAGTGAAGTAAAAGGTGTTTAATAAAGTAAATAAGGACAACCAGTAAAGATAGCAAACAATATATATATAATCAAGAAGGGAATACCGTACAGATAGGTCAAGCCAGGCCGAGGTCATACACAAGGGATACCAGCAGATGGGACAGGACGGAGCAGGGGTCGGATGGATGGACTAGCTGCAGGATTCAGGTTAAGGGGAGACAGGGAACAGGAAGCAGGGCAGACAGGTCCAGGCGGGATCAGGGATCAGGATGCAGGGCAGACAAGTCCAGGCGGGATCAGGATCAGAACAGGATCAAGGTACCGAATCAGGGTCAGAATACAGGTCAGGGTACAGGCTTAGGTCCAGCAGATATGAAGATACCAGGGCGAGCTCTGCTTGAGCTCGCCGGGTATAAATAGGGAGTGTCTTAATTACGTTCAAGTCACACCTGAACGTATGAAAGGCTGTGAACTCCAGAAGGCCAGGAACCCCCCCGCTCGTGGAGGCCGGTACTGCAGCCAGACTAACAAGCAGATGTACCAACAGGGGGGACCATTCCTGACAGAGACGGTCTCAAAGTGAGACCAGGATTTTAAAGGGAAAATCCCACATGTCTACCCAATCCTCGGAGTCCAGTCCCGGGATGTCCTGTGTCCATTGCTGGCGGAGCTTAGACAAATCCGGAGAGGAAACCCTAAGGAGATGTGCGTAGAGGACTGAGGTCGGTTTCCTGGCACATTCATACCGAATGACCCTCTCAAGATCAGACTGCACTATTTGAGTGACATTTGGCGTTATTTGGGCTTTATACGCATGAGACAGTTGCATATAGCGAAATAAATGCGAGGGAGGTACATTGTTGTGGTTTTCTTTTAAATTTAATAAAAACATTGGAAACAAAAGTTTTTGCCATATCAAAACTAAGATCTTTTAGTCAACCTTTCGACATAGATTGACACAGCACAGCAAGTAATTCATGTAAGCAGCGAGGCATGCCTGCAGTGACCACAGACTGTACAGGGAATTTATTTAACGCTGTGTAAGTTGTTTATACCCTATACAGAGTTAAAAAAGAAGTACAGCTTAAGCTTGTTTGGTTGTACTTCTCCTGTGGATCACAGGAGTGCAGTTCGTTCTGCACTCCTTTGACCTGTTTTGAGCAGCAAGCGGGCTGAAGCCAGCTGTCGGCTGATGTCACAGAACCAGTTCACACTTGGGAAAGCTTGTGACCATATGGATAGGATCTGCCCACATACCTGCACTGGCACCCAGCTCAGCCTCTCAGCAAGCCTGTCATGGATACCACATGCAGGCATCCAGGAGGGGTGATCAGATCAGTTGGCTACACTTAAAGAGGAACACTTTTTTGTGAAACCCCATTACCAATTCACATGGGGGGGGCGTGATCTGGGGGTCCCCTTTGTTAAAGGGGGCTTCCAGATTCCGATAAACCCCCAGCCGACAGACCCCCACAACCACCGGGGTTGGGGGGGATGAGGCCCTTGTCCCAATAAACATGGGGAAATCCTCCCCATGTTGAGGGCATGTGGCCTGGTACGATTCAGGAGGAGGGCGTTTCTCGTTCCTCCTCTTTTCCTGCGGCCTGCCAGGTTGCGTTCTCGAATAAGGGTCTGGTATGGATTTTTGTGGGGAACCCCATGCCATTTTTTTATTTTTGCATGGGGTTCCCCTTAAAATCCATACCAGACCTGAAGGATAAAACAAAAAATTGGTTTGGGGTTCCCCTTAATATTCATAATGGTAATGGACTGGGGGGGGGGGACGCATGACGTTTTTTTCAATAACTTTTATCTGTATTCCTGGGACCCAACAATTCACTATAGCCACGTGTATTTTTAAATGACTTTTTTTACTTTCGAAATTTCATTTTGTGCAGGGACTGTTCTAAACATGGGAAACATGCGCTACTTTACAGGCATACTATAGACACACCCAGGTACGAAATTTAAAGGAATATTTCACTTTTATTGTTTCACTTTATTAAAATCACTGCTCCTAAAAAAAATACAGTCTTTAAAACTTTTTTTTGCATTGATACATGTCCCCTGGGGCAGGACCTGGGTCCCCAAACACTTTTTATGACAATAACTTGCATATTAACCTTTAAAATCATCACTTTTAATTTTGTCACGTTTGTGTCCTATAGACTTTACACATTTTTTTCCTGTTCGCATATTCTGCTGCAAACCGAACTGGGGGGTGTTCGGCTCATCCCTAATGGCAAGAACTTACCTCCCCTGCAAGCAGTAAAGTGTCACTTCTGAGAGATAAGCTATATTTAAATGGTCCAAAATAATGTAAGTCAGCAAAATCCTAATGGAGCAACTGGAGAAGAAATCTACTGTACATCCAGCTGGCTCCGAAGAACTAGAAAACTAGCTATTGTCTTCTCCATCCACCAGATATAAAGCCTATTCCCTGGGATTTATTCCTCCCCAGTGTTGTTGCTTTCAGATTCTGCTGTTCCTCTCCATCACAGACGTACAATATAAGATAACAGAGCATGGCAAACATTTAGTCGCTATAATCCAGATAGATGTTTCCTCGAGGTATTGTACTACACTATAGACAATATCTGCAGAAAGGAATTATAGTAAGACAGGGCCAAGGAAAAAAGTGAGCTGTGGTTCTTTGCTAAAGACTTCATATAAAATAGAATAAAATGGAGAATAGTGATAAGCTGAACTGCCCTGGGTTTGGTTCAAGTAGGGTTTAGGGGACTTTAAAGTAGTTTGGAAACTAATGCTGTGTACACACAATTGTATTTTCTATCATAAAAGCCTTGGATGGTTTTTCCAACAAAATTCCACTCAAGATTGGCTTGCATACACACGGTCACACAAAAGTTCTCGAACTTTCGACCGACAAGAACATGGTGACGTAAAACACTTTGACGAGCTGAGAAAATTAAGTTCAATGCTTCTGAGCATGCGTCGAACTGTTTCCGAGCATGCATCAGAATTTTGCGCGTCGGAATTGCTACAGACGATCGGATTTTCCGAAAATTTGAGAACCAGCTCTCAATATTTTGTTGGCAAAAATTCCGACAGCAAAAGTCCGATGGAGCATATACACGGTTGGAATTTCAAGAGCTCACATCGGACTTTTGCTGTCGGAATTTCCGATCGTGTGTACGGGGCATAAGCCTTAACCCCATTCAAATTAGTTTAAAGCCAATTCTGTCAAATAAAAAATGCTTAAAAATGTCCTTGGGGAAAATGTACCAAATGAAAACAAAAACTATCAAAATCTATTCAGCCAGGAGCAGTGATTTTTAAAGGGTAAGTTCACCTTTGTTCACTTTTTTTCTAAATCCCAGGTCCCCTATGTACCAATATAGAATTCATGTACTTTTTTTTGCAAAAATATCAACGCTTTCCATTAAATCTACAGATTCTTACAGATTCTTACTTTACTTGTCCTCATCCATATTTATAGACGTATCCATTAGTAATGTCTTACTTCCTGATCAGACTTTAGGTCATGACACAGGAAGGAGTTGACAGCTGACCTCATTAGCACACACCCTGCATCATCCAACATCCTACCTCTCCACCCACTCCCAGCTGCACATTTTTTTAATGAAATGCAATCAATCAGTGATCATCCTTCTCACTAAATACACAATATACAATCAGATAGCATAGTGTATGGCCAATCTTTATACAATTACATATAAGGGAGTAGACAGAAACACTCAGCTGTCAAGCCCCATTCACATCTCTGCATAGTGGGAATTTGCACATGTGTTTTTTTTCTTTGTGCTAGGTGGGGAGGCATTTTGGAGCATTTTCACTCATCACACATAGGACAGCCCATCTACATAAATGCGTTGCCCTACACACAACAATCGCCCCAAAGAAACTTCAGAACTTTTTTTAGAGCGGAGCTTAGTGTGTTTTTTTACTATGATTTTTGGTGCAGCGCATTTTCTGAAATGCAAGGAAACGCACAGATGTGAACAGAGCCTCATTGTTTTTGTGTTATCGACCAAATTCACATTCAGGCCCCATTCACATTTAGCATAGAGGACTTTTTTGGCTCATTTTTCCTGTGACATGTATAGGGCAGCCTGTTTCAATTGGCTGCACTGGCATATTTTTGCATTCTGATTGTACAAACATCCAAGAGGACAATGAAGTAAGTGTCTGTATAATTAATGGAAAGCGTTGATATTTTTTAAAAACAAGTACATTGATGCTATATTGGTACATAGATGAGCTGGAATTTAGAAAAAGAAAGGTTAAAAATGGGGAACTTAGCCTTTAAAGTGGAGTTCCACCCAAAAATGGAACTTCTGCTTTTCAGAACCCTCCCCCCTCCGGTGACACATTTGGCACCTTTCGGGGGGGTGCAGACACCTGCCACTTCCCATCCCCCCGCTGTCTCCTTGGAAACACACTGTTCCCAGGAGTGAGCGGGAACCAGTGACGGCACGCCTCGCTACTCGCGAATGTGCAGTAGGGAACCGGCCAGTGAAGTCGCAAGGCTTCACTTCCTGATTCCCTCACCGAGCATGGCGACATCGTGGGTGTGCTGGATAGGTAAGTGTCCATTTTTTAAAAGTCAGCAGCTGCTATTTTACATAGCTCTTTCATTTGGCATTCTGAAGTGTGCAGAAGATGAGAGATGAGATAACAGCCTATGTGGATAGAACTGTAGTATTGAAAACAGGAGGAGGGTCTTCTGGGTTCTGTAATGTTCATAATACACTATACAATCTAATTATACAATCTCCTTTAGATCTACCATCAACTATGTAGTGTAAGGGCCTGTCTGATTGGATACAGAGTGATTGACTAGATAGGTGTTTCCTCCTATTATATACATTTGGTAAATCTAAAGGAGATTGTACAATCAGCTTGTATAGTGTATGGCCATCTTTATACACCTAAAATAACTACCGGTAGTTGCAATTTTAGTGCCATTAATTGTTAACGGCACACCAAACACAGAAGCAAATGCTGCAAAACGCACAGTAAAAAACACGCAACCCCCAAAAAAATCTAAAATGTCCCATTAACCACATGTAGTGCAGCCAACTGAAATCAATAAGCTGCCCTATGTGTGTCACAGGAAAAAACGAGACACAAAACGTTTGCTCCCACTATACTAGATGTGAATGGGGCCTGAAAATTAACGGCGATGGCTCTTGTGTCCTCCGTGCGCGTCTTCTTCCTGTTCTGCTAGGGCTAGGCGACCAAAGGGATTGCTTCTGCCTTCAGCTAATCATGTGGCCGGTATTACATCTGCGCCTCCTGATTGGAGAGGCGGATCTGTGTTAGCAAATATTCATTTGCTCTACTAACACACCTGGGTGGACTGCGAGCGCAATGGCTTGCGCTCACAGTTAACTTTTTTGAAGCCTATTAGAGCCTATGGCTCTAATCGGGTGCTTCAAAAACACCCCCCCCCAGCCGCTGTAATTCACGCACCTGGCGTCCGCATAAGGGCCGGACTCCTGAATACGGGATGGCTTCAGCGCTCATATATAGATTCATGCAATGTATGAATCTATCCATATTGCACAAAGGGGGTAGTGCCTGTGCACCCTTAATGAACGCACCGCCACTGCATTTAGGTTTCACAGATCCCCAATCACCTGATTCCACGAAAAAGAGAAAAAACTCTCCCAGCAGGTCAGGGGACCCAATAAGATCCCTGTTCATTGGCTGAGAGACCCCATCTATTACTAATCTGTCCTTGCAATGCCCTTGTTTTATCTAATGCCACCAGATACCTGGCCATCTAGTGACAGAAGAGAGAAGTGCAGCAATTCCAGAATTAGGGTGGAATCAATTGATCTCCTATCAATTGGCCAAGGCAACTATACCTGGCAGGTAAATTTCCTAGAAACTCTGCCTGAACATCTGGGTGCTACATTATACATGTGAGATGGATGTCCCAATAATGTTAACAGCATAATTCTACAAACTCACTAGAAGGTAACGTTTTAACCCGGTAGGTGAAGTAAATGTGACATTAATAATTTTGACCCTTTAGAATCACCTTTAATCCCTGGTGAGACTAAATCTCTGGAGATCTACAAAGAAATGCCATGATAAGCTGCATTGCTCAGGTGAGTAGCCTTTTTAATTTGCCAGTTTTCTATATACATGAGTGTAAGCGTATAACAAGCTGTCACAAAATGAGATATGCACTGACATTCATAATTATTCAATGTGCTGACTGCTCTGCTTCATTACATTTATACTTTGTAATGCCCAATTATTAAAGTGAAGAAAGCTACAAAGCTCTCTAGGAGCTGCTGTACGAGATGACATCTTGATATATTTGGGAGTGGCCCCCATATCACCCAGTGTGCAGCTATTATTCTACCCGTCAGATGGTGGGGGATTTTTTATTTTGTATGTATGTGATCGATTTATGTCTGTATCACCACGTGTACCATCACATGTACCTGACATGTTGGGATGTTGGGGACCTCCTTTCTGTGGTTATCTATGTGTTCTTTTTTGCTGTTGACCTGCAGGAAGAAGTGGTAGAAGCATCAGATATGTTTCCATCCTCAGTTATTCAGTTTTTATTTGGGTTTCCTCCTCTAGGGGTATCCCATCAATAAGCTCTTCCCAATTTAAAGGCCACAAGTCTTTGGCAAATTTCTTATCCTTATTTTGCATTATTTGTTTGTTATAATTTCCCACAAACTGTCTTGTTTCCCTAGCATGCGTCTAGAACGAGGCAGTCGGTTGGTATTAGGCCAGTTTTGTCTGAATATTTGGGATTTTTATTTCAAGTTTATTACTCTGAAAATCAGAATGCTGTTTCAAAATGTTAGCATATTTAATGAGCAAGTAGTTAAGTTGTCCCTCCAACTGTGTATGTAATTATTGTATGTTGATGGGTTTCTAAAGGTGGGAAACTACTTATGACTGAAAAAAAATATTATGCCAATCTTGATTCATGTTCAAGAATTTTTTTGAGGTGGGCAAATAATGCTGTAACCTGGTGGACTAGGTAATATCAGTATCTCACACATTGATCATACAGGTAATTGTAACGGAACCCTGTCACACTTCGCTCCAGTGCTTCTGTCACCTTCCAGTGTTTTGAATATTGTTGCCCCGTGATAATTCGCCAGCCAGTGACCTCATACCTGTGCGCCAGCAGAGTGAGTTATGGGTGGTATAGTCCTGGTGCTATACATTTCCGTACCCTAAGGCTGCGTACACACGATCGAATTTGTCCGCTCAAACTGGTCCGACGGACCAGTTCAGCAGACAAATCCGATCGTGTGTATGGGCTAGCGGACATGTCTGACCGGCGGACAAATTTTAAAACATGCTTTAAAATTTGTCCGCCGGAGACATGTCCGTCGGATATTTCCGCTGGTTAGTACACTAACCAGCGGACATATCTGCCCGCACAAGCATCGGAAGGATGCGACGCATGCGTGGAAGTCTTTTACTTCCTGGTGCGGTGACGTGGCGGCGTCAACGTCACCGCCACGTCACCGCGCTGTCTGCCGTCGGGGATCCGATGGTGTGTACATGCCATCGGACCAAAATCCGGAGGAGACATATCCGCTGGAAACGGTCCGTCGGACCGTTTCAGCGGACATGTCCCTCCGTGTGTACGCGGCCTAAAACTACAAATCTCAGGGACCCTTGCAGTGGCCTGAAGGAGGCTGGGAGGGATGATAAAGGGAGCTTAGTAAGCCATGCTCTCTTTCTCCTGGGCCTGATGTAAGATTCCTAGTATGTCAAAGAGAGAGGTCACAAACTATCATGTGGAACATTACTTCCAACACAAGGCCTGAGAGGCCAAGTCCTGTTACCCACTGATGGACATCCTATTACTAGCATTATCTACAGTGCCTACCCATTGGTGCGGACTTGTGGGGAAAGTCGCTACGGAAGACGAGACAGAGGAGCCGCTGTCACCATCCATGTTCCTGTCCAGAAGGAGGCAAAACAATTTGGGTCGGTGGTGAGAGAGCAAGCCGCTCAATCTTTATCTATCCACTATTACCATTACCAAACACAGTGCACACACATCTTTACCCAAGAACACTTTACTGAATTGCTGGTACGCAGTACTCAGAAGTTTTAGACCTACACTACTCAGAATCTATTGTTTTATCTGCCACCAAACGGATTACAATTAACAAGCTCCAACTAGCTAGCAAAGAATAACAGATCTACCAGGTTGAACTCTACTGCCATCACTTATAGGAAGCCTGTATACATAGCAGTTCTCAAGGGGGCAGTGCTACATTTGGGGTCTCATCCGGGATGCTATCTGCAGGCCCCAGTAGACCTAGACCAGAGCCATACCTTGAGTGGAACACTGCATCCATGACCGCGATAGAGTGTGGTCGAAATTATGGGACTGTCATCGATAGAAGCACTATTCTGGTGACCTCAGGGAGTAAACATACCGAGAGGAAGATCAGAAGGTGGTTGAGAGCTTTAGTGCCAGGACACAGGCTTACCTGGTGTAAAAAAAAGAACGGCGGAGATGGATCAAGTCAGGGCACTGATAGGATGGCAGAAAGAAGTGCCAGTGTGCTTTCAGGAGGAAAAGATCAGCTTGACGGAGGATGTGACGGCAAGAGTATTCCCCCTCAGAAGCGAGAGAGGACGGAGTGAGAAGCCAGCCCTGACAAAGGCTCATGAGAAAACCTCTGTGCCTATGGGGACTGACTCTCAAAGGGCCAGCGCCCCTCCACTCTCTTTATGAGTCATCTGGTCGATAGCTTGGTGAAGAATGGGCCTGGGAATGCAAATCAAAGTTATCAGAGACTTTGATTTTTCTCAGGACAGTTTCCGACGACTGTGGGAGAAGACGAGTCTGTAACCTGGATGAGTTAAGCTTTACAGGCGATGGAAGAGGCCCAGCAGCCGACGTAATCCGTAATCTAAGGATGGGCAAAAGGCTTGTATTGCCATGGACTACATTGAAGCTTTGTGTGCTGTTTTTGGAAGAGTTGAGACAATTGCTGACCTGATTTACAAGTTCAACCACAGCCATCAACAAAGAGGGGAAAGTTTTCTGAATACATCTCTCGGGAAGATCGAATGCTGCACCCAATTATCCTCAAGAGAGGTCTTGACCCCAAAGATGCTGACCAAGCACGACTGGAGTGGGGGTTCGACATAGGGCCTGACAAAATCCTCCTATTGTGCTGAAGTTGTTACTAAAAGGAACCAGGTGGTACCAACCTGAATTGATAAGAGAGGTTAGAGAGGAAAAAGATTTGCTGGAAGAAAAGAGTCAAAGACCGAGAGATGTGAATCCTGTTACTGGAAACAAAGAGAAAGTGGTGGCCCGCAGTGTTCATGCTGACATTTTTATAATGACAACAGTGGAACCGAATCTGAACCCAAGGAACCGGCTCATATAAGCCAGTTGTAAAACTATGGCGAACGGAACTGATGGCACAGGTAGCACAGGCTCAGACTCAGATGAGAGTAATGGATACATAAGCAAAAGCTCAGGAGCAAGGGACTCGTGCAAGAGAACCAAAACAGTACTCAGGACCAGGGAGGAGGTGTTATGGATGCAGAGGAGCAAGACATTTCTGAGCCAAGTTCCCCGAGGCGGGTGTCGACCCTCAACTCCTTCATAAAGTTGTGAGAGCGTTACAGAAACTCCTCTTCCCTAAGTCGGCGGGAAACTTCAAGCAAGCTAGTTGGGAGTCCCAAGGGAAGACTGTACTCCAAGGACAAGAAGAGAAGTTGGAAGAAAACAAAGAGGGGAGAATGCAAGTTATCAGTCCTCTCGCACCCGCCCATGCTCAAGCACGACTCAAAATTTTAATTCCAGAAAATGGAAGAAGGGGACAGGAAATCAATGCACACCTCACTAAGCAAGTAGTTAAATCTCAAATACCGCCTCTAAGGAGGCCTGTTGGAGCACATACCCTAGAGGCACCTGGAAGGAACTTACCAAGAACTTAGTGGGGTCTTCCCCCATAGTATCAGTTCAAGTGGAAGGCATCTATACACAAGCACTGTTGGACATTGGAGCTCAAGTAACGCTACTGTATAAAGATTTATATCATAAGTACTTGAAAAACATCCCCTTGTGTAAACTTGATGAGTTGGAAATTTGGGGAATTGGAACTCAAAAGTGTCCTTACGATGGTTGCATACCTATCAAGATAACTTTCAACTTTAGCTGGCAGGCCAGAGACATTTGACACACTGGCTGTCGTATGCCCCCGATTGCCTGGTGCCGGCAGAAATTCTTTGCTGATAGGATCTAATACCAATTTAGTGAGAAGACTACTCACCCTCTTGGCCATAGAGGATGCCCCTGTTGGGGAAATCCATCCTCAGTTGAGGCAAGCATTTCAGAGGGTATTTCAAGAAAAAAAGGCACCGGCTGAAGGAGTGGGAAGGTTGTGGCGATTAGACACTGAAGAAAGAGTGCTGCAGCTTGGAGAGAGAGCCTGTCTTAAAGCCACTGTCAAGTTGTCCTGGGTCCAACCGGGTCTGTATGTGGTGGTAGAAGCTGACCCCACTGAGAAAGAAGTTGGCCTAGAGTTAGTTTCTGAAATTATACCCACTCTGGCCCTGTTCCGGAGTGGGGGGGGGGGGAGTTCCTGTCAGTGTGCGGAACATCACTAGTCACACGATCAGTCTAAAGCCTCGAATGGTGATCGGGAAAACAAGTGCTGCCACTCTGGTGGAGAATAATGAGACAGCCCAAATGGGAAATTGGAAGAAACCCCACTACCCACTGCCCAAGGCTCCCTCCGCTTGGAAAAGTTTAGATAGATCGCTGGGAGAAGATATTCTCGAAAAATTACTTTGATGTGGGCTGTGTTAAGAGTGCTCAACATTGCATCCGGTTGACAGAGGATAAGTCCTTTCGAGAAATAACAAGATCCCTTTATGTGATCTGGAAGACCTTAGGGAACAACTAGCTGAACTTAAAAGGTCAGGAGTGATTAAAGAATCCCGAAGCCCTTATGCTTCCCCGATTGTGGTGGTGAGAAAGAAGAATGGGTCTCTATGGAAGTGCATCGATTATCGAACCTTGAATCTAAAAACTATCCCTGATCAATACACCACCCTTCGCATAGAAGATGCTCTGCAGTGCCTATCTGGGGCAAAATGCTTTAGTGTTTTTGGATTTGAAGAGTGGGTACTACCAAATCCCTATGCACCCTGAAGACTGGGAGAAGACTGCCTTTATTAGCCCACTGGGATTCTTTGAGTTTGATCAGATGCCTTAGGGATTGACTGGGTCCCCTGCCACGTTCCTGCCACTGATGAAAAATACAGTGGGGGATATGAACCTGGTAGAAGAACTGTTTTACCTTAACGATATCATTATGTTCGGTCGTATTTTGAAAGAACAGGAGGCCCGATTAGATAAGGTTTTCCAGTAATTACATGAAGAGGGGTTGAAGTTGTAATTGGAGAAGTGCCAATTCTACCAGACTTTCCATTGTTCTGTTGCTCCAGGGCCTTAAAAAGTGTAAGAGGTAGTTAAGACATTAATGCCGCGTACACGTGATCGGAATTTCCAACAACAAATGTTCGATGGGAGCTTGTTGTCGGAAATTCCGACCGCGTGTAGGCTCCATCAGACATTTGCTGTCGAAATTTCGGACAACAAAAATTTGAGAGCTAGTTCTGAAATTTTCCGACAACAAAATCCGTTCTGGTAAATTCCGAGCGTGTGTAGACAATTCCAACGCACAAAATTCCATGCAATTTCGGAGTGCTATTTATAGCGCTCCCAAGCTGCCCCAAAAATGCTGCTTGCAGGACATTTCCTAACGTCCCACAGGCGCACCGCCTGAGTGTGAAAACACTCATTGCACTGAATGGGAGGCAGTTTTCAGGCGCTTTTTAGAGGCAATTTTTTTAGCACTAAAACGCCTGAAAACTGCCTCATTTTGAAAGGGGTGTAAGTGTCTGAAGAAATTAGACAGGCCGTCATTACATCAGGTGTGATCAGTTTTCAGTAATTGGCACCATAGCTTCAAAAAATTGAAAACCCAGTAGTCATTAAATACCACCAAAAGAAAGCTCTATTTGTGTGAAAGAAAGAAAAACATTTAATATGGGTACAGTGTTGCATGACTGAGTATTTGTCATTCAAAATGTGAGAGTGCTGAAAGCTGAAAATTGACCTGGTTAGAAAGGGGGTTTGAATGCCCAGTGGGCAAGTGGTTAAAGTGTTACTAAAGTCTATTTTTGTATTTAAAAATAAGAAACATATTATAATTACCTGCTCTGTGCAGTGGTTTTGCACAGAGCAGCCCTTATTCTCCTCTTCTCAGGTACCTAATCAGCGCTCCTGGTCCCTCTCTACTGGCGAGTGCCCCCACAGGAAGCAGCTCGGTGTGCTGCTGCACACTGAAGGTTTTTTATCTTAATGCATAAGACGCATTAAGACAAAAAAACTTGTGACTTTAGAACCACTTTAAAGAGGAAGTAAACCCCTCTTTGTTTCTCTGCAAAAGGTAAAGCATAATGGGCTACTATGCATCGCATAGTAGCCTATTAAGTGTCATTTACCTGAAACTGAATCCTGCGATGCCACCGCTGTCCCCTCTTCCACAAAGTGTCCATCTCCCTTCCGGGTATCGTTGCTCCGATGCTGTGATTGGCTGGAGCTGCAATGATGTCACTCCCACGAATGCGCACGGTCGCCAGTCAAGGCACGATCTCCTTTCAAAACGGCACGCTCGCCGTTGCTAAAGGAGTCTAAAGTGTGCCATCGATGCCCGTCTCATTTCTAACTTTCTCTTAAACCGTGGAGGTTTGAGAGATATTTCGAGCACCTACAGGTAAGCCTTAATTTAGACTTACCTGTAGGTAAAAGTGGTTGCAACGGGTTTACAACCACTTTAAGGTCATCACAGAGGACAAAGGGGCACTCTTTGGCCTGGATTCACAAAGACTTACGTCTAGGTATCTCCACCGCCGTAATTTCAAATGTGCGCCGTCGCATCTTTGCGCCGATTCACAAAGCGAGGCACCCCCTGGAAAACATGGCTTCAGTCGCGTTCCCATGTAAAATATGCAAATAAGCAAGATACGCCGATTCACGAACGTAGATGCGCCCGGCCGCTTCATATACGCGCTTTGCGTAAGGCTTACGTCTGGCGTAAAGTTACCCTGCTTATATGAGGCGCAGCTAATGCTAAGGTATGGGCCAGGGAACGTTGCCGTCTAATTTTATGTCGTTTACGCCGTTTACGTAGTACGTGAATAGGGCTGTGCGTAGGTTACGTTCACACGTCGTAAACATTGCGCGCCAACGTCACTTAAGCATTCTATCCGACGTGATTTTGAACATGCGCACTGGGATACGTCCACAGACGGCGCATGCGCCATTCGTTCGGCCCATCATTTGCTTGGGGTCACGGATCATTATACTCAAACACGCCCACTGCCTAGCTACTTTGAATTACACAGACTTACGCCGGCCCATTTACGCTAAAGCTGCTGTAACTTAGGGAGCAAGTGCTTTGTGAATACAGCACTTGCCTCTCTAAGTTGCGGCGGCGTAGCGTAAATAAGATACGCTACGCCCGCACAAAGATACACTCGGGTACGTGAATCCGGGCCTTTATGTCTCGAGGAAAATAGATTTAATCTCCAAATGCAGAAAGGCTTCTTCATTAGGGATGAGCCGAACACCCCCGCGTTCGGTTTGCACCAGAACCGTCGAACAGACCGACCGTTCGCGCAAACATTTAGAACCCCATTGAAGTCTATGGGACTCGAACGTTCGAATTCAAAAACGATAATTTTAAAGACCAATATTCAAGTTATTGTTGGAAAACGTCTTTGAGAACCTGGGTCTTGCCCCAGGGGACATGTATCAATGGAAAAAAGTTTAAAAAAACGATTGTTTTTTCAGAAGCAGGACTCCTGAAAAAAAGACAGTTTTTTAAACTTTTTTCCATTGATACATGTCCCGTCGGGCAAGACCCGGGTTCTCAAAGACGTTTTCACAGGCAAACTATAGACACCCAGCAGGTACAATATTTAAAGGAATTTTTTTTTTTTTTATTCAAACATTATTAAAATCACTGCTCCAAGAGCAGTGATTTTAACCACTTGCTGACGGCCGTACGACTATATACAGCCGCAGCGTGGCTCTACTTCTCTGAGACGTCGTGTTTTTACGGCCGCCCCTTTCCTCGTTCCCCACGTGCGCTCCAGAGCGCGCAGCGGGGAACTACTGTGCTGGCCGTGTCCCCTGGACACAGCCAAACACAGATCGCGGTAAATAGCCAATCACAGCGGCTATTTACAGCGCGATCTGTGCGGCCAATGAGGGATGATCTCATATGTAAACATATGAGATCATCTCTCATTGCCGACTCTCCCTCCTCACACAGGCAGCGCGTGTGAGGAGGGAGAGAGAACTGTGAGTAACTGGTCACTTTTTTTTTGTTAAAATCACTAATCAGTGCCCCCAGTACCACCTGTGCCTCCCAGTACCACAGTGCCCCCCAGTACCACCTGTGCTCCCCAGTACCACAGCGCCCCCCAGTACCACAGCGCCCACCAGTACCACAGTGCCCACCAGTACCACCGTGTGTCCACCATGTGCCCACCAGTACCACCGTGTGTCCACCAGTACCACCGTGCCACCTGTGCCCACCAGTACCATCGTGCCCACCAGTACCACCGTGCCCACCAATACCACCGTGCCCACCTGTGCCCACAAGTACCACCATGCGCCCACCTGTGCCACCTCATTAGTGCCCTCATGTGCCACCTCATCAGTCATCAGTGCCCACCTGTGCCTGTGCCCACCTGTGCCACCTCATTAGTGCCCACCTGTGCCACAGTCAATCAGTGCACATCAGTACCCATCTCATCAGTACCCATCTCAGTGCCATCTGTGCCGCCTCATTAGTGCCATCTGTGCCGCCTCATCAGTGCCCACCTGTGTCCACCAGTACACAGGCCTCATCGGTGCACATCAGTACCCATCTTATCAGTACCCATCTCAGTGCCATCTGTGCCGCCTCAGTGCCATCTGTGGGCATTTGTACTTTCCTGGCTTGTTAGGGTCTCATGAAATGAGAGAGGCCTTCAGTACATCAGGTGTGATCAGATGTGATATTTGTTTATGATTTGCACTATAGATTGTAGACTCTAAAACTTTCACACAGACCAAATTATTTCCAAAAACTTTGGGTTATTTTTATCAAAGACATGTAGCAGTATAAATTGTGGCCAAAATTTATGAAGAAAAATTTATAATTTGCAAAATTTTATCACAGAAACTAAGAATTTTTTATTTTTTTCCCAAATTTTCGGTCTTTTTTCATTAATGACGCAAAAAATAAAAACCGCAGAGGTGATCAAATACCACCAAAAGAAATCTCTATTTGTGGGAAAAAAAGGACAAAAAAATCATTTGGGTACAGTGTTGCATGACTGAGTAATTGTCATTCAAAGTGTAAAAGCGCTGAAAGCTGAAAATTGGTCTGGTCAGGAGGGGTGTTTAAGTGCCCAGTATGGAAGTGGTTAATGATGCTTAAATAAAAAAATAAAAAAATGAAAAATTCCTTTAAATATTGTACCTGCTGGGTGTCTATACCTGTGATAACGTCTTTAAAGGGGTGGTTCCGCCTAATTTTTTTGTTTTTTAATCCCTTCTCCCGCAATGTTATTATGTCATAATCTTCTCACCTGTCCCTTCAATCTAGGCGCCAGTATAGAGATTTCCCCAAAAAGGAAAGTTTATATTCCACAGCGATGGACATTTCCATCTTAGCTGCGGGCAAGTCTGAAGCCCAACGTCAGTCTTCCGGGATGCGGCGAATGCTGTAGTCCCAGCATTCACCGCTTTATCCCGCGCATGCGTAGTGATGACGGCGAGCCGCGCCGTCAACACTACACAGTTACTGTGACAACGGCGCAGCGTCCTATGAAGGACACGCCCATTCACAGTAAACAGCACGATATTTGTAGACATGCTGTAGAGATTTCTCTCTCTCAAAACGTGACGCTGCACTCCCAACAACCATAGCGGCAAGGGAAGAACAAATCGACACGCCCATCCCCGCTCAGACAGACCAGGAAGTGCCTGCTACACTGCGCCAAAAGAAAAGTACAGAAACGATTTAAAATTTTTTAAATGACAAACCTTTTTTAGGCTGACTGTGCCCTTATGTTTAAGCTCACCTTGTTAGATAGGGAGAACTTCCACTTTAAATAGCACAATCACCTGTCTGCCAGTAAATTAGGAATAGCTCATCTAGCTAAGCTATACAGTGTATAAATATATGTACAACTCCTAGGGATGTATATATATCCTCTACACACTGTAAATTAAGCTAAATTGACTAGCCTGCCTGCCTGCTCGATCTAGCTATATAAAAAGACAATCTCTCTGTCTCTCTGACTGCTCTCATTAACAACCGCAACACACTACACGAGGCCGTCCAGCAGGCGGCCTTATATAGTGTGGGGCGTGTGCTAAAGCCCTGAGCCATAATTGGCCAAAGCCACCCTGGCTATGGCCAATTATGGCTCTCCGTTTTTTGCGCGCTGTGATTGGCCAAGCATGCAGGGTCATAGTGCATGTTTGGCCAATCATCAGCACGCAATTCCGCAGTGAATTATGGGCCGTTGCGCGTCACTTGAATTTGGCGGGAACGACCCGTTTTGTTCGAATTTTGTTAAAAGGACAAACAGACAATGTTCGAGTCGAACATACGTTCGTATCAAACGTGGAGCTCATCCCTATTCTTCATATTAAGAGCTGTGGAAATGTGGAATAGTCTCCGTCAAGAGCTAGTTCTAGTCAGATCAGTAGATCGTTTAACCTCCCTGGCGGTATGATTCTGTCTGGAATTACGTACCAAAAGCGGTACAATTATTTTGCATGGAAATTCTGCGTTTTATACTGTAGGCCTGCAATTTTTAGGAATAACTCCCTTAAATTTGTCCAAACCAGAGTCTAGTAGACATCCCGGGTATGATAAAGTTTGAAACACAAAATCATAAAATTATAATATAATAAATAACTATAAATAATTATAACAAATAATAATGTAATTATAATAAAAATTATTCACTAATGTAATCAAATCAAAATCACTGAAATTTGCTCAGTTGCAGAATTGTCGCTGTCATTACTTTTATTTTTTTATGACGAATTTCCCCACAAATCGCTATCGCTCAATTCTGCAAGTGATTATCATTTATTATAGCTGTTTTCTAGCTGCTCTAAAATCACTTTTGACATAAAGGGACACTTTTGGTTGCTATGGACAATCTACAGTTTGCAGGCACAAAAAAAAATGTTTTTATTATGTAAAAGAACATGCAGGGCACTGGGCAGACCACTAGGGACAAGGGGTGTGTGTACTTTTTACATACAGTACTGTAATCTATAAGATTACAGTATTCTGTATGTAATGTGTTTGTTTACTTTTTTGAATTTGCTGCCGGTCTCCGCCCCCGTGCGCCGTTACGTCGCAGGGAACGGAGATCGGCGGCGCGCGGGCACTGTGTGAGTCGAATGGAGGACGCCACTCGCTCACACAGCGGGGATGCATCGCTGGATCCAGGGACAAGGTAAGTACAGTAACCCTGCCTGGATACAAGGTAAGCCAGCGCGCTGCAGGCTCTGCATATTCACCCCGAGCGCGACTCGGGGATAACGATTTTTACATAAAAAATCCACCCCGAGTCACGCTCGGGGATACCGGCAGGGGGGTTAAAAAAATGCCTGGATTCTTTGCTAAATGCTAATTATAATAACAGGTCTTGAATTTTTATGTTTTAGGCTTATGGTGTCTGCAGTTGAAGTGTTCCCAATCGGCACCTTTGTTCAGTTTGGTAATATGTAAAGATGACCTGACCTGTAACTGAGATGCTTTGCTATAATAAAAGTAAACCCGGAAATATCTAATTGCCTCTTGGGGATAAGGAAGGATCCCCCCCCCCGGAGCAAATTGAATCATGCTTTATTGTTTTTTTTTTTGTTGCCTTCCTCTGGTTCAACTGTGGGTATAGGATAGTGTACATAGAGGTTTTCTATTTGTGTGGTTTTTCTAATTTTTTATGTTGGTTAAACTGAATGGACTTTTTTCAACCAGATTACGTAAAAATAACAAGCCTACAGTAAAAAAAAAACAAAAAAACAACGTGAAAAGTCTTAAAAATGTACCACAACGACATTGCCTTTTCATGACAAAGATGCTTTATCTACAATCTAAATCTCTGCATTTCACTCTCTCTGTGCACAGTGGCTTGGTGGTTAGAAATTCTAGCTTGCAGCATTGGGGTCCTTGGTATAAATCCAAACCACTATCTGCCTGCAGTTTGCATGTTTTCCCTGTGCTTGCATGGGTTTCCTGCAAGTACTCTGTTTTCCACTGAGGCCCCGTACACACGGCAGAGAAACTTGACGGGCGGAACACATCGTTCCGCCCGTCGATGTTCTCTGCCGGCCGTGAGAATCGGCGACCCGCCCGTCGGGAAAGGCAACCAGCCATTCATCCCGACGGGCCGTCGAGCAAATAACCTGTTCTCTATTTGCTTGACGGGTTTCCCGACGGGCGGGGCTCGCCGAGAGCGTACACACGGCCGAGGTTCTCGGCAGAATGCGGCTCCCAGCGAGGTTCTCGCTGGTTTCTGCCGAGAACCTCGGCCGTGTGTACGGGGCTTGACACTCCAAAAACATGCTGAATCTGATGGGTTAAAGGGGTTGAAAAGGTAATTTTTTATTTTCTAAATATGTTCCTTTAACCACTTGCTTACTGGGCACATATACCCCCCTCCTGCCCAGGTGAAATTTTAGCTTCCGGCACTGCGTTGCTTTAACTGACAATTGCGTGGTCGTGCGACGTGGCTCCCAAAAAAAATTGACCTCCTTTTTTCCCCACAAATAGAGCTTTCTTTTGGTGGTATTTGATCCCCTGTGCGGTTTTTATTTTTTGCGCTATAAACAAAAAAGAGCGACAATTTTGAAAAAAAATACAATATTTTTTACTTGTTGCTATAATAAATATCCCAATTTAAAAAAAACACATTTTTTTTTCTCAGTTTAGGGCGATACGTATTCTTCTACATATTTTTGGTAAAAAAAAAATCGCAATAAGCGACTGGTTTGTGCAAAAGTTATAGCGCTTACAAAATAGGGGACAGAATTTTTTTTTTTTTATTATTTTTTTTTACTAGAAATGGTGGCGATCTGCGATTTTTATTGGTACTGCGATGTTATGGCGGACACATCGGACACTTTTGACACCATTCACATTTATACTGCGATCAGTGCTATAAATGTGCACTAATTACTATATAAATGTGACTGGCATTGAATGGGTTAACACTAGGGGGTGAGGAAGGGGTTAAATGTGTATCCTAGGTGTGTTCTAACTGTGGGGGGAGGGGGGGTGACTGGGGGGGTGACCGATCTGTGACCCTATGTACAAGGAACACAGATCGGTCTCCTCCTCTCCAGAAACAAGACGCTGTCTCTGTGTAAAACGGCAATGAGAGATGATCTATGAGATGATCATCTCTCATTCGCCGCACAGATCGCATCGCAAACGGCCACTCTGATAGGCCGTTCGCCGCGATCTGTGATTGGCTGTGTCCAATGGACACAGCCAACACAGGGCTTCCCCGCAGCGCGCTCTGGAGCGCGCGCTGGGAACGCCCAGAGGGGGGGGCCGTCTTTTGACAGCGGGTTGGATATTCAGACCCGCGCTGTAGCCGTCATTCGGCTCTAGCGCGGGCCTGAAGTGGTTAAGCTAGTGCATTGTTGGTTCACTTACCTTTTCCTTCGATTTCCCTTCTAAATGTTTTTTTTTCTTTGTATGAATTTCTCACTTTCTGTTCCTCCTCAGTAAGCTTGCCCCCATCATCTGAGCCGTTTTGGCTAAGGGTTAGTCAGCGTGCTTGCCCCCTCCCTTGGGACTACACGTTCACAGTGTCTCCTCACAGGCATGTAGTCCCAAGGGTAGGGGGCGAACACGCTGACTAACCCCCAGCCAAAACGGCTCATAAAAAAAAGAGCATTAAACCTTTCATTTGATTTCTGAATTACTGCATTTGTCAATGCTAAAGGCCAATATAAAAGGCTAGTAGTGGTAAAACAGCACTTGTGGGTTCAACCAATCTTTTTTTTGTACAATTCTCCTTTAACCACTTCAGCCCTGGACCATATTGCTGGTCAATGACCGGGCCCCTTATTGCGATTCGGCACTGCGTCGCTTTAACTGACAATTGCGCAGTCGTGCAACTTCGTTTCCAAACAAAATTGGTGTCCTTTTTTTCCCACAAATAGAGCTTTCTTTTGGTGGTATTTGATCACCTATGCGGTTTTTATTTTTTGCGCTATAAACAAAAATAGAGCGACAATTAAAAAAAAAGAAACGATTTTCTTCCTCAGTTTAAGCCGATACGTATTCTTCTACATATTTTTCGTTAAAAAAAAAGAAAATTGCAATAAGTGTTTATTGATTGGTTTGCGCAAAAGATATAGCGTCTACAAAATAGGGAATTGTTTTATGGCATTTTTATTAATATTTTTTTTTACTAGTAATAGCGGCGATCAGCAATTTTTATCGGTACTGCGACCTTGTGGCAGACACTTCGGACACTTTTGACAAATTTTTGGGACCATTGGCATTTTTATAGCGATCAGTGCTTTAAAAATGCATTGATTACTATAAAAGTGCCACTGGCAGGGAAGGGGTTAACACTAGGGGGCAAGGAAGGGTTTAATTATGTTCCCTGTGTGTGTTCTAACTGAAGGGGGCGTAGGACTGACTAGGGGAAATGACTGATGGCTGCTCATACATTGTATAAACAGACGATCCGTCCTTTCCCCCCTGACAGGACCGGAAGCTGCCGGGTACGCTAGGGTTGCCACCTTTTCTTCAAGCCAAACCCGAACACTTTCGGGGTGCATGGCAAAAAAAAAAATCGAAAAAAAGCTGCATGGAAAATATTAGCACAACACATTTTGGAATGTTTTTACACCTCTATTTATACATTATTATATGTGTATATGTATATATGGAGATTGCACAGCATATGTTTAAATAAGATTGGAGTGTATTAGTACTTGGATTTCACTTGGGGGTTTTCACCATCATTCAGAATTATTTTCTCACATTTAAAATAATATAATTATAGGGGGAGGTTGCACTGCATTTTAATTTATTTTTAGGTAATACAAGGACACACTGATCTAATGTGGGTGCTGATATAAAGAAAGTTTCCCTTATTTAGTAGAGGTCTCTAGGGAAAGGGGGGGCTGATCTAATGGGTCACTAGCAGCCAGCACCCCCTCTACATTAGCTCAGAGTCCCCTCATATCAGCACCCCCTTAGAGCTCTCTATTAGATCAGGGACCCCCCCATCAGTGTCCCCTGTTCCTAAAGACCCTCATTATACTGCTTTACCGAGAGCCGTTTAGAGCCAGGAAGTGTGGGAGCCGGAGTTTGGGGGCAGAGCGAAGCTGCTCTTCTGTAGTGCCATTTCCCTTCCTTCCATTGTGTGTGTGGGGGGGGGGGGGCTTTAGGATAAGGCAAAGTAGAGGCAGATGCTGCATCGCTGTGCCCAGTGTGTTGGCAAGACACATTTGAACTGGTACACTCACAGGGCCGCTGTTAGGAATCATGGGGCCTCCACCACCTGAGGGGGGAAAAGAAGTGGTAAGAGAGGAGGAGGTAAGGGGGGAGGAGGCAGGAGAGAGAGGGGGTGGGCTGACAGAGGAGGGGGGGTGCTAACAGAGAGAGGGTGGGCTGACAAAGAGGGGGTGGGTTCTGACAGAGGGGGGGCTAAACCAGAGGTGGGGGTGCTGACAGAGAGGGGGGGCTCACAGAGAGAAGAGATGGGCTCACAGAGAGAAGGGATGGGCTCACAGAGAGAAGGGATGGGCTCACAGAGAGAGGGGCTGGGCTCACAGAGAGAGGGGCTGGGCTCACAGAGAGAGGGGATGGGCTCACAGAGAGAGGGGATGGGCTCACAGAGAGAGGGGATGGGCTCACAGAGAGAGGGGATGGGCTGACAGAGAGAGGGGGATGGGCTGACAGAGAGAGGGGGGTGGGCTCACAGAGAGAGGGGTGGGCTGAGCGGGGGGGCTCACAGAGAGAGAGGTGGGCTGAGGGGGGGGCTCACAGAGAGAGGGGTGGGCTGAGGGGGGGCTCACAGAGAGGGGATGGGCTCACAGAGAGAGGGGATGGGCTGAGGGGGGTGGGCTCACAGAGAGGGGGGCTCACAGAGAGAGGGCTTACAGAGAGGGGGATGGGCTGACAGAGGGAGGCTCACAGAGAGGGGGTGGCCTCACAGAGATAAGGGGGCTCACAGAGAGGGGGTGGGGTCACAGAGAGAGGGGCTCACAGGGAGGGGGATGGGCTGACAGAGGGGGGGGGCTCACAGAGAGGGGGATGGGCTCACAGAGAGAAGGGATGGTCTCACAAAGAGAAGGGATGGGCTCACAGAGAGAGGGGATGGGCTCACAGAGAGAGGGGATGGGCTCACAGAGAGAGGGGGTGGGCTCACAGAGAGAGGGGTGGGCTGAGGGGGGGGGGGCTCACAGAGAGAGGGGTGGGCTGAGGGGGGGGGGCTCACAGAGAGAGGGGTGGGCTGAGGGGGGGCTCACAGAGAGAGGGGCTTACAGAGAGGGGATGGGCTCACAGAGAGAGGGGATGGGCTGAGGGGGGCTGGTGGAAGGGCAGATGACACAGAGACCTCAGGAGAAGACACACAATGCACCATAGACCTACTCCAGCCAGGGCCCCCCTTTGTACCAGCATGCATAAACCTCCCCAGGGCAGGGCCCCCCCTTTATATCAGCATGCATAATAGACCTCCCCAGGGCCAGGACGGGACCCCTTCCGATTCCCCCCCTCCCCCTTAGAGCGTGGAAAAAACACCCCTTACCTTTCAGGTCAGGAGCCGCTACGCTGTGTATGAACCTAAGGGGGCGGAGTCTAACACCATGCTCTCGCTCGAGACTCCTCCCCTCCTGCATAAGCGTCCCGGTTGCTAGGATACAGTCCCTCACTGACTCACTCACTGTAGAGTCGGAGAGTTGTGTCAGCCTGTCGGGACGGCGACGGTGATGGGAGAGAGTCTGAGAGAACCCAGTCCCAGAGGTCAACATGGCTGCGCTCAGCGCTGCCTGCACGATGCACAGTGCACACACGGGGGGGACTAACAGAGAGCAGTGCTGTGGGCGGCGCTGGCACAGCTCACACACACACACTACTGAGTCAGACAAGCTGGGGAGATCATACACAGCAGGCAAAGCAAGCGCCAGGCAGGGAGGCGGGACTCACTCACTCTGGGCGGCAACGGGAACAAACTTCAATCGATCGTTTTAGCTCTGTTGCGGCCGGGCAGGCTGCCGAGGCCTCTGATTACAGGATGGACGGCAGAAAAAGAAAAAAAACAAAACGGACAGCAGAAACATTTTTTTTTTTTTTTTAATTTAAAAAATGTGCCCGGGTTTCAGGCGGCTTGAAAACCGGACACATGTGTCCAAACCCGGACTGTCCGGGTCAAAACCGGACAGGTGGCAACCCTAGGGTACGCGCCAAGGCACCAGGGGCATGGCAAGGGGTGTGTCCTATCCTATACCTGCATACTTTTACATACCTCTTAGAAAGTTGGGAGGTATGTAAACATATACATAAAAAATAACAATATATTATTTGTTTGGTGTTAAAACTCCCAACATAGAGAAAAAAAGATACAAACATAAAAATCATGACAAAATAGTGCCTAGGCTAGGCATATTGTAAATCTGTCAACGCTTTCTGCAGAGGCTGCTTTATCAGGACAGAGGTGCTGATCTTGAGGATGTTGACATATACAGTAACTCTATAAATGGAATAAGGAATCATGAAAGCCAAAGAAAGCATGCATATGAAAAAACATACGGACCGTTTCAGCAGATAAATTCGATCGTGTGTACGGGCGAGCAGACAGGTTTTTCCAGCAGACAAATTTTAAAGCATGTCTGTCCGACATGTCCGCTGGTTAGTACACTAACCAGCGGACATATCTGTCCGCACATGCATCGAATGGATTTGACGCATGCGGGGAAGTATTTTACTTCCTGGTTCGGTGACGTGGCGTCGTCAACGTCACCGCCACGTCACCGCGATGTCTGTCGGCGGGGTTTTTGGTTTGATCGTGTGTACACAATCAAACCAACATATCCCAGCAGACAAATCCGATCAAAATGCTCTGTCAGACCGATTTGATCGGATTTATTTAGTGGTGTGTACGCGGCCTTAGACTTCCTCTCCTTCCTCTCCTCAGCTCCAGCCTGGAGGCAGAGCCCCCAAACCCGGGGTCCCCTTCCAAGCCGCACAACAGCAACCTCAGCCCTCCACCTTCCACCCAACTACCTTGCTGCCCAGGCTCCACCATATTTAGGGCTGACCCAGCCACACTGTCAGTGCCTTCCGCCTAGACATTGGCCAGATTCCCTCAAGTATGCAGATCAGGACCTCATACCCTCCACCCACTGACTTCCGAAGAGACAGACAAGATCAAGGTACTGGCCGGGGGCCAAGAATCGGAGAGATCAGCGAAAGTCCAGTAATACAAGCCAAGGTCAAGGATCAGAGAGGTCAGCGGAGTCCAGGGGTGCAAGCCGGGGTCAAGGGATTGGAGAGATCAGCAAAGTCCAAGGCAGGCCGAGATCAGGTATTCAATCAGGTAAGCCAGGAAATCCAGGTCAAACAGGTTAAGGCAGCGAGACACATACAGGAGCTGATGACAAACCAGCAAGCTGTCATGTGTCAGAGGCAGGTTTAAATAGGGCGGTGAGCACTGTGATTGGTTCCGACGGGACCGTGTGCGCTCGCGCCGTGCGCGCGCTCCCGCACGTGCCGTGCCGCCAGCATGCGCTGAGTAGGGACGCGTGACAGCGCCGCTCTTCTGCGCATGTGCGCGAAACCATAGTCCGCAGAACTGGTGCCCTGACAGTTTCTTGGGCAGGCTCTTCCTTTCCCAGGCTGCAGTGCAGCCAATCACAGTGTTCTGTATCCTTAGCAGTCGGCTGGTTCTCCTCCAGCCATGACTGTGTCTACAGAGTGCCCTGTGTCCTCTCACTTCCTTTATCTCCTCTTCTTTCTGTCCAGATCCTCTGCTCAATCACAGAAGTGAGAAGGAGAGAGTCTGCAGCTGCAATGTGTTGGGGGGGTTTTAGTGTTCCAAATGACAGCCCAGTCTGTCTGGCAGTGGGCAGAGAACTCACATTAGATTCACAGTGCGCAAGTGATAATATAGTACATACAGTTGTACTGCAATACTCCAAAACGTAAAACATTTGAAAATAATAATAAGTGATCAAGGAAAGCCCAGAGAAACACAAGAAAATGGCAAATTCAGTAGTCCCACAGCAGTGTTGGAAATAAAATTCTTTAGGCAAGCCAGGTGACACCTCTCACACTCATGCTCCGATTACTGGACACAATGTGACCCCCTAGTTAGAGTGGTCAACATGCACTTTTTTGTAAAATCAATCCAGAATCTCTGTCAGGCCGGAGGATTCCTTTGAGGCCCTGTACACACGATCAGACATGTCCGAGGAAACATGTCTGACGGACCGTTTTCATCAGACCAGGCTGAAGTGGTCTGTTGGTCTGATGTGCGTACACACCATCGGACCAAAAACCCCTCGGACCAGAACGCGGTCTTGTAGAACACAACGACGTGATGAAAAAACGAAGTTCAATGCTTCCAAGCATGCGTCGACTTGATTCTGAGCATGCGCGGGATTTTGGTCTGATGATTTTGTGTACTAACCATCGAACATGTCCGATGGACAGGTTTCCAGAGGACAGGTTTCTAAGCATGTTTGGAAATGTTTGTCCGCTGAAAAAACGGTTCGATAGGCCGTACACGCGATCGAACATGTGCGCTCGTGTGTACGCGGCCTTAGAGTACTGGTCACAAACAATTCTAGCACCTAGGTAGAGATTTATACACTCATTCCGGAATAGATACAGGTCTACATAAAACAGAAGCACTCCAATAGTGGGAAATCAATATTCTTTTATTAAAGCAACAAAAGATGCACTCACATGTCTATACGCAGTACAGCACATACACCGGTGTGACGAATGTCGGCAGATGGGCTTTTCCACAACAAATATGGCCAATATGTGGCTGTGCATGCATGGTGGTGTGCGTATGTAGCTCTGCCCTGCATGTTTCGTCACATCTGACAGCCTCAGCGTGAAAGTGAGGGGTGTCACCTGGCTTGCCCAAAGACTCTTACAACCATCAAGGCTGTGACTACTGAATTTACTATTTTCTTGTGTTTCTCCAGACTTTGTTGGATCACCCTTTGGAGTATTGTAGTACAAGTGTATGTACTATATTAGCACGTGAGCGTTGCACAGTTTCTTTATTATATTATATATTGAAGTTTTTTTTGTATCTAACACAGTGCACAGCAGCTGTATTTCTTTACCTTGGCACAGCTTTACACCAATTTTTTGCATTTAACACTTACATTATAATTGTACTATAATTTTTGTCCCATATACTGCGCCCTTCATTTTTTTTATTTCATCTAAGCATTGCTGTAGACTGTTTAAAAAGATAATGCAACACAATCTACCCCTTCCTAATTTTTTTGATCATTATCTGACCACCAAAATTTTAATTGTTTTAAACTTTTCTCATTCTCAAAAATGATGTCATTGTTCAAAAACTCCACCCAGCTCTCAGTTTTCTCATAAATATTCTGGGAACATCACATACAGACACTGTATCAGGATGAGATCAATAAAGGAGAGAAGCCAGAAAGGAGCACTGGGCATGGGTGGAGAAGGAAAGTTGAAATCTGTTTTTCTGTTAAATTAACAAAAAAATATTATATTACATGATTATATGTCTTCAGCTGTCCATTGACATGATAAGAGCTGGGAGATTTTTAGAATAAAAATGCACTGTAATATTTGGAATGTTAGCCCCAGGTGCTTCGGTTTTTGCCACTGGTGTTCCCTGCATGTTACCTGACCCAGACACTTAACTATTCTGTTACCTAAACCCTAACACTTGACCTGATCTCTAAAATAAACCCTAAATCTTAACTTGAACCCTTACACTGAGGCCTCGTACACACGAGCAGACAGATTTGTTCAAATCTGTCTGTCCGACAGATTTGTTCAAATCTGTCTGTCCGACAGATTTGAACAAATCTGTCTGCTGGGATTTTGGTTTGCTCGCGTGTACACACGAGCAAACCAAAATCCCCGCCAGCAGACGGCGCGCTGACGTGTTGGTGACGTGGCGGTGACGTTGACGCCGCCAGGTCACCGCACCAGGAAGTAAAACACTTCCACGCATGTGCCGAATCCATTTGGCGGCGGTGCGGGACGACATGTCTGCTGGTAAGTGTACTAACCAGCAGACATGTCGGGCGGACGGATTCCCACCCGATAGATTTCAAAGCATGCTTTGAAATCTGTCGGGTGGCCAAATCCGTCGGCTCGGCCATACACACGATCGAATCTGTCTGCTGAAACGGTCCAGCAGACCGTTTCCAGCGGACAGATTTGATTGTGTGTACGAGGCCTGAAAGTGATATTAAAGGGGAGTTCCAGTCCCCCAAACATTTTTTTTTTTAAACACTGCTCTGTAACTGTCAAAACCTGAAAATGAATATTTCTAACATGTCATACTTTTAGCGCTTTTACTTTCTTTAAAAATAGTTATTTACTTACTGATCTCGGAAGCAGGCAGTTTCCATTCTAGTTGTGGCCATCTGAAGCCCTCTCGTGTTCATTCCCTGGATTTCTTTTCAGCTATCTACCCATCATGCACCAGCAAATCTCTCACATGTCAGTAATGCCTCAGGGAGGCCGTCCTTCTTTCTGACAGGTTGCTATGGCAATCTCGAGTCTGTGGAAGTTCCCGCCCCCATGCTATAGCAACCTGTCAATCACAACACAGGGAGGAGAGGAAAGAGAAGTCACATTAGGCAGTGTAATATTGGGGGTTGTTAGCTCAAGTGGGATATGCGTTTTAAGCGATTCACGCCAGTCAGGAACTGTCTTTAAGGGCTTGTAGGCCCACTTTTATTGAAAAGGCAAAAATAAACAAAAGTCCAAACATAGGTTTCCCACGCAGGGGTTTTCACTATCCACACAAAATGATAGCTTCAGCCTCCTGGCTTATACGTGCAAATACCAAGCCACCTGGCTCTCCTCAGCAGTAGCCCAACTGCTTAGGCTCCAGCATGGAACTTTCCTGACTCCTGTCAGCAACCTCACTCAGGTCTCTGGGGTTTCTCACAGTGCAGCCTGCACTCTCCAGCTTATTCCATGCACACCTGCACTCTCACTCTCTGGGGTTCTCCCTTGCAAGCCTGGTCTCCTCGGGAGGGTGGAGCCCAGAATGCTGGTCCTGAGTTTCCTATCAGGCCCACACACACCTGCATAATCAGTGTGCTGATCCATCTGAAAATATGGACCCAGGACTGGGGATTTCATCCCACCCAGATCTCTTTGAAATCCCCGGGCTCCAGGTCCCGAAGTGTACTTTACTACAAATTGAGGGAACTGAAATACCAGTTTCCTCTGAAACCAGAAAATACGCTGGAGCCCCTCAACCCGACCGGTTGAGAACCCTGGGTCACCACACCCCTGGGGTACCACACTACTACAGCAGGTAATGCACTGGTATTAATAGTGCGTGCGTGTGAACCGAAACAGGGTGACACCATCCTTATGTTGGTTTTAATCTAGGGAGAGAATTTTTTATGTATGCGGCTCCGCCCTGACCCTATCCAATTGGCTGGCATTGCTCTCTGTCCCGCCCACCCCGACATTGCCGATGAATATCCTAAAAGCTCCTCTCTCTCTCTCCCCCTCCAGCACGGCTTGACGTTGCTCTACACAGTGACGGTGGGTGACACTGTCTAGTAATCTAGGGAGAGAGGAGCTTTCAGAATATTCATTGGCAATGTCGGGGTGGGCGGCACAGAGCAGCTATCGATCGCCAGCCAATAGGATGGGGTCAGGGCGGGCCGCTACGTGTATGCGGCTTTCGACCCCTATGTTAAGAAGCCAAATAATTGGCTGGCGATCGATAGCTGCTCTGTCCCGCCCACCCCGACTTCACTGATGATGTCAGAAAGCTCCCCTCTCTCTCTCTCTCTCCCTGCACACAGTTAGCTTATAAGAATTAGAAAAAATGCCAGATTTCGGTAGGAGGCGATCCGCAAGGAGCCATGGGATACATGGCGCCGATATCCCAGGAACCCTTGCGAATTGCCTTATGACTTAATCGCCTAGGCTATTAGGACCAGGAAGCTGTGGATAAAAATGGTGAAAAAAGGTATTTACCATCCAATTTTTTTTAAAATATTGCCAATTGTGAAAACTATGCATTAAGGGCCTTCAGTACAGCCAAACTAAAAAAAAAATGGGTGGAACTCCACTTTAAAGGTTACCGTTTAAAAAAAAATAACAAACATGTCATACTTACCTCCACTGTGCATTTTGTTTTGCACAGAGTGGTCCAATCCACCGGTTCTGGGGTCCCACAGCGGAACTTGCAGCTCCTCCCCGCATTAGATAACCCCCTCTGGGAAGCTCTCTTCCAAGGGGGTTACCTTGTGGGCGTGCTCCTGTATCATACACTCGGCATCCATAGATGCCGAGTGTATGACTCGGCCCCGGTGACTGCGTCATTGGATTTGATTGACTGGAGCGGGAGCCAATGGAGCCAATATCAATCTATCCAATCAAAGCCGGGACTCGGAAGAATGGAAATTTGGGGCTCAGGTAAGAAAGGATGCATTAAGGTGAAAAAACACGTAGGTTTACAACCCCTTTAAAGTAATTGTAAAGGCTCTTTTTTTTTTTTTTAAATAACAAACATGTCATACTAACCTTCTCTGTGCAGTTGGTTTTGCACAGAGAAGCCCGGATCCTCCTCTTCTTGGGTCTCTCTTTGCTACTCCTAGCCCCTCCCTCCTTTGAGTGCCCCTCAGCCAGAGGCTTGCTATAGGGGGCACCCAAGCCGAGTCAGAGCTCTATGTATCCATTCAGACAAAGAACCCTGACCTGGCCTGCCCCTCTCTCCCCTGATTGGCTGACTGACTTTGATTGACAGCCACGGGAGCCAATGTCACCACTGCTCTGTTTCAGGCAATCAAGAGGAGTGTGCTGGATGGCTGAGAAGATTGTGGACATTGCTGGAGAGAGAGGGAGCTCAGGTAGGTAATTGGGGGGTGCTGGGGGCTGCTACACACAGAAGGTTTTTTATCTTAAAGCGGATCTCCACCCTAAAGTGAAGATCCGCTGATCGGAACCCTCCCCCCCTCCGGTGTCACAATTGACACCTTTCAGGGGGGAGGGGGGTGCAGATACCTGTCTAAAGACAGGTATCCGCACCCACTTCCGGCCAGAAGTCTCGGGCAAAAGTCAGTTTTTTTGGCGACATCCCGTCGCCCCCCCCCCGTTGTGTGCTGGGAACTCTCGGCTCCCAGCACACAGCGGGAGCCAATTGGCGGGCGCAGCGCGACTCGCGCATGCGCCGCAGGGAACCGGGCAGTGAAGCCGCAGCGCTTCACTTCCTGGTTCCCTCACCGTGGATGGAGGGGGGAGCAGCAGGGTGACGAGCGATTGCTCGTCCTCTGCTGCGGACGCCGCTGGACTCCAGGACAGGTAAGTGTCCTAATATTAAAAGTCAGCAGCTGCAGTATTTGTTGCTGCTGGCTTTTAATATTTTTTTTTGCTGAACCATCCGCTTTAATGCATAGACTGCATTAAGATAAAAAACCTTCTGCCTTTACAACTCCTTTAACTTCTTTGTACCACCAAAGCTCGCCTCTTGCCATAATGTGCAAGTATAACGAACTATAACTATAACAGTAATACAAAAGAAATGTTATTTGTAAAGGGCGTATGAAAGGCGCTAACCCCCCTTTTTTCATGAAATGGGGGTTTCCTTATATGTATGAATTCATCCAATGATTGTATATATAATTATATTTATTGTATGTATTGTTGCTTGTTAATATTAGGTACTTAGTCAGACAATAAGAGATTGAAGCCATGAAGAAGTGGCTCTGACCGTGCAACGCATAGGCAAGCTCTATGTACAGTCTGACTACTACTCCATTGTTCTGACTCAACTACAAGGTCATAAACTTTATCTCCAGCTTCATGTAGGGCTTACACGACCTGGTGTTCTATTTATCCTTGCATCAATTCAGACAGCTTAACTCAAGAAATAAGTCACTGTTAGAGAGACAGATGATGAATCCTTTTGAATGTTCCCGTTTAACCACTTGACCACTGGGCACTTAAACCCCCTTCCTAACCAGACCAATTTTCAGCTTTCGGTGCTCTCACAATTTGAATGACAATTACTCAGTCATACAACATTGTACCCATTTGAAATTTTTGTCCTTTTTTTCACACAAATAGAGCTTTCTTTTGGTGGTATTTGATCACCTCTGGGTTTTTTATTTTTTGCGCTATAAAAGAAAAACGGATGAAAATTCTGTAAAAAAAAAACTTGTTTCTGTCATATTAGCAGGTTATTTCTCACACACAGCATATGCATACCACAAATTACACCCCAAAACACATTCTGCTATTCCTCCTGAGTATTGCGATACCCCATGTGTGGGACTTTTACACAGCGTGGCCACATATAGAGGCCCAACATGCAGGGAACGCCATCAGGCGTTCTGGAACACCCAGACCAATTCTGCCATTTCTCTCCTACATGGAAAAATCATCATTTATTTGCTAGAAAATTACATAGAACCCCAAAACATTATATATGCTTTTTTAGCAAAGACCCTAGAGAAAACAATGGCGGCCGTTACAACTTTTTATCTCGTACGGTATTTTCGCAGAAATTTATTGAACGTGTGTTTTTTAAAAAACTGTTTTGTGCTTAAAACAAAACAAAACAGTAAAGTTAGCCCAATTTTTATTCATAATGTGAAAGATGAAGTTACGCCAAGTAAATAGATACCCAACATGTCACACTTCAAAATTGCGCACACTCGTGGAATGGCGCCAAACTTCACTACTTAAAAATCCCCATAGGCAGTATTGCAGAGTATCGCGCAGGGTATTGCAGAGTATTGGGGTATTGCAAAGTATCATGCAGGGTATTGGGGTATTGCCGAGTATTGGGGTATTGTCGAGTATTGGGGTATTGCCGAGTACTGGGGTATTGCCGAGTACTGGGGTATTGCCGAATACTGGGGTATTGCCGAGTACTGGGGTATTGCCGAGTATTGGGGTAATGCCGAGTACTGGGGTATTGCCGAGTACTGGGGTATTGCCGAGTATTGGGGTATTGCCGAGTATTGGGGTATTGCCGAGTATTGGGGTATTGTTGAGTACTGGGGTATTGTTGAGTATTGGGGTATTGTTGAGTATTGGAGTATTGTTGAGTATTGGGGTATTGTTGGGTACTGGGGTATTGTTGGGTACTGGGGTATTGTTGGGTACTGGGGGATTGCAGGGTACTGGGGATTGCAGGGTACTGGGGATTGCAGGGTACTGGGGATTGCAGGGTACTGGGGATTGCAGGGTACTGGGGGATTGCAGAGCTGGGATGGATTGAGGGATGGCTGGATCTGTGACTGCATTTGTCACAGATCCAGCCACAGCTCAGCTGCTGACACCCCGCCCCCCCCTCTCCTCGCACACTGTACAGAGAGGAGAGGGAGGAGAGGGAGGAGAGGGAGGAGAGGGAGGAACCGGCGTCATCAAATGACGCCGGTTTGTTTAAAAGTGATCGCGCCGTCATTCGACGGCGCGATCACGTGGTAAACGGCCGCGATCAGCGGCAATTTACCGTGATCCGTGATGCGCCGGGTCTTCTAGACCCGGCGAGCACGGACACTTTCGCGAGCGCGTCCCAGGGGACGCGCAATCGCGAAAGTGAAGGACGACGTCCCAGGGACGGCGTCCCAAGATAACCCCGCCGCGCCGTAGCAGTAAAATGCTTATGGCGCGGTGGGAAAGTGGTTAATGATGGATATTCATAGGTAGAAAAACGTTTCAGTTGTAAAACACATAAAACGATGTTTAGCAGAGAAGGTATACTGGCTAATGAGAGAGAGACAGGAAGTGGAGGGGAATATAAGGAACTATGGTGAGAGAGAGAGTTCAGCTAGACAGAAGGGAGCAGAGCTTAAAGACACAGAGCAATAATAAATCACATAGTGTAACACAACATCCATTCTCTATTCTATCCAGTGGGGCTCTAATTCACCCATTTGATGTGAAATGTATTAAGTTTTTTAATATTTTGTAATAAAAATTATGACTTTTTAAACTTTGTGTATATTTGCTGCTAGTGGATATAACGGATGGTCATCATAAAAACGCCCATTCTTTTAACCTCTTTCATTTTTCTCACTATTTATGACACTATTCCTGGAAAATCGATCCCAGATAGGGAAACTAGGACCTTTTACATCTAAATCACGTAGCGTGTCTTGCGGAGTCCCCCAGGGATCTCCCCTATCGCCCATGCTATTCAATATTTCCCTCTGACCACTCCTATCTGACCACTCTATCACTCCTATTCGGACGACACGCAACTTTATTTTCGTATCAGCGACAAAAAGAACCTATACCCCGCCTTAGAACAATCCCCCTCCTTCCCCTCTCTTCCCCCCTCATAGGTTGAAGTACAGACAGCGCCACCACCCCCACTTAGTTTGATTCTATTGTTTCATAGATCCCCCACGGGAAGTATCTTTTCATGCAGGGCTGCAGTCTAGACGTTTTGTCCTAAGTGTGGGTTTGCTATATTCACTACCCGCATTAGAACAATGCCTTACTCAGATAGACATCTGGATGACGGAGAGTCACCTCAAACTCAATGGAGCAAAAACAGAAGTCCTTCAACTCCATGCAAACCGGAGGAAACTGGCCAGGACTACCTGGACACCACCACCCATTCTGGGGCAAACTATCACCCCTAGCACCAAAGTCAAAAGTCTAGGAGTTATTTTTGACTCTGACATGACAATGGATGCACAAATAGGATCAGAAATTAGCGGATCGCACCATCTTCTACGGCTCCTACGAAGAGTTGTTCCCTTCATCCTGAAAGAAGACACATCGGTAGTGGTAGGGTCAATCATTAACTCCAGATTAGATTATGCAAATGCCTCAGACTCCCAAAGTACCAGCTTGCTTGGCTCCAAGTCATCCAAAACATGGCAGCTCGACTGGTAACAGGAAAAAAACCCTGGGAACCAATCACCCCATCCCTGAGATCCCTCCATTGGCTGCCCATAAAGGACCGAGTCACTTTCAAGGCCTTATGCCTGATGCACAAATGTGTACACGGAAGCGTCCCACTATATTTAAGTGAGAAAATAAAACAACAAACCCCAAATCGAGTTCTTAGATCAACTAACCAAAAATTATTACAAATTCCCAAAGCCCGATATAAGACCAAAGGAGAACGTCGTTTTGCAGTTCAAGGACCTCGACTATGGAACGCTTTACCAACTAATTTTCGAATGGAAACTGATCACCTGGCCTTCAGACAAAAACTCAAGACCCACTCACACTTACCAAATTTCTCCTCCTCCACCTATGTAATCTCCTTGAATTCCCTTGTCACTCTGCCACTGCTGCTGCCTCTGCCGCTAATGTCTTCAGTCATCTCTATTGCCTGGCCTACAGGTAACATAATTCCTGCACATATGCGACAGTCGGTGTTTAAACCTAGCAAAAAAGAGAAAGGTGCACTTGGCAGGGCTTATAAATTATATATTTTTGCTGGCTAGTATTGTTGTGTGGCAGATTGTTATTATTGATGGATATTAATCCCGGGGGAATACGATTTACATAATGGGACATTGGTTACATTATTTAAAGTACTTTCTCACATTTTCAGGGCAAGGTGGCTTGCAAAGAGGACAGGGGCTTTGCTGCCTCTGTTGCAATGTAATCCCACAATATTGAAAGCTGGACATGTGCAATCCTTTTCGTCTGAATGCATTTTCGTCCGAATTTTAGGTATTTTCGTTATCGTTTTAACAAACGAAAGTGCAGAATACGGAAAACAAAAGATCCAACATAAATAAATGCTTTGTTTTCGTTGCAACAACAGTTCAATATAGATAGGATATTCGACATGAACGACACATTTAACTTTGAATGTTCCGCCTACAGGGGATTTCTCCTTCAGGATTCATAACAAACTCCGCCCACGTGTAGAATTGGCGGGAATCCGCGTCGGATCCCCGTCGCTTCTATGACGGCTTTGTCTCCATCGCGGCAAGCCAGCTCGGCGCTGGCTCCCGCGATGGGGCTCGTGGGTGGTCAATCTCGCCGAGAAAGGGAGCGAGATTGACACAATATCCCAGTCACCTACTGTAAAAGCTATAGTAGAATTCTGATGTTGTATGACACTAGTAATAATTATATTTATTAATTATTATTACTAGTCAACGTTTGTATGTTTTTCGACAATTACAATCTGTGTCTATCAAACCTGTGGTCGAATGTGCCTAACCTTAACTCTATTAGTACAAGATTATTTTACAGAGAGAAAAGATTTGACATACAGTAGAGAGAAAAGATTTGACATTATAGAGACAAAAGATTGCTGCTGGAATTGTGTGGGGGAAGTAAAATAAAAATAATGATGATGATGAATGTTATTGGCTGATTTGTAACCAAAGAGGAGGAGCAGTAAAATAGCTAGAACTAACTTGATAATTCAACATGAACGACGAAGATTCGACAAAGCATCGAAAAACATACAAACGTTGAATCTGTCATTGAAGGCTTATGGTGTCTGTCAAAAGTTCTAAGAAGATTCGATGGAGCAGCTAAACTGTACGAAGCTGCAATCATACATTTCCAGTCAAATTTTCAGCCCATAGGCTATAGAAAAATTTGAATGTTGGTTGACTAGTAATAATAATTAATAAATATAATTATTACTAGTGTCATACAACATCAGAATTCTACTATAGCTTTTAGGTGGAACATTCAAAGTTAAATGTGTCGTTCAGTTTCGCTGCTCCGTCGAATCTTCTTTGAACATTCGACAGACACCATAAGCCTTCAATGACAGAGTATTCTTTAATTAATTTAGATTTTTCGGACGAATGCAATTTCTAACGAAAAACGAAACAAAGAAAAACTAATTTGGGAGTAACTAAATATATTTATTTTTCGGACAAAAATGAAATTCCGAAACAAAATATTTCAGTGTGCACATGTCTATTGAAAGGCTTGTGGCCTGGTCTAGTTGAGGGTGTTTGCATGGTTGTTGCCACTCCTCTTCCTGACCAGGGAAACCCTACTCTTTTTTTTATATTCCTTCCATACCTGGAAGTTTGTGTTTTCAGGGTAACGTTAGGATGAGGGAAAGGTGATCATTTAAAGGAATACTGTGACACCTTATTTTGCCACCTCTTAAAGTGAAACTGAACTCAGAAAGTGAAGATTTTCTGTGTAAGTCTAGAGATGTTAATTGTGCCTAAGCAGTACCCTGAAAAAATACCCTTTGTCTGGAATTACTTCTGAAAAATGGCAGTGCACTTCCTGGTGTGTGAGGGTACCTAGACAATCCTGTACCTATTAGCTGCATATCTGCAGAATAAGATCTAAGGCACTGCTTCCTGAATTGGTGATGTGACTACTGTGCTGCTTATAGTCTCTTTACTGGAAAGGCTCTGATGTAAGGAAGCAAAATCCTGCCTTTACCAAGATGGCTGACTGCATACACAAACAAAGGCAATAATGTTGACTAGTAGGGATGAGCTTGGGTGTGTTTAGACATAAATTTGAACCCACCTGAGCAATCCTGGTGGGAAGCTGTCATAGCCAATAGTGTTGCTCATAACTCGCGAATAACTCGAATATCGCTGTGAATATTCTCTATTGCGAATATTCGTATTTTTTCAAATTTATTTTTAAAACAGATCACATCCTAGTGATCTCCATCGACGTCTAAAAGCATTGCTGGTATGATTAGAGACCCTGGGCCGAGTAGCTGAGGCGATCCTTTTATGTTGCCGAATATTTGCAATGCGAATATTCGTATTACGAATATTTGCGAATACTTTCTCTGCCCTTCTTTTGCATCAGAGCCAATCAGATTTCTCCTACCACAGTTGTCAGAGGTTAGCAACCTCCATAGCAACCAATAGGAACCTGCCTGCACGACCATTATATAAGATCACTCCCAGCAGTATTTCAGTGCAGATTCACAAGGTGGCTAGAGAGAGTGGAGTGTTTCTGTGCGTTTTTCCTGTGTATTTGGATCTTAGAGCTTAGCATTGTGCTTCCTATAGGAAATGATCTCCGTTTTTGCGTGTTGTTCGCTCGAATGCGCATGCGCAGACGAGAATTTCGCAATCAATTTTGCATTTGCATTAGCGAATTTTTTTTGATAAAATGTCACGAATATTCGATATTAACGAATATTTCATGAATATTCTTCTATATATTCGTGAAATATCGCGAAATCGAATATGGCGTATTCCGCTCAACACTAATAGCCAACAGCCAACCCTGTAGCCACATGTATGCAAGTTCTTTGTGCACTGCTAGCTTATTTTTGGGCACAGCATTGAGAAAACAGTTCCTCTTTGAGTGCTTGGGGTACACTGTAGTTTTTATCTCCAGTACAATTTTCCTTCAAAACAGGACTTCATATCAGACTTGCAAATGTACTGTATTGCGGCTCATATGGCTTTGCATGTAGCACATGTAGCAGCTGATTCTTACAGCACCAAATGGCGCTTTGCTGAAAATTGGATGTCACGATCATTTCAGCACTGGATTCATCCTCAAAAGTCCTTTCTCTTTTACTTGCATTATTCAGACTGCAAAAATACCCCACAGCTTGGAACTGTGTACTACCAGCAGCTGGGAACAGCCTAACGCTGAGACTGTAGGAAGAAAGATTTCCTGGGAACAGATGTAGGCTCTTCATATTTTTTGTCCGAAACTCTCAGTAAGCATCTTGAATAAATACCAGATTCACTCTCAAAGGGTTCTTCCTTTTGGCTGCCAATAGAAGCGAGTGGGGAACTAGCATAGGCCAAACAAGGAGGCTCTTTTTATGCTTAACCCGCCCACTTCTGGAGCCACTTAGGCAGAATTTCCTAATCACTATTTTGTCAGCCATAAGGTTCCAATTAATGTTAATGCATATAGCTTCTTATATGGAAATGTTGCAATAAAATAACGGAGTGTACATGAAAATTACACAATCGGGTCACATCCTAGAAGGTTTACATGTGGATAACCACAAGAGACAAATAAAAGTGTTTATTTTGTGGAAAACGCTCTATTGTGCAAGACAAGAAAGACAGCTGGGTTGATTTATTAAAGCAATAGAGACAATTAAACAAAGCTAGGTGAATAAGGTGGAGCTGTGTTGAATACCCAATCATGTGCAAGAGAAGCTAAATTCCAGATAGATATATAAGACACACATTAGCGCAGCATTGCATTCACAAATATCCATAATCATTTCCCACAAAATGAAAGTCCAATCCACTACACAATACAATAAAAGCAATACACAAAATAGTTGTGATGATCAGTTGTACGAACACGTCAAAGCTGCAAAACTAGGTATGGGCGTTAAAGTTTGTTTTGACCCAGGTCATGATAGGGTTAAGGAGATTTTCCATATCTTACTACTTCATAAACACATCAGAAAGTTGGAGGAAATATTTCCAAAGTGAGCAGAAATCCTCACTCAGACAGTTATTTTAACAGGTGCCACAAAAGGGAACTTTGCCTTTGTGCTACTGTTTCAGTGACAAATATAAAAATTTGGATTACTTTCTGTTTTATTGACCATGGTCACCATAACCAATAGAGAGGTTATATCGACCCAAAAGGTACATAGCCAATGAAACCTGACAGAGGTAATAACCCTAATCTAAGCTATCCAAAACTAGAAAACAAAATTTGGCTATAGATGTACTCTAATAAAACAAGTCTTTATCTAATGAATAATGCTACTGTACCTTGAGTTTTATCGGTTTGCTGGTTTGAAATTGTGTCATCTAGGCCAGCCTTTGACTCCAGAAAGAACTCATGGACTCATGTTTCCTAAATTGTGTGATTTTTCACCCCTTCCAAGCAAAAGATTAGGTGATTTCAAGTCCCTAAACCAGTGGAGCTGCTTGCGGGAACTTTGACAGCTCAGGATCATGGGAGGTAAGCACAGCGGGGACAAGTGTTAGGTCATCTTTACAAGCCTATAAATGTGAACAAATCCTTAAGGTCTTATTTCAGACATTTCCCAGTCTGTCTCCCAGTTCTGCTTTTAAGTTGTCATTAGGCCTCTAATGAAGACTATAAGTGACCATTTCCACACACATTACACAGGTATTATCCAATGCTGTTACTCACCCTCTACAGAACAACCCTGAAAAATACATAGATCATGCAACTAACGCTGGAGCACATGCATGTAGGCAAGGGTGGCTGCAAAGAGCTTACAAGATATCAGTAGCACTGGAATGCAACAAAGGATGAAGAAAGGGTGAAAACAAGTAATTCATTTTTAGAAGGGCGATTGGTCATTAAACTCAGTGTTTCATAAGTCTAAATGACTTTTAGTTAAGTTTTATGCGTCTTTAAATATGTTCATAATACTGAAGATGTGTTTTTATGCTGAACTAGCTTCATCCATTCTTGTTCCCTCCAGAGATATATAGCATATACACTAAAGCTCCATACACACTGTGGGGTAGATTCACATAGAGATACGACGGTGTATCTACTGAGACACCGTCGTATCTGTGAGATCCGACGCTCGGATCTATGCGGCTGATTCCTCGAATCAGGTTCCGCATAGATCTCCCTTAGAGCCGACTGGTGTAAGTGAGTTACACTGTCGGATCTTAGGCTGCAATCTCCCGCCGACCGCTAGGTGGCGCTTCTATTACTATAATATGCAAATGAGGAGAACCGCCGGTTCTGAAACGAACGCCCGGCCGTCGTTTTTTTTTTACGTCCTTTGCGTTCGGCTTTTTCCGGCGGATTGTTACCCCTGCTATATGCGGGGTAAGTGCGGCGTATCCTATGTGACCATTTCCACACACATTACACAGGTATTATCCAATGCTGTCACTCACCCTCTACAGAACAACCCTGAAAAATACATAGATCATGCAACTAACGCTGGAGCACATGCATGTAGGCAAGGGTGGCTGCAAAGAGCTTACAAGATATCAGTAGCACTGGAATGCAACAAAGGATGAAGAAAGGGTGAAAACAAGTAATTCATTTTTAGAAGGGCGATTGGTCATTAAACTCAGTGTTTCATAAGTCTAAATGACTTTTAGTTAAGTTTTATGCGTCTTTAAATATGTTCATAATACTGAAGATGTGTTTTTATGCTGAACTAGCTTCATCCATTCTTGTTCCCTCCAGAGATATATAGCATATACACTAAAGCCCCATACACACTGTGGGGTAGATTCACATAGAGATACGACGGTGTATCTACTGATACACCGTCGTATCTGTGAGATCCGACGCTCGGATCTATGCGGCTGATTCCTCGAATCAGGTTCCGCATAGATCTCCCTTAGAGCCGACTGGTGTAAGTGAGTTACACTGTCGGATCTTAGGCTGCAATCTCCCGCCGTCCGCTAGGTGGCGCTTCTATTACTATAATATGCAAATGAGGAGAACCGCCGGTTCTGAAACGAACGCCCGGCCGTCGTTTTTTTTTTACGTCCTTTGCGTTCGGCTTTTTCCGGCGGATCGTTACCCCTGCTATATGCGGGGTAAGTGCGGCGTATCCTATGTGACCATTTCCACACACATTACACAGGTATTATCCAATGCTGTCACTCACCCTCTACAGAACAACCCTGAAAAATACATAGATCATGCAACTAACGCTGGAGCACATGCATGTAGGCAAGGGTGGCTGCAAAGAGCTTACAAGATATCAGTAGCACTGGAATGCAACAAAGGATGAAGAAAGGGTGAAAACAAGTAATTCATTTTTAGAAGGGCGATTGGTCATTAAACTCAGTGTTTCATAAGTCTAAATGACTTTTAGTTAAGTTTTATGCGTCTTTAAATATGTTCATAATACTGAAGATGTGTTTTTATGCTGAACTAGCTTCATCCATTCTTGTTCCCTCCAGAGATATATAGCATATACACTAAAGCCCCATACACACTGTGGGGTAGATTCACATAGAGATACGACGGTGTATCTACTGATACACCGTCGTATCTGTGAGATCCGACGCTCGGATCTATGCGGCTGATTCCTCGAATCAGGTTCCGCATAGATCTCCCTTAGAGCCGACTGGTGTAAGTGAGTTACACTGTCGGATCTTAGGCTGCAATCTCCCGCCGTCCGCTAGGTGGCGCTTCTATTACTATAATATGCAAATGAGGAGAACCGCCGGTTCTGAAACGAACGCCCGGCCGTCATTTTTTTTTTACGTCCTTTGCGTTCGGCTTTTTCCGGCGGATCGTTACCCCTGCTATATGCGGGGTAAGTGTGGCGTATCCTATGTTAAGTATGGCCGTCGTTCCCGCGTCGAATTTTGAATTTTATACGTCGTTTACGTAAGTCGTTCGGGAATACGGCCATACGTTAATAGCGTTAACGTCGAAAACAATGACGTTCCTTGCGACGTCATTTGAGGCAATGCACGCTGGGAAATTTAGCCGGCGGCGCATGCGCAGTACGATCGGCGCGGGGACGCGCGTGATTTAAATTGGAAACCCCCCTAGCCGCGGAATTTGCATTCCGCCGGGGGATTTACGATCCGCCAGGGCAACTTACGAGGCAAGTGCTTTCTGAATACAGCACTTGCCTCAAAAACTGGCGCAGGCGGATCGTAAAAAAGATAGATCACATGGATCAAAAGATCCGCTGATCTATGTGAATCTACCCCTATCAGTTTTCCTGACGGTTTTCTCTTCAGGTTTACCAAAACCATGTAGTACAAGGGCCTGCCTGATTGCATACTAATTGAAACTCTTGAGGTTTGACCTCATATTAGATGGTTTTGGTAAACCTGAAGAGAAAACTGTCAGGAAAACTGATAGTGTGTATGGGGCTTAAGGAACACACATTTCACATGTCAGTTTCAGCAATTAGGCAGTGTCTATTAACATTTTCTAGTTTGTCTTAAAATATTCAGCGATACTAAAATAGTCCTAGAAAAACAACTTAAATGTATTTGTCCTAATTTCCTCCAGTAAAGACGATAATCTCTAGAGAGGAAAACAGATTTCAAAGATCTGTTACATAATATATTACCATAGGGCAACTAAGTTAACTCCAAAATGTTATCTTTAAGAAAAAACGACTGTTGGTGTCTCTGAAACCCCCCCCCCCAAACCCCTCCCATACACAACTTACCTGCAATCCCTGTTGGTCACTTAAGCCCTGTACACATGGGCAAAATGTCGGGAGACATTTGCTGGTTCAAAAAAACTGGCCAACATTCTGCCCGTGTGTATGCCGGTCTGTCTGACAGAAGCTAATGACAGAGAGCGCTGATCGTAGTGTTCTGGTGGAGGGCCGTCCCCCTGTCAGAACACAACAGCTCACTGGGGGAGATCGCTGGATTAACCTTGCATGGTTAGTACAGTGTTTCCAACCAGAGCTGTCAGTTTGTAACCGGCTTTAGGGGAATGTTGTTTGGGCATTGTCACAGCAGAGCAGGTCTTATACTCCTCCCATTCCTGAAAGAGAGGCACGGAGCAGCGCCGAAGGTGTAGGTGGAGGGCCGGCATGACATGGGTTAACGAGGCGGAGCCTCTAGGACATAGGGGGCAGCGTGGGGTGTCAGAGCAAAGGGGAGGAGGAAGTTCAGCCCAGTGAAAGGAAAAAGAAGGGGAGGGGCCAGTCACCACGAGGAGCGCAGGGGTTAAGATGCTACCCACCCTCCCACCCTGTTTTTTTAATGGATCATTGTTTTACAGATATATATAATATTGGGTTATATATATTTTTGGTTAATAAAAATGTCAGTTTTGGCCAATTTACCACATTCAAGTTTTGTGTGTAGCGCTACCCCCGAAGGAGCCGCGGGTTTGATTTGGGATCGACAAATTAAGTTACCCCAGCTTGGTCTAGGGATGCACCAGAAGAATTAAGCAGTAAACGGAGGTCCACACAGTCAATAAAGATTTTCTCAATGCTTTAATTCCAGGCCAACATTAGCCAATGTCAACTTTGGTGAAGGAAGAATAGGTTGATGAGGGAAGACAAACTTTCGATGTCAGGCCTGGATATACACAAGGCAGATCAGCCCTTAGCAGCACAAACTTTCACACGTCGCCACTCCTAGGAGACTGAGTGGGTAAGGTGCCCCCTGACAGGTGTCTCCCACACAGACCTGGCAGCCGAGGCGCCACCTAGAATCTTAGCTGGGAGGAACGGGTCTCTATCACAGGCCCGGCTCTAGGCCTCTGCCACAGGCCAGTTAATTTGGATAGACTAAATGTGTGAACAGAGCGAATCCTCCCAGTAGTTTCTCAGCATAAGTCACCGAGCGGCAGTAGAGCGTACCTGCCAGCATCCCGGTCACCGAATCCCCGTCTGGGACTCTCTTAAGCTTCGGGTAAATCACTGAGGTCCCTTGATTTTTGTCTCCGGCTGAGACTCAGGAAGGCCCAGGAACCTAGCCAGGCAGGCCGCGCTGGCGGGGTCCATGGGAGCGCACACCCTGAAGGTGGATGCCACACCCTTAGTCCGGGACCCCGCACACGTGAAGAAGAAGAACCCCGAAGACCCGACCTAGGTTCCAGATATACCCCTCCCCAGCATGCCCAGCGAGGAGAAACCCTCTCCAATTGGCTGCTGAGGAAGGCTCCATCCACCAGAAATCCCGCTGGCTCACACTGCCGGCCAAGGATTAAATGACATCCCCAGAATGCAGTCCGAGCCAGTGGACCTTTCCAGAATAACATAGGTCAACAACCTAAACAAATCACAACTAGGAGCAACTTAACTCTCCCAGTTCAACTAGTTTTAAACGCAGCGCCCACACAAAAAGCAAAGGTGGCGCTACATGTGGTTATTAGGGGAAGTAATGGGGTCGTTGTTTAATAGCAGTAGCCCTAGTTAATACCATAGTAAAGTGCCAGATACAAGGGAGCTGCTTGTTAACTCAGATAAGCTAAATAGGAGAAGCTTAAGGATGTCCTTTGTAAAGACACTTTTATTTTTTTTTACAGAGCACCTACATATAATAAAAAAATTGCAGATTAAAAATTATTTTAGCTAAAGCAAGTGCTTTTAGCCAAGCATTTCTTAGGACAAAAACAGCTTTCACTGTAATACTTATGGGGTAGGTCAGGGTTACATGGTGGTTGTCACGTCCTCCATGTTTTCCTCTGCGTTGGGTGCCAAGCAAGTTTAACATGTAAGGCCTACCCCACGGGGGGTTCTTCTTGTACAGGGCCACTTTGTTCACCTCGGGTACCTCTACTTTGTTCTGTCTTCATCAATACTCTGTGACTAGGCTGAGCCTGCCGAGTGCAATACTCAATCTTAAGCCAGGCCTATACTATTAGAGATGAACCTACACCATGTACACTTGCACTATAACTGTTCTCTAGTTAACTCTCTTTTTTTTTATTATTCAAAGCAGAGAAACCGGCCCACATGGACCTCAACAACATATAATCACAAACACATGGGAAAACAGGTAAAAATATACAAACATATATATACAGGGTTGCATTGCACGCCACCATAAGATCAGAGCCAAGTATAACATTGTCTGAGACCCCAAGGGGGCCCAATCATGGTGTACGTAAGGGAGCGTGCACCTGTGCAACCGAAGCTCAACACGTTTTACTCAATCAGGTATGTGTCAGGATCCGCAAGGGCCAGCCGACTCCGCGTTTTCTAAAGTTAAGTTCAGAGAAAGAAAGAGAGACAGAATGAAGGGTGGAAAGTCAGAGTTAGAGAGAGAGAGAGGGCTGGGGACCGCTCCCGGCAAGAAAGGGAGGAAAGTAGAAAGGGGAATACCCTAATAGGCGGGGGAAAAAAGGGGGGGCTACAGGGAGGGGGGAGGGAGTGGGTGCCAATCATGGGTCTCTGAATGGGGTCCCACAAGGTGTTGTGGGCTCTAATTTTGCCCCTGGGTCCTGGCTTTCAGAGGCCAGGGCATTTGGGTGGGGGCTGACCTGACCTACGTCCTGAACTTCTCCTCTAAGGTTCCGTCCCTCTTCAGAGTACCTGAACATATTCCATAGTTGCCAAGCCACTGTGTACGTCTCCTGTCTATGCTGACTAGTGAGGATCAGGTTTCCCATTAGACCAATATCATCCACTTTCCTGAGCCACCGTTGGGGGGTGCTGGGACTTCCAGCATAGGGGGATGCAGGCCTTAGCCGCATGTAGCAGGTGACGTACTACTTATTTCTTATAGGTCTTAACCTGGATGACCGCCGCATGTAGCAAGAAAAACCCTGGGTCGTCCCCCAACACTCGTTCTGTAAACTTCTGAGTTATGCGTCGGACCTCTCTCCAGAAGTCCTGTATCCTACTGCATGCCCAGAATATGTGCAAGAGTAAGCCCTTCTCCTCCTGGCAGCGCCAGCACAGGTCAGATGACTCTGGGAACAGTTTGTGAAGCAGTTTGGGCGTCCTGTACCATCGGGTGAGGATTTTGTAATTCGTCTCTTGTACCCTAGAGCTTAGAGAGGACTTATGTGTGAAGGTGAGTATGTGTTGTATCATGTTGCTGGTGAATTGACAATTAAGGTTTCTTTCCCATTTGGCGAAACAGGGGATTGGGTTGTCTACTGGAGGTGTGATCAGCATATTGTATGTCTGGGAGAGCGCATGGGGGAGCATCCCAGTCGCTGTACAGAGGTCTTCAAATGTTGTAGGTGGGGGAGATGCGCTCTCCGGTGGTGGTAAGCTGCCCAGAAAGTGGCTGAGCTGCATAGCCCTCATGTAGTCCAGACCAAAAGGGCCGGCGGGATCCATAAGTTCGTCTGCCCTCCTCCACCCGCCCCCGTGCTGAAGTGTGATGCCTGATATAACCCAGCATCCCGTAGTTCTAGAAATCTCCTGTCCCGTAGCCCCGGGGGGAATAGGGAATGGCCTATCACCAGTCTCAGGGGCGAGTTGCAGGTCAAGAGACGGGACTCAGTCAGCAGCTGCGTGCAGATTCGAGTGGTCGTGCCTATGAGGGGATGCCGCCAAAGGTCCAGGTGATTGACACCACGGGGCCCTGTGGAGCGGTATCAGGCTCTGGGTCTGTTTGATTCAAGTCCAAAGCTTAGTGTCGGAATGTCGGCACCAGTCCAGAAGTCTGTTAAGGTGAGCCGCCCGGTAGTACGTACGGATTTTCGGCATAGCTATACCGCTGTGGAGCTTCGGGCATGGGAGCATACTGCGGTTCAGGCACGGGCTTTTGCTTGCCCAAAGAAATCCGGTAAGGGCGGAGTGTGCCTGCTTAAAGAAACTGCCCGGGATAGCTATTGGAAGTGCCTGCATAAGGTACAAAAACGTAGTCAGACTCGTAATTTTCAAAATGTTGCAACGACCTAGCCACGAGTGTAAGCCGCTGTTCCACTGGTCCAGCAGCTTCTGCACCTTTTTCAAAAGTGGGGGGAAGTTAAGCTGGAGGAGCCGGGAGAGGGACGCGGGTATAAGCGTGCCCAGGTACTTCAGGGCTGTGTCTGTCCATTTTAAATTGAAGCTGTTTTTGAGTCTTGTCAGTTGGGCAGGAGGGACCTCACCCCCATGGCCTCTGACTTGGTAAAGTAGATCTTTTAGTTGGAGAGTTGTCCATACATCTCAAATTCCCTCAGGAGATTCTGCAAAGAGGTGAAGGGCTTTGTGAGTGTAAACATTAAGTCATCCGCATATGCAGATATCTTGTGCTGTGTCCCCCCTACTGACACCCCGAAAATCCCCGAGTGTAGGCGTGCGTGGCACAGGAATGGTTCCAGGGTCAGAGTGAAGAGCAGGGGTGAAAGCGGGCACTGTTGCCTTGTCCCGTTGGTAATCAAAAATGGCTCAGACAGCACTCCATTTGCCCTGACCCTGGCTGTTGGGTTTGAGTACGCCGCCGCCACCCAACGTAGCATCCGAGACCCGAGACCTATATACTTTAGCGTCGCGAATAAGAACCCCCAGCTCACTCGGTCAAACGCCTTCTCGGCGTCCGTCCCCAGGAGGATGCAAGGCATCTTGCCTCTGGTCGAGACGTGTAACAGGTTGAGTACTTTTGTGGTATTGTCCCTCGCCTCTCTGGCCGGGACAAATCCCACTTGGCCCAAGTGCACTAGCCCGGGTAGATGTTGCCGTAACCTGGAGGCCAGGATCTTCGTAAATAACTTAAGATCCGTATTGAGGAGGGAGATTGGGCGATAACTCCCGCACTGGGACGGGTCTTTGCCCTCTTTGGGTATTACTGAGATTTGTGCCTGTAGGGTAGCAACATGGAACAACTGTCCGGCACCACGGGTATTGTACAGTTTTACCATATGTGGGCCTAGGGAGGAAAAAAAGGGCCTTGTAGTAGAGGGAAGTCAACCCGTCTGGTCTCGGGGCTTTACCCGGTTTCGTATCTCTAAGTGCGAGCTGTTGTTCAGTTAGAGTGATAGGTTCATCCAGAACTCTTCCGAAAGGACCGGCATGTGGGATCGCTCAAGGTACTCCTATGTGGGGTCCCCCATTGGTGTCGGCATCTGCAGGTTGTATAGAGAGTCATAGAAATCTCGAAACTCCCGCGCTATCAGTGGAGGCATCGAAACCTTCTGTCCCGCTTGGCGTTGGGTCTGCAGCGACTGAGCCAAGAGTCCACCACATTTGTTTACCGACTCATATTCCTTTCTCCTACAGATCTGCAAGGCTGCCTTGGCCTTAAACTGTAATATGTCAGTGATCTGTGCTCCTAGTTGTCTGGTCGGGGCTGCCTTGTGGGAAGTCTCCAGGGCGTGCAATCTATCAAGGAGTGTATTCAGTTGCGCGGTCCGCTCCCGTTTCAGTCTGGCCCCATGCTTGATGAGCACGCCTATGATCACGGCCTTGTGGGCCTCCCATACCAGGCCGGGGTCGTTCTCCGCCGTTGCATTGGCCGTAAAATAATGGCCAATCTCAGCGACCACGTCAGTCAACACCTCTGGGTTCTGGCGTAAGCTGTCATTGAGCCTCCAAACCGGCTGTTGGGCTGCCTGGGCCTCGGACAGGGCATATGTCATCAAAATCGGGGAGTGGCTCGACCATATTATCGACCCAATTGAGGTGTCCTCCGTCAGGGACAAGGGCACATTCAAATCTCCCCCCACCACAAGTTGCCCCTCAGAAAACTGTGTAAATGTTTCTATGTGTCTCTTAAGAAACATGTCCTGGTGCGTGTTGGGGGGCGTACAGGTTAGCCAGTGTGATTTTCCTAGATAGACAAAATGTTGGGGGTGGTGGCGCTGTCGCTGATATGTTGTATTGCTGAGCCAATGTGTAACCTAAACCTGTTAATGGATGGGCTCTAATAGGGCAACATTCCCTGTGTTAAATGTCTGCCTAATAATTAGGGTGGTGAGTATGTGTATAGGGATAAGATTACCCACTATAGGTCACCAACAGATAGTGTTTATCGGTGGTGCTAAATAGCATGAATATAGAATGTGATATACACTAAAACAGATACACTGTCCGCACCCTGCTTAACACAGTAGAAAAAAAAAATGTTTTGGTTGTGAAACCTTTGGCAGAAGCCTAGTGTGTATATGCGTATGGGCAAAGCCCCGTGATCATAAATGCAAAAAACAATATATTAAAGTGATAATGATATCATAAAAGCATAAAATCATATAGTGCAATTAAACAAGTCCATTAAACAAATGTAGGCAGGTGAATATAAGGTGAAAAGTTCAGGGTGCACCTATGTAGGTAGGTGATCTTAACAATGCATCAGGTGTTTTCTCGCAGTGGGTCTGGTGCTCCCCCTTATGGGTCCCCACTCACCAGAGGCACTCACCCCTGCAGGGGTAGAATGCGTATCAGACAGTCAGCTGCTCCTTGGTGCCGTTGCCCCTTTTCCTGGATTCCTGGTGAATATCCTTGGTGCGAGTGATTAAGTGTAGTTGCCTCTCAGGTTTCCTCCGAAGCAAAAAAAACAAGCTCCCATTACGTAATATGTTTAAAAAAATGTTTTATTAACACTGCCAGCAGGGGCGTGTATAAAACAAATGCAGAAAATACAAAAAATGTTGACAGCCGGCTGTAAGCAACAGGTAGAAATTAAGCACGGCTAGCAGTCAAGCGGATACTAAGTCAAAATAAAAACAAAAATAAAAACAATTGCCAGCAACCTATATCCTATATAGGTATAGGCACTGAGGATACACTGCACTTAAATGGTCCGTTAGTTGTTCATCCCAGCATGGGAACGGCGTGCGTTCCACACACATTCAGCTGGTTACCCGGAAGTGCGTGTAGGTGTACGTGTGTCCGCTTTACGTACGTTTCGTATTTAGTTACGTCTTCTGAAGCGGGTACACGTAAACCGTAACTCTCTACTTATATGGAGGGCGTCACCATGGTAACATTCAGACGCTCAATGGCGTTACCCAATCAAATGGAAGGTGGCGACGGGAGTGTCCAATCTTATTGATAGGCTGTATGCCTTGTAAGGGCGTGTTATGAGGCTAATGTTGACCAATCCAACAGTAAGTGTCAGATTTTGTTCCAATCATGTGGAGCCAGTGGGAGCCAAATAATAGTTACCATGTTAACGTCCCTGAATACAACAATCTGAACAGGAAGTCTGTTCCAATGTAAAAATAATTCAAAGTGATTCAAAATGATTCGGAGTGTGAGGAGTGGCTGTCCTATATACAAGATGGAATGTTATGGCTATATTAGATATCATATGATAGTGGGAGTAGTTAAAACCGCATTAATGTAGGTGAACCACCGTGCTCTATGTAGTTACTGCGCAAAGTCGCATTCCGCAGCAAAAGGTAAGTGAATTAGTGCTAATGTCCTCCCAAGAGAAACTCAGTACAATATAATGTGACAGAGATTGTGAGAGATTAGTATTAGAATGTAGAAATACACTAAAATAGAAAAATCTATAATAGATGAAAGGTCTGAAGTAAAATACAGATAGTCTGTATGGATACTGTGATACCATATCCATGCTTCCTGATGTGTGCAATTCACAAATTACCAGTGATGGTAATATTGGTTGATATAAGTATGGCGGAAGCAGTACTTAAAATAACAAGAGCAATATTGAATTAATTAATTATGAGGGGATCGATAAACAGATATCCCCAATTAGTTAAAGTATGCCCTCTAAGATGCAGGCCTAGTACTTATTAAGTGAGCATGTAAAAAATATATATAAGTTCCTTATACGAGGAAAATGTGTAAAAATAATACTAATAATAACAGTGGAATATGAGAAAATAGTACTAATATATATATATATATATATATATAGAAATACATATAGAAATGAATATATATATATATATATAAAGGTGGTGTGCCACCTACATTGTGTCTGCAAAGGTGATGTCCCCTGGTATGGAAACCATAAATAATAAGGAGAGGGGAGGGGAGAGTTGTAATGAAAACAATTCAGGGGTTGGCCAGGAAACAGTTAAGGTCTATATCTACATTTAATCCATGTGGCCTTAAAGATCCCAAACGGTAGATCCAGCTAGTTTCATTCTGGGAGATGGCTATGGTTTTATTCCCACCTCTCCAGTGGTCCTTGACTAGGTCTATACCGTAAAAAATAAGTCCCGTCGGGTCTTGGTGATGGAATTTTTTGAAATGGCGAGAGAGATTATGTTTGGTGGATCCCTTCTTTATCCTATTGATGTGTTCCCGGATTCTAACTTTTAATATTGTAGGTGGCAGGGGCACTCGATGACGTAGGTCACATGGGTGGAATGACAGGTGATAAGATCTTTGATTTTGTATTCTTTGAAGTCAACCCTCGACTTGAAACTCAGTTTTCTCCTTGGTTGCTTCTTACTCACCCTGCACGGTAGGCATTTTTGGCATTTAAAAAAAACCTTTAGCTCAGGGCACAGGTTTTGGTGGATTGATAACATTGTGTACAAGATGATGGCGTAACGAGGGGACATGTCTGTAAATAAAGGTGGGTATTTTCTTTAGAATTTTGTTCAGAGTATGGTCTTCTTGTAGAATGGGCCAATACTTTTTGACTATATGTTCAAAATCTTTGTATTGTGAATTGAACCCGGTGATAAAGGCTATATCTGATGCACTGGGTTTGTTCTTTTCTTTAGGTGTCAGCATGCTGTTCCTGTCCATGTTCTGGACATCCTCTTTCAGTTTCATCAGGGTGCTTTCTTTGTACCCTTTCTCCTTGAACCTCTCAATTATTACATCAGCTTGGTTACTGTAGTCTGAGATGGAGTTACAGTTTCTGCGAAGACGCATGAGTTGGCATTTGGGTATATTAGCTTTCCACTTTGGATGGTGGCAGCTAGTGGATGGAATAAAACCATTGCGGTCCGTAGATTTGAAGAATGTTTTTGTATGCAATTTGGACCCTTCTTTAAAGATCTGGAGATCTAGATAGTCTATAATCTCCATATCTCACTTACCCGTGAACGTGAGGCCATATCTATTGTTATTCAGGTTGTGTAAAAATTCTTGGAATGAGTCTGTGGATCCGTCCCATAAGATAACGAGATCGTCAATATATCTTTTATACAATCTTATCTGAGGTATGTTGAGGTTGTACACATACTCCTCCTCCCCAGCAGTCCATCAGTAGGTTAGCGACACTGGGGGCATAACGTGTCCCCATTGCCACTCCCTTGGTTTGGACGTAATAGTTCTTCTTATACCAAAAATAATTACAGCTCATTGCCATTTCTAAACCTTCAATGATGAAATTAATCTGTTCCTGTTTTAGCCTTGTGTTTTGATGGAGGGCCTTTTCCACCCCATAAATGCCATCTGTTTGCGAGATACTAGTGTACAATGAGTTAACATCAATTGTAGCAAGCACCAGGTTTTCCGCGCCTTCCACCTGTTTAAGTTCACCGATCAACTGCACACTATCACGAAGATACGATCTCCCCTCTTTGACAATGGGTTTTAGGAACGTGTCCAGGTATTCTCCTAACCTGGAGAACACAGAGTTAATCCCACTTATGATAGGTCTTCCTGGGGGCTTGTTGAGTCTTTTATGTATCTTGGGTGTGTAGTAAATTACTGGTGTCCTGGTGGAGTTTGACACTAGATACTCAGCCTCACTAGGGTTCAGTATGCCCATGGTTTTACCTTTTTTGACGTACTTGGCCAGTTTGTTATTGAACCTCACCTTGGGGTTACCCTTTAACTTCTTGTATGTATTAGGGACCTTGAGTAGATTGTCCATTTCTTCTTCATAATCCGTCTTGTTAAGAATAACAAGCCCACCCCCCTTATCAGCCGGCCTGATGACGACTTCATTTTTCTTCCCAATTTCTTTGATAGTTTCCCACACGTTCTTATTTTTATTTTTGAACTTTCTCTTTAGCTTCCTTAGGTCGCTTTCCACCATCTTTTTGAAAGCTCCTATACACTGGTTGCCTGGAGTGTTGGGGTTGAATACAGAGTTGTTCCTTAAATTAGTTTGTGTGTATCCTGAGGGTTCTGTGATACGTTCTTCTGTGTTGTTCATAAAGAATTTGCGCAGATTCAGTTTCCTAAGAAATTTTTGGAGGTCAATGTAGACTTCAAATTGGTCTAGAGCTTTTTCGGGGGCATATTTGAGGCCTAAATCTAAAATTTGTAATTCTTCTTTAGTAAGTTGAATGCTACTAAGATTGAAGATGCCTCTTCCTAGTACTGCCTGGGGCGCTTTCTTCTTCCCTCTCTTGCACCCTCTGGTACGTTTTCTCTTTGGGTGGGTTCCTCTTCTCTCTCTTGATTGTATGTATGGTTGCTCATTGAGCCTTCAAACCGGCTGTTGGGCTGCCTGGGCCTCGGACAGGGCATACGTCATCAAAATCGGGGAGTGGCTCGACCATGTTATCGACCCAATTAAGGTGTCCTTAATTGCGTGGAGTTGGCTGTGGGGGACTAGAAAGTAATCGATACGCAAGTACGTCTGGTGCGGCTTGGAGAAAAAGGAATAGTCTCGCTCCCCTGGATGGAAAAGTTGCCAAGCGTTGATCAGTTGTGCTGAGTGTAGCGTCGCGTTGATGCGTTTACGCGCGTCCTGAGTAAGTGCAGACGTACCCGAGGAGGTGTCCTCCGTCAGGGACAAGGGCACATTCAAATCTCCCCCCACCACAAGTTGCCCCTCAGAAAACTGTGTAAATTTTTCTATGTGTCTCTTAAGAAACATGTCCTGGTGCGTGTTGGGGGGCGTACAGGTTAGCCAGTGTGATTTTCCTATCACCAATGGATCCCTTCAGAAACAGGAAGCGGCCCTCACTGTCTGTCTGCGAATCTATTAATTTCCAGGGAACCCTTGCCGAAATAAGGATACTAACACCTCTGGATTTGGCCTCTGTTTAGGCAAGGGGAAAGTATCTGTTCTTAAGTAATGGCATTTTGAGGTCTTTGAAATGGGTCTCTTGCAACATGACTATGTCCACCCTCGAGCGGCGCATGTCATGGAGCAACATTTTCCTTTTTCAGGTGTATTCAGACCTTTCGCATTTAACGAAAGGATATTAAGTAGGTCCATGTTCGCACCTCCGTAGGGGTAACAGAGGGGGGGTAACCGGGGAGGAAGGTGGAGGGAAGAGGACAAGAGTGGGTAAGAGATTCGAGAGTGTAGAGCAGAAGAAAAGAACAAAAAGAGCTACCACTAGAGTGTAAGCAGCTAAACAGAGAACTAAGCCTAAATGGCAGTGGTACTCACCGGGGTCCCTAAGAGATCCTGGGGTATGGAGCAACGTCCTACGTGGGGTGATGGGTGAACAGAGCCAAGGAGCGAGCCCCCCGCCTTCACCCACCCACTACTGGCATTTCTGCATAGCTAAGAGATGTATATCGGTGGTATAAAAAAGCATAGTAAGTGTAGAAACGTTACAGTAACAGCAAACAGCAACAGGACAATGCGCTTAAACAGTTAACAGTATTATTAACATGAACATCCAACCAAGAACAGAAGTGTCCCACCCGCCTCTCCCATCCCAAAGGACAGGCCCAACACTAGGACCCCAACTAAAAGGCGCACCCCAGCCCAGGAAAATAAACTACTCCAGAAGCCATGGGGAGGTAGCGAAGCAAGTGCAGGGGGGGCGGCCTAGGCAGGCGGCTGCTAGAAGCCACCCCAGGGACAATACCCCCCCAGCGTCCCCAACCCCCCACAACATGACCCTCACACAGCCCCAACCAACCCCAATCCCCACAATAATGGTCCCCGGGGAAAAGGGGCACCTCCCACAGCCACCCATTATACCTGAGATGTATAGTCTATAGTAGTCACAACCATAACCGTCCTACAGCAGGGCAGGGCATAGGTGGTCCACATGTGGTTGCCCAGGAGTGGGTCATCCCGGACCTTCCACCGAACGTCTCCGGTGCCATCCTGGGCATCACCCCCTCTCTGGGAGAACCGGAGGGTGTTTCAAGTCAGGCTCCAGGCCAGGGGAAGTGAGGCAGAAAAAAGTAAGGGGGGTGGAAAAGCCAGTGGGGGAGGCCCCAAAAAAGAGCATGTCTCCCGCCACAGGTGCATCCCTGGAGGGCGAGTCATTGCTCCACGGGGGGCTCCACAGCGGGAAAAACAGGGGGTGCAACAACAGGGGGAACATCAGGGGAGGGAGGCGAGAGGCCTACTCACGTGGCTCCTCTCGCAAAGCTGAACGATTCCTCCTTCTTCCTCTCTGCCGGCGGGGCGGCGCGGGGCCAGATCTACTGACAAAACGCGGGAGCAACTGTAGCCAATCGGGGACCGGGATGGGGTCAGCCTCCAAGAATCCAAACAAGGCCGGAAGATCAGCCGTGGTCTGCAAGTTGAAGGTGCCGGAATCCCCGTGGAAGGAGACCGATACCGGGAACCCCCAACAGTAGGTCAGACCCTTTTGACTGGCCAGGTCTAAGATGGGCTGCAAAAGTGCTCTTCCGCGCAGCGTCACTCTCGATAGGTCCGGAAGGATCTTGATCTGCGCGTCTCCCTTATACACCGCTCCATGATCCCAGGCGCGGCGTAAGATGGCTTCCTTCTGGGTGTAGCGTTGAAGTCTACACACAACGTCCCGCGGCCTCAGCAGATCAGTAGGCCGAGGGTCCAAGATCCTGTGCGCCCTGTCTAACTTAATCTCCTCCTCTGGCTCCTCCAGGACCTCTCAGAAGATGTCTCTCACGGCGTCGCCTAGATCCTCCATCAACACGCTCTCCGGTAGCCCCCTCAGCCGCAGATTATTTTGGCGGCTCTGGTCCTCAATTTCCTCCATGTGCAGCTGGAGGGAGATGGCGGCGTCCCGGTGTTGGTCCCTGGAACTCTCCAGCGCCGCTACGCGTGCTTCCAGGGATGTCACCGAGGTCTTTCCCACCGAGATCCTTTCCGTCAGGGTAGATACCTCCCCCCGCACCTCTTGAATATCTCTCCGGTGGGTCTCCTCCAGCCGGAGGATGAGCGCCTCAATGTCTGTGCGTGTCGGGAGGGCCTGAAATAGGGCCCGGATATCCCGCTCCAGCATGGGGGCCTCAGGGTGTTGGTCCCCATCCATACTTGCTCGGCCAGTAGTCTGCTCTGGGTCGGGGAGTGCCAGGTGGGAGGTAGACGCGGTAGGTAAACAAGCTCTGTTAATAGGAGACTGAGCTGTCTGCTGTGCTCCACGTGCAAGGCCTCGTGGCGCCGTAGCTCTGGCTCCCGGGGATTTTTCCAGGAACAGGCAGTAGTAACGCTGCTTCTCTCACGTCGTTTTACCCGAGGGGTTCCCTCGTGTTGCTGCCTTTGTCCTGTGCTTCTTTGCAGAGTTCATACCGGCAAATCATCGTATTTTGACGGTTTAGGTGGGCTCAGGCAAGGAGCTCCTAGAAAGTGCGGCCTCACTCGGCCATGTCCAGGCCATGCCCCCTCTAGTTAACTCTCAGTTCCCCTTGACAATATACACCTACTTCGTAATCTGCAATCAGGAGGCACATGCTGTCTAACCTTTTCTACTACTACTCCCTAGGAGTGGAGTGGGCCCTGCATGGGCTCCACACGTGCACTTAACTTAACTCTTGAGATTTTGTGCCTCGGTACAGGATGGGAACCTCAGCAGTGCAAACCTGCTCCCATCGTTCTGGAGAGACATGCTGTCCAACCTTTTCTACTACTACTCCCCAGGAGTGGAGTGGGCCCTGCATGGGCTCCACACGTGCACTTATCTTAACTCTTGAGATTTTGTGCCTCGGTACAGGATGGGAACCTCAGCAGTGCAAACCTGCTCCCATCGCTCTGGTGGACAGACTGCTGGCGGAAAAAATGCCAACATCATCTCCTTTTACTGCTAGAGGCCCTTCGACCTATAAGGTAGACATGTGCACTGCCGAAAAATGTGTATTTTTCCGAATTTTTTAATTTCCGAATTTTCTGCTACTTTGCACAGATTCCGCAGGCTGGACTGGATTTGGGGCCTTTTTTCTGGGGCCGCTGGAGTGCAAGGCCTTGGCTAGATTGGTGGAAAGAGGCAGGTTTTCTCCATAATCTGGTATTGCAGGAATTGTTTCCGGTGGTGCTGGCCGTGGAGCTGTGGGGAGAGTCTTTCAGGGACCTGAAAGTGCACTTTCAGGGGGACAATCTGAGGTTGGTACAGGTCATCAACAAGGTATTGGCCTCGTTTCTGCCCCTGGTTTGACTGCTCCAACACTTAGGCCACGTACACACGATCGAATTTATCTGCTTAAACCGGTCCGACGGACCGTTTAGCAGACAAATCCGATCGTGTGTACGGACGAGCAGACAGGTTTTTCCAGCAGTCAAGTTTTAAAGCATGCTTTCAAACTTGTCTGCTGGAAACCCGTTCGTCCGACATGTCCGCTGGTTAGTACACTAACCAGTGGACATATCTGTCCGCACATGCGTCGAATGGATTCGACGCATGCGTTGAAGTATTTTACTTCCTGGTTCGGTGATGTGGCAGCGTCAATGTCACCGCCATGTCACCGCACTGTCTGCCGGCGGGGATTTTGGTTTGATGGTGTGTACAACCATCAGACCAAAACAGACTGTCGGACCGTTTTAATCGGATAAGTTTGAGCATGTCTACGCGGCCTCAGTGTTGCGCTGTCTGCAGTTAAATGTTTTTATTTATGCTGTGCACCTCCCGGGAGTTGAGAATGCCATAGCTGACGCTTTGTCTCGCTTTCAGTGTAACCGGTTTCGGGAGTTGGCGCCATCGGGCACACGCGATAGCTCGTTACAGAGCGAGGACCAGGAGCTGTGTGTGTAAACAATGTATGAACAGAAGATTAGTGATTTCCCCAAGTCAGTCCACCGCCCTACAGTTAGAACACACTCAGGAAGATACTTAACCCCTTCCCCGCCCCCTAGTGTTAACCCCCTCACTGCCAGTGGCATTTTTATAGTAATCAATGCATTTTTATAGCACTGATCCCTATAAAAATGCCAATGGTCGCAAAAATGTGTCAAAAGTGTCCGCAGTGTCCGCTGATTGCCGCCATTACTAGTAAAAAAAAAAATATTAATAAAAATGCCATAAAACTATCCCCTATTTTGTAAACGCTATAACTTTTGCGCAAACCAATCAATAAACGCTTAATGTGTTTTTTGTTGTTGTTTTTTTTACGAAAAATATGTAGAAGAATACGTATCGCCCCAAAATGAGGAAAAAAAACTTTTTTTTATATATTTTTGGGGGATATTTATTAAAGGCAAAAAGTAAAAAATATAATTTTTTTTCAAAATTGTCGCTCTATTTTTGTTTATAGCGCAAAAACTGCAGAGGTGATCAAATACCACCAAAAGAAATCTCTATTTGTGGGAAAAAAAGGACGTCAATTTTTTTTGGAAGCCATGTCGCACGACTGCTCAATTGTCAGTTAAAGCGACGCTGTGCCGAATCGCAAAAAGTGCTCTGGTCTTTGACCAGCAATATGGTCCGGGGGTTAAGTGGTTAAATTATACGTTTGTCCTCACCTGTTGTCAGAGTAACGGGGGAGCTTATTGGGCATGTTTGGGTGGGTGTGCATGTTTCTGTGTGCATATTGGTTGATATGTGTGGTATGTTTTTTCTTCTTTCATGTAGTGTGCAGGGCCTGGTCTGGATACTGGGACACTTATGTTTTTTGGGGGGCAAAAAGAGCAGATGTTAGGCCTGATGGGAGACAATTGGGCATTTCTAGGCAGAAAGCCTGTGTCCGGTGGTTGGGCGTGCTCTGTAGCAGTTCCATAAGTGCATCACTTTGCATGTCTGGATAGGCTGCCGGACGTTTTGATGTTACACGTCAGCGGGAATGATTTGGGCCTAAGGTCCATGTTGGATATTATGCGGGATATCAAATTTGATTTCCTGCTGCTACGCATGGCCTTTCCGGAAAATGCTGATTGTATGGTCCGACATCATTGCTTGGACGACTTATACATACATTAGTGTAGTGTAGTGAGACCGTGTCAGTAATCTTGACATTAGTGTATAGCTAGAGTAGGGACAGTTCAAATAGCGTTAGTGTAGTTATGGTTGAACATCATCTATTTGATTGCGTTACTGCCAGTTTAACGCCATATGGTTTTGCGTGCGTTACTGCCAGTTTAACGCCATATAGTTTTGCGTGCATTACTGCCAGTTTAACGCCATATTGTTTTGCGTGCGTTACTGCCAGTTTAGCGCCATATAGTTTTGCGTGCGTTACTGACAGTTTAACGCCATATCGCTTTGCGTGCGTTACTGACAGTTTAACCCCTCCCCCCTGTCACAGTGTCACTGAATGCAGTAATCATACATGTATGATTACTGTATTTAGTGTCAGTGTGACAGGCAGTGTGACAGTCAGTTAGTGTTAGGTTCAGGGTAGCCCCCGTACCCCCCCTAATAAAGTTTGAACCCCTTGATCACCGCCCTAGTTAACCCTTTCACTCCCTATTGCCAGCATCACTAAGCGATCATTTTTCTGATCGCTGTATTAGTGTCGCTGTTCCCGCTAGGTAGCTAATTTTTTTTGTATTGTGATTTTTTTTTTTTACTAAAGACATGTGGCTAAATAAATTTTGGCCTAAATGTTTGACTAAAATTTAGTTTATTGATTTTTCTTATAACAAAAAGTAAAAAATATTGAATCGCTTTGCATGCGTTACTGTCAGTTTAACGTCATATAGTTTTGCATGCGTTACTATCAGTTTAACTCCACATTGTTTTGCGTGCGTTACTGCCAGTTTAGCGCCATATAGTTTTCCGTGCGTTACTGCCAGTTTAACGCCATATCACTTTGCGTGCGTAACTGCCAGTTTAACGCCATATAGTTCTGTGTGCGTTACTGCCAGTTTAATGCCATATAGTTTTGCGTATGTTACTGCCAGTTAAAAGGCAATATAGTTTTGTGCGTTGCTGCCAGTTTAACGCCATTTACTTCTGTGTGCGTTACTGCCAGTTTAACTCCATATCGTTTTGCGCGAGTTACTGCCAGTTTAATGTCATATAGTTCTGTGTGCGTTACTGCCAATTTAACGCCATATCGTTTTGCGTGCGTTACTGCCAGTTTATTGCCATATAGTTTTGCGTGCGTTTGCAGTGCATGCAGGAATGAACACCCAGCAACCATTTCTGGCTTACGATCCTCTTTGAAACTTGGCATGGGCATCATAGACTTGGCTATGGGGACCCATTGATTTCCTTGATCCTCCTCACAGGACCTGGCAATGCTAATCAGCGGTGCTGAACCGGCTGCAAGAACAATGCCTTAGCCCCACGTTGGGCGCCAAATGTAGCAAGGTCGCCTGGCCTTGTCCAGTCTAGTGAGGACCTCCAAGGCCAAAGATTCCTGACATCCTTCAATATGTAGTGGGTTGTGAGGCATAGTGGGTGCAAAGATGGTGAAAGTCCTTGGGCACCAAACACGTCTTGAATGTAAAATAGGTTTTATTTCTTTTGACAGTCCTTTTTGTATTATTGGGGTAAAGAGGGGTAGGGCCAGCCCAGGACACCCTTAAGTAGTTATAGATTCAATTGGCAGACTCCAAGACTTCAATAGGAGAACGGCCGTGCAGGGAAAGGCCCCAGCAAGGCACCACTTCTGCACATGCAGGAATGCAGGAATGCTGTCTCCTATGGTAACAGTCTTCTTTAACAGTTCCTAACTCAAACGTAAGAGTCTTGCCTCTTGTAGTTCTTCAACACTAACCTCCCGTTCTCTCACTAGACCCTCTGATTCACTGACCCTGAATCGCTTGAGATCTTCCAATCCTCTCAAGCGTCACTCACGCTTCCCTGCTGGGTCCCTAGCTTGGCACTCCAGATACTTCTCAAGCTTCATCCCTGCTAACCAGCAAGGTCCCTGACTTGACTCACAAGGCTGCTCTGCAAGCGTCTCCTCCGCAGGTTGGGTCCCTGACTTGATTACTGCCTGAAGTTTCCAGATTCTCCAATTGTGCCTGTTTGGTGAGAATGTGGTTCCGGTACTTGCTTCAGTTATTCACTGTGGTCCCTGGTAAAGGTGGTTGGTGCCTTTGTGGTGACAGCTTCCTTTCTTCCTCCGTCCAGGTGGTCCACCGTCCAGGTGGCACAGAACATAGATTACCTGACCTCACCCAAATATATAGGGCTAGATTCAGAAAGGTTTACGCCGGCTTATCTCGAGATACGCCGTCGTAAGTACAAATGTGCGCCGTCGCATTTTTACGCCAATTCAGAAAGCAAGATATGCAGAAAAACATGGCTTCAGCTGTCCGACGTAACTTGCCTACGCCCGCGTAGAGTGGGCGCATAGTTACGCTGGACGTATTCGGCGTTCCCATGTTAAATATGCAAATGAGTAAGATACACTGATTCACAAACGTACGTACGCCCATTGCAGTAAGCTACGCCGTTTACGTAAGGCGTTTTTCAGGCGTAAAGATAAACCACCAAAAAGATGGTGCAGCCAATGTTAAGTATGGACGTCGGAACAGCCGTCGAAGTTTTACGTCGTTTGCGTAAGCCAATTCAGAATAGGGCTGGGCGTAGGTTACATTCACGCCGAAAGCATTGACTATTTGCGACGTGATTTTGGAGCATGCACACTGGCATACGTCCACGGCCAGCGCATGCGCCGTTCGTTCGGTGCGTCATTTACGTGGGGTCACGATTCATTAACATACAACACGCCCACTACCAGCCTACTTTGAATTACGTGCGGTTACGCCGCCACATTTACACTACGCCGCCGTAACTTAGGGCACAAGTTCTTTCTAAATACCGTACCCGCCGCTCTAAGTTACGGCGGCGTAGTGTAAATGAGATACGCTACGCCGCCGTAAAGATACGAAAATGTATCTGAATCTGGCCCATAGGTTCTCCCAGCAGGCCAAGAGAAAAGTGCAAAAAGGCCAAACTCAGGGAGAAATCAATAGATCTCTATCAATCAACCAAGATAACTACTTGGCAAGTAAATTTCTGAGGAGCTCCCTGACTAAACCCCAGGGTGATACACATAATACCCCTGATGTTGGGGTATTTTTTGCTTCCACTGGCCACAGTCTGGCCCCTTTAAAGTTTAACCACTTGCTTACTGGCTACTTAAAACCCCTCCTGGCCAGACCAATTTTCAGCTTTCAGCGCTGTCACTCTTTGAATGCCAATTGCGCGGTCATGCTACACTGTACCCAATGAAAATTGTATATTTTTTTCAAACATAAAGAGCTTTCTTTTGGTGGTATTTTATCACCACTGGGTTTTTATTTTTTTGCTAAACAAAAAAAGACTGAAAATGTTGAAAAATAAATCAATCATGTTTCATAGTTTGTTATAAGGTAATTTTTCTCCTTCATTGATATGTGCCGATGAGCTGGTACTGATAGGCTGCACTGGTGGGCACTGATAGGCTGCACTGATGGGCACTGATAAGGCGGTGCATTGCCATGAAATGAGATTTGCCATGGAATGAGATGGTCCGCCTCCATCACATTCTATTGGCTCACTCATGTCACGTGACATATTTAAACGTCAAGTATTGACGCAAACATCAGTCACAGCTAGGTTATCATAGGGAGAGGATCTCCTCTCCCTGTGATTGCCCGATAGCGCTGTCAGCAGCGTGCCTCCCGCCAGCGCTAAGTACACCCCGTGCCCGCAGCTCTACTCCCCGTCCCCCGCCCCCCGCGCCCGCAGCTCTTCCCCGTCCCCGCGCCCGCAGCTCTACTCCCCCGTTAAGGCTCAGGGAACGGGGCGAGTCTACGCTATTAAAGTAGACCTAGCGTTGGCTACGTTAGTAGCGTAAACCTGCGCATTCGCAGTATTTACAACACCAGCCCACATAACCTGGAGCAGCTGCAGCTCGTGAGTGACCACTGCAGTCACCCACAAAATCATAGGAGGGGGGGAATGCTGGGACTTGTAGTTCTCTATACTGAAGGAGGGGGGAATGATGGGACTTGTAGTTCTCTATACTAGGGGGGGGACGCTGGGACTTGTAGTTCTCTATACTGGAGATGGGGGGGAATGCTGGGACTTGTAGTACTCTATACTGGAGGAGGGGGGGGAATGCTGGGACTTCTGGTTCTCTATACTGAAGGAGGGGGGAATGCTGGGACTTGTAGTTCTCTATACTAGGGGGGGGGACGCTGGGACTTGTAGTTCTCTATACTGGAGGAGGGGGGGAATGCTGGGACTTGTAGTACTCTATACTGGAGGAGGGGGGGAATGCTGGGACTTGTAGTTCTCTATACTGAAGGAGGGGGGAATGCTGGGACTTGTAGTTCTCTATACTAGGGGGGACGCTGGGACTTGTAGTTCTCTATACTGGAGGAGGGGGGAATGCTGGGACTTGTAGTACTCTATACTGGAAGAGGGGGGAATGCTGGGACTTGTAGTACTCTATACTGGAGGAGGGGGGGGGAATGCTGGGACTTGTAGTTCTCTATACTGAAGGAGGGGGGAATGCGGGAACTTGTAGTTCTCTATACTAGGGGGGGGACGCTGGGACTTGTAGTTCTCTATACTGGAGGAGGGGGGAATGCTGGGACTTGTAGTACTCTATACTGGAGGAGGGGGGGATGCTGGGACTTGTAGTTCTCTATACTGAAGGAGGGGGGAATGCTGGGACTTGTAGTTCTCTATACTAGGGGGGGACGCTGGGACTTGTAGTTCTCTATACTGGAGGAGGGGGGGGAATGCTGGGACTTGTAGTACTCTATACTGGAGGAGGGGGGGGATGCTGGGACTTGTAGTACTCTATACTGAAGGAGGGGGGAATGCTGGGACTTGTAGTTCTCTATACTAGGGGGGGGATGCTGGGACTTGTAGTTCTCTATACTGGAGGAGGGGGGGAATGCTGGGACTTGTAGTACTCTATACTGGAGGAGGGGGGGAATGCTGGGACTTGTAGTTCTCTATACTGAAGGAGGGGGGAATGCTGGGACTTGTAGTTCTCTATACTAGGGGGGGGGACGCTGGGACTTGTAGTTCTCTATACTGGAGGAGGGGGGAATGCTGGGACTTGTAGCACTCTATACTGGAGGAGGGGGGGAATGCTGGGACTTCTGGTCCTCTATACTGAAGGAGGGGGGAATGCTGGGACTTGTAGTTCTCTATACTAGGGGGGGACGCTGGGACTTGTAGTTCTCTATACTGGAGGAGGGGGGAATGCTGGGACTTGTAGTACTCTATACTGGAGGGGGGGGATGCTGGGACTTGTAGTTCTCTATACTGAAGGAGGGGGGAATGCTGGGACTTGTAGTTCTCTATACTAGGGGGGGGCGCTGGGACTTGTAGTTCTCTATACTGGAGGAGGGGGGAATGCTGGGACTTGTAGTTCTCTATACTGGAGGAGGGGGGGAATGCTGGGACTTGTAGTACTCTATACTGGAGGAGGGGGGAATGCTGGGACTTGTAGTTCTCTATACTGAAGGAGGGGGGAATGCTGGGACTTGTAGTTCTCTATACTAGGGGGGGACGCTGGGACTTGTAGTTCTCTATACTGGAGGAGGGGGGGAATGCTGGGACTTGTAGTACTCTATACTGGAGGAGGGGGGGGAATGCTGGGACTTGTAGTTCTCTATACTGAGGGGGGGGACGGGACTGGGACTTGGGACTAGTTCTGTATACTGGAGGAGGGGGGGAATGTTGGGACTTGTAGTACTCTATACTGGAGGAGGGGGGGAATGCTGGGACTTGTAGTTCTCTATACTGAAGGAGGGGGGAATGCTGGGACTTGTAGTTCTCTATACTGGGGGGGACGCTGGGACTTGTAGTTCTCTATACTGGAGGAGGGGGGGAATGCTGGGACTTGTAGTACTCTATACTGGAGGAGGGGGGAATGCTGGGACTTGTAGTTCTCTATACTAGGGGGGGGACGCTGGGACTTGTAGTTCTTTATACTGGAGGAGGGGGGGAATGCTGGGACTTGTAGTACTCTATACTGGAGAAGGGGGGAATGCTGGGACTTGTAGTACTCTATACTGGAGGAGGGGGGGGGAATGCTGGGACTTGTAGTACTCTATACTGGAGGAGGGGGGATGTTGGGACTTGTAGTACTCTATACTGGAGGAGGGGGGGGAATGCTGGGACTTGTAGTTCTCTATACTTAGGGGGGGGGACGCTGGGACTTGTAGTTCTCTATACTGGAGGAGGGGGGAATGCTGGGACTTGTAGTACTCTATACTGGAGGAGGGGGGAATGCTGGGACTTGTAGTACTCTATACTGGAGGAAGGGGGGGGGGATGTTGGGACTTGTAGTACTCTATACTGGAGGAGGGGGGGATGCTGGGACTTGTAGTTCTCTATATTAGGGGGGGGAATGCTGGGACTTGTAGTACTCTATACTGGAGGAGGGGGGGGAATGCTGGGACTTGTAGTTCTCTATACTGAAGGAGGGGGGAATGCTGGGACTTGTAGTTCTCTATACTAGGGGGGGGGGCGCTAGGACTTGTAGTTCTCTATACTGGAGGAGGGGGGGAATGCTGGGACTTGTAGTACTCTATACTGGAGGAGGGGGGAATGCTGGGACTTGTAGTTCTCTATACTGAAGGAGGGGGGAATGCTGGGACTTGTAGTTTTCTATACTGGGGGGGGGGGACGCTGGGACTTGTAGTTCTCTATACTGGAGGAGGGGGGAATGCTGGGACTTGTAGTACTCTATACTGGAGGAGGGGGGAATGCTGGGACTTGTAGTTCTCTATACTGAAGGAGGGGGGAATGCTGGGACTTGTAGTTCTCTATACTAGGGGGGACGCTTGGACTTGTAGTTCTCTATACTGGAGGAGGGGGGGAATGCTGGGACTTGTAGTACTCTATACTGGAGGAGGGGGGAATGCTGGGACTTGTAGTTCTCTATACTAGGGGGGGGACGCTGGGACTTGTAGTTCTCTATACTGGAGGAGGGGGGGAATGCTGGGACTTGTAGTACTCTATACTGGAGAAGGGGGGAATGCTGGGACTTGTAGTGCTCTATACTGGAGGAGGGGGGAATGCTGGTACTTGTAGTACTCTATACTGGAGGAGGGGGGATGTACACTGGGACTTGTAGTATTCTATACTGGAGGAGGGGGGGAATGCTGGGACTTGTAGTTCTCTATATTAGGGGGGGGACGCTGGGACTTGTAGTTCTCTATACTGGAGGAGGGGGGGAATGCTGGGACTTGTAGTTCTCTATACTGAAGGAGGGGGGAATGCTGGGACTTGTAGTTCTCTATACTAGGGGGGGGAAGCTGGGACTTGTAGTTCTCTATACTGGAGAAGGGGGGGAATGCTGGGACTTGTAGTACTCTATACTGGAGGAGGGGGGGAATGCTGGGACTTGTAGTTCTCTATACTAGGGGGGGACGCTGGGACTTGTAGTTCTCTATACTGGAGGAGGGGGGGAATGCTGGGACTTGTAGTACTCTATACTGGAGGAGGGGGGGAATGCTGGGACTTGTAGTTCTCTATACTGAAGGAGGGGGGAATGCTGGGACTTGTAGTTCTCTATACTGGGGGGGGGGTACACTGGGACTTGTAGTTCTCTATACTGGAGGAGGGGGGAATGCTGGGACTTGTAGTTCTCTATACTGGAGGAGGGGGGGAATGCTGGGACTTGTAGTTCTCTATACTGAAGGAGGGGGGAATGCTGGGACTTGTAGTTCTCTATACTAGGGGGGGAGACGCTGGGACTTGTAGTTCTCTATACTGGAGGAGGGGGGGAATGCTGGGACTTGTAGTACTCTATACTGGAGGAGGGGGGGAATGCTGGGACTTGTAGTTCTCTATACTAGGGGGGGGACGCTGGGACTTGTAGTTCTCTATACTGGAGGAGGGGGGGAATGCTGGGACTTGTAGTACTCTATACTGGAGGAGGGGGGGGAATGCTGGGACTTGTAGTTCTCTATACTAGGGGGGGACGCTGGGACTTGTAGTTCTCTATACTGGAGGAGGGGGGGGATGCTGGGACTTGTAGTACTCTATACTGGAGAAGGGGGGAATGCTGGGACTTGTAGTACGCTATACTGGAGGAGGGGGGAATGCTGGGACTTGTAGTACAGTAGTACTCTATACTGGAGGAGGGGGGAATGCTGGGATTTGTAGTTCTCTATACTGAAGGAGGGGGGGACGCTGGGACTTGTAGTTCTCTATACTAGGGGGGGACGCTGGGACTTGTAGTTCTCTATACTGGAGGAGGGGGGAATGCTGGGACTTGTAGTACTCTATACTGGAGGAGGGGGGAATGCTGGGACTTGTAGTTCTCTATACTAGGGGGGGGGGACGCTGGGACTTGTAGTTCTCTATACTGGAGGAGGGGGGAATGCTGGGACTTGTAGTACTCTATACTGGAGGAGGGGGGAATGCTGGGACTTGTAGTTCTCTATACTGAAGGAGGGGGGAATGCTGGGACTTGTAGTTCTCTATACTAGGGGGGATGCTGGGACTTGTAGTTCTCTATACTGGAGGAGGGGGGAATGCTGGGACTTGTAGTACTCTATACTGGAGGAGGGGGGATGCTGGGACTTGTAGTTCTCTATACTGAAGGAGGGGGGAATGCTCAGACTTGTAGTTCTCTATACTAGGGGGGGACGCTGGGACTTGTAGTTCTCTATACTGGAGGAGGGGGGGAATGCTGGGACTTGTAGTACTCTATACTGGAGGAGGGGGGAATGCTGGGACTTGTAGTTCTCTATACTAGGGGGGGGCGCTGGGACTTGTAGTTCTCTATACTGGAGGAGGGGGGGAATGATGGGACTTGTAGTACTCTATACTGGAGGAGGGGGGGATGCTGGGACTTGTAGTTCTCTATACTAGGGGGGGCGCTGGGACTTGTAGTTCTCTATACTGGAGGAGGGGGGATGCTGGGACTTGTAGTACTCTATCCTGGAGGAGGGGGGGATGCTGGGACTTGTAGTACTCTATACTGGAGGAGGGGGGGAATGCTGAGACTTGTAGTACTCTATACTGAAGGAGGGGGGAATGCTGGGACTTGTAGTACTCTATACTGGAGGAGGGGGGGATGCTGGGACTTGTAGTACTCTATACAGGAGGAGGGGGGAATGCTGGGACTTGTAGTACTCTATACTGGAGGAGGGGGGGAATGCTGGGACTTGTAGTACTCTATACTGGAGGAGGGGGGGAATGCTGGGACTTGTAGTACTCTATACTGGAGGAGGGGGGGAATTCTGGGACTTGTAGTACTCTATACTGGAAGGGGGGGGGGAATGCTGGGACTTGTAGTTCTCTATACTAGGGGGGGGGACGCTGGGACTTGTAGTTCTCTATACTAGGGGGGGGACGGGGACGCTGGGACTAAAGTCCAGTAGAACAATAGAGGCCTAGCAGGTGACCTTTGTCCTTAAGACAAAAATGGGCTGTTTCCTTAAGATTTAATTGTTTTTCCTATATTTTCTTTATTATATATGGGTGGAGCATCTGTATGGGTGTGACTTACATAAGGGTGGTCACACAGGGGCCCCGTGATAATCTTTTGCCGGGGGGCCCTATGATACACCCCTAAACAAAGTTTTACATTTTTACAAGGGGTAATAGCGGAAAATACCCCAAAAAATGTGTTACCCCATCTGCTCTGAGTAAGGAAATACCCAATAAGTGGACGTCAAGTGCACTAAAGGGTGAACTACAATGCTCAGAACAGAGGGAGTGCCATTGAGCTTTTGAAAAGTAAATTTGGCCATATGCAATTGCATTTACAAAGCCCCCCGTGGTGCCAGAACAGTGGACACCCTCACATGTGACCCAATTTTGGAAACTACACTCCTCATGGAATTTTATAAGGGGTGCAGTGAGAATTGACACCACACTGGCATTTGACGGATCTTTGGAACAGTGGGCTGTGCAAATTAATAATAAAAATTTTCATTTTCTACAAGTCCCAGCGTCCCCCCCCCTAGTATAGAGAACTACAAGCCCCAGCATTCCCCCCTCCTCCAGTATAGAGAACTACAAGTCCCAGCGCCCCCCCCCTAGTATAGAGAACTACAAGTCCCAGCGTCCCCCCCTAGTATAGAGAACTACAAGTCCCAGCGTGCCCCCCCTAGTATAGAGAACTACAAGCCCCAGCATTCCCCCCTCCTCCAGTATAGAGAACTACAAGTCCCAGCGCCCCCCCTAGTATAGAGAACTACAAGTCCCAGCGTGCCCCCCCTAGTATAGAGAACTACAAGTCCCAGCATTCCCCCCCCTCCTCCAGTATAGAGTACTACAAGTCCCAGCATTCCCCCCTTCCTCCAGTATAGAGTACTACAAGTCCCAGCATTCCCCCCCCTCCTCCAGTATAGAGTACTACAAGTCCCAGCATTCCCCCCTCCTCCAGTATAGAGTACTACAAGTCCCAGCATTCCCCCCTCCTCCAGTATAGAGTACTACAAGTCCCAGCATTCCCCCCTCCTCCAGTATCGAGAACTACAAGTCCCAGCGTCCCTACCCCCCTAGTATAGAGAACTACAACTCCCAGCATTCCCCCCCCCTCCTCCAGTATAGAGAACTACAAGTCCCAGCGTCCCCCCCTCCTTAAGTATAGAGAACTACAAGTCCCAGCATTCCCCCCTCCTCCAGTATAGAGTACTACAAGTCCCAGCATTCCCCCCTCCTCCAGTATAGAGTACTACAAGTCCCAGCATCCCCCCTCCTCCAGTATAGAGTACTACAAGTCCCAGCATTCTATGCTAGGCCTCTATTGTTCTACTGGACTTTAGTCCCAGCGTCCCCCCCCCCTAGTATAGAGAACTACAAGTCCCAGCGTCCCCCCCCTCCTCCAGTATAGAGTACTACAAGTCCCAGCATTCCCCCCCTCCTCCAGTATAGAGTACTACAAGTCCCAGAATTCCCCCCTTCTCCAGTATAGAGTACTGCAAGTCCCAGCATTCCCCCCCCCAGTATAGAGTACTACAAGTCCCAGCATTCCCCCCCTCCTCCAGTATAGAGTACTACAAGTCCCAGCATTCCCCCCTCCTCCAGTATAGAGTACTACAAGTCCCAGAATTCCCCCCCTTCTCCGGTATAGAGTACTGCAAGTCCCAGCATTCCCCCCTCCTCCAGTATAGAGTACTACAAGTCCCAGCATTCCCCCCCTCCTCCAGTATAGAGTACTACAAGTCCCAGCATTCCCACCCTCCTCCAGTATAGAGTACTACAAGTCCCAGCATTCCCCCCTCCTTCAGTATAGAGTACTACAAGTCCCAGCATTCCCCCCTCCTCCAGTATAGAGTACTACAAGTCCCAGCATTCCCCCCTCCTCCAGTATAGAGTACTACAAGTCCCAGCATTCCCCCCCTCCTCCAGTATAGAGTACTACAAATCCCAGCATTCCCCCCCTCCTCCAGTATAGAGTACTACAAGTCCCAGCATTCCCCCCTCCTCCAGTATAGAGTACTACAAGTCCCAGCATTCCCCCCCTCCTCCAGTATAGAGTACTACAAGTCCCAGCATTCCCCCCCTCCTCCAGTATAGAGTACTACAAGTCCCAGCATTCCCCCCTCCTTCAGTATAGAGAACTACAAGTCCCAGTATTCCCCCCTCCTCCAGTATAGAGTACTACAAGTCCCAGCATTCCCCCCCTCCTCCAGTATAGAGAACTACAAGTCCCAGCGTCCCCCCCTAGTATAGAGAACTACAATGCCCAGCATTCCCCCCTCCTTCAGTATAGAGAACTACAAGTCCCAGCATTCCCCCCCCTCCTCCAGTATAGAGTACTACAAGTCCCAGCATTCCCCCCCTCCTCCAGTATAGAGTACTACAAGTCCCAGCATTCCCCCCCTCCTCCAGTATAGAGAACTACAAGTCCCAGCGCCCCCCCCTAGTATAGAGAACTACAAGTCCCAGCGTCCCCCCCCCCCTAGTATAGAGAACTACAAGTCCCAGCACTCCCCCCCCCTCCTCCAGTATAGAGTACTACAAGTCCCAGCATCCCCCCCTCCTCCAGTATAGAGTACTACAAGTCCCAGCATTTCCCCCCTCCTCCAGTATAGAGTACTACAAGTCCCAGCATTCCCCCCTCCTTCAGTATAGAATACGAGGCTATGACCCCCCTCCTATGATTTTGTGGGTGACTGCAGTGGTCACTCACGAGCTGCAGCTGCTCCAGGTTATGTGGGCTGGTGTTGTAAATACTGCGCATGCGCAGGTTTATGCTACTAACGTAGCCAACGCTAGGTCTACGCTAATAGCGTAGACTCGCCCCATTCCCTGAGCCTTAACAGGGGAGTAGAGCTGCGGGCGCGGGGTGCAGGGGACGGGGAGTAGAGCTGCGGGCGCGGGGTGTACTTAGCGTTGGCGGGAGGCACGCTACTGACAGCGCTATCGAGCTATCACAGGGAGAGGAGATCCTCTCCCTATGATAGCCTAGCTGTGACTGATGTTTGCGTCAATACTTGACGTTTAAATATGTCACGTGACATGAGTGAGCCAATAGAATGTGATGGAGGCGGACCATCTCATTCCATGGCAAATCTCATTTCATGGCAATGCAGCGGCACTGATAGGCACAGATAAGGCGGCACTGATGGGGACAGATAAGGCAGTACTGATGGGCACAGATAGGGCGGCACTGATGGCCACTGATAAGATGTGCCGATGAGCTGGTACTGATAGGCTGCACTGGTGGGCACTGATAGGCTGCACTGATGGGCACTGGTAGGCACAGATAAGGCGGCACTGATAAGCACAGATAAGGCGGCACTGAAGGGGACAGATAAGGCAGTACTGATGGGCACAGATAAGGCAGCACTGATAAGATGACACTGATGGGCCCTGATAGGTGGCACTGATGGGTGGCACTGATAGGTGTTACTGACAGGCACCACTCATAGATGGCACTGATGGGCACTGTTAGGTGGCAATGATGGGCACTGGTAGGTGACACTGATGGGCATCACTGTTTATGAGGCACTGATTGGTGACATTGATAGGTGGCACTGTGGGCACTGACAGGTGGCACTGTGGGCACTGTGGGCACTGATGGTTGAGACTGTGGGCACTGGTAGGTGGTGCTGGTGGGCACTGGTAGATGACACTGTTGTGCGCTGGCAGGTGGCACAGATGAGCTGGCGGCTGCTCTCCTTGATCTGGGCCGATGCCCTTCTGACAGCCGCTGGTGATCGGCTTTTTTTCTCCTCATGCTATCAGTGTGAGGAGAAAAAATAGCCGATTACCGGCTCTGCTTACATCACATGATCATCTGTCATTGGCTGACAGCTGATCACGTGGTAAGGGGTCGGAAAAACTTGCTGATCACAGAGCATGTTGCGAGTGCCCTGCAGGGGCACCCTCCCGATCTGAAACGGTTAAACAGTAAACTGGCCCTTTGTTTAGAAAGTTTGGACACCCATGTGCTATATGACTGTTTATTTTTTTATTTTTTATTTTTTTTCCACTTCAGACTTAACCATAACTTGAGACCCGCTCATGGTTATATTCAATGATTCTGTCTCGACTTCAGTTGTGCATCATATGTGGAATTCGTATTACATTTCTTTAAAGTTTTTTTTTTTTTTTTTCCTTTCCTTTTCAGGATAAGAAAATAGAAAATTCCCCTTGCCCCTCTCCCACCCCCAGCCCCTTCCCCCCTCCCCCCTCCCGGCCTCCTTTTCCTCTTGTTAAGCCTCTCAATCTCTCATGTTCGAGAATTCCTACCTAAACATTAATTTATCTTAAGCCTCCATTACTTCTGCATATTCCATCCTAGACTTAAAGCGGAGTTCCACCCTTAAAACCACTTGGTTTCATCCCATCCAGCATACTGGCGTCAGCGCCAGTATGCTGTTTTTTTTTTTTTTAATGCATGTACTTACTTTATAATAAATCATTTAATTTTGTGCGCACCGCGGTACGTCGCCGCTATAAGGCGTCACGCCTTCCGGAAACAGCCGATTAGCGTTCGGCTCTTCTCGGCGCCTGCGCACAGACCCAGAAGCTGACTGCGCAGGCGCCGTATATAGCCGCGTCACGCCCTCCGAAAAAACCCGAACTAGGACCGGCTATTTACGGTGCCTGCGCAGTCAGCTCCTGGGTCTGTGCGCAGGTGCCGAGAAGAGCCGAACGCTAATCGGCTGTTTCCGGAAGGCGTGACATACCGCGGTGCGCACGAAATTAAATGATTTATTATAAAGTAAGTACATGCATTAAAAAAAAAAAAAAAAAAAACAGCATACTGGCGCTGACGCCAGTATGCTGGATGGGATGAAACCAAGTGGTTTTAAGGGTGGAACTCCGCTTTAAATCTTTTCCAGATATCCAATTTCTCTTCGAATTCTGCCCATCTTTCCCCATCCCTATACCTTAGATATTCATTATAGTATATTTCATCTATTTTGTTGCACCACTCTCTTAATATTGGTCTCTCTTCTCGTTGCCAGTTGCCCGAAATTTGACTTTTTGCAGCATTCAGAAACTCCGGTATTAATGTCTTTAAATATTTTTTGGTTGGCATTCGGGTCCCGTGCAATACACAGACCCAAATGTCTTCAGGGATATGCATATTTATTATTTCTTTAATTTTTTGTCTGATTTCTGACCAAAAGGTTTTGATTTTAGGGCATGTCCACCAGATATGGGTCATCGTGCCAATTTCTCTACAACCTCTCCAGCATGCCGTGAGCTTATTCCTGATGATGAATGTATTTTATCTGGTGTAAGGTACCATCGTGCCAGGCACTTGTAACTCTGTTCCATTATATTGTTGTTTATGGAGTAAGCGTGGACCCTATTTATTATCTGTCTCATTTCCAAATCGTTTATTGATGAACCCGTTTCTTCCTCCCATTTCTTGATGAATGGAGGTATGCTTTGTTTTGAAACATTCAGAATTTTATATATCCTCGAAATTATTCCCTTACCGATCTTTTCTACACATAATCATTCGAAAGGCCGAAGATTCGTTTCACATCGCATAGGCTGTGGGAGGCTTTCAAAGAAATGTTTTATTTGAGCATATCTCCATTCATCAATCAACACTAGATCTTTTTTATTTTTTAGTTCCTGCATTGGTAATAACCTATTTTGCTTCATGAGATCTTTTAATTGGATGTTGTCTCTCCTTATCCAATTACCAAATTTTATTTCTTCTCCCGGTGTGAAAAATTGTGTATCTTTCAAGGGCATAAGTGGAGAATTAAAATTCCAGCCTTTCTTGTGAATCTGGTCCCATAGTGTTAGTGCATGTCTAGTGATATGACTGTTTAAATAGAGATGGACAATAGGTGGCTTTGCCAGTGCTTCTCCTAGGCCCAAAAATGCTAGGCATTTGATCACATGACCGGCAGCTGTTGGAGCTCAGCCCAAAAAAACACTAGGATCCTGCTCCATTAAAGCATTTTATACAGCACAGTGCTCATGCTGTGTAATTTAACCCCCTGTAACTAGTGTTGAGCGGAATACGCCATATTCGATTTCACGATATTGCGCGAATATATAGAAGAATATTCGCGAATATTCGCTAATATCGAATATTCGTGATATTTAATCCAAAAATTTTTTTGCGAAATTTAGCTAATGCGAAAATGATTGCGAAATTCTCATAAACGGAGATCATTTCCTGTATTACTAAACTAATATGCACTAAACACTAACTCTACACTAACTCTACTTAAAAGAAAGGAGAATAAGGGGGCAAAAGAAGGGCGGAGAAGATAATCGCGCAATATTCCTATTGCGCGATTATCTTCTCCGCCCTTCTTTTGCATCAGAGCCAATCAGAATAACTCGAATATTCGGCAAAAGGAATATCACGCAATATTCCTTTTGCCGAATATTCGAGTTATTCTGATTGGCTCTGATGCAAAAGAAGGGCGGAGAAGATAATCGCACAATATTCCTTTTGCCGAATATTTGAGTTATTCTGATTGGCTCTGATGCAAAAGAAGGGCGCATCAGAGCCAATCAGAATAACTCGAATATTTGGCAAAAGGAATATTGCGCGATTATCTTCTCCGCCCTTCTTTTGCATCAGAGCCAATCAGAATAACTTGAATATTCGGCAAAAGGAATATCGCGCAATATTTCTTTGGCCGAATATTCGAGTTATTCTGATTGGCTCTGATGCAAAAGAAGGGCGGAGAAGATAATCGCGCAATATTCCTTTTGCCGAATATTCGAGTTATTCTGATTGGCTCTGATGCGCCCTTCTTTTGCATCAGAGCCAATCAGAATAACTTGAATATTCGGCAAAAGGAATATTGCACGATTATCTTCTCCGCCCTTCTTTTGCATCAGAGCCAATCAGAATAACTCGAATATTCGGCAAAAGGAATATCGCGCAATATTCCTTTTGCCGAATATTCAAGTTATTTTGATTGGCTCTGATGCAAAAGAAGGGCGGAGAAGATAATCGCGCAATATTCCGTTTGTCGAATATTCGAGTTATTCTGATTGGCTCTGATGCAAAAGAAGGGCCGAGTAGCTGATGCGATTCTTTTATGTTGCCGAAAATTCGAAATGCGAATTTTCGGCAACATAAAAGAATCGCATCAGCTACTCGGCCCAGGGTCTCTCTCTAATCATACCAGCAATGCTTTTAGATGTCGATGGAGATCACTAGGATGTGATCTGTTTTAAAAATAAATTAGAAAAAATGTGAATATTCGCCATAGCGAATATTCGCCGCAATATTCGAGTTATTCGCAAATACTCAAATATTCGTAGCGAATATTCGCAATGCGAATATTCATGAGCAACACTACCTGTAACATCTAAATAATCTGGTTGATCCTGCCAATGTCTGCCCCCCCTATGTAAACTGACCAAGATGTATAATGGCTTCTGAGCCCTGAAACCATGGTCAGATTACGTACATCCCCAGCCTGCTATCTGCTGTTCTGTCTCTTTAATGCAGTGCCCCCCTGTCTGTGTTTTATGAAAAAAATGCCTCTATTACCATATTTCACGGCGGCTTCCGGCGATCGTGTGACAGGCCGGCTCTCTCTCTCCTCCTCGCCTCCCACTGACATCAGCGAGGGAATCTCGGCCCCTCCTGCTGCATCTGTCAGACGGGCAGAGAGGAGTCACATTAAAGTCGGGAGGCACCGTGAAATACAGTAAAGGAGGCATTTTTTTAATAAAACACAGAGACAAGGGGTCACTATATTAAGGCTGCATTCACACCTGAGCATTTTGTCGCCTGAAGCGCGACGCTATAATACGCTAGAGGATAAAAAATACATTATTCTCTATGGAGATGGTTCACATCTCCACGACCAAACGTGTGACGCCGAACGCCTGAAGCTCAAACAAGTTCCGGACCCTTTTTTGTCGCGCGTATCGGTCGGTTTGGGCGCATTCAAGCGTTTCCATTTCCCATAGAAAGTAATGGCGATTTAAGCGAATAGCGCGACAACAGGCGTTTCGTCCCTTTAATCAATAGAACTTTCCACCCAGGCAGAAGATAAAAAAAAATCTACCAACATAGCAACAAGTGATGAAAAGATTATAATTTTTCCTATTGGCTAAAATAAAAAACGTCAAAGTTCAAAAACGTCCGAAGACGCTGTATGCAAACGATTGAATACACGTGAATACGCGCGACAAAACGACTGAAAAAAACGCCGGAAAAAAAACGACGCAAATTGCCTACGCTTAGGTGTGAATGCAGCCTAACAAAACAGAATGGATTATGTGAACTATTGAAAGTGGGTTAACAACCACTTTAAGTTTTACAGAGCTTCTTTATGGACTCCAGGTAGCAGAGTAGGACTGCTTTAAAGAAACGTAGGTGTAAATTTCCACAATGCAGTTAAAGAAGGCGTTCATGAAAAAAAAAATATATATATATTCATGTTGTTCATATGGGCCACTATTGTAATAGAAAGGTGAAACAGCACTCTGATTTAGAACTGCTATCTTTAGACCACTGCAAGTTTGTATAAAAAATTATAATAGAAGGTTTATTGCAGCGGAACAAAGAAAATACTAGGAGTCAAGTTGTGTACAACAGAGCTGCAATCAGTACATCACAGGCGGTGTAGGCAGTAAAGGAAAATGTCAGTAATAATCAAAATACTTCACTAGCTAGAGTTTTAAAGATGAACTCCAGGAACAAGGGATAAAATATCTCAATTTATTCCACAAAAATATAAAGTCAATGAAAATCCAGTAAACATTTTTTTTTAAACAAAGCAGGAGCAAGAGGGCAAGCAAGGGGCTTTTGTCTATGGCAGCCAATCAAATGTTCTTATTCTTCTTTTCTTATGAAAGATGAAACCTGGTTTGTTGTTATGGCAACATCTCAATTGTTTCTGCTGTTTTCTATGCTTCAGTTTTCATAAATCACTTCTGTATGTCTGGTTTGCACAATGGAAGGAGGAAAATGGAAGAAGAGTTTGAGGCTGAGTTTTTGGAAGACAAAAATGCTAGTTAGTCCAGTTTGTATTAATAAACCAATAAATCTATTTTTTAATACTACTAGTAAAGGAATCTGCCTTTATTGTAACTTCTTATACAGCAGCACTCAGACTGGGAGAGGGAATGGCAAGCGTGTGAGCCAGTCAGGCCCTATTTCTTTGTACAGTGCTGTTATTGTTATACTGTGAACTTACAAGAGACAGCGCAGGTATGATTTAATTAGTGTCCTTTTCTTTTGTTATACAATTAAGCTGTAAGCAGGTAAGTAATCAAGCAGTATTGCTTAGCTGAAAAAAAAAAAAGGAAAGCTACAAGCCAAACTATGCTATCTGGCAGTGCCTTTGCATATATGCATTTGAGTTGTGTTTTTAGCTGTTTTTCTAAAGTTTAGCTTTATGCAACTGTAGCCAGGTGCTGGCTAACTTTTCCTGTAGCATTGTGGGACATTCTGTAACTTCACCTGCAGTGAGCCTGTTTCCCTCTAGTGCTCAGCCTGGACACTGTGTTATCATCTCCTGAATGCAGAGCACAGACCACAGCTGAGAGCAAGGGATCTTGGGATATGTGGTCCAAGGAGCCAGGATTTGTAAATTAAGCCAGACTAATGCAGACTACGAGAGAGAGAGAGAGAGAGAGAGAGAGAGAGAGAGAGAGAGAGAGAGAGAGAGAAATGCTGGGGGGAGGGGGGGGCATAAGTAGCCTGGTCCAGTGAAGAGTCTTTCTCTTGGGATCACAGCCTTCAGCCGAGAGCAGGGATCTGACCGCTCCAAGGGATGGGAGCAGGCGTCACGGCCCAGACAGCACGGGGAGTCTCCAGCGAGTAAGCGAACTGATCTACCATTGCCAGCTCCCTGTCACTCTCGTTGTCACCGGTACAGTTACAGCAGTATTCCAGTTTCTCTAGGTGCATGGCATGGCACCCTTCACTGGTTGCAGATTTTTCGAGAGCCTGGGACATCCTATTCCCTTGAGCCTTGGTATCATTAGGATTGGTGACCAGGCAGAAGCCCACCTCGTGTACACCCTACAAAAATATTTTTCACGTCCTATTTTCTGTTGCTGGTCGCCATTGAACCGCAATCTTTCTGGGCCCTTGTTAAGCTAGCTGAAGACACTGAACAACTACATCACAAGGACTCCTCTTCTTTTCTCCAATCACTTAAATTACTTTGTCCACAAGTTCTGCACACTTTAAGGGGAACTCTACTCAGAGATTAAATATTGCATTTCTTGTAACTTGCGTTATAATTGTGCCACAAAATTTGTTGGGTTTGTGGCATCAGCATTTGAAGGGAGCAGTCTGACATAAAAGGTACCTGGGGTCATAGGTTCTTTCAGGACCTACTGGTTAATACTGTTTGATTGTGATTTTCTTTGCATTGCAAACCCATTGCATATTTACCAAGAGTAATGCCGCATACACACGACCATTTTTAATGGTCTAGAAAAAACTCGACATGATTCTTGTCAAGCCTGCCTTGCCTACACACAATCGTGAAAAAAAAATGCTTGAGCAAAGCACGGTGATGTACAACACGTACAATGGCACTTTAAAGTAGAAGTACCATTCGGATGGCGCCACCCTTTGGGCTGCTTTTGCTGATTTTGTGTTAGTAAAAGCTTGGTGAGAGACGATTCGCACTTTTCAGTCTTTGTGCTTTTCTATCTGTTACAGCGTGACATATGTGCTATCTCCATTATGAACGCTAGTTTTACCAGAATGAGTGCTCCCATCTCATAACTTGTGTCTGAGCTTGCATGTTTTTTCACGTCGGTAAAGCCTACACACGACTGTTTTTCACAACGTGAAAAACAACGCAAAAAAATAGATCATGTCATGAAAAATGATCTGGAGCTTACGTCATGAAAAACGGTCGTGTGTACGCGGCATCAGAGTTTAACACTAAAAAATCTAAGTTATTTTTATCTGCTTCAAGAATCTTAATTAAAATACTTGTTTACTTTGCTACAGTCTGGTGTCTGTGTAATTGCATTATCACTTCGAAATATGTTGGAACCCAGGGTGTCAGAGGTGTCAGACTTGGGAGGCTTGCAAGCTCAAGGCAACCTTTGGAGTCAGTCATCTTCCAGTGGCCCTCACGGGGGTGTTGCTACCCAAGCTTTAGAAGTGAGTACATTTCAAACACATTTTATGAGATAGGGTACAGGTGACAAAGAAAGAAAGCTGCGGGGTTGGGAAATGTGGTCACACCCTGCAGGAGACACATTTAAAATGGTTGAATGGTTGGTAAGGCCGCGTACACACGATGAGATATGTCCGCTCAAACTTGTCCGACGGACAGTTTAGAGCGGACGTGTCTCATCGGATTTTTTGTACACACCATCGGATCAAAATCCCCGCCGGCAGACGGCGTGGTGACGTGGCGGTGACGCTGACGCCGCCACGTCACCGCACCAGGAAGAAAAATACTTCCGCGCATGCGTCGAATCCATTCGAGGCATGTGCGGGAAGATATGTCCGCTGGTGAGTGTACTGACCAGCGGACATATCCGACGGACATGTCTCCGGCGGACAAATTTTAAAGCATGTTTTAAAATTTGTCCGCCGGACCAGTTTCAGCGGACAAATTCCATCGTGTGTACGCGGCCTAAGGCTATGCATTAAGGCAGGGTGGATAAAAATCGATGATTTTTATCACATTTATTTTATTAAAAGGCTTTTGGAATAAAAATTTAAAGATAGTTTTCTATTTAAGATACAATTATAATTCGGGATTTTCCTAGCTAATATGATGGAAAATCTGAGTTATATGATGACAGCAGGCGAGTATCTTGCATTAAACCTTTCTTTTAATGCCCATAGCAGAAAACAGAACATTAATTTCTTAAAAATAGAGAAAAAACTTCTTTAGAACTACAATACCCAGCAGCCCCGGGGTCCCCTCCCCTGGGTCATAGTCTCTATATAAGGGGCTGTCTGGGTCTCCTCCTCTTTCTTTGTGCGATCCTGGAACATCATGTAACCTTGTCGTTGTGGACCTCGTTCAAGGTGATCGGGGACTCCTCCTCCGATTCTGGAAGTCGGGCCAACTGGGCCATTTTCAACGTGGTCAATAGTTCGCTTTCTATTCGATCAGAACTGTGTTCAACTGGAACAAAAACAGAATAATCATCATTCGGGAACTCCGGAATGTTTCATTATCGTCCGTGTAGACGTAGACTCCACCCTTCAATAACCTGAAACGAGAAACATATCGTGATAGGGGTGGGTAGGGTGGGAAGATACTCGCCTCCTGTCATCATATAACTCAGATTTTCCGTCATATTAGCTAGGAAAATCCCGAATTATATCTCAGACAGGAGGCTTCATATCTTGCAAGTTTAAAGCTAGCATACATTGTACAATACATGCAAGTATACAACCTTAAAGTATCGAAGTAGAGACATGGCTTTGTGGCCGGAAGTAATACTGTCGAAAAATCGTTTCCGACAACCAATCTGCCGCCAGTAAAAGGTCCGAGAGTGACCCACCTGACGAGACCACTTTAGTAGCCATGGCACCTCTTGAGGAGTGAGCCCCAAAGAGCGAGATGTCGATCCCGGCCATTTTCATGGCCGTTCTCACCCACCTGGCCAATGAAGCCGAGGACACTGGGAGGTGAGGTTTCACATATGAAATCAATAGTTGGGTATGAGCGGTTGACCGTAGTGTAGCAGTCCGAGACTCGTATTGTTGTAAGCATCGAACCACACAAATGTGTGGATGATCAGGAACAAAGGGATAAAACACTGTATGAATTCCCGTTTTCGTCCTACGAACCACGGAAAACCGCACTCCTTCCAGCGAGAATTGACCCGGGAGATGTCAAGTGCCTTAACATCTGAGACCCTTTTGATGGAAACCAGGCATAGAAGGGTAGAGAGTTTGATAGAAAGATACTTCAAAGGGAGGACGTCATTGTCCTCCCAAGTGGCGAAGAGTTCCAGAACCCGAGCGACATCCCACGTAGATTGGTATCTAGGACGAGGGGGGCGTTTGAACTTTACCCCCCGGAGGAGCCTACACACCAAAGGGTGTCTACCTACGGGTAAAGTGTCCACGGGACAGTGATAAGCCGAGATGGCAGATCTATAGACATTCAGTGAACTATAGGATTTACCAGCCTCATAAGAGTCTGCTAGATAGTTCACTACAGCTGATACAGGTGCCTGAACGGCATCAATTTGCCGTTGATCACACCAACTGCCACATTCGGTCCTTCCACTGAAATCTTAGGAAAGACTGAGATTCGTAGTGTATAGGGACAGTGAGATATGCGTCTTTTAAGTCTATTTATACTAGCCAGTCTCCCGGCCAGAGGAGATCGCGCAACAGATGGATACCTTCCATTTTGAAACGGCGGTAAGCCACGTGTTGGTTGAGCTCTCTCAGGTTTATGACAGGGCGGTAGCCGCCGTCCTTCTTCTTTACTCAAAAGATGTTGCTGACAAAGCCGGGTGAGAGGGGATCTACTTCCTGAACCGCCCCTTTGGACAAAAGCTCCTTGAGCTCTTCGTCTATCAGCTCCATGTTTTGGGAAGAAAAATGGATGGGGTGGGGTATCACATTTAGGGTCGGGAGAGACAAAAACTCTATCCGGTAGCCCGTCACCGTATTGAGGATCCATGCATCTGCCGAAATCGTGGACCAGACGTGGGAAAAATACATTAGCCTGCCCCCCACCAGTGTATGTGGAACTGAATTGTGGGAATGTACTCACCGGTCGGTGGTCTAGACCTTGGAAATCCACGTCCTCCGCGTCCTCTCCAGGGGCGTCCTCGGGGGGGGAAAGAAGGGAGCTGGGTGGGCCATGGGCATGGCATATGGTTGTGGAGCAGGAGTGAACTGCTGGCTTGGCTGTCTTGAATAGGGCCTGTATGGGGCAGTACGGCCGGTAGATCGCCCTCTGTTTCAACCGGCCTTTCCAAAAACCTTGCCAGGTTGTGACTTCCTCAACGAGGTCTGTGCCTTATCCAGGCTCGAGAAAAGGCTGACAAATTTATTGATATTTTTTAACAGATCGTCCCCGAACAGGAGACCCTCGGCTGAGGGACCTGGTTCATTCTCCGCTAGATGGCTGAGTTGGGGATCTAATTTCATCAAGATGGAGCGGCGACGCTCCACTGAGCAAGTCGTGTTTGCGGTACCCAGCAAACATATCGCGCGTTGGGCCCAGCCCCTAAGTTGTGTCAGATCGATTGGTTGGGCTGATGAAGCCGCTTGCTCCGACAAATTTAAAAATGTTGTGAGCGGGCCTAGAAGGTCCAGTATGCGGTCCTGAATGGCTTTAAAGGACCTTTCAATACCCTTTTTTGGGTACTTACCGGACCTCGTAAGATATTTGAGGAGCACCGGGTCTATTTCCGGGGTGACTGCAACCTTGCTCGCCACATATGGTCTGGGGCATTCCGCACGTAACTTGTTGCGGTTCATCCTGTCCAAGGACCGTCTCGTCCAAAGTTCAAGATATTGGGCCACGTGGGGTAACGGAGCCCAATCCCCCGAGCGAGGGTGTGAAATTTCGTCAGGGTTAAATAAGGATTGACCTTGTGAGTCTAGGATGGCTGTATGTGGCACCTCAGTGCTGGAGTCATGGTAGTCCGCCGTAAACCCTGCATCATCCTCGCCATCCAGGTCTGAGTCAGAGGCCTCGGCCCTGTCAGACACCTCGGACTCTTCCTCAGATGTTTCAAACGAGTCCGGTTTAATCCGTCTGGCGGATTTTTGCCCTTTTTTATTCTCCTTGGGGCTCAAGGGTCGAGTTTGAACAGGTACATGCGGGGTGCGGCAGACCGATTCGGATTCTGCCTGGGGCATATTATAAACTTCCCCTGCCGGGGAGTCGAAGTACACTGTTAGGTGCTTTAATTTTTGGGACGCTTTACCCTTAGTAGGGGCGCATCCTGAGGCGGATGGCACTGGCATCTGATTTATAGCATTGGCAGCCAAGGCTGCTTGAATGGATTTAGTAATTAGGTCCTGAATTTAGACCGTGGATAGTAGATGGGAGGCATCTAAATCCACCACCTCATTGGTCAGTCCGGAGAGCCCCGAACCGTTATTGTCAGCTGCCATTTGGGATAAATATATATACATATATATATATATATATATATATATATATACCCTTAATTAAGTAAACAGTTAGAAGATTGTCAGGGATAAATCACTGACAATCAGTATTTGGGTAATTATTATGTCAGGACACTGTAAGGCAGAAGTATGTCAGAATACTGTATGTAAGTCCAGGGTTAGTTGGGGAGAAAATGTCCCCAAGCTAAAGGTGAGGTATCTGAGGGAAGTGTAATCGTTCCTAATAGGAAGTATCTGAGGAGTTAAAATGGACGTCCCAGCCAGCAGTTGCAGCTCCTTCACCGTCAGAGCGCCAGTGAAGGAAGGAGAAAACGGCCAGCAGAAGTCCCCGGCTATCAGGCTGTGTACTCACCGAAGCCGAGATGCCGAGGGTGGCCCACCGTTGCGACCCGGCGCCGACCGTCCCCTGGAGTTGGGACAGGGGAGGTGAGCCCCGGGAGGCACCAGCGCCAGTGAGGTCCGGGTTGGTAGCCGGGATCCTGGTGCAGACTGGAACTGAAGCTCCTCCTGATGGTGGTGAGCAGAGCAGGCAGCGGAGGAGCCACAAGACAGGTGCAAGGCAGGTAGCAGAAGCTGTACTGAAGAACTGTGGAGCAGGTAACTGGAGGGGTACCGGGCAGGTGCAAGTGGATCAGACTGAGAACAGGTCCAGAGAGCTAGCCGAGGTTCAGGGGTTGGAGAGGTCAACAAGTCCAGAGTCAAGCCAGAAGTCAGGGATTATAGAAGACAGCGTATCCAGGAACAAGAGCCAAGGTCAACTTCAGGGCGAGAGGAGAGTCGTACGGAAGGACAACTTCCTGGCGAGAGGGGAGTCGTATGGAAATCCGGGTCAAAGGTTCAGGTAATCGGCAGAGAGTCCAAGCACAAGCTGAAGACAAACCAGCAAACCAGCAACCTGCCATAAGACAGGGGCTGGTTTAAATAGCCTGGTCAGGCCTCTGATTGGTTCCCGGAAGGTGCGCGCACGCTGCGTCGCCAGACCGCGCATGCACGCATGTGCGCGCCTTTCCCGCACGGGTACACGCCGGAGCACTGCTCTATTGCGCATGTGCGAGGATCGGAAGACAGGCCTGGATCCCTGACACCGGCCGTAATCTCGCGAGATTACGGCCGGGATCGTTCTGATAGGACGCCTGAGAGCTTGAGATGTGACGTCGAAAAAGCGTGTCACTCAGCTTGAGATGTGGCGTCGAAAAGCGCGTCACTCAGCCGCGACCCTTACTGTCTAAAGCCCGCGAAGCGCGGTGCGTGCGAGGGGGGGGGGGGGGGGGGGGGGGGAATCTGCAATGTGAGAGGAGATATGACTGAAATGTATTCACAGGAGTAAGAAAAAACGGACCGGAATAGCGGGGTTACCGCAGTATTCCGGTCGCAGAGGAAAGTGAGGCACAATCTTTTAAATACAATAAATTACAGTACAATAAATTTACAGTAAAATTATCGCAATTAACCACTTAAGACCCGGACACATACGCTGCTAAATGACCCAAGGTGTTTTTACAATTCGGTGCTGCGTCGCTTTAACAGACAATTGCGCGGTCGTGCGACGTGGCTCCCAAACAAAATTTGCGTCCTTTTCTTCCCACAAATAGAGCTTTCTTTCGGTGGTATTTGATCGCCTCTGCGATTTTTATTTTTTGCACTATAAACTAAAATAGAGCGACAATTTTGAAAAAAATCACTATTTTTTTACTTTTTGTTATAAAAAAAATCAAATAAACTAAATTTTAGTAAAACATTTAGGCCAAAATTAATTCAGCCACATGTCTTTAGTAAAAAAAAAAAAAATCGCAATAAAAAAAAAAAAAAGCTACCTAGTGGGAACAGCGACACTAAAACAGCGATCAGAAAAATGATCGCTTAGTGATGCTGGCAATAGGGAGTGAAAGGGTTAACTAGGGCAGTGATCAGGGGGTTAAAACTTTATTAGGGGGGGTGGGGGGGCTATCCTGGACCTAACACTAACTGACTTTTACACTGCCTGTCACACTGACACTAAATGCAGTGATTAGATCACTGCATTCAGTGACACTGTGACAGGGGGTGGGGGGGGGGCGATCACAAGGGGTTAATGTGCCTATGTGTGTGTGTGTCAGTGTTGTGTTGGTGCACACTTACTGTGGATGTCTTCTCTCATCAGCAGCGGTGGGAAACACTGCTGCGATGAGAGGTGACATCATTTCCTCCTTCCTGTGTAAACACAGGAGGAGGAACTGACACGAAGGGGGAGCGCTCCCATTGGCTGGGAGCGATCGCGCGGGGGGGGGGGGGCGAAAACACGGACATCCGCCCGCTCGTCGGCGATCGCTCCCAGAGCCAGGGGGACCGCCGCACGCCGCGGAGGGGGTCCCGATGGGACCCCTGAACCGCACGGAGGCGAGGACGTAAATTTACGCCCTTGTGCCTGTGCGAGCCATGTTGTGGCCGTAAATGTGCGTGCGGGGGTCCTTAAGTGGTTAAAGAGAATTAAACAATACTTATCTCATGCCATGAGCAGAAAGAAAGAGGAGGAGGAGACCCAGACAGCCCCTTATATAGAGACTATGACCTAGGGGAGGGGACCCAGGTGCTGCTGGGTATTGTAGTTCTAAAGAAGTTTTTTCTCTATTATTAAGAAATGAATGTTCTGTTTTCTGCTATGGGCATTAAAAGAAAGGTTTAATGCAAGATATGAAGCCTCCTGTCTGAGATATAGTTGAGTTTATTCGACATGAAATGGAGCTTCGTTCTGTAGCATTAGGCTGTATATTCTGCAATATTTAAATTTTTGGTAAACTCATTCAATGAATCCAAGCTCTACAAGCTGAGATAACATTGATGCATTCACACAATTTCACAGTAACCATGAGATAAAACTAAGTTCATAAATATTCCTTTATCCTATTGTTTTGGGAAAATCTATGTACATTACAAACTGTATGATTGAATTGGTTCTGATATCGCTGTTTTACTAATCTGATATCTTATTAGTCTAAATAGGAAACCTTGATTTTGTTTGAAAATAACGATTCTAACTACCAGCAAGAATAAGTCATTTCATTTTAAGAGTACCTGTTATTTCAGATCCATCATGGCAGTGCCTGTAAGCGGCATCCACTCACCTGCTACCACCACATCCCTCACCTTGCGTCCCTAAAGTGATTGGGACTGTCAGTGATTTTTTTTACAGCCACTTCATGTCAAGAACATGGGGTTGTTTTTATACCTACCTGTCTTTTTTTTATTTTTGAATTGTTCATTAGATGTAAAGTGTAGATTTGTGTGATCTTTATGGGTAACTGCAATATTAATTCGGTATAGTTTTAAATTGGGAGAGGACAACATTTTCTCTGCTGATAATTCTCTAGATTCATCTTCGCAATTCATATGTTTATTTACAGAATTTCCCACTGAGATCCTTCAGGGTTAATTATTTTTTGGGGGTTATTTTTGGAAGAGTGGGGTTACAACATTTACATCTCTTGAGTTCTCATGTCCACAATTTACCTTTTTCATTTAAATAAGCATCTAGAGAGTGATGAATGCGAAACATGATTTAACAGTGGACCAAGCAAAGAGGCCATCACTAAAAAACGGGAAATATATATATATTTTTAATTTATTACATGTATTTATATAGCGCTGTCAATTTATGTAGCACTTTACCTATATATTGCACATTCAGATCAGTGCCTGCCCTCAAGGAGCTTACAATATAGGGGATACCACATGTTTGGGACTTTTTGGGAGCCTATTTGCGTACGGGACCCCGAAAACCAAGCACCGCATTCAGCATTTCTAAGGGTGCAAATTTTTGATTTCACTCCTCACAGTTTCGAAGGCCATAAAATGCCAAAATAGCACAACCCCCCCCCCCCAAATGACCCCATTTTGGAAAGTAGACACCCCAAGCTATTTGCTGAAAGGCATGTCAAGTCCATGGAATATTTTATATTTTGACACAAGTTGCGGGAATATGACAAACTGATTTTTTTTTTGCACAAAGTTGTCACTAAATTATATATTTCTCACACATGCCATGGTTATATGTGGAATTGCACCCCAAAATACATTCTGCTGCTTCTCCTGAGTACGGGGATACCACATGTGTGGGACTTTTTGGGAGCCTAGCCACACACGGGACCCAAGATTTCTAAGGGCATACATTTTTGATTTCACTCCTCACTACCTATCACATTTTTGAAGGCCATAAAATGCCAAGATGGCACACAATCCCCCCCCCCAAATGACCCCATTTTGAAAAGAAGACACCCCAAGCTATTTGCTGAGAGGTATGTTGAGTCCATGGAATGTGTACAATAGATCGCTTAGTGAGGCTGGCAAAAGGGGGGTGAAAGGGTTAACTAGGGGGTGATCAATGGGTTAAAACCTTTATTGGGGTAGGGGGCTACCCTGAACCTAACACTAACTGCCTGACACTAACTGCCTGTGGTGCTTGTGTACTCACTGTGTGATGTCTCCTCTCCTCCGCCGGACGAAAATACCGGTGGGAGGAGAGGTGACATCACTTCCTCCTCTGCCTGTGTTTACAGTTCAGGCAGAGGAGGAAGCCGATTGGCTGGGAGCGATCCGGAGGGGGCGGACAAAAATGAACAACCGCCCCCTCATCCCAGATCGCTCCTAACCACTTACGACCACCGCACGCAGCGGAGGGGGTCCCGATCGGACCCCCGACCCGCGGAAAGGCAGGAAAGTACATGTACGCCCATCTGCCTGTACGTGCCATGTTGTGGACGTACATAGTCATGCGGCGGTCCTTAAGTGGTTAAGCTGACACCATACAAACAATTCTAAATTTGCATGTCTTAATTGAACACACCTATGAAACATTCACAGTGCTGGAGGAAAAAGTAAGTGAATCCATAGACAGAAAGTGGTTGGACATCCACCAATTCTGAGGAGGAACAAACCCTAAGGCCCCTTTCACATTGAGGTGTTTTTTACGTGGTACAGCGCTAAAAATAGCGCTGCTATACTGCCTGCCCTGTAGTCTTCAATGTGAAAGCCCGAAGGCTTTCACACTGAAGCAGTGCGCTAGCAGGACCGCTCCAAAAGTCCTGCTAGCCGCATCTTTGCAGCGGTATAGGAGCGGTGTGTTTACCGCTCCAATACCGCTCCTTCCCATTGAAATCGGACGCTTTTTAAAAAAAAGATGAGGCCTCTGCCGCAGGCTCAATGCTGACAATGTGAACAGCAGAGCGAATTCCTCCAGTCAATTACATCTGGGTCACCGGTTGACAGTAGAAATGTACCTGTCAGTGTATCGACCACCAGATCCCCGATGGTTCGTTCAAGTCTCTCAGATAACCTGCCTCCGGGTTCTCCATGAGCCGATCCCCCACCGTACAGCTCGCAGCTTAGGATCTCTTTTATAGAAGTGGGGGACCCAGTAAGTCACTGGGGCCCCTCGGCAGCATCCGCAAAGAACTCGCGTAGCTTGCGACCCCGGCTTGGTAGGTCATATCGCCGGGATCTGTTGGATGCGACACACCCTAAAGATGATTGCCGCACCTGGAACCCGCGAAGAACCCCGAGAAAATGGCGCCTGCCACAGATATACCCTTCCCCAGCATGCCCCGCGAGGGGAAAACTCCTCCAATTGGCTGCTGGGGAAAGTGGCTCCGCCAAAACCCCTCTGACGCCATCTGTCGCCCGGGAGTGAGATCGACACCCCCGGAGTGCAGACTGACCCACAGGATTGTTCCGGAATGACAGCAGCCCAAATTTAGGAGTGGAAGCAACACAACCCACTCCTCCACTAACTTTAGCGTAGTGCCCATACTGAAAGTAAGGGGGCGCTACATAAAGAAACAGAAAATGTATACACATATATACATACATATATATACACACACACATACAGAAATTAAATGAACTTAACAAAACTTGCTGCACAGATCAATAAAGTAGGTCCAGGATAATACATTACAACTGGGGTAAGCATACAGGGATGGACTGGCCATTGGGACTACAGGGAGTTTCCCGGTGGGCCGATGGCTCAGTGGGCCAGCTTCAGTGATAGCGGACCGCCGCCCCCTCCGCTCCTCTGTCTCTCCCTTCCTGCAGCGCTCACCTCCTCTCCCTGCCCGCAGCGCTCACCTGGGGGGGGGGGACAGAGAAGCAGGGGGAGGACCAGAGGAGCAGGGGGAGAACCAGAGGAGCATGGGAGAGGGGACAGACAGCTGACTCAACAGCTATGGCCTGGGACTTTCTCACTTCTGCCTAATCTTGTCCATAAGGGGGGGGGGGGGGGACCGAACTGATTCTTTGCCCCGGGTGAAATAATGTCTAGCTTCCCCACTGGTACTGCCTATAAGGGGTGTCAGTACCAGGTGTTCTACTCTAATAAAGTAGAATGGCTAGTGGCTAGTGAAGGGGGAGAGGGGGCTTGGGTGGCCGGGGGGGGGGGGGTTCAGGAGTTGTCCGGCCGCCATGGGAGAGACCTGTCAAAGTGAGCCAGTCTGGATGAAGTCCAGGGGCAAATTTTTGTCCCAGTCCAGCCCTGTAAGCATATATCTGACTTTGACGTATTTCAAACTTGACAATAGATTAAATATTACCCTCTTAAGTATTTGGATGCTCTGGGATGGGTGATCCAAGCTAACCATTTCTTTCTGAATGTAGTAATGGAATAGTTTTTACTATGATTTCTAATCAGAGCACTGCCTGAAATTCACAATATAAGAAAAGGTAGAAGGATCTATTTAGATTATTACAATTTTATTGCACACTTTTTATGAACCTTCAGTATGAAAGCAGAGTTCTTCTTTCAGTTAGGCTATAGTAGCAAAAAAGTTTGTTCTGAATGGCAGGCTGTCATTGCGAAAATATGAAGCTGATGCCGATAAAAGAGAAAATTCTACATTCCTTGAAGGGGTGGAAGGTAACCTCAGGCCTAATACCAATTTATAAACTCATTGCTAGCCCCTTCCCTCTGCATCCTCAGGCCTGAGAAGAAAAGGAATTTCAATCCAAAGTATATATCCCTGAACAAATATGAAAGGACCCTTTTGAGTAACATCGGCAATTAAATAAAAACACACAGGCTGGCCTGGAATGAACATGTTTTTGGATAAACAGTTCCTGCCTTTGATAGCAAGAGGCTGCAGATGTGGTTCTCAGCAAAGGCAGGTGTGTTTACCTTCCTGCTAGGACGGGGCTGGTTGGAAATAAACAGGAAGATCAGGTGATCAGGGTCTTATGTTCAACCCAGGTTGCTGCTGAAGAAGAAGGCAGAATGGGTGCCTTGTTTTCCCAGACCCCCTTTGCCACGATGTTAAACATGACTATATTGCTTAGTTCGGAGTCAAGAATAACCTGACCCCAGAGAGAAAGAGGGGGGAGCAATATTTAACTTGTTATGCACAACCCTGTTCCTGGAAGAGGTACACAGTTGTGGTTAAAGCAGTCAGGAGAGTTTGGAAAATGCTCAGCATATGACTAGTGCCACTGCCAAGTCACTGTCACCCATGCTTCTAAAAGTTCAGCTGGGTAAAGAAAGCATTCCTTTGCATTTTACTGCATATGTTTATTGACCAAGCGATAAGTGATGTTTAAACAGATAGCACTGCTGTTTCTTCACTGATTGACATTTGGGTGAGAAAACAATATTATATGGCGCCTCAAGGATAGTATATGTGTACTACATAGATGGGAACTCAGAAAGTTTTGCTGGAACAGTCCAGCATCTAGATGCTCTGTCCCAATGATATTGTGTCCCAGGCTGTGTCCTGAAATCACTGTGTTCCCTTATTTCAGCTACTGAGCATGAGTAACTCAAAAAGGATATTAACTGAGGGGATCATGGCTGAGATCATGGAGTCCCTGCATAAAGAGGGGCAGAGCCACACAGAAAGTGAGCATGATCTGTGCAGGTTTGCCTAGAAAGTGAGTTAGATGTTGGTGGAACCATCTGGAAGGTGGATGTGTTAAGTATAGAGGCAGAGTGGAGGCAACAGTGCCCTGGCGAGGGTGAACAAATATGATGGTAGCAGGGGTCCCCAATCTGTTGAGGTCCTGAGCTGTCCGTCCTGTTGGAGGAAGCTGTCCGGTGGAGGGTCTGCCTGAGGAGTGCCAAGAGAGGCTGAACGAATGAAAAACTTATATAGCGCTGCACATGCGAACTGAATCACCTCTGGACGCTTGTTGTTCATTTCTCCTTTGAACTCAAAAGAGATGGGTTTTGATCTTTCTCCTAAAGGCCAAGTGACTCTCCTCCAACCGAATACTGGTTGGTAAAGCGTTCCATAGTCTAGGACCCTGGACCGCAAATCTTCTTTCTCCTTTGGACTTGTATCTGGCTTTGGGTATTTGGAGTACATTTTGGTTGGTGGATCGCAGATCGCGACTGGTGTGAGCTTTTAGTTTTTCGCATAGATATTGGGGGACATTTCCCCGAATACACTTATGTGTTAGACAGAGTGCCTTGAAGGTGATTCTGTCTTTTACTGGCAACCAGTGAAGGGATCTTAGCGAAGGTGAGATTGATTCCCATGGTTTTTTCCCAGTCACAACTCTAGCAGCCGTGTTTTGAACGACTTGCAGACGAGCGATTTGGTACTTTGGGAGCCCGAGATAGAGGGCATTTGCATAGTTCAGTCTGGAGTTAACAATTGTTCCCACCACGGCTGCTATGTCTTCTTTAGGAATAAATGGTAGACATGTGCATTCGTTTTCGTTAAAATGCATTTTCGTCCGAAAATCTGTTTTTTTCATTATCATTTTTTAACAAACGATAACGATAGTGCAAGAAACGAAAACCGAAAGATCCGACATAAAAAATGCTTTATTTTCATTTTCGTTGCGGTAAAAATTCAATATAGAGAGATTCGACATTATAGGGAAAAGATTTGACATTATAGAGAAAAGATTCGACATTATAGAGAAAAGATTTGACACTATAGAAATAATAGATTCGACATTACAGAGAATAGATTTCGATTTATGAGAAAATAGATTCGACATTATAGAGAATAGATTCGACATTATTACTAGTCATACAACATTAGAATTCTTGTAGGCAGAATATTCGAATGGCAATGTACGATTCGACGTAAGGATTCAACGCTCCGTCGAATATTCTTTGACCATTTGACATCAACCAAAAAGATTTGAAGTCCTGTCGAATATTCTTTGGACCATTCGACAGAAACCAAGTATTATTGGATTTTCGTACGAAAGCTATTACCCAACGAAAAACTAAATAAATCAAAACGATTTTCGGGAGTAACTAAATAAATTTATTTTCTAAACAAAAACGAAAAAACGAAAAAAAAAATATTCCAGTCTGCACATGTCTAATAAATGGAATAAGTCTGCGTAGTAGGCACAGCAGATGGTGTGATACGCTGACTACTGACCCTATTTGGCATCCATTGTCATGTAGGTGTCGAAGATGACTCTGAGACTTTTGACTTTGGCGTTAGGGGTGATGATTTTGCCCAGGTGTACAAGTTGTTGTAAGTCAATTCTTTCGATTGGCGTGAAACAGAAGAAGTTCTGTTTTCGAATCGTTGAGTTTAACCACTTTCTCACCGCGCCATAAGCATTTTATTGCTACGGCGCGGTGGAGTTATCTTGGGACGACGTCCCTGGGACGTCGTCCTTCACTTCCGCGATTGCGCGTCCCCTGGGACGCGCTCGCAAAAGTGTCCGTGCTCGCCGGGTCTAGAAGACCCAGGCGCATCACGTATCACGGTAAATTGCCGCTGATAGCGGCCGTTTACCACGTGATCGCGCCGTCGAATGACGGCGCGATCACTTGTAAACAAACCGGCGTCATTTGATGGCGCCGGTTCCTCCCTCTCCTCCCTCTCCTCTCTGTACCGTTCGGTACAGTGTGCGAGGAGAGGGGGGGGGGGCGGGGTGTCAGCAGCTGAGCTGTGGCTGGATCTGTGACAAATGCAGTCACAGATCCAGCCATCCCTCAATCCATCCCAGCTCTGCAATCCCCAGTACCCTGCAATCCCCAGTACCCTGCAGTACCGCAGTACCCAGCAATACCCCAGTACCCAACAATACCCCAGTACCCTCAATACCCAACAATACCCCAATACCCAACAATACCCCAATACCCAACAATACCCCAGTACCCAACAATACCCAACAATACCCCAATACTCAGCAATGCCCCAGTACTCAACAATACCCCAGTACTCAACAATACCCCAATACTCAACAATACCCCAGTACTCAACAATACCCCAATACTCAACAATACCCCAATACTCAACAATACCCCAATACTCAACAATACCCCAATACTCGGCAATACCCCAGTACTCGGCAATACCCCAGTACTCGGCAATACCCCAAAACTCGGCAATACCCCAATACTCGGCCATACCCCAATACTCGGCCATACCCCAATACTCGGCAATACCCCAATACTCAGCAATACCCCAGTACTCAGCAATACCCCAATACTCGACAATACCCCAATACCCTGCATGATACTTTGCAATACCCCAATACTCGGCAATACCCCAGTACTCGGCAATACCCCAGTACTCGGCAATACGCCAGTACTCGGCAATACCCCAGTACTCGGCAATACCCCAATACTCGACAATACCCCAATACCCTGCATGATACTTTGCAATACCCCAATACTCGGCAATACCCCAGTACTCGGCAATACCCCAGTACTCGGCAATACGCCAGTACTCGGCAATACCCCAGTACTCGGCAATACCCCAGTACTCGGCAATACCCCAATACTCGGCAATACCCCAATACTCGGCAATACCCCAATACTCGGCAATACCCCAGTACTCGGCAATACCCCAATACTCGGCAATACCCCAGTACTCGGCAATACCCCAATACTCGGCAATACCCCAATACTCGACAATACCCCAATACCCTGCATGATACTTTGCAATACCCCAATACTCTGCAATACCGCCTATGGGGATTTTTAAGTAGCGAAGTTTGGCGCCATTCCACGAGTGTGCGCAATTTTGAAGTGTGACATGTTGGGTATCTATTTACTCGGCGTAACTTCATCTTTCACATTATGAAAAAAAATTGGGCTAACTTTACTGTTTTATTTTGTTTTAAGCACAAAACAGTTTTTTTTTAAAAACACGCGTTCAATAAATTTCTGCGAAAATACCGTGCGAGATAAAAAGTTGTAACGGTCGCCATTGTATTCTCTAGGGTCTTTGCTAAAAAAGCATATATAATGTTTTGGGGTTCTATGTAATTTTCTAGCAAATAAATGATGATTTTTCCATGTAGGAGAGAAATGTCAGAATTGGTCTGGGTGTTCCAGAACGCCTGATGGCGTTCCCTGCATGTTGGGCCTCTGTATGTGGCCACGCTGTGTAAAAGTCTCACACATGGGGTATCGCCATACTCGGGAGGAATAGCAGAATGTGTTTTGGGGTGTAATTTGTGGTATGCATATACTGTGTGTGAGAAATAACCCGCTAATATGACAGAAACAAGTTTTTATTTTTATTTTTTTTTACAGAATTTTCAGTCGTTTTTCTTTTATAGCGCAAAAAATAAAAAACCCAGAGGTGATCAAATACCACCAAAAGAAAGCTCTATTTGTGTGAAAAAAAGGACAAAAATTTCAAATGGGTACAATGTTGTATGACTGAGTAATTGTCATTCAAATTGTGAGAGCACCGAAAGCTGAAAATTGGTCTGATTAGGAAGGGGGTTTAAGTGCCCAGTGGTCAAGTTTCTATCAAAGAGAGGCATTTCTCTAGACAGAGATGATGATTAGGCATTGAAGTCAATGGGACTCGAATGTTCAAATTCAAAAACGGTTGTTTTAAAGACCAATTTTCAAGTTATTGTTGGAAAATGTCTTTCAGAACCCGGGTCTTGCCCCAGGGAACATGTATCAATGGAAAAAAAGTCTTAAAATTGGTCGTTTTTTCAGGAGCAGGACTCGTGAAAAAACGACCGTTTTTAAAACTTTTTTGTCCCATTGATAAGTAGTATCAATGGAAAAAAAAAGTTTTTAAACGGTCGTGTTAAAGACCAATTTTCAAGTTATTGTTGGAAATTGTCTTTCAGAACCCGGGTCTTGCCCCAGGGAACATGTATCAATGGAAAAAAGTCTTAAAAACGGTTGTTTCGTTTCACTCGAATTTGCCGCGAACGATCGTGTTTGTTCGAAATTCGACGAACAGTCGAACGGACGATGTTCGAGTCGAACATACGTTCGTTTCGAACGCGAAGCTCATGATCCTTTTTGTTGCAGATGCGAAAGTACAATTGTGTGTCATCTGCATAAGAGTGGTAAAGTAACTTCTGGTTACTGATGATTTCGAAGAGAGGGCGAAGATAGATATTGAAGAGCACCGGCGACAGAGAGGATCCTTGAGGGACTCCGCATAACACCGTGCGTTTTTCAGAAGTGAAAGGTCCCAGTTTCACTATTTGTGATCGGTTTTCCAAAAAGGAGGAGAACCAAGATAAATCACCTTTTGCGACTCTGGCTACTTCAGCTAGCCGAGTCAGTAATAGTTTATGGTCTACCGTGTCAAATACAACGCTTAGGTCCAGCAGTACCAGAAGACAAGATTCTCCTTCGTCTGCGGCCTCGAGAGCGTCATCCTATATTTTGAGCAGTGCTGTTTCTGTCCCGTGGCCAGATTGAAATGTATCAAGCAAATTATGGGTGTCTTAAGGCCTCGTACACACGATCAGACATATCCGATGAAAACGGTCCGCGGACCATTTCCATCGGATATGTCCGATCTAGAGTTTGATCCGATGGCGTGTACACACCATCGGATCAAATTCCCCGCCGGCGGACGGCGCGGTGACGTGTCGGTGACGCGGCGGTGACGTTGACGCCGCCACGTCACTGCACCAGGAAGTAAAACACTTCCGCGCATGCGCGGAATCCATTCGGCGGCGGCGCGGCGGCGGTGCGGGACGACATGTCTGCTGGTAAGTGTACTAACCAGCAGACATGTCGGGCGGACAGATTCCCACCGGATAGATTTCAAAGCATGCTTTGAAATCTGTCGGGTGGACAAATCTGTCCGCTAGCCCATACACACAATCGGAGATGTCTGCTGAAACGGTCCATCGGACCGTTTTCAGCGGACATATCCCCTCGTGTGTACGAGGCCTAAGTCATGTTGTAGCTGTTGTACCACTACTTTCTCCATTACTTTAGAGAAGACATTTAGGCCTGTTATGGGACGACGGTGTTTAGGGTCTTTGAACTCGAAGGTGGGTTTCTTGAAAATGGGTTTGATTATGCCTTCTTTTAAGCAGGTGGGCACTATACCTTCCCTAAAATGATTGGTTTATAAGCTGCGTGATAGGCAGTGCCAGAATGTTGGCACATTCCTTCAGCAGTTTGGTGGGGATGATATCATTCAGTGCTGTGCAGTTTCACAGGGCACCAATGATATTTTTTGTGGCATTGATGGAGATGGGTTTAAGAGTGAACTTTGTTGATTGCGGCGAGTTTATGTGGGTATTGGGTGAATGGTTGAGGTTGAAGGAGCTTCGATTTTGCCGAATGCTTTCACAGATTCCTTCAATTTTGTTAAAGTGGAGTTCCACCCATTTTTTTATGTTTGTCTGTGCTTTATGCCCTAATCTCATAGGGCCAGATTCAGGTAGATGAGAGTATCTTTCCTCTGGAGTAACGCTTCTCATTTACGTTACTCTGAAGACCCTTTCAGCGCAAGTCCTGTAATTCACATAGCAGTTGCGCGTAAACTTGCGCCAGAGTAACGATAATGCGCTGGCGCAACCCGACGCAAGTGAAACTGGGTGTGATCATATGTAAATGATGGGCGGAGCCCAGCGCAGAGGCTTACGTTCAGCGCATCATCCACGGAGCATGCGCAGTGAGTGCGGCTCCACTCGCCCCCTTGTGCGCATGCTCACAACTTCCGTCGGCACCACTTCCTGGGAAACGTCAGCGCAATGCGTTCCGCTGGGCGCTTAAAAGCGCTGGCGGAAACGCCATTCCGGCGCAAAAGTAGTTCCATTTCCCCCCACCCCAGGGAAGATACTTTTGCCCTGTAATGGCTGCTCCCGCTGCCCCCAAAGAGAGGAGGAACCTAAATTATAATGCCCAGGAGGTCACAGTGATAATATCGGCTATGGAGGCATTTAATGATTTTCTCCATGGTAAAAAAAGCAGGAAGACCAGCCGGGAGAGAAAGCAGGCCATCCTGGACACCATAGCTGCCAGGGTCAATGTGCTGGGGTACTCCACCCGGAGTGCTTCAGACATTCGAAAAAAAATCAATGACCTGCGGCGCAAGGTGAGGGGCAAGGTGTCCACCATTAGGAGCCATGAGAGGGGCACAGGTGGTGGTCCCCCATGTCCTGTCACCCTGACCGCGGAGGAGGAGGTGGTCGCCCGCTGCCTGGACAGGGAGCAGTTGGAGGGGGTCCCAGGCTATGATTCCGTAGAGGAAGGCTCCAGGACAGGTAAGTGATTTTTACCCCCTTTTTGGTGTGTTGCATGTGGGGCGGGGGTGGGTACATGTGCCAAGTGTGTGGGACCACCAACATGTGTCTGCTTTGTGTCATCCACAGATGACGGTGCTGGGCCATCTCGTGCCGGCCAGTCCACCCCAACCCCCCAACGGGATGCTGAAGACGAGGCCCTGGGTGCTGGAGACACCGAGGTGGAGGAGGAGAGTGCCCACACCACTTCAGCAGAGGTGGTTGTGGAGGAGCCTGTCCCTGAACAGGAGTTCATTTTAATGTTGGAGGAGTCCTCCTCCTCTGCAGGGCCCTCTGTGATCCCCTCCCCCATCCTAGGTAGCCCCTCAAGGGCGACTCCATCCCCACGGGGACAACCTTCCTCTGCCCCCAGGAAGGCCACCCGGAAGACCAGGGGGGTGTGTGATTTGGTCGAAGACCAGGTGCTTTTGGACCACGCGAAACAGACCCAGCAAATGGGGGAGATGGCTGGCCACCTAGACAGGGTCGCAGACAGCCTGGGCTCTATGTCACAGCTGCCCAGTCGCGTGCAGGGCGTTGTGACCAGCCTGGGGGAGGTGCAGGCTGATATCCGGCACTTGACAGCAGCTGTTCGAGACAACACTGCTGCCATTCGGGAAGAGGGGAGGCAGCGGCAACGTGACCAGCGGCATCAGATCACCCGCCAGCTGAGGATGCAGGCCCAAACAAATTTGTATCTGAGCCGTATCGCTGTGGCATTGGAGGGCATGCAGCCAACAGCTCCCAGGAGTGGCCCACCCGGGGATCAGCCTCCTCCTGATGCCCCCCCACCACCACCACCACCCACTCCCTCCAGGCAGATGAGGAGCCCGAGAGTGCCCCCAAGGAGGAGCCCCCGTCATCCCAGATGAGGGTTTTTTGTTTTTTTGGTTGTTATATATTTTTGTTTATACTCAGGACATGAGTTTATTTATTTTATTTATTATTATTGTTTATACTCAGGACATGAGTTTTTGTTAATTTTTTTGGTTCTCAGGTTATGAGATTTTATTTTTATTTTTTGATACTGCACACGTTGCAGTGTGAATGGTGTGTGAATGTGAGAGGGTGGCACTCCTGAAAGTAAGGGGTGTCACCCTCGGCCGTGGTGGTGAAGTTAACCCCACGGCTGAATGAATGACGTGTGAAAGGTGTGTGAATGGACAGTGACATCATTGGGGCCTTGACGCGGCGTTACTGCTCCCAACTCCTACATGCTGGACTTGGGCTAATCCAATGCGATGTGCATGTGATGTGTGTGATCTAGGGACATCAGTGGTGTACATGCGTGCACTGTCTGTGTTAGTAATGTTTTGGTTTAGTGTCCAAAGATGCCTACGGCGAGGACCCTCCTGACTGCTCTTCCATCAGCAGACTGGGTGTCCTCTGGCAGGTGGGGACTGTGTGGGTCGGGGGTCAGGTCATCACGTATGTCAATCTGCAGGCCTTTTTTCATAGCAAAGTTATGTAGTATGCAACATGCACCGATGATCTGACACACAAAGGTAGGGGAATACAATAGGGTCCCCCCGGACTTATCCAGGCAGCGGAAACGGGACTTCAGGAGCCCAAATGTTTGCTCCACCACTCCACGGGTTTTGATGTGTGCTTCATTGTATTTTCTCTCTCCTCTGGTTTGGGGGTTCCGGAAAGGAGTCATTAGATGGGGTCCCAGTGCATATGCAGAGTCACCTGTAAGGTAAAAGACAGGAGAATGTTAGTCATGCATGTGCGACTTCTGTTGTGCATGACGGGAGGGGATAGTCATGCCTGACTCCCATGTCACTCACCAACCAGCCAGCTGTCCCCATACATGTTCTGTTCGAATTCTGCTGGGATGGGACTCTGACGGTATATGAAGCTGTCATGGCTGGACCCGGGGTGTTTGGCACGGACGTGCCATATGAGGCGTTGGGCATCGGCTATCACCTGTACGTTGATGGAATGCCAATGCTTCCGATTGCGGTATATGTGCTCTGTGGCACTGGGGGGCTGGAGTGCCACATGTGTGCAATCAATGGCCCCGATGGTGCGTGGGAATCTGGCAATGTTGTAGAAATCTGTCATTGCCTTCAGCCGCAGCTCCTCAGTGGTGGGTCTGATGAACTGGTTGGACATGCGTCTGAGGATTGCAGGGACAACCTGGTGCACACATCTGCTTATGGAGGACTGTGACATCCCAGCCACCACTCCACTTGTACGCTGGAATGATCCACTGGCAAGGAAATGAAGTGTTGCCAGGACCTTCACCAGTGGCTGCACTGCTTGTGATCGGTGTGTCTTGCTGGTGATGTCATCCTGCAGGGTTGTGGTTAGTTCAAGTATTACATCAGGGCTGAATCTGAAGAGGCGATACACCTCCTCATCCCCCATGCCAAAGAGGTTCATACGAGTGCGGTATATCCTCTCACGTGCCCGCCTCCTCCGTAGCGAGGGACCCAGTACTAGTCTTAGGACCACGAGTGCCCCTGGCATGTTGGCACACAGAGGTTTTGTTCTTGCTAGTGTTGTTGTTCAGCTTGCTAGTTTCGTCGGTAACGCTGCTGTAGCTGCTCTCCTGCTGACCTGTGACCGTCTGGAGTAAAGATAAAGCAGCCTTTTGTAGAAATAACTTTGCGCCGGACGGACCAGATACGCGCGGCGCATGTAGCCAGCGTATGGTGCTAATCCGATCGTGAATTGGGAAAAATCCCTCATTTGCATATTTGCAGGGGAAATCAATAGGCGCGACTGATGCGCCCAGCGAAAATAAGCGCTGACGATACTCTGGCGTCGGAACGTTCCGCCGGTCGCAAATGACCCGTTATTGGGCGCATCTAGTTTGGTGGGTACGGGCACATAGAAAAGACGGCGCATCATCACAGTTACGCGGCGCATATCCAAATACTCCAGCGCAAGTGTTCGTGAATCTGGCCCATAGTATTCAGAATGGACAATTTGTATTTATTTTGTTGTTTGTAAATACCTTTATTTTGTAGTCCTTCATTACTTCCTCCTTCTTAATAGCCTAGGCTATTAAGTCACATGGCTATTTGCAAGGGTTTCTGGGATAGGCATCATGTTTCCCAGTAGTCCTTGCAAACCTGACTGAAACCTATTACATTGTTTGTGCAGCACTGAGCATGTGCGAGATATGCAAAGCTGAAATCCAGGAAGTCATACAGTCTGACTTCATGATGCCCACACTTAAGATGGCCATGGTCTATTTCTTGATTATAAATGCTGTAACAACCTAACAAAACGGACCTTAGTTTACAGACTAACTTTACTAGAATACATTAAGCTTGTGTATTACAGGGATATTTATATTTAAAAAGTGAAATTGTGGGTGGAACTCCCCTTTAACGAAATTGTCAGGACCTGGATTTGAACCTGGGACCTCAGCTGTGTCTGGCAGTGAACCTTCTCACTGAGCTATCTGGGATGCTGGACAGCTCCCTCTCTGATCTGCTGGACAAACCCATCTGATCCATTAGACACTCCTGCCTTGTGTCTTGATTGTCTTGAACCTTAAATCCCTGGCTCCTCCCACAAACTTCCTTATATAAGCCATGTCTCTGCACTTCCTCCTTGCCAGAATATTGTGCTATCTCCAGCCTGTATCTTGCTCCTGTCTTCCCTGTAGCCCCTCTCAGAGTGCAAATCGGTGAGTTGCAGACATTTGCTGTTAACTCCCAGGAAAATATTTCTGAGTTACAAATTGAACTGAAAGCGCTACAGGAGGAAATCCTTGATCTGAATAAACAATTGCGTGACTTTCGCGCCCGAGATACTGCTGCGGTAGATTCTAATGCACGAATGCCCCAACCACTTAAGTTTAACGGAGACCGCTGCAATTATAGAGGGTTCCTTAACCACTTAACCCCCGGACCATATTGCTGCCCAATGACCAGAGCACTTTTTGTGATTTGGCACTGCGTCGCTTTAACTGACAATTGCGCAGTCGTGTGACGTGGCTCCCAAACAAAATTGGCGTACTTTTTTTCCCACAAATAGAGCTTTCTTTTGGTGATATTTGATCATCTCTGCGGTTTTTATACGGCCGATATGTATTCTTCTACATATTTTTCTAAAAAAAAAATTGCAATTAGCGTTTATTGATTGGTTTGCGCAAAAGTTATAGCGTTTACAAAATATGGGGTAGTTTTATGGCATTTTTATTATTTTTATTTGTTTTACTAGTAATAGGAGCGATCAGCGTTTTTTTTCAGTACTGCGACCTTATGGCGGACACTTCGGACACTTTTGACACATTTTTGGGACCATTGGCATTTTTTAGCGATCAATGCTATAAAAATGTGTTGGATTACTATAAAAATGCCATTGGCAGTGAAGGGGTTAACACTAGGGGGCGGGGAAGGGGTTAAGTGTGTTCCTGGGTGTGTTCTAACTGTATGGGGGGGTGGACTCACTAGGGGAAATCACTGATCTTCTGTTCATACATTGTATGAACAGAAGATCAGCGTTTCCCCCACTGATAGGACCGGGAGCTATGTGTTTACACACAAAGCTCCAGGTCCCCGCTCTGTAACGAGCGATCGCGTGTGCCTGGCGGCAATCGTGTCCGCCGGGCACGCACACAGGACTCGGAAGCGAGCGGGGGCGCAGAAGTGCTGACGAAGAGCTATGGGCTCTCGCCCAGGAGAGCCGACCTGCCGCCGTATAACTGCGGCGGCTGGTCGGCAAGCAGTTAATCAATGTCGTATATACTTTAAGATGCAACCTGCTGCATTTCCTTCTGAAAGGAAAAAGGTGCTGTTTATTATCAACCTCCTGACTGAGGAAGCATTAGCCTGGGCCTCCCCTTATGTGGAGAAAGATAATGTCGTCCTGGATGATTTAGATTCTTTTGTGACTGCGATGAACCAAGTTTTCGATGATCCTAACCACTGCCCTACTGCTGAGGCAAAATTGCACAATTTACGGCAGGGTAGACGCTCTGTTGCAGAGTACACAACTGAATTTAGACGCTGGATCTCAGATACCAATTGGAATCCAGCAGCACAAAAGAGTCAGTTCCGTCAAGGACTCTCTGAACAAGTAAAAGATGAACTTGCCAGAGTAAAAAGTCCTGACGACCTTGAGGCTTTCGTTAAATTATGTATTCGAATTGATCAGAGACTTACTGAAAGGAGAAAGGAGAGACTGGGAATCTTAGGCAGTATTGGTGGCATGCGTTTTTCTACTACTCAGTATTCGCCTAAGGGTCCAAGAGTTTTTCCTGATTCTGACACTCCTGAACCTATGCAGATGGATGCTATTAAAAGATCTATTACTACTCAGGAGAAAGATAGACGACGTTCAGAGAACTTATGTCTGTATTGTGGAGACTCCGGACATTATGCAGTTAATTGTCCCAATACATTTAAAGGAACAATTGCAGCAACGGATGTTACAGTATCTGAACAAATAAACTCAATTTCTCAGTCCGTCTCGCCTTTGATTCAGGAAGCAAATAAAGTTAATTCCTTATCAACTCATTTTGTAATCCCAATAAGGATTATCGTTGAAAGCAATGAAATACCTTGCTCTGCTATGCTGGACTCAGGGGCCGAGGGAAACTTCATGGACATATGTAACGGTCACCACCACTTACAACCTTCCATCCAACCACGACAAGCTTATCCGACACACTGTGACAATCTTGCATACACGATCCATATATATTCCCATAAACAAGACGAGACTCAAGCTCTGCACTTGCTTCAAAGATATGACAATTTATTGGTATTTTCTCAGCTTCTTATACAGTCTCAAGCATAATGCAGTTAGTCACAGGACAATGTAGTCTCCACCCCCCTTCACACCATGGGGGGCTTCAATCACACTCTAAAAGGCATTCAGGCAAGCTAACCATGTAGACTTGTCGGCACCGCATCTTCAATAGTGTTCAATTAACCTTGAATAATACACAGACATCTAGTTGAATAAGTTATCTAGACAGCTTTATCACACAATGGCAGAGTCTTGTGAGAGTGGGTGCAATCAACACCTTCAACGGAATGTCTTTACAGTGAATAGCCAACACCTTAAGATATTTCAATAGCATATTATACAAAGGTATGACTCACTGTCTGGTTGACCTGGTCATGTCGTCATGAACTCCTTGTGATATCTCAGTCCTAAAATGAAGTATTAATAATGTCCCATCTGTAATATATGAATTATGATTCTTTGTCACCCTATGGCCCTAGTGGACATAAGGTGACCCTAGACATAGGAATATCTCAGTCTGTCACGGTGCATTCCGTTACAACATAGAATTTGCCCAAAGTAATAACATTCTAATAAGAAATAAACTTGCCCCTATTAATATGGAGACTGTGGGTGGCTCACCTTTGTCTTCAGGACCAGTTACCCACGAGACCATCCCATTGAAGCTCTTAATTGAGACTAGTGATGAGCGGAATACACCATATTCGATTTCGCGATATTTCGCAAAATATTTCGAAGAATATTCGCGAATATTCGTGATATTTTATAAAAAAAAAAAAAATTGCGAAATTAAATAATAAATAAAATATCACGATTATTCGATATTTACGAATATTCGCTATATTTTATAAAAAAAAAAAATAGTGAAATTTTGCAAATGCGAAAGCGAAAATGATTGCGAAATTTCGCTATTTTTTTGGGATAAAATATCACGAATATTCGATATTTACGAATATTCGCTATATTTTATAAAAAAAAAAATTGCGAAATTTCGCTAGTGCGAATGCGAAATTGATTGCGAAATTGATTGCGAAATTTGAAAAAATAGCGCAATGCGAATATTCGTGAGCAACACTAATTGAGACTGACCATCAGGAGACTATCAGCTTTGAGCTGATCACATCACCCAAATTCCCTATTATCCTAGGCATTCCTTGGTTCTCTATCCATAATCCCTCGATCAACTGCGAGACACGTTCTTTAACCACTTCAATACAGTGCACTTAAACCCCCTTCTTACCCAGACCAATTTTCAGCTTTCGGTGCTCTCACACTTTGAATTACAATTACTCAGTCATGCAACACTTTACCCAAATAAAATTTGCGTCCTTTTTTTCACACAAATAGAGCTTTCTTTTGGTGGTATTTAATCACTTGTGGGATTTTTTTTTTTTGCGCTATACATAAAAAAAGGCGGAAAAGTTCGTGAAAAATTGCTGTTTTCTTTGTTTCTGTCATAAAATTTTGCAAATTAGTCATTTTTCTTCATAAATTTTGGCCAAAATTTATACTGCTACGTGTCTTTGGTAAAAATAATCCAAATTGGTGTGTATTATTTGGTCTTTGTGAAAGTTATAGAGTCTACAAACTATGGTGCCAATCCCTGAAAATTGATCAATCTGATCACACTTAAAGTACTGACGGTCTATCTAATTTCTTGAGATACTAACAAGTCAGAAAATTAAAAATACCCCCCAAATGACCCCATTTTGGAAAGCAGACACCCCAACGTATAATCTATGAGGCATAATGAGTCTTTTGAGCGGTTATTTTTTTTCCAGAAGTTTTGGGAAAATGTGGAAAAAAAATTAAAACGCATTTTATTTGCACAAAGTTGTCCATTTATAAGATATTTCGAACACATAGCGAATGCATAGCAAAAATGACACCCCAAAAAACATTCTGCTACTCCTCCTGAGTATGGGGATACCAAATATGTGGGACTTTTACACAGCCTGGCCACATAAATAGGCCCAACATTGAAGTAGTACCATCAGGCGATCTACGAGCATAAATTGCACATCTCATTTCTCAACCACCTATTACACTTTTGAAGGCCCTGGAGCACCAAGACAATGGAATTGCCCACAAAATGACCCCATTTTAAAAAGCAGACACCCCAAAGTATAATGTATGAGGCATAATGAGTCTTTTGAGCGGTTATTTTTTTTCCAGAAGTTTTGGGAAAATGTGGAAAAAAAATTAAAACGCATTTTATTTGCACAAAGTTGTCCATTTATAAGATATTTCGAACACATAGCGAATGCATAGCAAAAATGACACCCCAAAAAACATTCTGCTACTCCTCCTGAGTATGGGGATACCAAATGTGTGGGACTTTTACACAGCCTGGCCACATAAATAGGCCCAACATTGAAGTAGCACCATCAGGCGATCTACGAGCATAAATTGCACATCTCATTTCTCAACCACCTATTACACTTTTGAAGGCCCTGGAGCACCAAGACAATGGAATTGCCCACAAAATGACCCCATTTTGGAAAGCAGACACCCCAACGTATAATCTATGAGGCATAATGAGTCTTTTGAGCGGTTATTTTTTTTCCAGAAGTTTTGGGAATATGTGGAAAAAAAATTAAAACGCATTTTATTTGCACAAAGTTGTCCATTTATAAGATATTTCGAACACATAGCGAATGCATAGCAAAAATGACACCCCAAAAAACATTCTGCTACTCCTCCTGAGTATGGGGATACCAAATATGTGGGACTTTTACACAGCCTGGCCACATAAATAGGCCCAACATTGAAGTAGCACCATCAGGCGATCTACGAGCATAAATTGCACATCTCATTTCTCAACCACCTATTACACTTTTGAAGGCCCTGGAGCACCAAGACAATGGAATTGCCCACAAAATGACCCCATTTTGGAAAGCAGACACCCCAACGTATAATCTATGAGGCATAATGAGTCTTTTGAGCGGTTATTTTTTTTCCAGAAGTTTTGGGAAAATGTGGAAAAAAAATTAAAACGCATTTTATTTGCACAAAGTTGTCCATTTATAAGATATTTCGAACACATAGCGAATGCATAGCAAAAATGACACCCCAAAAAACATTCTGCTACTCCTCCTGAGTATGGGGATACCAAATGTGTGGGACTTTTACACAGCCTGGCCACATAAATAGGCCCAACATTGAAGTAGCACCATCAGGCGATCTACGAGCATAAATTGCACATCTCATTTCTCAACCACCTATTACACTTTTGAAGGCCCTGGAGCACCAAGACAATGGAATTGCCCACAAAATGACCCCATTTTGGAAAGCAGACACCCCAACTATAATCTATGAGGCATAATGAGTCTTTTGAGCGGTTATTTTTTTTCCAGAAGTTTTGGGAAAATGTGGAAAAAAAATTAAAACGCATTTTATTTGCACAAAGTTGTCCATTTATAAGATATTTCGAACACATAGCGAATGCATAGCAAAAATGACACCCCAAAAAACATTCTGCTACTCCTCCTGAGTATGGGGATACCAAATGTGTGGGACTTTTACACAGCCTGGCCACATAAATAGGCCCAACATTGAAGTAGCACTATCAGGCGATCTACGAGCATAAATTGCACATCTCATTTCTCAACCACCTATTACACTTTTGAAGGCCCTGGAGCACCAAGACAATGGAATTGCCCACAAAATGACCCAATTTTGGAAAGCAGACACCCCAACGTATAATCTATGAGGCATAATGAGTCTTTTGAGCGGTTATTTTTTTTCCAGAAGTTTTTGAAAAATGTGGAAAAAAAATGAAAACGCATTTTATTTACACAAAGTTGTCCATTTATAAGATATTTCCAACACATAGCGTGTACATAGCAAAAATTACAACCCAAAATACATTCTGCTACTTGTTCTGAGTATGGGGATACCAAATGTGTGGGACTTTTACACAGCTTGGCCACATACAGATGCCCAACATCCAAGTAGCACCATCAGGCGTTCTAGGAGCATACATTACATATATAATTTCCTGGCAACCTATCGTTTTTGAAGGCTCTTCATATTTCTAACACATAGCATGTACATACCAAGAATTACAATCCAAAATAAATTCTATTGCGGAAAGGGTAAAAAAAAAGTATTACCTGTGCTTTTAGTAGTGTCCACAGAAGAGAGCACTGGTCCAGGCAGCAGTCAGGGATGTGCTTAGCGACAGCTATAGTAATTCTCCAGGCAGCATATTTGCATAGTCCAGGTAGCAGTGGTGTGGCTCGTTCATGCCGCAGGCAAAGATGATGGCAGGCATGATGGCAGTAAGTCAGCAGCAAGCTGAGGGCTGCAATCCGGTAAGACCTGTGCACAGGGGCACAGGGGTAGAGGCTTCGACCCACCCAAATCTCTATGAAGCCTCCGGACTCCAGACCCTAATCCGGAAATTACAAAACCCGGAGAAAACAAAAAAAATGTTTTCTCCATCCGGGAAAACTATTCTGGAGCCCCTCACATATGTGAGACCCCTGTGTACTACAATAGTAGGGCAACAGATCAGTCCAAGTGGTAGGCAAAAGCATAGTCCATAAAACAGGCCAGGGTCAATTTACGTGGAAGCAGTCCAAACGGTAGGCAGAGGCATAGTCAAAAAACAGGCCAGGGTCAGTTTACGTGGAAGCAGTCCAAGCAGTAGGCAAAAGCATAGTCCATAAAACAGGCCAGGGTCGATTTACATGGAAGCAGTCCAAACAGTAGGCAGAGGCATAGTGAAAAAGCAGGCCAGGGTCAGTTCACGTGGAAGGCAGTAGCATAAAAATGGTCAGATGGGCGAAATGGTTAAAAATATGGGCTAATATTTTGTGGATTCGTGATAAGTTTCAAAGCATTCTCCAATGCAAAGGCCAGGTTGGGAGGGACACCGGGGACAATGGTAGCTGGAATCTTTTCGAAATCCTCTTTTGCTGCACACACGACATCTTTTTTGCCGTCTTCGGCCTCCTTCGGATGGTGGGATGTTGTGCGGGTAGTGGCGTCCATGAAGTCGGCTAACGGCATCAGAGCAAAGGGTCTCTGTGGGGGGTCCTTGTGGATAGATGAGGGACATGACTATATCTTCTGTGAATTGTAGCAAGCGGGCAGGGTTTTCAGTGGATTTGGAGTAGACTACATAAGAATTGTAAATGGCCAAATGGATGAGATAAATTGCTACCTTCTTGTACCAGAATCGGGACCTCCTTATTGATAAATAGGGCTGAATCATTTGATCATTGAAATCCACCCCCCCCATGTACAAATTATAATCTTGGACACATGTCGGCTTTTCAATGGGACCTCGTCTTCGTTGAACAACAACTGCAGTGTCATTATGAATGGTGGACATCATGTGCACGTCTCTGTTATCCTTCCACCTCAAGGCCAGCAGTTCGTTGCACCTCACTGCTGCTCTTTGCCCCCTTTGCAGCTTTTTGTTGACAATAGATTGTGGGAAGCCCTTCCTATTTTTTCTGGAGGTTCCGCAGGCCAGGGTTTTTTCAACATATAAGTGTCGGAAAAGGGGCAGGCTGGTGTAAAAATTATCAAGGTAAAGATGATATCCTTTTCTCAGGAGTGGGTAAGCCAGGTCCCATACAATTTTTCCAGCTGTGCCTATGTAGGCCGGGCACTCAGGGGGCTGGAGCTGGGAATCTCTTCCTTCATAAATGCGAAACGCATACAGATATCCCGTGGCTCTCTCACAAAGTTTGTAAAGTTTTACACCATATTTAGCCTTTTTACTAGGAATGTACTGCTTTATTCCTAGACGGCCACAAAAGGGTACCAGGGACTCATCCACACATATATGTTTCTCGGGGACATAGATTTCTGCAAATTGATGGGAAAGGAAATTGATCAGAGGGCGAATCTTGTACAATTTATCGTAATCTGGATGATTACGGGGAGGGCACTGGGTATTGTCATTGAAATGAAAGAATCTCATAATCATCTCGTATCGGGACCTGGACATTTTGGCAGAATATATGGGCTGATGGTAGATGGGTTTGGTGGACCAATAAGAATGTCCTTGATTTTTTTTGTTAAGCCCCATGTTTATGGTGAGGCCAATAAACAATTTGAACTCCTCCAAATTTACATCTCTCCACTCAAATGGACGGGCATAAGATGATTGGGGGTTGTTGGCAATATACTGCTGGGCATACAAATTTGTCTGGTCAATAATTAACTGCAAAAAAGTGTCGGGCAAAAAGAGATGAAGGTAATCAACTTCTGAAAAATTTTGGGTGTTGGCCTGCACACCTGGCTGTGCTGTGAAAGGGGGAATAATGGGTGATCCAGAGTCGGAAGGCAGCCAGTTTGGGTTGGCAAGACCATCTGGCATGAATGTAGTGGCCCTGGCTCCTGGGGGACGTGACACTCCAGTAGTTGGGGGGGTTGAATTTCTTGTGCTGGCACTTAGGAGTGATCTGGCAGCACTGGGCCTGGGCATTTGTTCATGAGGGGTTTCGCTGGCGGCATCGCTGGTACTGGGGCTTTGTTCCCGGGGCCTTTTGCTGGCATCAGCGCTGGTACCGGGCCTATTGCTGGTGGCGCTGGTACTGGGTCTTTGTTCCCGGGGCCTTTTGCTGGCGTCAGCGCTGGTACTGGGCCTATTGCTGGTGGCGCTGGTACTGGGTCTTTGTTCCCGGGGCCTTTTGCTGGCGTTGGCGCTGGTACTGGGCCTATTGCTGGTGGCGCTGGTACTGGGCCTAGGAATATCTTCCTGGTTGCTGGCGGCTGCCTGGTTTTCAGAGTGCCGTGCCCTTTTAGGAGGGACCCATTCTTCATCCGAATCGTTACTGTATTCAATCGGTTCAAATTCCGATTCGGAATCAGAAATGGAATCTGATGAGAGCTCCCCGGTGCTCTCATCGGTCATTGAGAGGATCTGCAACGCCTCTTGGGTACTATAGAATCTTTTGGACATTTTGGCTGTGGCGGGTAGCTGTATACGATGGGTGACAGGTGGGTGGCAGGTGATGTGCACTGATGGGTGGCAGGTGACGTTCACTGATGGGTGATGGACGATGGTCCCTGATGGGTGACAGGCCACGGACGGTGACGGGTGATGGTCACGGATGGTTGACAGGCGATGGTCACTGATGGGTGACAGGCCACAGACGGTGATGGTGATGGTCACAGATGGGTGTCAGGCCACGGACGGTGACGGGTGATGGTCACTGATGTTTGACGGGTGCACCGCTGATGGGTGACGGGTGATGGGAGATAGAGCACGGTCACTGATGGGTGACGGGTGATGGGTGACAGATGCACTGCTGATGGTCACAGATGGGTGACAGGGCAGGTCACTGATGGGTGACGGGTGAAAGTGCAGGTCACTGATGGGTGATGGGTCACAGGGCAGGTCACTGATGGGTGACGGGTCACGGGGCAGGTCACTGATGGGTGACGGGTCACAGGGCAGGTCACTGATGGGTGACGGGTCACAGGGCAGGTCACTGATGGGTGACGGGTCACAGGGCAGGTCACTGATGGGTGACGGTGACAGGGCACGGTCACTGATGGGTGACGGTGACAGGGCACGGTCACTGATGGATGGCGGTTGCACCGCTGATGGCAGTCTCTTTGTGTGACAGGTGCACTTTAGGGGTGACTGTTGGGTGACTGTTAACAATTGGGGGGGGGGGCAAAGGGTGGTGTGGTGTTTGTGCAGACACTACAGAAACACAGAACTGTAACTCACTGATAGTAGCTCTTCTCTCCTCACACTGGAAACAATGTGTGAGGAGAGAAGAGCTGGTAACAGTTAGTTACAGCTCTGTGTTTACACTTAGTGATCAGGCTGTGAATGGATCACAGCTGATCACGTGGTACACAGCCATGACCAATGGCTGTGTACCATTGTCGGCGACGAGCAGTGTTCCCGGGAACACGCTGCCGCCGACAGGCACGCGCGGCGCGCTCACGATCGCGCGCAAACGCCGTGGATTTAAATCCTGATCAGCCGTGTATTCAACACGGCCGATCACGTGGTGAGCAGCGCATCCGCGCCGCTGTTCACCCCTGACGGTGACGAGCGGTGTCTCGGTGACACGCCGCCACCGTCAGTACAGGGATGCGTGCACGCGATCGCGCGCATTCCCTATTTAAAGACATCACGTCATATGACGTGATGTCAGAACAATGGAGTCGTCTGCCCGCCGTCATTTGACGGTGGGCAGATGACAAGTGGTTAAAGGGTCTCTAAAGAAAAAAAAAAGTTTGCTAAAATGACTGTTTACAGGGTATAAAGACATAGGGCCAGATTCAGGTAGATGGGCGCTTCTTTACTTTGGAGTAACGTTTCTCATTTACGTTACTCCGCCGACACTTTCGGCGCAAGTACTGTTATTCACATAGCACTTGCGCGTAAACTTGCGCCAGAGTAACGATAATGCGCTGGCGTAACCCGACGCAAGTGGAAGTGGGTGTGATCATATGTAAATGATGGGCGGAGCCCAGCGCAGAGGCTTACGTTCATCGCATCATCCACGGAGCATGCGCAGTGAGTGAGGCTCCACTCGCCCCCTTGTGCGCATGCTCACAACTTCCGTTGGCACCACTTCACGGGAAACGTCAGCGCAATGCGTTCCGTTGGGCGTTTAAATGCGCCCGTAGATGCGCCATTCCGGCACTAAAGTATATCCTGTTCCCCCTCCCCGCAGTGAAGTTACTTTTGTTCTGAGATGGCTGCTCCCGTTCCCCGCAAACACACAGGAGAAAGCTGAACTCTAAAGGCCAGGAGCTGTCAGCCGTCATCTCGGCTATGGAGACCTATGATGTCTTCCTCCATGGCTGTAAAAGTTGACAGACAAGCATGGACAGAGGTGTTGTCCTGCAAGTGGGGGTGCTCAGCTAGCTCTTATCGTCGGTAACGCTGCTGTAGCTGCTCTCCTGCTGACCTGTGGCCGTCTGGAGTAAAGATAAAGCAGCTATTTGTAGAAATAACTTTGCGCCGGACGGACGAGATACGCGCGGCGCATGTAGCCAGCGTATGGTGCTAATCCGTTCGCGAATCGGGAAATCTCCCTCATTTGCATATTTGCAGAGGAAATCAATAGGCGCGACTGATGCGCCAAGCGAAATTATGCGCTGACGAGACTCTGGCGTCGGAAAGTTAAGCCGATCGGAAATGGCCCGTTTTCTGTCGCATCTAGTTTGGTGGGTATGGCCACATAGAAACGACGGCCCATATACACAGTTACGCGGCGCATATCGAAATACTCCAGCGCAACTCTACCTGAATCTGGCCCATAAAAGTTAACTGATTCCTTTTCAAAATGATTAAAAATAGATAAAAATCAATCATATAATGTGCCTGCAGATTAGTTTCACTTTTGAACTGGCTTCATGTTTCTGCAAAGTAGAAATAGACACATAGAACAAAAACAAACAAATTCAGGGCAGTGTTTTGTTTTTAAAATGAGAAAAATAAAGAGGGGTTGGGACTTTGTATGAGGCATGTGGTATGCACCACCACAGGCCTCCATCCCTGTAAGGGTGTTAAAAATGGAGGGTTGGGACTTTAAATGAGATGCGATTAGCGATATGCGATTAAATATATATATGGAAAAAGAAAAAAAAAATCCATAATGACCAGGCTCAAAAATACCAAACCAAGAAGCACAAACAAAATTAAACTGTCTAACTGTGTGTAATTAAAACAGAGGTTTAGTTGCAGAGATTTGCAAATACCTGGGAAGCTGCAGGCCAAGCGTCAAGACACTCTGTGTAACTGCAATCCTAACTATGATTTTTATAGCCTCCAAAGGAGGAGCACAGGTGTGCTAATTAATAGACAGGGAGCAGATGGGAACCTAGACCTGCCCCTATCTATAGTTGGTCTGGCAAATGAGAGCACTGGAAAGACAAAAATAAATGAATCTGATTGGTTCTGGGAAGTTTTAGACACACAGTAATGACAGCTTAAACCATCGTGAGAAAGCTCCCAGCACTGGGGTTATAAGGAAACAGACAAGCAGGAAGTGTGGAGAACAGAGCAGGATTACAGCAACTTCAAAGCAAAAACGAACAATAAGGACATGAAACCAGTACTGCAGTAAGGTAAAGGAAGCTATTTAGCTAAAAAAAAAAAATTCCTTTAGTGATTCTTTAAGCTTTACATCTGACCATTGCAAAAGACATTGCAAAGAATCTTATCAAATAAGCCCTCCACCAACCCAAGATTTACAAGCAGCTTTGGCAACCATTAAAGGGACACTAAACACAGGATTGTTTTGTTTTTAAAATAACAAACATGTGATACTTACCTCCACTGTGCAGTTCGTTTTGCACAGAGTGGCCCGGAAACCTGTCTTCTGGGGTCCCTCGGCGGCTGTCTGGGCTCCTCCTCGCAAAAGCTTTCCCTCTTCATGCGAGGGCGTTTGCATGGAGGAAAGCTTTTGCGAGCGCGCTCCCGTGATACAGCGGCGGCCATAGCCGCCGACTGTATCACTCGGCTCCGCCCCCCAGCGCGCCGCGTCATCCGCCCTGATTGACAGCAGCGCTAGCCAATGGCTGCGCTGCTATCAATCCGCCCAGCCTAGCCAATCAACGGCCAGGCTGGGAACCGAAGAGGACGACGTGGACGCGCCCGGGAGATTCGAACGGTCAGGTAAGTACAACGGGGGCTCGGGGGGGGCCGGTGCTGCTAGATGTTTTTTTACCTTCATGCATAGGATGCATGAAGGTAAAAAAACTTGTACCTTTACAACCCCTTTAAGCTACCTTCACAATATATTGAGTTTCGGGACGTTTGTGATAAAAAGGGCGCAGATCAGCTGCCTCCTCATCGCTCTTATGATTGTCCCATTGAATTGCTTCCAGGGGCAGAAATACCATTTGGGCGCCTTTATTCTTTATCAGAACCTGAACTGAAGGTGCTTAAAGAGTGGATTAATGAGAATCTAGAGAAGGGTTTTATCAGACACTCAACCTCTCCTGCTGGGGCAGCCTTATTCTTTGTGGTAAAGAAGGACTCCACCCTGCGTCCGTGTATTGACTACAGGGATTTAAATAGGATCACAATTAAGAATCACTATCCACTCCTGCTCATTCCAGAAATGAGCGAGAGACTCCGCTCCGCCAAACTCTTTACCAAATTAGATTTACGGGGGGCTTACAACCTTGTCCGCATTCGTCCCGGGGATGAATATAAAACTGCTTTCAGAACCAGATATGGACATTTTGGGCTTTGCAATGCTCCTGCAACTTTTCAACATTTTATTAATGATGTTTTTCGAGATTTGCTTGATCAGTTTGTAATAGCATACTTGGATGACATTCTCATTTTCTCTGATACTTTGGAAGAACACCGCAAGCATGTCTGTATTGTTTTCGAGAGATTAAGGCAGAATAAACTTTACATCAAACTAGAAAAATGCGAGTTTGAACAAACTCAGATCCAGTTTTTGGGATACATAATCTCTTCTGAAGGGGTAAGCATGGATCCTGATGAGATCAAAGCAGTGGTGGATTGGCCTGTCCCTAGAAATGTTAAGGAGATACAGCGATTTGTTGGATTTGCCAACTTTTACAGAAGATTTATAAGGAATTTCTCCAAGGTTATTGCTCCAATTACACAGCTGACAAAGAAAGGGATGCCCTTTTTGTGGTCACCTGAGGCACAGGCTGCCTTTAATAAACTTAAAACTCTCTTCACTTCTGCGCCAATACTGGTACATCCAGTTCCAGAACTACCTTTCATTGTAGAAGTTGATGCTTCTAATTCTGCTGTGGGAGCTATTCTTTCTCAGCGAATTGGAGAAAAAATGCAGCTTCATCCTTGCGCTTATTTCTCTCGACTGATGTCTTCTGCCAAGAGGAATTATAACATTGGAAACAAGAAGCTGCTGGCAATTAAGGAAGCATTTTCTGAGTGGAGGCATCTGCTGGAAGGGGCTAAGCATCCTGTAACCGTTCTCACCGATCATAGAAATTTAGAATTTATTAGGTCTGCTAAAAGGTTGTCATCTAGACAAGCACGTTGGACCCTTTTCTTCTCCAGGTTCAATTTTGTTATCTCGTATCCAGAGCTTTTTTTCTCAGAAAATAGGTGCAGGAACTCAACCACGACCCGTTCAGATTTCACAAACAGTAGAAGGGTCTTAAAGGGGCATTAAATACCAGAATTGCATTACATACAGTGTGCAGAGTTCAGGGGGTTACAAAGCAGTCACTTGTAAACACAGAAACCAGACTTCTGTGTTCACAAGTGATTGTGATGAGCGAGCACCAAAGGGTCTGAGCCAAAGGTGGTGGAACTGAGTTCCACCAAGTTCCCCCAGAAAAAAAGCCCTGCTCGTATCACCCTGGATCAAGGAATGGTAAGGCTGATGCCCTATCATGGATGTTGCCTGGGCCCCTGCAGGAAAGAAACTCTGAATGTACAATCCTGCCTCAAAAGAACTTTCTAGGGGCCACAAGTTCAAAGACATTTCTTAACCACTTGCCTACTGTGCACCTACACCCCCTTCCTGCCAGACTAAATTTAAGCTTTCGGCACTGCGTCGCTTTAACTGACAATTGCACGGTCGTGCGACGTGGCTCCCAAACAAAATTGGCGTCCTTTTTTCCCCACAAATAGAGCTTTCTTTTGGTGGTATTTGATCACCTCTGCGGTTTTTATTTTTTGCGCTATAAACAAAAATAGAGAGTCAATTTTGAAAAAAATGCAATATTTTTTACTTTTTGCTATAATAAATAACCCCAAAAATATATAAAAAAAAAAATTTTTTCCTCAGTTTAGGCCGATACGTATTCTTCTACATATTTTTGGTAAAAAAAAAAAAATTAGCGTTTATCGATTGGTTTGCGCAAAATTTATAGTGTTTACAAAATAGGGGATAGTTTATAGCATTTTTTTTTTTTTTTTACTATTAATGGCGGCGATCTGCAATTTTTTTATTGGGACTGTGACGTTATGGCGGACACTTCGGACACTTTTGTGACATTTTTGGGACCATTTACATTTATACAGTGAACAATGCTATAAATATGCATTGATTACTGTATAAATGTGACTGGAAGTGAAGGGGTTAACCACTAGGGGGTGGGGAAGGGGTTAAATGTGTGTCCTATGAGTGTTCTAACTGTAGGGGGAGGGGGGGTGACTGGGGGAGGTGACCGATTGTGTCCCTATGTACAAGGGACACAACCGCTCTCCTCTCTCCCTGACAGGGACATGCAGCTCTGTGTTTACACACAGAGCCCACGTCCCCGCTCAGTTACTGAGCAATCGCATGTGCCCGGCGGCGATCGTTGCCGCCGGGCACTCGCACGGGATCCCCGCAGAGCGGCGGGTGCGCGCGCGCGCCCGCCCGTGGCTTTAAAAAGACATTGCGTCATATGACGTGATGTCAGAACAATGGAGTCCTCCGCCCGCCGTCATTTGACGGTGGGCGGTGGACAGGTGGTTAATCTCCTCAAGGAGGGGTATGAGAATGATCAACTTCTTAATAATCCCCCTAAAGACATTAACCTCAAGTACAACAATGGTTTTTGGACTCAAGGACATTGCCTCTATGTACCTGAATCAGTTCGGGTAGAAGCCCTCAGGTTGGTACACGACCCTAAACTTGCTGGTCATTTTGGGGTTTCTAAAACAGAAGAACTCTTATCACGTTCCTTTTGGTGGCCTGGGTACAAGAAAGATGTAAAGAAATATGTGGCTTCATGTCTAACCTGTGCTCGCAATAAGACACCCCGATCTTCTCCTCTGGGGTTACTTCTACCACTGCCTGTTCCATCAAGACCATGGGAGTCAATTTCTATGTGGTCGACCTTCCTCTTTCGAAAGGAATGACCACCATTCTAGTAGTCGTTGACCGTCTCACTAAGATGGCTCATTTTATTCCAGTTAAGGGGGTACCCTCTGCCGAACATACTGCTGAGGTAATGGTTAGAGAAGTTTTTAAACTTCATGGAATTCCTGATGATGTGGTGTCTGACAGAGGGGTACAGTTTACCTCAAAATTTTGGAAAAGTTTTTGCTCAGCTTTGGGTGTAACAATTAATCTGTCCTCAGCTTTTCATCCACAGTCTAATGGTCAAACCGAGAGGACCAATCAAACTCTAGAGCAATACCTTCGATGTTTCGTGAGTTATCTCCAGGATGACTGGATGGACTACCTTCCTACGGCTGAGTTTGCTTATAATAACTCAAAACATAGCTCCACTTGCCAAAGCCCTTTTTTCCTAAACACCGGGTATCATCCAGTTTTTATTCCTGATATCCCTATCTCAACTTCAATTCCTGCTGTTACCAACAGACTAACTTCATTACATGAGATCCAGGAGAAATTGACCGATACATTGAAGGAGGCGAAGGAATATTACAAGAAGGCTGCTGACAGACACCATAGGTCTATTCCTACCTTTCAGGTAGGTGACAAAGTTTGGTTATCTACCAAAAATGTAAAGGTTCAGGTTCCATGTGCTAAGTTGGGTCAAAAGTTTATTGGACCTTTTGAGATTTCTGCTCAAATCAACCCTGTCACTTTTCGCCTAAAACTTCCTGACAATATGAAGATTCACCCTGTTTTTCATATATCACTACTCAAATAGTTTCATGAAAATACCTTTTCTGGAAGAATTCATCTTCCTCCTCCACCTGTTGAGGTACAGGGTGAAGAAAAATTTGTGGTGGGAAAAATTCTTGATTCCAGGATCTCTAGGAACAAACTGCAATATTTGGTTCAATGGGAAGGATATGAGCCAGAAGAAAATTCTTGGGAGCCTGCAAATAATGTCAATGTCCCTAGATTAACAAGGGAATTTCACCAGAGGTTTCCTCAGAAACCTGGCCCTAAGTTGTCCAGTGGACGTCCTGGGAGGAGGGGAGTACTGTCAGGACCTGTATTTGAACCTGGGACCTCAGCTGTGTCTGGCAGTGAACCTTCTCACTGAGCTATCTGGGATGCTGGACAGCTCCCTGTCTGATCTGCTGGACAAACCAATCTGATCCATTGGACACTCCTGCCTTGTGTCTTGATTGTCTTGAACCTTGAACCCCTTGCTCCTCCCACAAACTTCCTGATAAAAGCCATGTCTCTGCACTTCCTCCTTGCCAGAATATTGTGCTATCTCCAGCCTGTATCTCGCTTCTGTCTTCCCTGCTGCCATCCATATTTGCTACTGCTCGTTATCGACCCTTGGCTTGTTATCGACTACGCTTCTGCCTGATCCCAACCTACAGATACTCATTACCGACCTTTTGGCTTGTTTACCGACCACTCTTCTGTTTGATCCTTACCTGCTTATCTGCTATTGTACCCCGGCTTTCTCACCTCCTGGTGGGGCAATCCTGAGGACCGCAACCTGGTGCTAACACGGAGCAAAATCCATTTCCACCTTCAGGAGCTCTGGTGAACACCGGTTAGCGCTTGGATTCTGCACCTCAGGTGACCCCGTGTCATCAGCCAGGGTGACCTGCTCTGCTGCTATAGCTACTGGCCTCTGAGCCTGACCCCAGACCGCGACATAAATAATCTGATAATTCATTGCAAAATTCTTGGGTATCAGAATTGGGGGCTTCCAGACAAACTGGGTTCATGGTCTGGGTGACTAAATTGAAAAGTTTGCGGGGGCGGTTTAAGGCATTTGTTATGATATTGGAAAAAAAAATGTTTTTGGCTTTAAATATTTCTTTGTGGTACTTTTTTGTTATTTCCTTATAGATGGTGTGGTTTTCCTCTGAAGAGCTTCTTTTCCAGGCGGCTTCCACTCTTCTGCGTTCTTGTTTTAGCAACGACAGCTGGTCGTTAAACAAGCCAGAGTTGTTTTTCCGGGTGCAGGTTTTGCGTTTGGGCGCTACTAAGTCGGCTGACTGCAGTAGAGCTGTGTTTATGGCATCCAGTGTTTCTGTGGCTGTTTGCTGTAGTTGGATTGTTTTAATTTTGTTCCCTAAAGTGGTTTTAAAGAGTTCCGAATGGAGTTTCCTCAGAGATCTGGTCCAGTACATTGTCACTGGTTTTAACGTTTTTGTTAAGGGGGCATTTATGGTAATTTTTTTTTTTTAGAAATGTTATGTGACCTGACATTAGCCATAGGTGGTTTTGAATATAGACAAACTGTAGCTGCATTGGAGAGTGTTGCTATGTCTAGGCCCAAGGTCAAGACGTGCATTTTGACTGGGCCACCATGAAAAGAGGTCACCTATTTGTTCCCGGTCTGTACCCAGAGAGGATACAGATGGAAGCAAGTTTGAAGGAGATGATGGAGCTTTGCACAGGCTCAGTAGCCTAGGTCACTAAGTACTATCCTGCAGTTATTGACAAATGAAATTAGCTGTGGAAGTGCAATCCATCTTCCTCCATATACATTGTATTTGTGCCCATGAAATAGTAAAGTGGTGCCAGCTTGTTTAAAAAAAGATGATCAGTAGAAGGGAAAGTCTTCCTAGTTGTTTCTTCTCATTAGTAGGCTTAAAAAGGGAGGCAAGGTAGGATTTAAAGTACAGCTATACTTTCTATAAATAATGTTCTAACAGCCTTCTCACCTCCCACCCAGCCTCCACATCAAATACAAAGAGTCTTAAAAAAGTTTCCACACATTTATATTTTAGTTGGAAACAGTTGTAGCGCTCCCCTCTCAGGAGCGACTGGATAGATTTGGGATCAGCGTGTCACCTCTGTAGCATGTCTAGGGGTATGATGATGAACAGATGATGTGAGCAATGATGGAATGTCCAAACAGCAAGGTGTCGTGTTCTATGCCTTTATTTTCTTGCCCAACATGGCAAATAGGTAACTTCAGGTGAATAGAGAAGATGGTGAAGAAAAGAAGAAAGTTGCAGATTCAGGCCTTAACTATTTGTGGAAGCAGTCCTGCTTCAACGGTACCATTGCTTCGTCACCACTCCAGCCGGAGTGGGTGTAGTGTACCCGGACAGTCTCTCTCACAGAACTGGCAGCCGGAATATCACTAAGAACCTTGAGAAGGAAGTCAAGCCTCTGCCACAGACTTGGCTCAATGTAAATTAGGAGTAGTGCCTCTGCCACAGGCCCCTGCTCTGGAATGCAGTTCAATGGAGCAATTCCTTCTCAATAATTAAAGTTGCCTGAATTTGACCTCGGGTAGCGTCTTTGATTTTTGGAATCACCGACTGACAAGTTACAACATATAATTCGTCAGTGTCCGGCAACTCGGATCCCCTGTGGATAGTCTAAGCCCTATTGGATCACCTGCCTCCAGGCTCACCTCAGACTGACCTCCCCACGAACAGCACAACTCGCTTGGGATCTTCTCATGGTTGTAGGGACTCAGTAAGTCACTGAGGTCCCTTTTTTCCGCTATGGTTGCTCCGGGCCATGAGGGCCCAGAGTCAGGAACTCCGCGTAGCGCGTGCACCCCGGCCTGGTAGGCCATATCGCCGGGGCCCGTGATGTGTGCACACCCAAAAGGTGGGTGCCGCACCCGGAACCAGGAACGGGTAGAAGACCCCACAAAATGGTGTCTGCGCCAAAAATACCCTCCCCCAGCATGCCCCGCGAGGGAAACACTCCTCTAATTGGCTGCTGGAGAAAGACTTCTCCGCCTGGACCCCTCTGGCGCCACCTGTCACCCAGAGATGGAAAAGCATCTCTGGAACACAGAATGAAACTGCAGGCAGCCCAGCCTGGCAGAAACCTAATTTTCATAATCAACATGGATGAGAACAAAGTAACTCTCTCATCCCCCTCTAAATTTAACATAGCACCTGGGCTGAAAGTACACAGGCGCTACACAGTGAAGGCAGGAGGAGTAGTAAAAGGGAGGTTATGTCATGTGACTAGACCTTGCAGTTTAGTATAAGAGTTGTCATGCTGTGGTGAAGATGGCTGAGAAAAACAGTGCAGAAACTTTTTAAAGAACCCTCGTGTATATATATATATATATATATATATATATATATATATATATATATATATATATATATATATATACCACCACTATTGTGATGAAGATGTTGCCTTAAACCTGCAGGTAAATAAGAGAACAGAAAGCTGTACTAAGTGAAATCGTGTTTGATAATAAAGTTGGCAGTGCCTTCACCTAGGACAGGGACCCTGTGAATAGAACTGATTGCTTTCCTGGGGAATAATCAATCATCTAAACAAAGTATTTGGGAGCAAAATAACTCCTGGAACCAACATATAACATTAACCATAAGTATATAGATGCACACCAGTATAGAAATGATGCAAGCTCTTTGTAGGAAAAGATTTTTAATAGTACATACAGTACATGCAATGTGCAAACAGGTATTATCAGCAAAGGGTCCAAAGAGTCATGGTAAAATTGTGTACATATGCCAGGGTATATATGTACAGTAGTTATTAACAAAGATACCTCCAGATGAATGTAGCAAAGTCCACTGGCAGGCAGGGCTGGACTGGGACAGAAATTTGGCCCTGGACTTCATCCAGACTGGCCCACTTTGACAGGTCTCTCCGATGGTGGCCGGAACAACTCCCGCTCTCCACCCCCCAATCAGCCGGCACCACCTAATCAATCGGGCCACAAAGCCCCCCCCCCTACCCCAGTAGAGCCCCCTTGCCCTCTGATCATTTCCCTTAGCCCCCCAGGCACCACTCAGCCTGGTACCCCCCAGCCTGGATCCTGCTGCCAGGTCAGCGGCCATCTTCCTCCACCCAGCCCTATCACTCTCAAATTCACCATAACTTGATCCAGGGCTAAACCCGATCGCCTCTTTAGGGGTCAGGAAGGAATTTTTTCCCCTACCACAGCATATTGGCTCAGCGTGGTTAGGTTTTTTTTGCCTTCCTCTGGACCAAGCCTAGGATCAGAGGATTCAGTCATCCTTGTGAATCCACCCCATCCCCCCCCCCCGCCCTTGGTTCCACGGTGGCCATGGTTAATCGGCAATACTCGGCGGAGATCATTTGGGATCTGGGTCGATTTGCCGCAATTCTGCCGGCCGCCACCAAAAAAGCCCTAAGAAATCTGCGACTTTTGAGGATCGATCGACGATTGACTGCCAGAAATCGCAGCCATTTACCCCAGCCTAAGCACATATCATGTGCTTTGATCAACACTAGATCGGCAGTAAAACACTGATTAGAAATCCATGATTTCTTATTGCAACATGACTTAGACTGCCTCTTTATTACAGAGAGCTGGCTCACAGCCGACTGTAACACCATTCTAGGAGAATTGGTGCCAGAAAACTACCGTATTATAACGGAAAACAGAATAGGGCAAAGAGGAGGAGGACTGGCGGTGATCCATAAGACGCGTCTTGCGATCACAAAACCAAGCCTCCAAAACCCTCTTCCATTTATGGAAACCCTTACTCTTCAACTGCAAGTAAACGGCCAGGTCATACGCTCGATCTTATTTTCAGACAAGATCTGGAAATAAAAATTTTGGATAATGAACCATTGCCATGGACAGATCACCATGCAATTAAATTCATTATTTCCGAATTCCCCCCCTTAACAAAAACATCAAATCCAGTGACAACACACTGGACCAGATGTCAGAAGAAGCTCCACTGGGAACTCTTCAAAGCCACGTTAGGGGAAAAAATAAACACAATTCAGCCGCACCAAACAGCGGAAGAAACACTGGAGGCCATAAACACAGCACTATTGCAGTCAGCTGACTTGATAGCGCCGAAACGAAAGACCCAGATCAGGAAAAATAACTCCGGCTGGTTTAATAACCAGCTGGCGTTACTGAAGCAAGAGCGCAGAAGGGCAGAAGCAGCCTGGAAAAGAAGCTCTTCAGATGAGAACCTCTCGATTTACAAGGCAATAACCAGAAAATACTACAAGCAAATCTTCGAAGCCAAGAAAAACTATTTTTCTGAGGCTATCAACGGTGCCCTAAATCGCCCCCGCGAACTCTTCAAGCTGGTCACTCAGACCATGAATCCAGGATGTCTTGAAGCCCCCAACTTGGATACACAAGAATTTTGCGATGAGTTGTCGGATTGCTTCATTAACAAAATTGAGGCAATCCGGCAAAGCATTCAGCAGAACAATTGCTCTCCTAGCCCCCCCCCGTAGTCATTTACACAGCACCGGCAGCAATTCACCACAGTTAGGTGAGTTCATGCTGGAACCCATCTCTATTCAGACCACTAAAAATATCATCGGCGCTCTGCGCAACAGCACTGCGCCAAACGATATTATCCCCACCAAACTGCTGAAGGAATGCGCCGACATCCTGGCACCTCCTGTCACGCAGCTTATCAACCAATCCTTCAGGGAGGGCATAATGCCCTCCCAGTTGAAGGAGGGCTTCATTCAACCCATCTTGAAGAAAGCCACCCTGGATCCTAAGGATCCACTCAACTGGCGCCCCATAACATGCCTAAATGTTCTCTCCAAGGTAATGGAGAAAGCTGTGGTACAGCAGCTGCAACAGCATCTAGATACCCACAACTTACTCGACCCACTTCAATCAGGATTCCGTCCCGGACACGGGACAGAATCAGCATTGCTTAAGATATGGGACGACGTTCTCGAGGCCGCAGACGAAGGAGAATCTTCTCTTCTGGTTCTGCTGGACCTAAGCGCAGCCTTTGATACAGTTGATCACAAGCTGCTATTGACTCGGTTGGCTAAAATAGCCAAAGTCGCAGAAAGCGATCTATCCTGGTTCTCTTCTTTTTTGGAAAACCGTTCGCAAATAGTGAAGCTAGGACCCTTCACTTCTGAACAACGCACATTATCGTGCGGGGTCCCTCAAGGATCTCCCCTGTCGCCGATGTTATTCAACATCTATGTGCGTCCTCTTTTCGAAATCATCAGCAGCCAAAAACTGCTATATCACTCTTATGCAGACGACACGCAACTGTACTTCCGCATTTGCAATAAAAAGGATCACCACCTCAACCTAGAGACATGCCTCTCTTTGATAGAGGACTGGATGACAAAGAGTTATCTCAAACTCAACGGAGCTAAAACAGAACTTCTTCTGTTTCACGCCAAGCGTAGGAATCAATCGACAACAACCTGGATCCCCCCGCCCATTCTGGGCAAAATCATCACCCCTAGCGCCAAAGTCAAAAGTCTTGGGGTCATCTTTGACTCCGACATGACAATGAACGCACAAATAGGGGCAGTAGTCAGCGGATCTCACCATCTGCTGCGCCTACTACGCAGACTCATGCCTTTTATTCCCAAGAATGACATAGCGGTCGTGGTAGGAGCTATTGTAAACTCCAGACTGGACTATGCAATGCCCTTTACCTCGGACTCCCCAAGTACCAAATCGCTCATCTTCAAGTCGTTCAAAATACGGCCGCCAGACTTGTGACTGGGAAAAAACCCTGGGAATCAATCTCACCTTCACTGAGATCCCTTCACTGGCTACCAGTTAAAGACAGAATCACTTTTAAAGCTCTCTGTCTAACGCATAGATGTATCCATGGGAATGCTCCCCATTATCTATGCGAAAAATTAAAAATTCACAATCCCAATCGTATTCTACGATCCACCAATCAAAATCGGCTTCAGATACCGAAAGCCAGATACAAGTCCAAAGGAGACAGGAGATTCGCTGTCCAAGGTCCCAGACTATGGAACGCCTTACCAGCCAGCATTCGGCTGGAGGAGAACTACTTAGTCTTCAGGAGAAAGATTAAGACTCATCTCTTTTGATCTCAAAGGAGACAGGAACAACAAGCGCCCAGAGGCGATTTACTTTGCATGTGCTGCGCTATATAAGTTCCTCATTCATTCATCTGCCTTTGTGCCAGGGACTTGAAGACAAGATCTGTGATGATGAGACAATCTTTCAATTGTTGTTCAATCTGCCTGGAATGCAGACCCAGTTATCTGGCTAATAGTCTCACCTTCTGATCTGTGTGAAAATACATCAGCATTAGCAGCCCCACCCTAGATGGTCCCTGGTATCCTCTGCAGCAGTCATTTACTCTCTATCTTTCCGACAGCTGCGTTGCACAGTACCTGTAATAGTTTGCCTCACAACAGTCTATGGCAGTTGCAAAATGGCAGCCCTCCTTGAGAAACACAGAAACATCCACAGCATCACAGTCTCTCGTGGGTTCAGCACATCAGCCTTGTACTCAGAGTCCCTGCCCTCAGGTTCCAATAGCAGCCCTCTGCGTATTTCCTTAGCAATTGTACAAAAGCCTTGTAGGTAGGTGCAGTCTATATGCTCTATTGCAGGTGGCGTTGGTCCACGGCAGCAATGCAGATGGCAGAGGAAGTTCAGAGAAGCTGTGTGTTTCTTTTGATTTCCTTGGTCACTCTGGCAGTAATCTAGTTGGATGCACATACTCCAGGTGACCCTGGTGGCCATCTTAGGTCAAGCAGAGTATATATAAGACTCTGACCCCTGGATTTGGCATGCTTTATGTGAGTGGACAGGTTGGAGACAGATTCCCTGCCTGACAGGGACAGTTGCAGTAAAAGAGAACGGTTCTGGTGGAGTTGGTAAAGTGCAGGGACTATCTCTTCAAGATCTTCCCATTTGGATCAGACCAGCCAGCCCATACCTCGCTCCTTGTGGCAGACAAAGTTGATATCCCTGAGTCTTCTTTCTGCTATCATAGTTGTAAGCGCCCTGCCGAAACTGTTTGTGCTGTTGACCTTTTTTCAATACAACGTTCTTTGCAAATTGGGACTCTGAGTGTTTACTGCTTACCACACCATGCTGTGCCTTCCCAACACACTGGGCATGCTGTGATGTGTAAACCCTCACTTTGCTACAGTCCAGTAGAGCACACAGCAGCATAGTCCCTATTGTATAATAGTCGCTTCTTGTCCAGGATTTAGTAGCATGGACAGGTCATGTGGCTGAGTCTCTCTCTTTCTGTTTACTTCCCCCTTCCTGATTTCCTAATCCAAATCACAGGGGCAGGAAGTGATGAACATGATTATACATTATTCTGTGATATTAGCATCTAACAGTAGATGGTAGTAGATCCATATACTTTAAATATGTGGCATGTGCAATACACAGTGGCCTTTGTACATTGTTTTTCTATCCACTAGTTTTCATGCAGTGCAAAATGGTTCTGAACAAAACTTTGACATTTTTCCTGAACAATATTTATATTAAGACTTTTCATTCTGTCATGCTTAAACCCGTCAGATCAAGCATTGATAGCACATCATTAGCAGCCTGAGAAGAATGCAGGGCACAGAGAGTGCACCTGCATTACTCCTGGATGTATTAAAATAAAGCAAACTCGACATGTCATTCTACATGACAGGCTGCTTACTTGAGCAAGAATAATATTTATTAAGGATCGTAGTATCTAAATCCAGCGAATTAAAGCAAGATTGTCTGTGTTTTCCAGACTGGTCTATGAAATTCTGGAAGGAAACAAACTAAGTGTGGTTTTCCTTGGAAGCTTGCAGCAAGGCACATGAATGAGGTCTGCTGAAAATTGCCATGGAGCTAGTATTGGTCATTGGCTCATTGCCAGGGGTCAAGTCCTGGGGAAAAAAGTGTGGGAACTCCCACCCAAGATCCACTCCCCCACCAAAAAAAAAAAATGATGCGCTCATATCCATAATTACTAAAATGCATTTTCTTTTTGATCCACTGTACTTTAGTAATCCTTTATGTTACTGGCCCCTGTATATGGATTCATTGGGTAGTGTCAGGGTATTCTGTCACTTCCTCGATGCCGCAATGTCTCCTGGAAGCTTTTGTCATTGTTCCCAGGAGACATTGCGGAGGTCTGTTGCAAGTTATTGCGGGATTTAGAAAGAACTTTAAGCAAGTAACCAGTAACATAAAGGATTACTAAGGTTCGCCTGCCCCTGACAGTGACTCGAGCTGGGCATCGCCACTTAGTTAAGGATTTTCTCGGGCGGCTTAGGTGCTCAAGGCTGCTCTAGTCCTGCAAAGGGAACTGCGTTTCTGCTGTGAAAAAAGTGCAGGGACTTCGTTCCCATGAGTTCCCGCAGGACTTGAGCCCTGGTCACTGCTCTGTATAACTAATAAAAATCTTTATATTAAAGCTGCATTTTTACAGCAGCTATAAAGACTAATTGAATGACATTTAATTAAAGTGGTTGTAAATATCCATTTAAAAACATGAATATACTTACCTGCTCAGTGCCATGGTTTTGAACAGAGCAGCCCTGATTCTCTTCTTCTAGGGTCCCCCGCAGCTGGTCCAGGTCCAGGTACTTCCTTTTCACCGGGGTACCCCCATGGAATACCGGAAGCTTGGTCCTCCTGAATCCCACTGCTGCGTCCATTAACACAGACAGCGAGACTCCCTCACATCCCCCGCTCCCACCGTGTCACAGCTTTTGATTTACAGCAGTGAGAGCTATTGGCTCGTGCTAACATCAATCTGCCCAATGAGGAGAGCGACAGTGGCTGGAGCCAGCTCTGTGATGTTGTCATGGAGGAGAGGAAGAGGAATCCAGTGGCTACTTGTGAAGCTCTGGTAAACTTATAGAAATATTATTCACATAGAAATAAGACCATTAAATAACAAAGAGTCAGAGAAAGTTGTCAATTACAGTGATTTAAACATTTAGTTACAGCAAAACCATCGGTACCATCCCAAGCTTAAGATGAACTCAGGTGCAATGTGGGTATATTGGGTATATGCCACGTACGTAGCAATTGGCTAGAGATTGAAAAAATATTGGAAGGATTATGGCTAACAGTGTGTGAGTAGCTTTTTAAACATGAGGGACAAAATTAAAGGAAGGACCCTGAAAAGGGACATCCATGGAAGGGAGAAGGCCAGGGTAAGTAAAAAAAAAAAAAAAATCCTCCATTTACCTGCCCTACCTGTTGTCATTTTACTAAGGCTGTTCTGTAATATGTTAACATGCCTTATCCTTTATTTTATCATTCTAACTTTACTGCCTTTTATGGAGTTCCTTACCATTGTAAATTATATCTTCCCAAGTCCTTCCATCCTAAGCTTCTGTGTTAAGATGCTATAATATGAAGACCAGCATCAAATGCCTTTGCAAATAAAACACAATAGCAAAAATACCCAGATTACAACTCGTCACCTCAAACTGATCCCTGCCAGTAAATTATCCTATGCTTAGTCTCTATTGGATGATTTCCCACTGCATATTTGTTTGTGTCAGTCCTTAGTATACAGTACATTACATTTATTTATAGCAAAAGTCAGGATTACTGGTCTGCAAAGTCTCCGTTCTAGCTAGATTAGTATACACTGGTTAAATATTCAAAGCCAATCAACACTCAAATTTCAGTTTGGCTATTTTTTTTTACTTTACTTTAGCAGGGTTGGTACATGAACATTTTAGGGCTTGTTCACACTTCGGTGTTTTTTTTTTTGCTTGGTTCCGACACCTTCCAGTAGTGGGCTTAAATGTGTGTATTTAACCTAATGACTTACACTCCACATTTCATGGTTACAGGAGCGTAGCATTGTGAGACCCAATGCTGTACACAAAACTGGCAAAAAAAAAAAAAATACATTCTATTAATGCTTTTCATCAACAGAATGGGAAAGGCTAATAAGCTTTTTAAGAAAATTGGAGATATCAAGGGAAAGTTTTGTACAAAGATGGGCATGATAATAGACAGAAATGGCAAGGACTTGACAGAAGTAGAAGCGATAAAGAAGAGATGGCAGGAATACATGGAACTATACAAGAAAGATCTAAATGTCCCATATAACATCCACGATAATGCAGTCACTGACCTTGAACCAGATATCCTAGAGAGTGATTTGCAGAAAGTAAAATACTAAAGAGTCTCAACAAAGGTGATAAAGGTGAGCACAAAAGCTGGCCTGAATTTGAACGTTAAGAAAACTAAGATCATGGCAACCATCACTCTTTGGCGAATAGAAGTAGAAGAAATTGAAACAGCGACAGATCTTCCTAGGCTCCATAATCATGGCAAATGGTGACTGTAGCCATGAAATTAAGAGATGCTTGCTTCTTGACAGGAAAGCAATGGCAAACCTAGACAATATTATAAAAAGACATCATCCTACCGACAATAAATGTTGTATAGTCAAAGCTATGGTATTAACAGTAGTAACCTATGGTTGTGAAAGTAGGACCATAAGGAAGGCTGAATGGTGATGGAGAAGACTCTTGAAAGTCCCTTGGATGGCAAAAAGATCAAACCCGACAATCCTTAACTTATATTTAATCTTTAACAATCTACAACCCTGGAAAAATTGGCTGCCCAATTAATGGGCCTTTTTTTGCGATTCGGCACTGTGTCACTTTAACTGACATGTAGATAAAAAAACAAAAAGACAGGCGCCACTAAATAAACTGCTGGACTTTAATGAAAAGATAGCATAAAAGCACTCACATAATAGTTGAAGTACACAGGCATAAGGTAGAGGTCTTCATGAAACATCCGAACCAGCCGAGAGTTGATTGGGTCCCGGGGAACTCTTCATACTGATGTCTGCTATGCAGGAAAAACAAACTGCGCTGAGTTCCGGGGGCGTGCAGGTGTTGTGTACGAGCGTGTCAGCAATGGATTTAATGTAACCCCCGGCGCGCACCTTTTTCAAGTTGGAAAAAGGTGCACGCCGTGTGTCATCAGACATCCAACACACGGCACTTGCATTGAAACGCGTCGTATCATCGAGGCTCTACGTGATGACGTCATTCCCCCCTTCCAAGCCGTAGCATCCCAACGTGCGTTCCAGAGTGCTCTCCAGCTTCCATTGCTGACACGCTCGTACACAACACCTGCACGCCCCCGGAACTCAGCGCAGTTTGTTTTTCCTGCATAGCAGACATCAGTATGAAGAGTTCCCCGAGACCCAATCAACTCTCGGCTGGTTCGGATGTTTCATGAAGACCTCTACCTTATGCCTGTGTACTTCAACTATTATGTGAGTGCTTTTATGCTATCTTTTCATTAAAGTCCAGCAGTTTATTTAGTGGCGCCTGTCTTTTTGTTTTTTTATCTACATGTCCTTGGAGCATTGCTTCGGCTTCCCATACAAGGCTGCCTTTTACCAAAGAACTGTGACTCACTCCAAAGCTTTCTATAGCTTACAGGACTTGTACTGAGGACAATTTAAATTACAGTGGTTCCTGTGTGCGCCAGCATTGTGTTTATTCACTTTAACTGACAACTGCGTTGCACCCAAATAAACAAACAAAACAAGTCCTTTCTTTGGTGGTATTTGATCACCTTTGACGTTTTTGCTCTAAAAACAAAAAAAGAGTGGCAATTAAAAAAATAAAATAAAAGCAATATTTTTTACTTTTTGCTATAAAAAATATCCCCAAAAAAATATATAAATAAACAATTTTTTTTTCCTCAGTTTGGGTTGATATGTATTCTTCTACATATTTTTAGTAAAAAAATCTCAATAAACGTATATTGATTGGTTTGCGCAATGGTATGATATTTTTATTATTTTTTTTTTTTTTTACGAGTATTAGTGGCGATCTGCAATTTTTATCGTGACTGCAATATTGTGGTGGACACATCGGATACTTTTGACACTATTTTGGGACCATTGTCATTTATACAGCGATCAGTGCTATAAAAATGCAGCGATTTCTGTGTAAATTACACTGGCAGGGAAGGAGTTAACCACTAGGGGGCGAGGAAGGGGTTAAGTGTAATCTAGGGAGTGATTCCAACTGTGAGGGGGCTGAGCAACAGTGATCACAGCTCCCGATCACAGGGAGCATGAGATCACTGTCCTGTCGCTAGGCAGAACAGGGAAATGCCTTGTTTACATCTCCCTCTTCTGCAGCTCTGTAACACGATCACGGGACACCGGCAGACATCGAGTCCACGGGTCCTGTGGGCATGGTCGTATATCTACGTTAGGCAGTCAGCAAGTGGTTAAAGAATCTAACCCTGAATATTCACTGGAAGGACAGATCCTGAAGCTAAAACTTGAATATTTTGGCCACCTAATGTGAAGAGAGGACTCATTGGAAAAGACCCCAATGCTAGGAAACATGGAAGAAAAAAGAAGAGGACGACAGAAAACAAGATAGATAGATAGCGCCATTGAAACAATAAGCATGAAGAAATCTCCAGGAGGCAGTGGAGGACAGAAAAGCCAGGCTCGTTATGGTCCATGAGGTCACGAATAGAGTTGAGCGAACACCTGGATGTTTGGGTTCAGCGGAACTTAAAAAAAAAGTCCAGGTTCGGGACCCGAACTTAAAGTCAATGGGGACCCGGACTTTTGACTACTAAAATGTCTCGAAAACACTAAGGGAAAGGGCTAGAGGGCTGAAAATGGCAGCAAAATGTCAGTAAGAGCATGGCAAGTACTTTGAAAATAAATGTGGGTGGAGAAATAACTTAAAATAACATTAAAAAAATAAAATAAAATACAAAATAATTTGACCTAGGAGGATGAGGTCCATATGGAGAAGGAGGTTGAGGTGGCGGTGGATGTGGCGGTGTAGGTGGAAGCAGCTGTGGAGGAGGACGAAGTAGCCAACACAGGTTTTTGTTTTTAATAAATATATTTTTTTGCAGTGCTGGTGCAATATGCAGACTATCTCACAGGAACAGATGCAGTGCTGCTGCAATTTAATGTGTGAACCAGGACTGACTCCTATATAATTCTCTTCCTATAATAACAAGCAGGAACCTTGCCCTGAACTATAATATGCAGACTATCTCACAGAAAGAAATGCAGTGCTGGTGCAATATGTAGACTATCTCACAGAACGAAATGCAGTGCTGGAGCAATATGCAGACTATCTCAGGCGGCGTACACACGACCGAGGTTCTCGCTAGAAACCAGCGAGAACCTCGCTGGAAGCTGCATTCCAGCGAGAACCTCGGCCATGTGTACGCTCTCGGCGAGCATCCCGTCGGGAATGCCGTCAAGCAGAAATAGAGAGCATGTTCTCTATTTGCTCGACGGCCCGCCTGGATGAATGGCTGGTTGCCATTCCCGACGGGCGGGTGGCCGAATCTGACGGCCGGCAGAGAACCTCGACGGGCGGAACGATGTGTTCTGCCCGTCGAGGTTCTCTGCCGTGTGTACGCGGCTTCACAGAAAGAAATGCAGTGCTGGTGCAATATGCAGACTATCTCACAGAAAGAAATGCAGTGCTGCTGCAATTGAATTTGTGAACCAGTACTGACTCCTATATAATTCTATCCCTATAAAAACAAGCAGGAACCTTGCCCTAAACTATAAGATGCAGATCTCACAGAAAGAAACAGCGCTGGTGTAGATTTCTGAAGCAGGATAGTCCTATCTAAATTTCTCCCGCAGATCAGCAGCAGCCTTTCCCTACCCTAGCTAAAGCACACTGATGAGCTGTGCTATCTGCCTCTAGCTTATATAGAGGCTGGGTCACATGCTGGGTCAAATGCTGCACTGGCCAATCACTGCCATGCCATTAGTAGGCATGGCTGTGATGGCTTCTAGGTCACACAAGTAAAACAAATGGCAATTGGCTGCCATGCAGTGCGCCATTACATTGCCAAACTCCGAACCCGAACTTTCAACAATTATTCAGGTTCGGGTCCAAAAAATAAAAAATTCAGTACGAACCTGAACTTTACAGTTCGGGTTCGCTCAATCCTAGTCACGAAGAGTCTGACACAACTAAATGTCTAAACAACAACAACATTACTCTTTTGCATCCAACAAAGCTTGCATGAAAACTTATAAATGTAAGAAAAAATCACAACTGTTTCTGTAATAACTGCAATCTGTTTTGAGAAAGAGGAGCCAACCTGCATCCTATTAGGTGGAGTCTGTGTGGGGATGAGCTATATTATGTATGAGGTCAGCTAAAAACCTTGGAAAAACAGCTGGTTAGCAAAGCATCCAAAATTCCACTTTTTTAATACCATTGTGAAATATCAACTGTACCCAATAGACTATAGTCACATTTTACTTTTTTGCATTAGTTATTTGGTTAGAAACACTAATCTAATCTAGTCTAGGGAACAATTCATTTTTTTTTTAGCATCATTAAGGAGAAAGTAAACCCTGAATGCCTACCCATGATTCTCAGTTTGCAAAGTATATTGAATTATGTAACCAGTGCTGTCAGCTTGGAAGAACCCTGTGTAGCACCACAGTTCATGATGCCTTTTTTGCCTAGCTTCTGTGCTAAATAGGAATGCTCTGATTACATGAGCAAGCACTCAATAATAGCAGAGACGTGATTAATGGGAAGAAACTCCTACTGCCTACTTATCCCTACTTATGCTTTGGAAAACAGAAATATACAAGGTTTATATGTCCTATTGCTTTGTCCTCTAAAAATAGTAATTCTCCAGTGTGTATATTCTGATCTCCCTGCTATTAAGTCTATTTGACAACATAACCTGTTATTTGAGCCTACAGAAAGCTGGGGCACTTGCTTGGGTTTCCCATTTGTTGGCAACAAGAGGTGAATAAAAACTATTAATCTGCAGTTTTTTTAATTAGGCCAACTAAAACTAAGTGCAAAAAGCATTTTGCAGATCGGATCATAATAAACAGATTAACAAAGTATATGCAAAAATGTTCTCTCTAAAGTTGATTCGCTCACTATTTTGCCTTAACAGTATCTATTTTCCTAATATGTGGGAAAGGTGGAGTTAAAGCGGAGCTCCACCCTGATATATATATTTTTTTTAAAAATCTAAAAAAAAAAAAAAAAAATGAAATGGAAAAAAAAAAAAAAATACTCACCCTAAATAGGCTGTTGCTATGCGGAAGTCCCGAATCTGCCCTCATGATCCGGGGTGCTGTTTTCTTCCTCCTCCTCTTCTGGGTGTCTTCTTGTGAATGGGCCGCGCTGCATTCTGGGAACTGTGTGTATCCCAGAAAGCAGCCGGACCATTCACAAAGCGCCGCGTCGCTCGCACATGCGCAGTAGGAAACGAGCAGTGAAGCCGCACGGCTTCACTGCCTGTTTCCCTGACTGTGGATGGCGGTGCCGGGATCGAGGATCGGCATCGGCGGGGGCGGTCAGCGCGGGCGCCTAGGACAGGTAAGTGTCCTTATTCAAAGTCAGCAGCTACACTGTTAGTAGCTGCCGACTTTGAAAAAAAAAAATGCGGGTGGAGCTCCGCTTTAATTCTAAACATGTCTCTGTTCATAGTTTTTGGGATTAGCAGTCACAGCGCGGGAGCCAGGATGACTCTGCATGTCCCAATTCCATTCCAAGAGTGAAGTGTAATCTCTGTTTTTCTTAAGGCTGATTCCTGAATTAAAGTCAACATTGCTGGTCAGCTGCAAGTGCCAATATTTACTCACTGTAATCCGCTACTGTTGATCATTATGTCTTTTTAAAACATGGGGACATTACCATTCGAAAATTCAAGGTCCACTGCCAACATCAAGGAGGTGACCTACAAAATTGTTGTAAAGTCTTGTCCAAATAGATTGTTCATTTTACTGTAAGACTGGAAAAATTATTACTGTCCCCTTTTCTTGACTTGACAAATATTTTTATGACCGTAAGGCAATCAACTTTAACTTGACACTAATGGTTTGAAACAGATTTTATGGAGAGAAAAAAAAGTTCTTGTAAATGCATGAATTTGAAGATGAGATATAAAGACTCAACTCCAGAGCACAATTTTTTTTGTTAGCTTTGAATAGATTGAGGAAGTGTTGAAGCCTTAAGATGGAGAAAGAAAGAAAAAAGCAGGGCTGAAAAGCCCGAACCTTACCTTTGAAGCAGTTAAAAATTGCGTGAATGACATTATGTCTAGCGAGAAGCTCACTGCCATATAATTGGATACTCATGATAGATTTCTTCGGGTATGGCAACCCTGGGTGACTTACAACCACTCTTCACGATTTGACCCTACGCTTCTCTCCCTTTAATAAGCCTCTGTTCCGTCCCACCCTGTGGACCCTCCTTCCTCTCTATCCCCCCCTTCCCCCTTCCTTTTTATATTTTTTTCTTCTATCTTCCTTTCTCTTTTTGGTTTTATGTTTACACTATCTTTCCTCCTGGCTCTTTCTCTTCTCTCTGCTTCTTTTCTCTGTTGTTCTGACCCACAGGCTCGGTCATGCTGGAATTGGACACAAGATGTGACGTTGTATATCTGGCATATTGGTGGAGGTTACCTCCCTTTTATGTAATTCATTCAGTTTGTTTTCCTTATTTATGACCAAGCGTGATAATGTTATTTTTATTTAATTTTTTTTTTTGTCATGGGTTCCATATGGGTCCCCGTGTATTAACCAGTTTATAATCCCAGACCAGTATAATGCCTCTTTACCAGGACTTAAGTGGAATGGACTTTCTCTAGCTGGTCACTTATGCTCGCCCTTGGTCCTCTAATGGCTGGCTTGAATTTCAGTTTCCCAATTTAACGTTCCTGATGCCTGAAGGAGAGTCTGTCATGGTCTAGTGTGCAGTTTTCTGTTTGTGTATTCTTACCTTCTTGCTGCAGTGGTTCTGCTAGATCTGTGATTCCATTCACATGTGCTGCTGGCTTCTGTGTTCACCTAAGGGCATCGACTGCTCTACTGCGGATTTTATCCCTTTCCCTTCTATCACTTCCTGGCCTGCATACCAGTCTGCTTCCCTATACATAGACATACTCAGTGCAGCCCGGGTTGTCTGAGTCACTCCCTAGTTCTTTGTGGTACTCTCAGAAATCATGAATCAGACTGAGACAGAAGTGTAGTTAACCACTTCAATACCAAGGACGTCAATTGACGTCCTAGGTTTCAGTGGGGATATCTGAATGATGTCTGCAGCCACAGGCATCATTCAGATACCCATCTCTTCAGGCGGCGAATTCCTGCACCATAAGAATGATCATAGCGGCGGTTCCGCCGCTTGATCGTTCTTATAGGCGGCAGGAGGGGACGCCCCCCCTCCCGCCGCCATCCGGTGCTTCTCCGGGCTCTCCTTTGCCATCGTAGACCCGGAGAAACGATCTGCCGCCGTCCGCTGTAAACCATAGAGTAGACTGGTGACCAGATGGTCACCAGTCATCTCTATGATCGTTGGAGGCCCGGGCGCGATGTTATGACGTCACGCCCAGGTCCTGGAATGGAATGTAATTAGATCTGTGAAATTTTTTTCACGATCTAATACTTTCCAGCCTGGAGGAGAGATGTTGGGTCTTATTGACCCTGCATCTCTCCATAAAGAGTACCTGTCATACACATTCCTATTACAAGGGATGTTTACATTCCTTGTAATAGGAATAAAAGTGATCAAAAAAAAAAAAAAAGGCTAAAAAAGTTTAAAAATAAAATAAATTGTGTAAAATAAAAAATAAAATAATAAAAAATGTTTTTTTAAACACCCCTACCCCCGGTAGCTCGCGCTCAGAAGCGACCGCACGCGTAAGTCCCGCCCACATATGTAAACGCCGTTCAAACCACACATGTGAGGTATCGCTGCGTGCGTTAGAGCACCAGCAACAATTCTGGAACTCTAAATTTGTAACTTGTAAAAAAAAAATAAGCGTCGCCTATGGAGATTTTTAAGTACTGACGTTTGGTGCCATTCCATGAGTGTGCGCAGTTTTAAAGCATGACATGTTAGGTATCTATTTACTCGGCGTAACTTCATCTTTCACATTATACCAAAAAATTAGGATATCTTTACTGTTTTGTTATTTTTTAATTCACAAAATCGTTTTTTTCCCCAAAAAAAGGCGTTTGAAAAATGATTGCGCAAATAATGTGCGAGATAAAAAGTTGCAATGGCCGGCATTTTATTCCCTAGGGTGTCTTCTAAAAAATGGAAAATTGAATACCTACCTTTCTGTAATTTTCCTTTCCTGGTGCCTATCCATGGCAGCATACATATGGTTGGTGGCTCCGCCCTCATCCAACCCACAGGACCAATTATAACTCTTTAAAAGAGAGCGACAGCCTCCCCTCTGACATTCTTGTAACTAGACTCAAACAATTAAGGATTCTAAGAAAGGGAGGGCGTATGCTGCCATGGATAGGCACCAGGAAAGGAAAATTACAGAAAGGTAGGTATTCAATTTTCCATTTTCCTGGTGCCTTCATGGCAGCATACATATGGTAAATAACTCGCTTATAGGGAGGGTTGCTGCAAAAAGTATTTTAATCTCTATCCAAGAGAAAACAGCTGAACAGACTTTTCCCCCTACATCACTATGAGTAAGAGTAGACCCAACTAGGTCATGAATGCGGTGTAGAATGACCGGTTGCCTAATGGCAGGGCGCTTGGAAGATTCTAGTGTTGCTGTAGTCCAGGAAGCCGCTATTCCCCGCACAAGTCTTCTTTGACTTTGGAGCGGAGGACTACTAGCCCGGTATGTTGTCTGGATAAGATGAACCATCCAACTTGATGAAGTTGTCCTTGGTGTCCACAACTTTCTCCCCCTCTTTTTTTTTTTTTTTTTTTCCAAGGTAAGCTGGTAGCATGCCTGCCAGATCCGAGACGCCTGAAGAAGTCTTCTTCTAACTGGTTTGGCCAGTCAGGAGTTGTTGGAACATACTGAAAGATTTGGGACTACCCATTCTTAGATAAATTGGCTCGCAGAGGGAGCTCTGGACTTGAACTGGCAAGACTGCCAGATGACCAACTTGTTTAAATTGAAACATCGGAATCCTAAATACTGAGGATTGGACTTTGAGGGCCTTTGAACGGATGAGACGGTGCTTAGAAGTATGGAAAAAAGAGAGTAGCGTCTTACATAGAAGATTCTCGTGTATGTGCAAGGAAAGACTGCGAGTAAACTGAATAGCAGTGGCACATCCCCCTTTAGACGTAGTCACCCTATCTGGGGAAAAAAATGAATGATTGACCTCGAGGCATGTTCTTATTGTGAATTTAGGTTCCATCTGATGTCTTCCAGGGCTGAAAGAGGCTTTTCTTCCTGTCAAAAGGTGCTACTGGAGGAAGACTTTCTGGGTAAAAGTGCCATTTATCTTGTGGGAGTGACTGAACTTTTAGTTTTTTCCCCCCTTCTCCATTCCTGATGATTAACTCCAGGGACATCCGAAAGCGGATAGGAGTGAACTCTTTCGGATATGCGAATGTACCCAACTGGAATCGGCAGAAGGACCGAACGGGGCCTGCTCGTCTGGCAGCCTGTATCAAGATTTCCTAGACCAACCGAGGATTTGTAGTTGGGGAGGTGAACCAATTCTCTGCTAGGCGCTGGCACTTAACCAGGTAGGAGGGCGTACGCCCGTATTACCCTTGAGATTGGGAAATTGTGTGAAGGAACAGGCAGCCTTTCGTGTAAAAACAAACATGCACCAAAAGGAAGAGATCTTAACTAGCGGACTAGCCCATGAGGACAGCCTCTCGGGAGGCAAGCTGAACCAATAGCTGCGTATTGGAGTTGGTATTTTCCTTCCTAGGTGATCAGCCAAATTATTTATTCCCTTCCCTTTTTTTTTTTTTTTTTTAAAACATCAACTGCTTGAGGCTGGTGAGATCCTCTTGGCCTTGAGTCATATCAGGAATGCTTTTGAAGAATGACGATCTGCCTATGTGCGTGTGTTCGTCCTTTGGGACTGGACTCAGGTTAAGGTCGACCTGATGCTCATCTGTGTGGGAATGGACTCGTCCTTCAGAGGTAATGTTCTGGCAGAATATTGATATGTCAGCGGTACCTGACTCCTGTATGTTGGATACCGAACTGTCCTTTTTTAAATACCAGTTGTCTTGGTCAACTGAGTCCCCTAAGGTTGCTGAAATTCAGAAGAACCGCTGCTGCTACAGGGATGGACCAAGGAGTAGGAACCAACTGCAAGTGGCTCCACCCACCGAGAAGACTTGATTATAGCACAGGACCGGTACTACTTCTAAAAAGTAGAATTCTCTGAGACCCGGACCTTTCCGTTAGGAAAGTCTGTTGTAACGAGGTGTAGAGATGTTAATGTTCCCACCATGCTGCCAGAGTCCAGGGGGAGGATGTAAGAGGACCCCGATATGATTCCGATTGTCATGTTCCCAGCTTAGGCTGTGGGTGGGGACTTTCTTCTCTTTAGGGGAGACATCAGTCTCTTAGGAATATAATCTTTGCATAGGCAAAAAGACTAAAACATTTTTATATATGTTTTTTTTTTTTTTTTTTTGGTAATTACTTGACCAGATGCATTCATGCTAAGGTGAACATACACCTCTTGTATACGAGATCGGAAACCTTATTGTAATGAAATGAAGATAGAACATCTTCCTGCTCATGTGGAAAGTGCAACTTTTCCCCTCGGAAGAGATTAACACTAGATCTTTCTGCTAAGATCCGGGGCGCATGGTGTGCCTAAAGGCAGGCATCCAAATTGTAAATGAAGTCCACTAATGTCTTGGAACATAAGGGGTAGGAGAACCTGATGAAAATGCAGGTGGAAACCCTTGAGGCTTTACAGGGGCCATCTCCACTTCTGGTCGAACTGCCATGAGTCCCATTTTTTTTAAGGGATTCTCACCCGAGGATTGCCAGGTTGACAAGTTTGCTTGTAGACCTGGGATGAATTGCGTACATCTGAAGGATGGGAAAAAAAAAGAAACACACGCATTTCCTTTTTTCAAATAACCAGAAAGGGAAAAGATTTGAGAGGTATGAACCCCCAAACAGCTCACGGAACTCGGAACTGAAATCCATCATGTATGGGCTTTGTGTAAGCTGAATCAGAGTCCTGAGATCTTTTATTCTATATGGACCTTGGTGAGTAGCAAGGACATAGGAGCCTGTTGAGCTAGAAAGTCTTTTTTTTTTTTTTTTTTTCCTTTTTTTTTTTTTTTTTTTGGTGCGACCAAGGCGAATTGTAGGGGAGTCAGTTTCCCGTTAAACCAGAATGGCAGTACGCGCTGGTTCAGCTTGAGTAAACAGGAAGTCAAAAGGGCTTCTGAATTCCGGGAGAGCTAGACGCGTCCCCTTCTTTCCTTATGTTCATGAGGGTAGCCTGGAGGTGGCTTTGCCTACTCCTATACCTCCTGGCAGTTACTGTATGCAGTAAGGCCTGAGAGGAAGATTCCAGTGTTTTCGCTGCTGCCTCGACTATAGATCCTGAAGCCAATTTAATTGCTCCAGAGAATTGAGAATTTCCTCTGGCTCGAGGCCCTGGCTCAAGGCTAATTCAAAATTGGTAGACCATGCCTTTGTTGTCTCGGCAGCTGAAGCTAAAGCGGCTGCTGATTCTCACGCTCTCTCAGCTGTCTCATATTTAGATTTGAGGCCGTTCTCAATCTTGTGACCCAATATGTCTTCTTGAGACGCTGCACCTCTTGAGGAATGTGCTGCATTTCTTACAGTAGCCGAGTGATCCATAGATGGTAAGAAAAACAGCTGAGCACTAGTGTCAGCTGGAGGGTACAGCCCACGAGGATGGAGAAAAGGCGACCTGGCCTGCTACCATATTTCGCATTAAGGCGGCCAGAAAATTATCAGGTACCCCAGAATCGTAGTGGGCCCCTTGCTTCTCGGATGCATCTTGGGAGTCATCCAAACTGGCCCCTGCACTTATCTGCTGACCTGGGATCTTGGGGGCAGACCCCTGAAAAATATCTTTTGATGAAGAGGTAGCTGGACCTTGAGATGGAGACGACTCCTGGATTGCGTCTTTAATTATTTTCCTAATGTTGACCCAGTATTCCTCCCTCTCCTTTTCCTCATTTCCGGCTGCTCCCAGAAAGCAGTAACTGCAGACCAATTTTTTTGGAAGCGCATCATCACCGCAGACCCAGCAGGCTTTGGGGGTGGCAGGGTGATGAGGAGAGGGATACTTTCTAGCCGAATGTCGGGAAGACCTGCGGCTGTCAGGTGTGTAGGCTGAAGCAGAGTGACCACTCTTTGGGACACCATGAGCTTTGGACCCCTTCTTCTGTGCCCCTCTGCGACTTGGCTGAGGTTGCGGGCTGCAAAAGAAGGAAAGGACAGAAAAATTCTGTTTTTCCTCTATAGAAGGTAGTCACGTGCTCTTTTTTATTTTGAACTTACCTGGTAGTTGCAGCCACTTACCTAGTGGTATGTTGAGGATCTTTTTGTAATACTGAGCTGCGGGGAATGGCTGTTAAAGAGGGAAACCAACAAGGTTAACCTGCGTGGTTTAACTTTTCTTTTTATATATTATTATTATTATTTTATTTTATTTTATTTTTTTTTTTTTTTTTTTTTTTTTTTTTTTTTTTCTGGAACACATACCTATTTGTATAGTGTACCTACGAATATGCATATATACACCCATGAACGCATATGATCATATATGTTTTTTTTTTTTTTTTATATTGAATACATAAAAACTATATATATATATATATATATATATAAATAAATAATCTGTGTATACATACATATACACATCCAGGCCTATGCACAGGCAAGGCTGAGATCCATGAGGTATCAAGGATACCCTACCTAAGTATATACATATACACATGCACCTACACATCCATGTACATACCCATATGTACAGAAAACATCCTCACCCATTATATGCACATGAAAATATGTATTCCACAGAAATATGCACAAACATGATCCACTCCCAAATTTACCCTGGGCTGGATCCATAATATGGGGAATAAACAGGAGGAGGCAGTAGAATGTAATCTTCCCTTAACCTAGGATGTGTTGCAGTGGAGAGCTGTTTAAACATAATGAGGAAAAACATCCTCATTTATATACCGACTACTTCCGGGTATACCAAGATGGCCGCATTGGCCTCCGGAGGCTACTGCGCATGCGCGCGGTGACGTCATATCCCTGCGACACAACAGTGTCCAAGGAAGGGATAAATCAAATGCAGAGGGGGCACGCGAAGCGCCGCAGATGCTCTCCAGCAGGGGCGGCAGGAGGGGGGCCCCCCCTGCTGCGGAAGATCGCATGCCTGGCTACGAGAGTCATAAACTCTGCCATACCTCGTTATAGCCCAGGAGTCTGCTGGCTAAGACGGCAGCATGCGTCTGGAAGACAGAGAAAGAGGTGAGGGACAGGTGGTCTAGAATGTAATCGCCCTTATAGCAAACGGCAGATTTTTTTTTTTTTTTTAAACAGTTGAACAAGACTTGCCCTGTAAGCAGCTGTAGAAGGCTTAATAGCCACCTGTCTCCAACAAGCCACAATCATCAGCAGTGAAAAATAGCACTGCAAAATTTGTAATCAGTCGTCTTTTACCTTGGAGCAGTGTTTTCAGTCACGGATGGAGGAAAATACCTGAACTCCAGACCCAGAAAAGATCCACAGAAAAATGGGCTCCCAAACCTTTTTGGCGCATTTAGCAGCCTAAGATATGGGACTTCATCTACAGGGGAGCATGAACCTGTAATGGCTGGCCAACACAGTGGCTTAGTAAGGGCTGAATCCAGGTGATCCATGATCCTGCAGGTTTGAGGACAGAAAAAAGAATGTCAGAGGGGAGGCTGTCGCTCTCTTTTAAAGAGTTATAATTGGTCCTGTGGGTTGGATGAGGGCGGAGCCACCAACCATATGTATGCTGCCATGAAGGCACCAGGAAAAACATATATAGTGTTTGGGGGTTCTGAGTAATTTTCTAACAAAAAAATTATGATTTATGCATGTAGGAGAAGTGCCAAAATAGCCCCGGTATTGAAGCGGTTAAAATCACACTTGTTTATTAATAAAATAAATAATAATAATAGTAAAAGGTAAACAGAGCAATATAGTCAAATCATAGCCAGGGTATCATCACCAGGTGAGTCACTGTGGATGATTAGAGCTGGCAATTAACTGACAGCTGAGTGGACTGCTCTGACAGCTCCTGACTTGCCCTGTATTACTTGTATTCTGTGCCTGACTATCCATGTACCGACCCAACTTCTTCTACCATTTGTGCTTGCTTCCCGCTTGCCCTGACTTGCGACTGGCTTGTTTCCCAAATTCTCTTCTGTCTTACATCAATGATGCAAATATTTGGAGCCTAACCTCCTAGGCTTTGCATGGAGATCATGTATGTGTGTGAAGGGTTCGGTCTGGCCTTCCCAGACCTGCTAGTCACAGTTTAAAGGATCACAGCTAGCCTGTGGAAGGTGATAAATATACTTATAGGTAGCTGTCCATCTGGTCTTAATAAAAAGAGAGAAACAGTCTGAAAGTCAATGGCGTCTCTTTTGGGAAAACCCATAATGCTCTGAGACACCAGAGTAATAGGCACATCCTATGCTAATGCTTATTCGTAAAAAAAAGGTTTTATATCATTAGCAAAAGTTTTAAAACATTATTTTAAAGAAAATGCAAATAAAATTGACCCAAGACCATTATAGTTTGCTTTTAACCTAATCCCTAAAACGTTATTAACCCCTATGCTTATAGTACATATTTGATATATGATACTTGACACTTACCTGAGGTTCCTCTCTGTCGAGCCATTGACTGTCGCTGCTGTCAATCAAAGTCAGTCAATCAGGGGAGAGGGTGCAGGGCCGGGTCAGGGATCCGTGTCTGAGTGGACACAGGGAGCTGTGACTCGGCTCAGGTGCCCCCATAGCAAGCTGCTTGTTGTTGGGGACACTGACCAGGAGGAAGGGGCCAGGAGCACAGAAGAGGGACCCGAGAAGAGGAGGGTCTGGGATGCTTTGTGCAAATCTACTGCAACACAGCAGGTATGAAATATTTGTTATTTTTATGGGAACAAAGGGAGACTTTACAATCACTTTACCAAGGTGATCCATGTGGTTCCTGCACTGGCTGACAGAGGCAGACTGGGGATAATCCTACACTGCACGTTAAGAGGATCTTCACAAAAATGTAAAAGTCAACAACTATAAATAATGTAGCTGCTTACATTTAAAAAATACACACTTACCTGTCCCAGAATCCAGTGATGTCCTCACGCAACCAGTTTTTTTGGGCCCAGCCTCCAGTATATTAACTGTGAGCAGCTGGATGTGACTCCTTGTGGCCTGACAGCCTACTACCTACTGTGCATGCATGAGCGGTGCTTCGACCTGTGAATTATCCCACAGTCTCCTGGGACCTGTGATGTGTCCCATGAGGCTGCAGGGAGAGGTGGGGAGAGGGACAACCTTCCTATGTGGCCGGAAGCAGAAGTGGCAAAGGGTACCTGTCAAAATCACGTACCATCTTTCCCCCTAAGGCCCCTTTCACACTGGGGCGTTATTCAAACGTTATTCGAGCGAAGGCTCATCTGCAATCCCAATGTGAGCCTGAGTGCTTTCAGAGCCCTTTCACACTGCCAGTGCCCGAAAAATGCTGGTAAAGCACCGCTTAATCCCTAACGTTTTAGGGCGTTTTTGCAGTGCCACAGTGTGAAAGGGCAAGGCGTTTTTTACAGCGCTTTCAATTCACTTCAATGGAGAGGGCGTTTTTGGAGCATTTTTTTCAGCGTCCAAAAGCTGCTAAAATGATGCTGCTTGCAGGACTTTTCTCAACGCCCCGCCAGTGCAACGCCTTAGTGTGAAGGGGCAAGGCGTTTTTACAGCGCTTTCAATTCATTTCAATGGAGAGGGCGTTTTTGGAGCATTTTTTTCAGCGCCCAAAAGCTGCTAAAATAATGCTGCTTGCAGGACTTTTCTCAACGCCCACCAGTGCAACGCCTCAGTGTGAAAGGGCAAGGCGTTTTTACAGCGCTTTCAATTCATTTCAATAGAGAGGGGCGTTTTTGGAGCATTGTTTCAGTGCCCAAAAGATGCTCCAAAGATGCTGCCTGCAGGACTCAGTGTGAAAGGGTCCATTGATGCATGGAGAGCGTTTTATGAGCGTTTTAATAGCGCTATTTTTAACACTAAAATGCTGTAAAAACGCTTCAGTGTGAAAGGGTTCTAAAAAAGACATTCCAAATATAGGAGGAGGGGGCGGAGGAGGAAAAGTGGAACTTCCTCTTTTGGAAGTTCCACTTTGACACGCATCAGGTTTCTCGATGAGAGAACGGTCGTGAAAAACGGTCGTGTGTAGGCTTTCATGACGGGGGAAAAAAATGCACATGCTCAGAAGAAAGTTATGAGAAGGGAAATTTGCATAAACAGCCCAACGGGTGGCACCATTCGAATGGAACTTCACCTTTACAGTGCCACCGTACGTGTTGTACACCGCGCTTTGCGCAAGATTTTTTTTATCACGATTGTGTGTATGCAAGGCAGGCTTGAGAGGAATCACGTCGAGAAAAACTTTTTTTTTTCCATGACATGAAAAACGGTTGTGTGTATTATACTGTGAAAATTATATGCCACCACATGATGTTAACATCTTGCATCTCGCAGTATATCAGTTTAGGACCTGGTAATGTACTGTATATTGGCGAATTTATGTGGTTATCTTGCAGAAAAATGTCTGTTACTCATTTTAGCACAATTGCAACTTGTTTACTAGCTCATGCCGTCTTCATCCCCAAAATAGATAACCCCAATACGCTTTTCATTATCTTTTACCCTGCGGGATATAAATTCCTCAGCTTTTTATTTGCAATTCCAAATATTTGCTTTAACCTGGCTACTAGGACAAGCAGTTTATATAAAAACAGGTCATTTATATAAAACAGGCAAAAACAGATCACGCTGTACTCTGTATGGCCACAACAGCTGCAAACAGTTACAAATCTAATCAATGCATGTTAGAGCCAGAACACGACCCTGTGGTTGGCATGACATACTGGCAGGTCTATGGAGCAGGTGCCCGGGCATGCAGACTATGTTTTCATAGCAAAATACAAAGCCCCTCTTTCTTTTAAGGGTACCATAGCCTCAACATTTTGGGATAATGCTTATACAGTTTTTGCAAAAGTTATATCATGTTTGTTCTAACTTCGCTCTCCCCTATAGTTCTAAATATCTTCATGAGTTCTGAGTCAGCACTAGACTAGACATCTATTATAATCCTAATCTTCACTCTTAAAATATTTTTTTGTGCTGTATTGCTTCTCATGAATTATAAAATATTTGCTGCTTGTACTCACTCCTTATCAGAGATGATATGTAATGGCTGAAAGGTTGTCTCCGGTCTGAGCTTGGCGCTGACTGTATACTCAAATGTGCCATCCATAAAAGGTGCTCTTTCAGCACAAAACATTTTAGATGTATATACTGTATTTATTGACGTATAACACTCACTTTTTTACCCTGAAAATAGAGGGTAAACTGTGCCTGCGTGAAGCCGTGTACACACGGCAGAGAACCTCGACGGGCAGAACACATCGTTCCGCCCGTCGAGGTTCTCTGCCGGCCGTCGAAATCGGCGACCCGCCCGTCGGGAATGGCAACCAGCCATTCATCCAGGCGGGCCGTCGAGCAAAAAGAGAGCGTGCTCTCTTTTCGCTCGACGAGATTCCCGACGGGCGGGGCGAGCGCTCTGTGTACACACGGCCGAGGTCCTCGCTGGAATGCAGCTTCCAGCGAGGTTCTCGCTGGTTTCCAGCGAGAACCTCGGTCGTGTGTACGCCGCCTTATACGCAGGGGGCTGTGGAATGTTTTTTTTCCTGAAACTTCCCTCTTAAAGTTAGGGTGCGTGTTATACGCCTGTGCGTGTTATACGCTGATAAATACGGTACTTTATGTTGCTTTTACAGATTTTGCAAAAGTTAAAGCATTGTAACTATTTGCTCTTTAAAAAATGTTTTTCAGCACAAAACATTTTAGATGCATATACTAAAGTACACATTTTTTTTTTAGGGGTGACCTCTGTTAGTTTTCAATGAATTCGAAAATTTATCACAGCTAGGAATATGGATATTCATTTACTTTTTTACTGATTTAAAGGGGTTGTAAAGGTACAATTTTTTTTTCCTAAATAGCTTTCTTTACATTAGTGCAGTACTCCTTCACTTACCTCATCCTTCCATTTTGCTTTTAAATGTCTTAATTCTTCTGAGAAATCCTCACTTCCTGTTCTTTTGTCTGTAACTCCACACAGTAATGCAAGGCTTTCTCCCTGGTGTAGAGTGTCATGCTCGCCCCCTACCTTGGACTACAGGAGAGTCAGGATGCTCTCTACATTGCAGATAGAGAAAGGAGCTGTGTGTTAGTGGGTGTCCTGACTCCCCTGTAGCCCAAGGGAGGGGGCGAGCATGACACTCCACACCAGGGAGAAAGCCTTGCATTACTGTGTGGAGTTACAGACAGAAGAACAGGAAGTGAGGAATTCTCAGAAGAAATAAGGACATTTAAAAGCAAAATTGAAGGATGAGATAAGTGAAGGAGGACTGCACTAAGTTAAAGGAAGCTATATGCCTGTGGCAGACCCAACTGTGACAGAGGCTTTTGGAGAGGACTAAGGGCAAGTCTCCTATCCACTGATCGTGGCCCTTGGAGGATATCAGGGGTTTTGTCCCAGTCTCTGCACTCTAAATAAAGACAATAAAGCTTTCCTTCTGGAGTGTTTTACATGTTAATGGTCAGAGAAAATATGGCGGCCCTCCTCTGACTGGGTTGGAGAAGCTCCTCCACTTGGGACAGAAATATTTATTAACAATATCCCTCAAGAGATCTATGAAGATAATTTCGTCCACATTTTCAGACTGCTGGAGAATTGTATAATTTGGATAGCCCTGGGTCTTCTTCCTGGTGAACTGTCTGGGTTTTGTGCTGACCTGAGTCACCTAGAGTTGTCTAGGTGACTAGTTGTTAATTAGCTTACTGTTTAATTAAGATCACATTTGTTAGCTGTTAATTGAATTGCTGTTTGAAGTTTGCATTGCCATGCTAATATGCCCAAAAGGGGAATGCCATCTTGGGAGGTATAAAGTATGTGTCTGAGTTTTAATAAAGAGTCATTCCTTTGGTTTTTAACTCAGCATCTTGTCTACATACGATGCTTGGGGTAAAGGGCTGGTATTAGTTCTCAGTCTGTTGGAATGGTTTGGAGGGCAGGAGGCACTGTTTGGTGAAAGCACCGAAGCAGGGTGCCAGGTGGTCCGCCGCAATGCCCACTAACCATCTAAACACAATGGGGGTGGGATATTACATGTGGATTAATGGTGGCTTCACCTCCCTTTTATTTTAAGACACAGGCTGGAGAGGCGTGACACAGACTGCCAGTCTTCGCCAACACCATGTTATTTCCCCAAAATAATAAAGATTTGATTTCAAATATATATACTGTATGTGTATGACAATTTAAAACAGTTTATTTATATTTATTTTCACTCTGTATTCCAAATGCTGTTTTTTAATTGTATTTTTATGTAAGCAGCAGCAGCAGAGGACTAGAAGCTCATCCTGCTTATTTCTTCTAAGGCCGCGTACACACGATCAAATCTATCTGCTGGAAACGGTCTGACAGACCGTTTCAGCAGACAGATTCGATCGTGTGTACGAGTGGACAGACAGATTTGGCCAGCCAACAGATTTTAAAGCATGCTTTAAAATCTTCAATACAACAATGTAGCGCTAAATATAAAGGCCCAGATTCATGTACATCTGCGCATTATTGGACCGGCGTAGCGCACCGCCTTTACGTTAGACTTGCGCAATTTTGCCGCGTAATCACCCTATTCTCGTAGCTTTTGCGCAGAAAATTGCGCATGCGTAACGTTATTTCAGAGGCGTAAGGCGGAGTAATACAAATTGGGAAGAACGTGGGCGTGTTACATTGAATTGAGCCGTGACCCCATGCAAATGAAGGGCCGGCCGGCTCGCGAATGCGCGCTTGAAGGAGACCATGGCCAGCTCCGCTGTGCGCATGCTCACAACTCGGGAGCGGCGCAATCAGTGAAATTGGAAATGGACTAGGGCAACGTTGTGAACTACGCAAACAGCATAAATAGACAGACACAAACGCACTTGCATTGCAAAAGTACATCCCTTTGTCCCTTCCCATTTAACCAAGTGCTTTTGTCCTGTTGTTCGTTGCGTTGTGTTTTGTAGTTGTCAGATTAGTGTTCTGTGTGATCAAGTGTTTGTTAGTAGATCTTTGAAAGTGTTTTTTGATAAGTGTTTGAGAGACTGTTTGTTTGATATATTTCTGTTCGTTTGTTTTCTTGCTGATTTTTTGCTGTTTGTTTTTGTGACTGTTTCTTGCTGAGTGTTTGTGTGATTTTTTGGGTGTTAGTTTTCTCTTTGTGTGTGTTCTTGCTTGATTGGTTGTGCTTGTTTTTGTGAGTGATTTTTGTTGACTGGGAGTGAGTTTTTTTGGAAGTATGACAGAGAGAGAAAGCGAAAGCTCAATTTTACTGTGGGGGAAAAAAGAATTCTTGCCTGGGCCATTAGCGATTATGGGCGTTTCCTCCACGGCCCAGACAGTGCCAACACCACCCCGGCCAGGAGGAGGGAGATTTTGGACCTCATCACTGAGCAGGTCAATTCAGCAGGGGAGGGGGAGACACGGACCCGGTCTGGGATTGACAAAAAAATTAATGACCTCCGGTGTCTGGTCAAACAGAAGCTGTCCAAAATGCATGCCCATGCCAGGGGCACAGGAGGGGGCCCACCATGCCGTATTAGGCTGACAGCGGAGGAGCGTGCAGTGGCCCTGACCTTTCATCGGCATGAAGTTGAGGGCCTGCCCGGCTTTGACTCAAGTCCGGAGCCCGTGGTGCCAGGTAAGTATTTTTTTTAATATCAGGTGTGTAGCATGTGTGGGGGAGGGGGTGAAAGGGAATATGTGGCAAGTGTGTGGATCCTCCAACCTGTGAATGTTTTGTGTCATCCACAGATGTGCAGGAGGGTGCAGGGCCATCTGGCCTGACCGCACCATCCCCAGGACAGCAGCCTAATGAGGCCCCCCCAACAAGGCCGGAGTCCGCGGAGGAGGTTCAAGAGGAGGAGGAGAATCATGAGGAGGAGGAGTCCATGTCAGGCACTGGACGTTTGGTTTTTGAGGACTCTTCCCCTCTGGCTGGCAGAAGGCAGCCCTCCCTAAGGGGGAGCCCCCCCTCCTCCTCCCCAACATGGCTCCCCTCCCAAGGGCCTCCCCTTCTCCCCGGCCACAAGCATCAGCTGGAGGCAGGATTTCGTCCCAGAACACCAGGGGGTTGGCCGATCTCCTGCCCGCCACTCTGAGAAGGGACCAGGCCCTTCAGACCCGCCATCTGGGACAGGTCAGCCAGACATTGGTGCGGATGGAGGAGAGCCTGTCCTCCATCAAGGATACGCTGGGGTATCTGGACTCCCACTCCCGGGCTTTCACAACCTGCCTAAACAACCTGCAGACTACATCAGCAGGCATTGGGCAGGATGTGAGGGCCCTCACCCAGGCTATCCAGGCCAACACTTGGTGCTGCCCTGGACAGAAAAGCCGTGGCCTTGGAGGGCAGGCCGCCAGGTGGGCAGAGATCAGTGGCTGCTCCTCCTTCCCCGGTTTTGCCCCTCCCCCATGAGTCTCCCCTGAGGAGCCGGGGCCGTGGCCGGGGGCGCCCCAGGCTTGGCTCACGTAAAGGGCAATAATTTATTTTTCCCCTTTTTGATTTTTTTTTTTTGCTGGAAATTTTTTGATTTTGCTGGTATTTTTTTTTTCGGTTGTGAATGCTGTTTGAATGTGGGGGTGACATTCATGCCGGAAAAGGGGTGTCACCCTCAATTTTGGTGGAGAAGGGTTCCCCAGGACCAGGGAGAAGTGATCCCCAGGTCCGTGTGAATGGTGTATGAATGTACAGTGACATAATTGGAGCCTTGGCGTGGCGTTGCTGCTCACAAGTCCTGCATGGTGGACTGGTGCCAATCCAATTTGATGTGGATGTGGGGTGTGTGTGCTAGGGACCACAGTGGTGTGCATGCATGCATTCTCATTGTGCCATGATTAATGTGTGTGTTTAACGTGCAAAGATGCCCAATGTGAGTTGTCTCCTGGTTGCTCTTTCCTCGGCGGGGTAGCCTCGGTTAGGGGGGGATTGTCTGGTTCAGGGGTCAGGTCATCACGTAGGGCAATCTTCAGGCCCTTTCTTACTGCAAAGTTGTGCAGCATGCAACATTCACCGATGATCTGGCACACGAAGTTTGGGGAATACAAGAGGGTACCCCCAGACTTATCCAGGCATCGGAAACGTGACTTTAGGAGGCCAAAGGTGCGCTCCACCACTGCTCGTGTTTGGGCATGTGCTTGATTGTATCTTTACTCTCCTGGGGTTTGGGGCTTCCGAATAGGAGTCATGAGATGGGGTCCCAGTGGATATGCAGAGTCACCTGTAAGGGAAAAGACAGGAGGATGTTAGTCATGCATGTGCCCCTTGTGATGTGTGCATCATGGGAGGGGATAGTCATGCCTGACTCCCATGTCACTCACCAACCAGCCAGGTGTCCCCATACACGTTCTGATCAAATTCCATTCGGATGTGGCATTGATTGTATATGTAGCTGTCATGGCTGGACCCTGGGTGTTTGGCACGGACGTGCCATATGAGGCCTTGGGCATCGACTATCACCTGTACGTTGATGGAATGCCAATGCTTCTGATTGCGGTACATGTGCTCTGTCTCCTGGGGGGGCTGGAGTGCCACATGTGTGCAATCAATGGCCCTGATGGTGCGTGGGAATCTGGCAGTTCTGTAGAAATCTGTCATTGCCTTCAGCCGCAGCTCCTCAGTGGTGGGTTTGATGATTTGGTTGGCCATGCGTCTGAGGATTGCAGGGACAACCTGGTGCACACATCTGCTCATGGAGTATTGTGACATCCCAGCCACCACTCCACTTGTACGCTGAAAAGAGCCACTGGCAAGGAAATGGAGTGTTGCCATGACCTTGACCAGTGGCTGCACTGCATGTGTTGGGCTGGTGATGTCCTCCTGCAGGGTTGTGGTTAATTCCAGGATGACATGAGGGGTGAATCTGAAGATGCGATACACCTCAGAATCACTCATGCCAAACAGGTCTATGTGGGTGCGGTATATCCTCTCCCGTGCCATCGTCCGTGCCATCCTCCGTGCCCTCATCCTTCTTTGTTCATCTAAACGCACGCGCACATTTCGACTTACGCCGCGCATCTCCTGATGCGCAGGCGTAATCGCTCTGTGAATCTGGGCCAAAGTATATAGTACCATGTGAATAGCACCATACGCTGTGCACATGAAAACAACGTGAACTGTAAATACAGATATCAAACAGTGATGCTTGATATATAGATGAAACAAATACTCAAAAAAATAATAAAAAAGTAAGCAACAATGGAAAAATTAGTGCAAACATTAAGGTGAACTTTGTTTGTTTGTGTGGTCGTGTGTACGCGGCCTTACAGGCAGGCAGAAATAGAAAGGTAAATTAAAAAGTGTGTGTTTAGTATCACTTTATGTTCTACGTTAGGGAAGGATGATGTACCAAAGATCGCTTGTGCAGAAGTAAACGGGTAAAGGGTTTTTAACCAGTAAAGATTTGAATTTTTAGCACAGATCGAAAAAAGGGCAATTGTGTCATGATGATACTGTGCACCAGTAGACCATGCACCGCACCATAATATATATCATGTGAACAGGAATGTGAAATCTTAAAATTACAAGGACAGCTTGTTGCGGTACATTGCGCTTTGGCTGCAGTGCAGTGTACCCGTGGTTGTTGTGTGGGTTAGCTTATGTGCTGTAGTTTTGGTATGGTTTAAGAAACCACGCCAGAAGTCCTGCCTGGCATTCCATGTACACTAGCCTGCACTGGCAGCTCTTAAACTTTAGTTTAGGAGCTTTTAGCGTTTTTTTTCAAAGTTACTAAGCTCAACTCCATGAAAGCCTATTGGCTCTTTCACAAGGGGCGGATCAGTAATGATCTGCCCCGTGCACCTCCGTTTGCTCAGCGGGGATCGCTCTGTTGATCCCCGCTGAGACGGCGGATCACAGGGCGGTCCCTGCACATAGTAAAAGGACCGCCCTGTTTTTTCTCCGCTCTTCCCTATGGGGGGATCGGATGAACATGGACCGTCTGTCCGTGTTCATCCGATCCGATCTGCCAGACAGATGGAAAAGTAGATTTTTCCTCCGTCACACTTTGGTGGATCGGAGAGGGTCGGATGTCAGCGGGCATGTCTCGTTGACATCTGCGGCTCCATAGAGGAGCACTGAGCGCCTGTTCAGATCCGCATAAAAAAACTGTCAGGTGGATCTGAACGGGCGCTCCGTGTGAAAAAGCCCTAAGTGTTAATGTACATATAATGTAGGCTTTTAGCAGAGTTGAGGAGCTTTCGCGTTTAGGTAAGCTTCAACCTCTCTCTCTTGAAACATGGAAAAATTGCATTCTACATAGAAACGTTTTGACCGCCAGCTGCGGTAAAACCCCAAACTGGGGTAAAAATGTGCAGCGTTTTGACACGACTTGGTAGCATTTTGCATTTTTCCCTTAACAGGAGTAAATGTAAACCAGTGTATTTGAAGCCTAATGCCTGTACACATGATCGGATTTTCCATCAGAAAAACCTTGGATGGTTTTTCGACGGAATTCCACTCAAGCTTGGCTTGCATACATACGGTCACACAAAAGTTCTCTTTCGTCCATCAAGAACGCGGTGACGTACACCACTACGACGAGCCGAGAAAATTAAGTTCAATGCTTCCGAGCATGCGTTGAATTGTTTCCGAACATACGTTGGAATTTTGCATGTCAGATGATCGGATTTTCCCATAGGAATTTTTTCTGTTGGAAAATTTGAGAACCATCTCTCAATCTTTTTCTCCCATTCTTCTTTGCAGAACCTCTCAAGCTCCATCAGTTTGAATGAGGAGTGTCGGTGCACAGTCATTTTCAGATCTCTCCAGAAATGTTCAATCAGGTTCAAGTCTGGTCTCTCACTGGGCCACTCAAGGACATTCACAAAGTTATCCTGTAGCCACTGCTTTGTTATCTTGGCTGTGTGCTTAGGATCGTTGTCCTGTTGGAAGATAAACCTTCCCCCGAGTCTGCGGTCCCAAGCATTCTGGAGCAGGTTTTTACCAAGTATGTCTTTGTACATTTCTGCATTCATCTTTCCCTCGATTCTGACTAGTTTCCCAGTTCCTGACACTGGAAAACATCCCCACAGCATGAGGCTGCCACCAACATGCTTCACTGTAGGGATGGTATTGGTAAGGTGATAAGCGGTGCCTGGTTTTCACCAGGCATGATGCCATTCAGGCCAAAGAGTTCAATCTTTGTTTCATGTAATTTCGAAGGCGTAAGCCAGCGTAAGTGTAAGTGGGTGTGACCTTATACTAATGATGGTCCAAGCGTGGAGCAGTGGTTTACGCCCGGCGTAACAACGGCGGTGCAACTTCCTGGGATAGTCCGGCCCACCGGCTTACGCCGAGCGCATAAATACGCAAAAGTAAATCCTGCTCCCCCCCCCGAAGCAAGGTACTTTTGCTGAGCGATGTCTGCTGTGGAGTCAGAAAAAGATAGGAGGAAGACAAATTTCTCTCTTGATGAGAAGGCTGTCCTTATCTCGGCCATAGAGAGATATGACATTTTCCTCCATGGCGCCAAGAGTCGTGAAACCAGCAGGGCCAGGAAACAAGTAATCCCGGAGACGATCGCCAGTGATGTTGGTGCCCTTGGCCATGAGACCCGGACCTTTAAGGACATTAGTAAAAAAAATTATAATTTACGGCGGCAAGTCTGGGATAAATTGGCCGCCATCAGAAGGCACCAGAGTGGCACGGGGTGCGGACCACCATGTGATGTGCGGTTGACCCCGGAGAAGGAGGTGGTTGCCAGATGTCTGGAGAGGCAGCAATTGGAGAGCCTGAAAGGCTTTGACTCCATTGATCAGGCCTTGAGGACAGGTAAGTGCTTTTTATCCCCCATTCAGTGTGTAGCATGTGAGGGGGTGGAAGGGAACATGTGACAAGTGTGTGGGTCCACCAACATGTGAATGCTTTGTGTCATCCACAGATGTGCTGGAGGGAGCGGGTCCATCTGCTGCCAGTGGTCATCCCACCTCATCCCCGGAACATCTGGCTCAGCCTGACCCCCTGGGAAGCCAAGATCCAGCGGTGGAGGGGAGTGGCCACACCTCTCCTCTAGAGGTGGTTGAGGAAGAGACGGTCAATCTTGATGAAGCTTGCCTCTACTTTGAGGAATCTCCGTGTTGCCGGGGCCCTCTCAGACATCAGGGGAAGCCCCTCATGGTCCACCCCCATCAGGGGAAGCCCCTCAAGGGCCTCCCCATACACACGGCCCCAAGCCTCTTCTGCCCCCAGGAAGGCGACGCAGAAGACAAGGGGTGTGCCTAAATCCGTCCAGAAACATCTTGCAAGGGACCAGGCCCGCCAGACCCACCATATGGGTGTGATAGCCAGGGACCTGCGCCGGATGGCAGACAGCCTGGCGTCCTCGGCACAGATATCAGAAGGCCTGCAGGATGTCAGTGGCAACTGTGCTGCAGTGGTCACCTGCGTTGGTGAGCTGCAGGCCACCACAGCAGACCTCGTCGCAGAGGTTAAGACCCTGGCAGTGGCGGTCCAGGCAAACACGGCTGCCATTGAGGCGGAGTGGAGGCAGACGCGAAGCCACCAGCGGCAGACCACCACCCGCCAGCTGAGAATGCAGGCACAGAAAAATGTGTTCCTTAGCCGCATTGCCGTGGCATTGGAGGGCAGGCAGCCATCACCTGCCAGTAGTGGCAGACCTGGGGCTGATCCTCCTCCAGATGCCCCACCCCCCACCCGTGGCTCCCCCCAGGCAATTGAGGAGCCAGAGCCGTGGCATCAGACGTAGCCCACGACAGGGCAAATAAGTGCGTTTTTTTTCTTTTTGTTTTCTGCTCAAAGTATGAGCTTTTTTATGTTGTTTTTCCGCTCAAAGTATGAGTTTATTTATGTTTTTTTATTTGCTCAAAGTATGAGCTTATTTATGTTTTTTATGTGCTCAAAGTATGAGCTTATTTGTTTTGTAATGTATGCACACGGTGAGTGCAGGCTACAGTGTGACTGGTGTGTAAGTGTGGGGGTGACATTCCTGCCAGTAAGGGTGTCACCCTGGGTCGTTGGGGATAGGTTATCCCCACGACCGTGTGAATGTGGTATAAATGGACAGCAACATAATTGGTGCCTTGGTGTGGCGTTGCTGCTCCCAAGTCCTGCATGGTGGATTAGGGCTAATCCAATGTGAGGTGGATGTGGTGTGTGTGAGATAGGGACCACAGTGGTGTGCATGTGTGCATTGTCCGTGTGCCATGCTGAATGTGTGTGTTTAACGTGCAAAGATGCCTACCACGAGGCACCTCCTGACTGCTCTTCCCTCAGCAGAGCGGGTAGCCTCGGTTAGGGGGGACTGTCTGGTTCGGGGGTCAGGTCATCACATATGTCAATCTCCAGGCCCTTTCTCATGGCGTAGTTGTGCAGCACACAACATGCACCGATGATCTGGCACACAAAGTTTGAGGAATACAACAGGGTCCCCCCAGACTTATCCAGGCATCGGAAACGGGACTTTAGGAGGCCAAATGTGCGCTCCACCACTGCACGGGTACGTATGTGTGCAGCATTGTAGCTTCTCTCTCCTCTGGTTTGGGGATCCCGGTATGGAGTCAGGAGATAGGGCCCAAGTGCATATGCCGAGTCACCTGGAAGGGAAAAGACAGGAGGATGTTAGCCATGCATGTGCCCCTCGTGATGTCTGCATCATGGGGTCGGACAGTCATGCCTGACACCCATGCCACTCACTAAGCAGCCAGCTGTCCCCATACACGTTCTGTTCGAATTCTGTTGGGATGTTGCTTTGGCATTATATATGTAGCTGTCATGGCTGGCCCCTGGGTGTTTGGCACGGACGTGCCATATGAGGCATTGGGCATCGGCTATCACCTGTACGTTGATGGAATGCCACTGCTTACGATTGCGGTATATGTGCTCTGTGGCACATGTGTGCAATCAATGGCCCGATGGTGCGTGGGAATCTGGCAATTCTGTAGAAATCCTGCATTGCCTTCTGCCGCAGATGCTCATGGGTGGGTCTGATGATGTGGTGGGACATGCGTGTGAGGATTGCGGGGACAACCTGGTGCACACATCTGCTCATGGTGGATTGTGACATCCCAGACACGACTCCACTTGTACGTTGAAAAGATCCACTGGCAAGGAAATTGAGTGTTGCCAGTACCTTGACCAGTGGCTGCACTGCATGTGCGCGTTTTGTCTTGCTGGTGATGTCATCTTGCAGGGCTGTGGCTAATTCCAGGATGGCATCAGGGCTGAATCTGAAGATACGATACAGCTCCGATTCCCCCATGCCAAAGACTTTCATGCGCGTTCGGTATATCCTCTCCCGTGCCCTCCTACGTGTCCTGTGGACGCAGTAGTAGTGCAAAGACCATGGCTGCCCCTGGCATGTTGGCATACAGATGTGTTGTCCTGCAAGTGTGGTTGCTCAGCTCGTCCGTAACGGTGCTGCTGCAGGTGCTCTCCAGCTGACGTGTGCACATCTTTTTCAGAGTTAAACCAGCTTTTTGATGGACTATCAGTAAGCAGCAGCAGACATCTTCTTACACCCATTCTGAGCAGTGTTGTTTTTTTACAGCATTTCAGTGCCAGCCACCTATCAGTGCCCCCTATCAGTGCCCACAAGTGCCCCCTATCAGTGCCAGCCACTTGTTAGTGCCACCTATTAGTGCCAGTCACCAGTCAGTGCCCATAAGTGCCACTTATCAGTGCCACCTGTTAGTCCCCATCTGTCAAACTGCCACATGTCATTGAAAAAAAAGTATCGGTATTCGGTATCGGCGAGTACTTGGAAAAAAGTATTAGTCTTAAAAAAGTGGTATCGGGACAACCCTTTTTACAACTGTAGGGGGGTGTGGATGTAGGTGTGACGTCATCGATTGTGTATCCCTATAAAAGGCATCACACGATCGATGACGCCACCACAGTGAAGAACGGGGAAGCCGTGTTTACACACGACTCTCCCCGTTCTTCAGCTCCGGGGACTAATCGTGGGACTGCATCGGCGATCGGGTCCGCGAGGACCGGGTCACGGGGGGTACTAGCACAGGATGTACCTGTACGTGCATGTGCCCAGCCGTGCCATTCTGCCAACGTATATGAGCAGGAGGCGGTCCTTAAGTGGTTAAATAGCACCACTAATCTACACAGTGCTTTGCATATATAATGTACATTCACATCAGTCCCTGCCATCAAGGCACTTACAATCTAAGGTCTCTAACTCACATTCACACATACACATACTAGGTCCAATTTAGACAGGAGCCAATTAACCTACCATCATGTCTTTGGAGTGTGTGAGGAAACCAGACTACTCCCACACAGGCACAGGGAGAACATGTTAACTCCAGGAAGGTGGTGTCATGGTTGAGATTTGAACTGACAACTCTATTACAATCAGCCCATTACAATCATCTTCTGCATAACTGTGTTGTTAAAATCTGCAAAATTAGACATTTAGGGCCAGATTCACGTATTCCAGAGCATCTTTGCTCTGGAGTAACGCTTCTGATTTGCGTTGCGCTGCCGAATTTTTAGGAGCAAGTGCTGTCATTCACGAAGCACTTGCTCCTAAAGTTGCGGCAGCGCATCGCAAATGAGCCGGCGGAATTCAAATGTCGTGGGTACGGGGCGTGTAGTATGCTAACTACGCGCGATCCCGCCGCCGACGTACTGCGCATGCGTCGAGTGTCAAAACATCCCCGTGCGCATGCTCCAAAATCTGTGAATGAACGTCAATGACGTCACATTCCCATTCATGACCGTTTTACGCAAGCGACGTTTTTTTTTTTTTTTTCCCGACGCGATGACGACGCCTATACCTAACATAGGATACTCCAACCCCATGTAGGTATAACTATGCGCCGCGTATCCCGTCCGGAAACGTCGTAACGTCACTGCGTCGCGCCGGATTTCGATCGTGAATTGCCGATTTCCGCTCATTAACATATTTTTTGAGCGTAAATCGGCGGGAACGCCCCCGGCGCCATTTTTAAATTGAAGTAAAGATGCGATGGCGAAACTCAGTTACGCTCATCGCATCGGAACTTCAACCCGGCGTTTCTTGTTTTCTGGTTACAGAAAACAGAAACGCCGGCTCAAAGCCACTGTTACGCTGGCGGATCACTCGATCCGCCAGCGTAACCTTTCATGAATCTGGCCCTTAGTACCTTTTTTTTAATAATCTTAGTAGGGTTCACATGACTGCTTTCTCTCCTACCTGGAATCATTGGCTGCAGTTAGGCAGTAGACAGTAACAGAAACCCTAGTTTCTGTGACATTCTAGGAAGGGTCAGAGCTTTGGGGGTTATTTACTAAAGCCAAAAATCCACTTTGCACTACAAGTGCAAGCTACAAGTGCAAAGTGCACTTGAAATTGCACTGAAGGTGCTCTTGGAAGTACAGTCACTGTAGATCCGAGGGGGACATGCAAGGAAAATAAAAAACAGCATTTTAGGTTGCACATGATTGGATAATAAAATCAGCAGAGCTTCCCCTCATTTCAGAGCTACCCTCAGATTTACAGTGACTGTACTTCCAAGAGCACGTTCAGTGCAATTTCAAGTGCACTTTGCACTTGTAGTGCAAAGTGGATTTGCCTTTCGTAAATAACCCCCTTTGAGTCCTGTCACAATTATGCACTATTAAGGCATGGATGGGTGATCCTCCACTTCTGCTATAAGTTGGGAGTGGGTAGGAGGCCATTTGTTTCCTCTTTGGAGAACAAGTCTGTGTAACCACATTTTGTGGTGGTGTACAGGAGTAAATATTGACAACACTGAGTTAAATACCAACAGCCATCTTAAAACTTTGTAACTCTTCTGCAGGAAGTAAAAATGACATGACTATGGCACACAGATGCCAAGAGCTTGACACAAATACTATAACCCTGCATAATTATTAAATAAACAAACAACACCCATTTTGGATAATTGGCCAAACCAGCCATTTTATTAAACATTTTAACCATAACATTATTTAACACAAATATTGACCCAGATACATCACTACTAATGTTGAGGATCATCGAAGGCACTGACCAAACTTTCTCTATCGTATTAGTGTGGCCACACCAGGTCCACAGTCGCAGCACGCCGACTCAAGTAATACCTTCCAACTCTGATACCCATCTCCCAATGCCAGTTAAACCTTGGTTAACAGCATCCCCCGAGGATCACATACCGTGATGGGTCCCCACTTAACCATAATGATCTTAATTTGTATTGCCTCCGAAGATCCGCAACCGCTACTCCCAACCCTGAATTGCACAATACACATATACACAATCAAAATAGGGAGGGTGGGAGCTGTTCCTTAGTCTGGTGGAAAGAGACTGACCACTGGACTCAGCCCCTCCTACCCCCAGGAAGTGACAAAACAGGCCTCCCCCTGCCCTGGCCAGCTATCCTTCCCTGGGTTTAACCCCTATCTTTTCCGGCTTCCTCCCTGCTAACCTGTCATGCCAGCCCTCGCCTAGCTTGCGTCTTACTCCAGGCTTCACTGAACTATAATTGGTAGAATTAACATATGTAAAGCAAAGGTTTCTAAAGGTTTTATGCCTACAGGCTCCAGGTATAAACATCCATCCCTGTATAGGTATTAGGGTTGCCACCTTTTCTTCTAGCCAAACCCGAACACTTTTGCGGCACACGACAATTTTTTTGTACTACACGCTATAGGATTGTACAATACCTGGGACACCTTTGGGGTTACCCAAAGAGAGTAGTAATGAGGTGTGCTCAGGGCTGGTGCTAGGATTTTTGGCACCCTAGGCGAAACCACATTTTGCCGCCCCCCACTTTGGCTCTGCCCCTGACTCCACCCTCTTTGCCCTTGTAACACATGTGACTTGACACATACACTGACCAGGGTCATTGCGAGCCTATTTTTGGCCCTAGGCAAGACCAGCTAACTGGGGAGGGGGGCAAAGAGAGAGGGGGCTAAGAGAAAGGAGGGGTGAGAGAGAGGTAGCAGGGAGGGCTGAGAGAGAGGGAGAAAGTGAGGCTGTGAGAGACTGAGGGCTGAGAGAGTGGGAGCGAGAGAGAGAGAGGGCTGAGAGAGTGGGAGCGAGAGAGAGAGAGGGCTGAGAGAGTGGGAGCGAGAGAGAGAGAGGGCTGAGAGAGTGGGAGCGAGAGAGAGAGAGGGCTGAGAGAGTGGGAGCGAGAGAGAGAGAAGGCTGAGAGAGTGGGAGCGAGAGAGAGGGCTGAAAGAGAGAGAGAGAGGGGGAGGGAGGGCTGAGAGAGAGAGAGGGGGAGGGCTGAGAGAGAGAGAGAGGGAGAGAGGAGAGAGCTGAGAGAGAGAGAGGGGGAGGGCTGAGAGAGAGAGAGGGGGAGGGAGGGCTGAGAGAGGAGGGGGAGAGAGGAGAGAGAGAGAGAGAGATGGGGGGGAGGGAGGGCTGAGAGAGAGAGAGAGAGGGAGAGAGCTGAGAGAGAGAGAGGGGGAGGAAGAGAGAGCTGAGAGAGAGAGAGGGGAGGGAGGGCTGAGAGAGAGAGAGAGAGGGAGGGCTGAGAGGAGGGGAGAGAGAGAGAGAGCTGAGAGAGAGAGAGGGGGAGAGGGCTGAGAGAGAGAGAGAGGGGGAGAGAGAGAGAGCTGAGAGAGAGAGAGGGGGGGGAGGGCTGAGGGCTGAGAAAGGGGGGAGGGAGAGAGAGGGGGAGGGAGGGCTAAGAGAGAGGGGGAGGGGAGGGCTTGAGGAGGGGAGGGAGGGAGGGCTAAGATGAGAGAGGGGAGGGCTGAGGAGGGGAGGGGGGTGAGAGGAGGGCTGAGAGAAGAGAGAGGGGGAGAGGGAGGGCTGAGAGGCTGAGAGGAGGGGGGGGGAGAGAGAGAGGAGGGGAGAGAGGGAGGGAGGGCTAAGAGAGAGAGAGGGCTCTGAGAGGAGGGAGAGGGAGGGCTGCTGAGAGAGAGAGGGGGAGGGAGGGCTGAGAGGAGAGGGGGGAGAGGAGGGCTGAAAGAGAGAGAGAGGGGGAGGGAGGGCTGAGAGGCTGGGGGGGGGGAGAGGCTGAGGGGGAGGGCTCGAAGAGAGAGAGAGAGGAGGGGGAGAGGGGCGGAGGGTGAGAGAGAGAGAGGGGGGGAGGGAGGGCTAAGAGAGAGAGAGAAGGGAGGGGGAGGGCTGAGGAGCTGAGAGAGAGAGGGGGGGGGAGGGAGGGGGAGGAGAGGGCTGAGAGAGAGAGAGGGGAGGGAGGGGCTGAGAGAGAAGGGGGGGGGGAGGGAGGGCTGAGAGAGAGGGGGGGGAGGGAGGGCAGAGGAGGGGAAGGGAGGGCTGAGAGAGAAGAGGGGGAGGAGGAGAGAAGGAGGGCTGAGAGAGAGAGAGGAGGAGCAGGAGAGGAGGGCTGAGGAGGGAGAGAGAGAGGGGGGGGAGAGGGGGGGAGGGAGGGCTGAGAGAGAGAGAGAGAGGGGAGGGGAGGGGGCTGAGAGAGAGAGAGGGGAGGGAGGGCTGAGAGAGAAGGGGGAGGGAGGGAGGGCTGAGAGAGAGGGGGAGAGGGAGGGAGGGAGGGCACAGAGAGAGAGCAGGGGGGAGGGAGGGCTGCGGAGGGAGAGAGGAGGGGGAGGGAGGGCTGAGAGAGAGAGAGGGGAGAGGAGGGGGGGGAGGGAGGGCTGAGAGAGAGAGGGGGAAGGGAGGGCTGAGAGAGAGAGAGGGGGGGAGGGAGGGCTGAGAAGAAGGGAGGGCTGAGAGAGAAGGGGGAGGGGCTGAGAGAGAAGAGGGCACGAGAGAGAGCAGAGAGAGGGGAGGGAGGGCTGAGAGAGAGGAGGGGGGAGGGCTGAGAGAGAGAGAGGGGAGGGCTGAGGGAGAGAGAGAGAGAGAAGAGAGGGGGGGGAGGGAGGGCTGAGGGAGGGGCTGAGAGGAGAGGGCTGGAGGAGAGAGGGCTGAGAGGCTGGAGGGAGAGGAGAGGGGGGAGGGAGGGCTGAGAGAGGAGGGAGGGGGGAGGGGAGGGAGGCTGAGAGAGAGAGCGAGAGAGAGGGGGGGAGAGAGAGAGAGAGAGAGGGAGGGCTGAGGAGAGAGAGAGAGAGAGGCAGAGAGGGGGGGGGAGAGGGGAGGAGGGCGAGAGAGAGAGGGGGAGGGAGAGGCTGAGGAGAGAGAGAGAGAGAGAGAGAGGGAGGGGGAGGGGGAGAGAGAAGGGGCACGAGAGAAGGGGCACGAGAGAGAGAGAGGGGGGAGGGAGGGCTGGGAGGGCTTGAGGGCTGAGAGAGAGGGGGGGAGGGGGGAGGGAGGGCTGAGAGAGAGAGAGAGAGGGGGGAGGGAGGGCAGAGGAGAGAGAGAGGGGGGAGGGAGGGCTGAGAGAGAGAGGGGGGGGGGAGGAGGGCTGAGAGAGAGAGAGAGAGGGAGGAGGGGAGGAGAGAGGGAGAGGCTGAGAGAGAGAGAGAGGGGGAGGAGAGGGGGGAGGGAGGGCTGAGAGAGAGAGAGGGGGGAGAGAGAGAGAGAGAGGGGAGGGCTGAGAGAGAGAGAGAGAGAGAGGGGAGGGAGGGGCTGAGAGAGAGAGAGAGAGAGAGGGGGAGGGAGGGCTGAGAGAGGAGAGAGAGGGGGAGGGAGGGCTGAGACTAGGGGAGAGGAGAGAGAGAGAGAGAGAGAGGGGAGGGAGGGCTGAGAGAGAGAGAGAGGGGGGAGGGGAGGGCTGAGAGGGAGAGAGGAGGGGAGGGAGGGTGAGAGAGAGAGAGGGGGAGGGAGGGGAGGGAGGGCTGAGAGAGAGAGAGAGGGGGAGGGAGGGCTGAGAGAGAGAGAGGGGGGAGGGAGGGCTGAGGGAGGGCTGAGAGAGAGAGAGGGGGAGGGAGGGCAGAGAGAGAGAGAGAAGGGGGGAGAGGAGGGCTGAGAGAGAGAGAGGGGGGAGGGCAGAGAGAGAGAGAGGGGGGAGGGGGAGGGAGGGCTGAGAGAAAGGGGGGAGGGAGAGAGAGGGAGGCTAAGAGAGAGAGAGAGGGAGGGGGAGGCTGAGAGAAAGGGGGGAGGGAGAGAGAGGGGAGGGAGGGCTAAGAGAGAGAGGGGAGGGCTGAGAGAGAGAGGGAGGGCTGAGAAAGAGAGAGAGAGAGAGAGAGGGAGCACTCAAAAAAATGATATGTTGGATGTAATTAACTTATTTATGTCAACTGGTTCCACATAACTGGGTTACGTTGAATTTAAATAAAATGGTCTATTTCAGTAAACTTAAGTTATTTACATAAAGCTAAAGCAATCTTGTTAAGTTGAATCAGGTTAACAATCTTTTTTTTTTAATCTATTAAATTAATTAAGCTCAATTATCCTAAAAATATTTTTTTTACATTCAACCAAAATAACAATTCAGTTTTTTGTGGATTACTTTATTAATGAAGTTTAAACACCAGGATTCAAAACCAAATTCTGATTTATTGCTTCATATTAAAATCATAATTTGTTTCTGAGCCCCGCATTACCCCTTTATCAGACACAAGGCCTTGTTTCACTTGATGAAGGGGTCCTGCATGGCTCCAAAATGTTATGATTTTGATATGAAGCAATAAATCTGAGTTTGGTTTTGAAATATCCATGGTATGCTGGGGTTTCAACTTCACTGGATTGTTTGGGTGTCTGGGGTCTCCATACCTGCTACAGCACCTAATATACTTGTCTGAAAATACAGGAACAAAGAGTGTGCATGGATTATCATATACATACTTTATTCAATGAACACATTCAAGATTTTTTTTCTGTCAATTCTTTATTCATTTTTAAATAACAAACAGTATAAAAAAATGTTTCAAAAGTGTATCTCAGGTATTGCGGGTAGGCCAAGTTTAATGCATAAATTAGACCAAGCATCATAGAACAATTATTGGCTACATTGTTTAAGTTTTCAAGTATTGTGATGCCTTCAATGATGATGCCAACATCTTAGTAAGGGTCTGTAGCATCTGCCCTTCAGATATGATGACATCGTTCCTAGGGTGGTGTTGCACATCGAGTTTAGGGCTTCATCATGTTCAGCATCCTAAAAAATTCACATATAAAAAGAAACAATTCGATCAGATTGGGGTAAAAAGGGGAAATTGGTTTTAGGGTAACTTTTAACAGGTTGAAAAAATTACCATGTACTCCTTCATGAGGTTAGAGGGTTCTTCATTCACGTAAACAATTAGGGCTTTTACGATGCATTCACATCTTTTGTCGATGGTGACATTCTGAAACATGTAACAAAGAAGCCATTATTAGCAGTTTGCTTCTTCACCCACAAAATTATTTCTAAAAGGGTCAAGTCTGTCATTCCTGGAAACCAGAACAAGAAAATGGTTCTAAACCCAATGTTGCTATAGGAAAGCTACTATGGCTGGAATAACTAATAAATATTTTCAATAATAATTGTTGTCAGTGATTCTTATTGTTGATTAGTTGTTGGCCAGAACAGCCCCTCCTGCTTACACAGGCTGCACAGATGTGCCCTCATGTGCTATGTTCCCTTTGCCCCATGCCCTTATGTGCCCTGATATGTGATGTGCCCCATGCCATGATGTGCTATGTGCCCTGATGTGATAGGTGCACTGTGCCCCATGCCCTGATGTGCTATGTGCCTTGATGTGCTATGTGCCCCATGCCCTAATGTGCAATGTGCCCCATGCCCTGATGTGCCCCATGCCCTGATGTGCCCCATGCCCTGATGTGCCCCATGCCCTGACGTGCTATGTGCCCTGACGTGCTATGTGCCCTGACGTGCTATGTGCCCTTAAGTGCTATGTGCCCCTAAGCCCTGATGTGCTATGTGTCCTGATGTGCTATGTGTCCCAATGTGCTGTGCTCCCCGATGTGCTGTGCATCCTGTTGTGCTGTGTGCCCCATGCCCTGATGTGCTGTGCCCCAAAGTGCTATGTGCTCTGTGGTGCTATGTGCCCTGATGTGATCTGATGTGCCCCGTTCCCTGATGTGCCACGTGCCCGATGTGCTGTGCCTCAATGTGGTGTGTCCTGATGTGCTGTGATGGGCCCTGATGTGCTGTGCCCTGTATGTATTGTGCCCTGATGTGCTGGGCCCTGTACCCTGATGTGCACTGTACCCTGATGTGCTGAGCTCTGTACCGTGCCCTGATGTGCACTGTACCCTGATGTGCTGAGCTCTGTACCGTGCCCTGATGTGCACTGTACCCTGATGTGCTGAGCTCTGTACCGTGCCCTGATGTGCACTGTACCCTGATGTGCTGAGCTCTGTACTGTGCCCTGATGTGCACTGTACCCTGATGTGCTGAGCTCTGTACCGTGCCCTGATGTGTACTGTACCCTGATGTGCTGAGCTCTGTACCGTGCCCTGATGTGTACCGTGCCCTGATGTGCTGAGCTCTGTACCATGCCCTGATGTGCACTATATCCTGATGTGTTGTGCCCTGGACCAGTCTGGATGAAGTCCAGGGCCACATTTTTGTCCCAGTCCAGCCCTGCCCCTTACACCAAGTGTGCCTATTGTACCCCTAAAACCAGGTGTCCCTGTCAGAGTGCCCCTTACCCTCAGATGTTACAACAAAACAGTACTCCCCATGGCATTTCCAAAGCACCCCTTTCCCCAAGACTTCAGCATAACCCCCCAGCTCACTTAACTCCCCCTGATATTTCACAATACCCACCCCTAACCATCTCACAGCACCCCCTGACACATCCCCCAAAAAAACTCCACCATACATACATTTCACATCAACCCCTCTCTCCCATACAAAAATGTCCAAGGACCCCCTCTCCCATCACACACATGCACACACACTCCCCCACCCATCAGAATGTTTACATACCTGAGGGCTGAAGTCCTGTTCTGTTTCTGTCTGTAGCACATGCTCACCGCTTGCAGAAAATAAAACAGAAAGTTAGTTAGCTGAGTGTATATGTCCATTACTTAAAACAATTATTGGAAATAGATACCATAGGACTAGATGGCCTAATTTGCACACTACAACCTATTTGCACATACATGGGAAACTTTTACTAACTAGAAACTGAATAAAAGTAATTTGTCTTTTTATAGGGGAATTTGAATTATATCAAAGTAAAAAAGTATAAAATATTGCATAGGAACAAGAAATAGGAGTGTGTAGTGACTATAATAATATAAAAACGGCACATGGGTACAGCTTGAAAAGATGTGGTCTGTAATCTATAATTAACCACTCTAATCTTCTGACAAACTCAATAAAAATGCAGTAAATAAGTAAGTAATCAGTAAAATAACTCACCTGTGTCTCCACAAAACTGTAGTTTTCTCTGTTTGCACATGCAGGAGCTGTAGGACTTGTCTGCACAAAATGGTGTCCTCAAAAGTGTGCTGAGCAGTGAGCATGTGCAGAAATAGCTCCACCTACTGATCATTGTTGTATTCCAGAATCAACACAACTTAATTTAATTCATTTAACTTAAGTGACTTGTGTAAATCTGAAAAATAACTTTTTCAAATTTTGTCAAAATGACTGTTTTAATTTCAATGCACAAACATAAGTGAATTATTGAATTCAAATGTATTTACATACTTTGAACCAACAACTGCAAGGTTTCATTTTTTTGAGTGAGGGCTGAGAGAGAGAGGGAGGGAGGAGGGAGGGCTGAGAGAGAGAGGGGGGGAGAGAGAGAGGAGGGGAGAGAGGGAGGGAGGGCTGAGAGAGAGAGGGGGGAGGGAGGGCTGAGAGAGAGAGGGGGAGGGGAGGGAGGGAGAGAGAGAGGAGGTGAGGTGAGGGAGGGCTGAGAGAGAGAGAGGGGGAGGGAGGGCTGAGAGAGGGAGAGGGAGGGAGGGCTGAGAGAGAGAGAGGGGGAGGGAGGGCTGAGAGAGAGAGAGAGAGGGGGGAGGGAGGGCTGAGAGAGAGAGAGGGGGAGGGGAGGGCTGAGAGAGAGAGAGGGGGAGGGAGGGCTGAGAGAGAGAGAGGGGGGAGGGAGGGCTGAGAGAGAGAGGCTGAGAGAGAGAGAGGGGGGGAGGGAGGGGCTGAGAGAGAGAGAGGGGGGAGAGGGAGGGGAGGGCTGAGAGAGAGAGAGGGGGGAGGGAGGGCTGAGAGAGAGGGGAGGGGGGGAGGGAGGGCTGAGAGAGAGGGGGGGGAGGGAGGGCTGAGAGAGAAGGGGGAGGGGGGGAGGGAGGGCAGAGAGAGGGCAGAGAGAGAGCAGAGAGAGAGAGAGGATAGAGAGAGGGGAGGGAGGGGCTGAGAGAGAGAGAGAGAGAGAGAGAGGGGGGTAGGTACTGAGAGAGAGGGGAGGGTAGGGGGGAGGGCTGAGAGAGGGGAGGGGAGGGGAGGTAGGGAGAGAGAGGGGGGTAGGGCTGAGAGAGAGAGGGGATGGGAGGGGGAGGGGGCAGAGAGAGGGGGGGTAGGGCTGAGAGAGAGGGGGGGAGGTAGGGCTGAGAGAGGGGGGGGGTAGGGCTGAGAGAGGGGAGGGGAGGGGGGGTAGTAGGGCTGAGAGGGGGAGGGGTGAGGAGGAGGGGGGTAGGGCTGAGAGAGGGGGGGTAGGGCTGAGAGAGAGAGGGGGGATGGGGGGGAGGTAGGGCAGAGAGAGGGGGGGTAGGGCAGAGAGAGGGGGGGTAGGGCTGAGAGAGAGGGGGTAGGGCTGAGAAAGAGAGGGGGGGTAGGGCTGAGAAAGAGAGGGGGGGTAGGTCTGAGAAAGAGGGGGGTAGGGCTGAGAGAGAGGGGGGGTAGGGCTGAGAGAGAGGGGGGGTAGGACTGAGAGAGAGGGGGGGTAGGGCTGAGAGAGAGAGGGGAGTAGGGCTGAGAGAGAGAGGGGAGGGGGCTGAAAGAGAAGGGAAGGGGGCTTAGAGAGAGGTGGGCTGAGAAAGAAGGGAGGGGGCTGAGAGTGGGGGGAGTTGGGGGAGATGAGACCCCTAGCCCAGCAGTCCCAGTCTCTGCAGCCTTGTATGATGACAGTACTTTCCTGATGATCCGTCCGATTTCCGCGGCTCCCGCAGCAGCCTGTGCCTCCTGCCTGTCCTCTGTGACAGCTCCGTGCTCCAGCTCTGGGCCTCACATTAGAGCGCGGAGAGGAACTTGGAATACTCCATGCTCTGGAAGCATGGAGTACGCTGCACCCGCTTTCCTCCTGGGGGGAAACGAGGTCAAGGAGGACGAGGCGGGGCCACGGTGGAGCTCCTCCTTCTAGTCCCAGGCTTATCTGCGCTCAGGCGGCCCCCCGCTTTTCACTGCCATGTTCCGATGGATGCCTCTCTTAGCCCACACTGACACCTCCCAAAGGTTGCTGCTGACAGCCGGGTAGAATTGAAAGTCGAGGCGCATTGACAAGCTCCGGGCGCCTTCTCCTCCCAGCAGAGAGTAGTGTAGCCAGCGGCGTGGTTGCGCTCTAGGCGGCAGTGCGCTCCTAGGCGGCTGCCTAACTTGCCTAGTGGTAGCGCCGGCCCTGGGTGTGCTACAATGAACAGTGGCTGTGGCTAAATTGCATTAACATTTGGTGGGGGGGACTTATAGGGGCATGATTAAATAAAACAAAGCATTAGTGTACCCATAAAATATGATTCAATTAATAAAAGAAATGTGAGTTAAAATACGAACTAGTCTACCATAAAAGTGGACATTGTTAGCCAGTAGGGCAGCGGACGGTGTCACCCAGTGAGAACTGTATATATGGATGGTGTATGGGGGGGTGAGAACTGTATATATGGGGGGAATCTGTATATATGGATGGTGTATGGGGGGGGGGTCTGTATATATGGATGGTTGTGGGGAGAACTGTATATATTGGGGTCTGTATATATGGATGGTGGGGTGAGAACTGTATATATGGGGGGGGTCTGTATATATGGATGGTGGGGGGAGAATTGTATATATGGGGGGTCTGTATATATGGATGGTGGGAGGAGAACTGTATATATGGGGGGTCTGTAATTATAGATGGTGTATGGGGGGGTGAGAATTGTATATATGGGGGGTCTGTATATATGAATGGTGGGGGGGAGAACTGTATATATGGGGGTCTGTATATATGGATGGTGGGGGGGGGGAGAACTGTATATATGGGGGGGTCTGTATATATGGATGGTGGGGGGGGAGAACTGTATATATGGGGGGTCTGTATATATGGATGGGGGGAACTGTATATATGCATGGAGTATTGGGGGGGGGTCTGTATATATGCATGGTGTATGGGGGGCTGTATATATTGCATAGTGTATGGTGGTGGGGGGAGGCAAAAACTGACCTTACATACTGAGCTCCAATCCCAGCACGATATCGGCAAACTTTACCATCAGAGCAGCAGTTAATGGGGAGGCTCCGCCTTCAACCCCACCTCCTTGTCCCTTCTGCAGCCAACCAGAGGAGAGAGAGTCCCCGGCAACATGGAGGTTCGTTCCGCCTCTTCACTCTGCCTCTGTGTCTCCTGTCTGCAGCACACAGAGCGGACGGAGGTGCACTGCATTGCGGGGGGGAGGGAAGGGATTAGATAGGAAGGGAGCAGGTCAGCAGGAGCGGACCGAACTAGAGACGCACGCGGCCATAGCGGCACAGCTTCACAAAGACACAGGGAGCCACTGGCGGGTCTGAATAATTTGCCCGGGTCTCATGCGGGCAGAGACCCGGACAAATGTTTCAAAACCCGTACTGTCCGGGTCAATCCTGTACAGGTGGCAAGCCTAATAGGTATAGCAACTTACAGAGCCTTTACTGTTACAGACTGTTCCTTCTACAGAATCCATGAGTAGCACAGAAGTCATTCACATATCTTGTTCCATCACAAATCCCCAAATAAGAGGAACATTCCTCATTACTCTCCAGTGGTCAGATGCACACCCAGAACTGCTGGTGTATAGTACAAAATACAGTGTAATATTTTGGAGAGATTTTTTACAACTAGCATACAAACTTTTTAGGTATTTTAGCCATTGCCAGTGCAGTGTATGGGTACAATGCCTTCTACGGAGAAGGGTTTTAGACCTTTAAGATTCTCATTTTAAAATTCAGTAAAATATTTAAAGCTAAAATTAAATCTTACCAAGGTGAAAGGAATTTACGCACACATTCCGGGAAGGATTTTCCTGCCTCAAGCAGCAGACGACATATACAGAAGTGAATTAAACTTTTAACTGACATTAAGCTCCATAGAAAACATAGCCGGTCTATTTGGCTTTGGAACATGTTTTTCCAGACAGGAACTTGTCTTGAGGAATTAGGAAAACTAAGCCTTAAAAAGCAGTTTGATGTTCCTGGAAGCTTTCCCTACAATTGTGTCATTAGAATGATGGACCACAGAGTTAGCAGCTCAGACTTCAGTTGTTCATTGCCTGGCTGGGAAAGTAAAAACGGGCTCTTGCACTTCCAACAGCAGTATTCTGGGACTTAAATAGGGGAAGTCTGTTCTGCTACCCAGTGCTCCATGTTTTCAAGCCTCTGAAGGGCCAGGTTCACACTGGGCTGTAGGAGATCGATTTCACATACGCTGGCAGTCCCGATTTCGGCTGCGATTATAGAGACATCTGTGCATGTTTCTGCACAGATGTCAATGTAAATCGCTTGCCGAAATTGCAAAAAGTAGTACAGAAACGACTTTTTGAAATTGGTGCAGCGCCGCAGATGCGGTGTCGCACCGATTAGGACGGTGCAATTGCCGGGCAATTTGCGGCAAATACCGCCGTTTTGACATGCGATTTGACATGCCAAATCGCATTTTAAAACGCACCAGTGTAAACCAGGCCTACAGAATTAAACACAGCGCCAGAAGCTTAGTTTCCACTGAGCGGGACAGTATCCCATCAATTGTCAGCAAAGCTAAACCACAATCACACTGGGGTTGATTTACTAAAACTAAAACAGATTACAATATCTGGCGCAGCTCTGCACAGAAACCAATCAGCTTCCAGGCTTTTTGTCAAAGCCTAAATGAATAAACACACAGCAAATGGGGACAGACATACAACCTGAACCCTTGGGATTCCCACTGACCTATCCTCTGCAGAATCTCCTCACTGAGCCCCCACCACACAGCTTCGGTTGCTGCCCCAATTCTGAAAGAATAGGAGGAATAATCCGCAACATTAAACCCCCCTTCTCCAAGGCACCATTTAAACACTGTCTCAAACTGATACCTGGACAACGGCAACCCGATTTCATGAACCAAGAGAGGGCCCGACCCAGGAGGCCATTGCACCGACCACTCGCGGAGTACCTCGACCAGACACACCCCCAACCCGGCACCCTCCCAAACACAACCTTAGTTCCCTTTCCCAACTGGTCTGTTTTTGACTTACGAATCACCAGCGTAACTGAGTCACCTTGCCCCACTACATCCAAAACATCCAAGCCCCCAGCCACTGACTTTGAGGGGCTAACCGATTCTCCCACTCTCAACGCTCTGAAAAATGCCACCACAAACGCCATCCAGAATAACTGAACTTCAAAAGCAGAAGAACACACTGGGGCAACACCTCCACTAATACTTTCAACATACCCAACGACACCGGTCGACTGGAATCAGGCCTTACGCACCCCTTACGATACCCCCGCAAAGCCTTGCGCACGACAAATGCCTTTGTGACATCTACATCCCCTCCCAAGCGAAACAAGAATGCCAAACCAGACAATTTTACATTCAGTGATGCCACAGACACCCCTTACTCGCAATTTTGACCTAGGAAATACAACAAAGTATGGAGCCTATCCTCATCCCAGGAACCAACCCCATCTTTACACTAAATAACGTACCAAACGAACCACCGGCAATGAGGCTGCTGTCAAAGAGTTGATCACCTGCACCATCCCAAGCTATGCAGTGGAATAACGTCCTTGCAGGATGTCTCCAATTTACAAGCCGATCTCAATGCTCTGTCTAATTGGGCGACTATGTGGCAGATGAGGTTTAATGTTGATAAATGTAAAGTTATGCACTTGGGGGCTAAGAATATGCATGCATCATACATGCTAGGGGGAGTTCAACTGGGGGGATCTGTAGTGGAGAAGGATCTGGGGGTTTTAGTTGATCATAAGCTCAATAATGGCATGCAATGCCAAGCTGTGGTTTCCAAAGCGAGCAAAGTCCTTTCTTGTATTAAGAGAGGTATGGACTCCAGAGATAGAGATATAATTTTGCCCCTGTACAAATCATTAGTAAGACCTCATCTGGAATATGCAGTCCAGTTTTGGGCACCAGTTCTCAAAAAGGATATCGGAGAACTGGAGAAAGTGCAGAGAAGGGCAACTAAACTGATAAGAGGCATGGAGGAGCTCAGCTATGAGGAAAGATTAGAAAAACTGAATTTATTCACTCTTGAGAAGAGGAGAATAAGGGGGGATATGATCAACATGTACAAATATATAAGAGGTCCATATAGTGAACTTGGTGTTGAGTTATTCACTTTAAGGTCAACGCTGAGGACAAGGGGGCACTCTTTACATCTGGAGGAAAAGAGATTTCACCTCCAAATACGGAAAGGTTTCTTCACAGTAAGAGCTGTGAAAATGTGGAACAGACTCCCTCCAGAGGTGGTTCTGGCCAGCTCAGTAGATTGCTTTAAGAAGGGCCTGGATTATTTCCTAAATACACATAATATAACTGAGTACTAAGTTCTGTAGGTAAAGTTGATCCGGGGTAAATCCGATTGCCTCTCGGGGGATCAGGAAGGAATTTTTTTCCCCTCCGGTAGCAAATTGGATCATGCTCTGCTGTTTTTTTTTGCCTTCCTCTGGATCAACTGTGGGTATGGAGTTGGGTGTATGGGATGTACTGTGTTTTATTTTGTTTGTTTATTTTTTTTTATGGTTGAACTGCATGGTCTTTTTTCAACCTGACTAACTATGTAGCTATGTAACTATGTAACCCCCAGGTTATCACAATGAAAACGAACCCTTTGTTTCCAAAATTCTGACCCCCAAAGATCCACTGCCAACACTACGGGGAACAATTCCAACAGCATCAAATTCCTGAAAAACGCCGACTCCGCCAACAATTCAGGCCACTTGTCGGTGCTCCAACGCCACTAAAAATAAGCCACAAAACCCTCAGATCCAGCGGCATCTGTAAAGAGCTCCAACGCACTCGCCTGCACCCAGGGCCGTTTGAAGGAATTTGAGGACCTCAAGCAAAATGGACTTGCAAAGCCTACAAGAACCACAGCATAGGGATACAGTTTAAGTTCACCCGTACATTATATAAATAAAAAATGTTTACAGTGCAGATACTGCTGTTGCATATAATGTGCATAAAATTTGGGATGGACAGGGGGATCGTGGGATGGACAGGGAGACCCTGGGATGGACAGGAGGACCGTAGGATGGACAGGGGGACCGTGGGGTTGACAGGGGGACCATGGGGTTGACAGGGGGACCGTGGGATGGACAGGGGGACCGTGGGGTGGACAGGGGGACCGTGGGGTGGACAGGGGGACCATGGGGTAAACAGGGGGGCCGTGGGATATACAGGGGGAATGTGGGGTGGACAGAGGGACCGTGGGGTGGACAGAGGGACCGTGGGGTGGACAGGGGGACCGTGGGATGGACAGAGGGACAGTTTGTCAGCCTCATTTCTGTACTGTCCCCAGCCCCCAGCCTCAATGCCCCAACTTGTCACCTGACCTGGCTGCTCCAAATTAATTTGCTCACCTTCCAGCTGGCTGTCAGAGTCTTGTCTTGTGTGTGTGGCTGTGCTAGGAGTGAGCTGTTGATTGAGTGCCGGTCTATGATGTTTGTTCCCTCCCTTGTCCAGCAGGCTGCAGGCAGTTTAGACAGTCAGCTGAGTTTCTAATATGGGTTAAAGGAAACCCAACCATTGTTTAGCTACGTTGGAGTGATTATAATTATTAATGTTTTCGCAATTGTTCCCCTTTCTTTTTTTTCTTTTTTTTTATTTTCTTTTTTTTTTTCCTCTCTTCTTTTTTCTCTTATTTTCTTTTCCTCTCTTTTTTTTTATCTTCCTCTCTCCTTATGTCGGTATGAAGAAGATATGCATAGAAGATATGTAAGAATACAGTATATATTGTATTCTACTAGTATATGTAGATTGTCTTCATTTATATATATCTGTTGGGCATAGGGTAAAACCACTGTAATACTTATATAAAAATAATAAAATAATATTGTAAACAAAGATAGGAACACGAAATCGCACAACCCATGGGCAAATATCTGTTCACAAAAAACTCCCCCTCCCACTAACACCCCAACAACCAGACACTGTCGGTGTACAGGCAGCAGACGAAACGCTGACTCAATTTCGGTCTTAGCCATAAGTGCCCCCTACCCAAAACGCTGAACCCATTGCACAGCATCATCAAAAGAAGCATATGACACTGTGCACAGGGCAGGATCGATTGCATCATTCACCGACCCTCCCTTTGGGTGGGAAAGGTGATGAATAAGCCGAAACTCATTTGGCTTCCGTTTAGGCACCACGCCCAACGGCAAAACCACCAAGTCCCCCGTCCCCCCCCCGGGAGCTCTGAAACTACATCTGGATGCTTATATGTCGATCGTAGGTTAGCCGCAACAGGGGGGAGCGTATCCAATTCACTGGGAATCGGGAATCCCTTTCTTAAAGCCCAATCACAGCGTATGTGCTGCCCCCTTGTTCGAATACTTACTTAGATATGGCGTAATTTTTCCACCCTCAGCGGCATCATCCCTTTTTACAGCATTGCTTGGCTTCTTTTCGTTTCTTAAAACACTTGGACAAGGGATGGGCCCCCCGCAACAGGAACACTCGTGGCGGAAACAACAGGAGCCACCGAACATGTATGTGCCCTCATTGAACTGCCAACAGAACCCCTTCCACCGCCGTTGGCGAAGAGGCTTGAGCCCCCCGCCCCCCCACTGAAAGGGCTGCGGCCCCACCCTGGCTTGTGTCATGAGCCTCATCCACAAGCCAATGTCTTTTTGATCCCATTGCAATGATGGTCTCACAGGCTTCAGTTACCGACACTGCTCCTTGATTGGCGGCTCACCTGTGATCCAGGCTCTGGACTGAATCATGTGGGAGGCCACGACCTACGCGCCCGCTGCGGGGTGGGGGGAAGGTGGGGGATCAGCTGACCTACCTTCCCCGACCTAGGTATCATTCCTCTAAATTGTTCCGCATACCACCACAGCCCGTTCACCAAAGCTCCAGTAGGCCCTCGAGGTGCTCAATGAAGAGGTAACAGCACAGACAATTCAGCACTGTGTGTTACCTGTTCCACTGTTCGCGGCGGAATGACCGGCTCTGCCCTAACTATTGGGATATGGAGCGAGCTGATAGCCCTGCCCTGTGAACCCAATACTGACCTATCTACCTACTTCCTAGTGCAACTTCTCAGCGTCCCCACAGTCATGAGGCCCCTCCACTAAGGTTCCCTTTCGCTCCAAGGCTTTTTTTATTTACAAGGAGTTGCTGTTTTCATTTCTTTAGACCTGAAGGAGTCTTTTAAGGACATTACAATAATGTCTAAGCCTCGGTTCACACTATGAATCGCATGTGAATTGAACAGGAACCGCGCCACATTCCTATGCAATTCACATGCTATTCTGTGTGATATAATTGAGTCCATTCGTTTTAATGGGCTCAAATCACACCGCAGCACCTTTTTTGGAACCGCAACACTGCGTACGCAACCTGCGTTTGGGGTGTCTTTACCTATGTATTGACACCCACAGCGGATCGCAAGGGCTCTGTAATTGGAATACATTGCAGGAAACGTGTATGGATCGCTGTATTTCTGCACCAAATTCGTATCAACCTAGGCTAAAAGTGGCCTCCTTAACATGATTGCAAGGGGCAAAAAGTATGCAAATAATGCAGCCACCAAAATAAAGCAATAACATTTTAGTTTACAGTTTATATGATTGCTGGGCATGGCCTGTATAATTTTTTGAGGTTTGCATGTTGCTCCAGTCTTTACTTTACTAAATGAACCTGCAAAAAATAAGACTACAGAAGTCCTTAGAACATAGCAATTTACTCTATGCCTACCATTTAATTAGATAGCCGTTTGGAAATCCAGACCCGTATATCACTGCAAATATTTCTTCAATAACTGATTGAATTTCAGGGCTACTGTGCGATATATTCCCATTTCAGAAAATATCAGTCTTGTTCTCCTTGCTTAAAGCCTTGGAGATACTAAACAGCACAGTGTACTAACAGCAATAATTCTGTGTGTGAACAGATTTGATCTCAGGGTTATGAGCAATAACTATGGGGGAGGTGGGCTGATTCAGTCCAACAGCAATATCATGTTTGGAATGGAGTGAGGGAGAGGAGGGAGAGCTGTACTAACCAGCAACTTCCAGTAAAAACAGCAGCATCAAAGTGAATCTGAACTCTGAATAAGCAGGACCTTAGCCCAGCGCAAGGAAACTTATACGTGTTGACACAGTTATTAGTGCTGTTTGGCTTAACCCATTGCTTCTGGGTAAAACATGCCAAATATGTCCAATATTGGCTAACCGCTTTCCGCTTGGCAGTCTGGATGCTGCATTGATCTCATTCCTGTAGCTGCAACTGCCCATCCACTATAAAGGGCACTCACATATTGACATGCCACCTTTTAACTTCACAGGGCTCCATTCTGTTGGTTGGTTAATTGCAGGGTATTATTGACCAAAAGGGAGAAACATTCCCCCCGTGCCTCTGAAAAAGAAAATATGTATTTGTTTTATTTTCATTAATTGGAAACCATTGGTCACAGGAGAAAGGTTTTAATGGCCAGCTTTGCCAAGAGACTAAGGAAAGACAAACATACCCCTGGTGTATTTAAAGTAGAACCCCGGTAAGGATAAATAGATATCACAAACATGTGCCTGTTCCGTGAATGGTGACCAGCAATGGTAGCATTCAAAGGTCAGTCTGGTGTGCTGAGTCAGCCCTGGCTCCTTGTATGTTTTGGATGCTTCAAAAGCGAGATCTCACTGTTTTAATTTCTAACTCTGTTTCTGTCTATCTGGTAATTATGGGTGTTTCCACGCACTTTTGTGTGTTCCAGCACCTCCTGTTGCACTTTCCATAATTTATAATAGAAAAATTCAACAGGAAAAGTGGTAACCCCTCAAAATGGCCAGAAGAGATGATATGCCGATTAAACCCCAACCCTGGGAAATGTGAAAAATGATCCGTGCGGTGGGGCTGTGCCCACGCAAAGCATAAACTGCTTGTTCTGTTGAATGAAGGCAAATTAAGGTATAACTGATAATAGCTGTGTGACTTCCTACCTTCGTATCCAAGCAGTGGGGAACACCGTACCGGCAGATGCTCGGGTTAGATGGATCCAGACTTAGACATGAGGATGAAATCAACGTGGGTTTAATCAATCCACATAAAGCAATAAACGTGATACAATACTGTTCTGTAGTACTGGTATCAGTGCTGTCTTGTTGGTATCTATCCTGAGGCTAACTGCTGGTTAGGGATGAGCTCCGCGTTCGATTCGAACGTATGTTCGGCTCGAACATTGTCTGTTCGTACGTTCGGTGAAATTCGAACAAAACGGGTCGTTCACGCCAAATTCGAGTGAAGCGCAACGGCCCATAATTCACTGCGGCATTGCGTGCTGATGATTGGCCAATCACAGCGCGCAAAAAACGGAGAGCCATAATTGGCCAAAGCCAGGGTGGCTTTGGCCAATTATGGCTCAGGGCTTTAGCACACTATATAAGGTTGCCTGCTGGGCGGCCTTGTGTAGTGTATTCCAGCGCTGAACAGAGAACAGTCAGGGAGACAGAGAGATAGTCTTTTTATATAGCTAGATAGAGCAGACAAGCTAGTCAGTTTAGCTTAATTTACAGTATGTAGAGGATATATATATACATCCCTAGGAGTTGTACATATATTTATACACTGTATAGCTTAGCTAGATCAGTTCTTCCTAATTTACTGGCAGGCAGGTGATTGTGCTATTTAAAGACGTTATCACAGGTTTAGACACCCAGCAGGTACAATATTTGAAGGAATTTTTCATATATATTTTTTTTAATTTAACCACTTAAGACCCAGATCAATATGCTGCCAAATGACCCAAGGGGTTTTTGCGATTCGGCACTGCGTCGCTTTAACAGACAATTGCGCGGTCGTGCGACGTGGCTCCCAAACAAAATTTGCGTCCTTTTCTTCCCACAAATAGAGCTTTCTTTTGGTGGTATTTGATCGCCTCTGTGATTTTTATTTTTTTGCGCTATATACAAAAATAGAGCGACATTTTTGAAAAAAAATCAATATTTTTTACTTTTTGTTATAAGAAAACTCAATAAACTAAATTTTAGTCAAACATTTAGGCCAAAATTTATTTAGCCACATGTCTTTAGTAAAAAAAAAAATCGCAATAAAAAAAAAATTAGCTACCTAGCGGGAACAGCGACACTAATACAGCGATCAGAAAAATGATCGCTTAGTGATGCTGGCAATAGGGAGTGAAAGGGTTAACTAGGGTGGTGATCAAGGGGTTAAAACTTTATTAGGGGGGGTACGGGGGCTACCCTGAACCTAACACTAACTGACTGTCACACTGCCTGTCACACTGACACTAAATACAGTAATCATACATGTTTGATTACTGCATTCAGTGACACTGTGACAGGGGGAGGGGGGGGGGGGCGATGGCGGGGGTTAAATGTGTTTGTGTCTGTGTGTAAGTGTAGTGTTGGTGCAAAACTTACTTGTGTTGTGATCTCTCCTCAGCGGTGGTTGAAAAAAACGCTGAGGGAGAGATCACATCGCTTCCTCCTTCCTGTGTTTACACAGGAGGAGGAAGTGACAGGGCGGGCGGGCGCGCGCATTGGCTGGGAGCGATCCGGAGGGGGCGGACAAAAACGAATAGCTGCCCCCTCTTGTCGGATCGCTCCTGCAGCCGCGCGGACAGCCGCATGTACCGGGGGGTTCCGATTGGACCCCCGATCCCCCCCAAGGCACCAACGTATATATACGTTGATGTGCCTGTCGGTGCCATTCTGCCGACGTAAATATACATGCGGCGGTCCTTAAGTGGTTAAGCATCATTAAAATCACTGCTCCTGGAGCAGTGATTTTAATGATGCTTAAATAAAAAATAAAAAAATTCCTTTAAATATTGTACCTGCTGGGTGTCTATAGTTTGCCTGTGAAAACGTCTTTGAGAACACGGGTCTTGCCCCAGGGAACATGTATCAATGGAAAAAAGTTTTAAAAATTGTCATTTTTTCAGGAGTCCTGCTCCTGAAAAAACAACCGTTTTTAAAACTTTTTTGCATTGATACATGTTCCCTGCATTTGCATTGATAACGTTCGAGTCCAATAGACTTCAAAGGGGTTCTAAATGTTCACACGAACGGGCGGTCTGTTCGAACGTTCTGGTGCGAACCGAACGCGGGGGTGTTCGGCTTATCCCTACTGCTGGTCAAAAACTGATGCCTTCTCAAGCCCAAAAAATGTGCAGTGTCTAGTCACACAGCCATGAGGCCATGTGATGAAGCCAGCCCAGCTTGAGTCCACGCCCCCCAAGGACAAAAAATTATTAACAAGAACAGAGGCTTGCGGCATGCAAATTCTGGCCAGCAGATGGCAGCAGTACAAAAGATGCATGAAAACAACATGGAGAAAGAAAGCTTGATAATGCAATGTACAAATAACTATGAGGAGAACAGCACACTCCCCGTCTGAAATTTCCAGAATTTTCACTATGAGGAATGTCCATAAAATATAATACAAACCTGTAACAAAGAACAAGTGAAATGCAATAAACATAACATAGTGGGTTGGCTGACCCGTAGCGGGGTAGAACCATGAAGTTCAAATTTAGTCCTTTTCATCCTTCAGGAACGTTCTCTAAGGGTAATATTAGAATGAGTTTGTTAATTGGCCTTGCGAACGTTTTAAGCTCACCCTTCCTGAAGATCTTCAGCTCCACCTTTCGGACCTTGCCATTAGTGTTGCTCACGAATATTCGCAGTGCGAATATTCGTTACGAATATTGCATATTCGAGTATTCGCAAATAAATCGAATATCGCGGTGAATATTCGCTATTGCGAATATTCATATTTTTTCTAATTTATTTTTAAAACAGATCACATCCTAGTGATCTCCATCGACGTCTAAAAGCATTGCTGGTATGATTAGAGACCCTGGGCCGAGTAGCTGAGGCGATCCTTTTATGTTGCCGAATATTCGCAATGCGAATATTCGTATTACAAATATTCGCGAATACTTTCTCTGCCCTTCTGTGTTTTGTGTATAGAAAAAAAAATAGCTTTAGTTTAGTCATATAAGTTTGTGTAAGTAGAGTTAGTGTTTAGTGCATATTAGTTTAGTAATCCAGGAAATGATCTCCGTTTTCGCGTGTTGATGAGAATTTCGCAATCAATTTCGCATTCGCATTAGCAAAATTTCGCAAAATTTTTTTTTGATAAAATATCACGAATATTCGATATTAACGAATATTTTGCGAATATTCTTCTATATATTCGTGAAATATCGCGAAATCGAATATGGCGTATTCCGCTCATCACTACTTGCCATCCTTGCTAGGAAGAACCTTTGTAATTAGTCCCATAGGCCAGGCGATCCTTTCGGTTTGTTGCTCCTTCATCTATTGATGAAGGAGCAACAAACCGAAAGGATCGCCTGGCCTATGAGGTCGCCTTCTTTCAAGTTTTGTTTTTGATGTTGCCATTTCCTCCTTCCTTGAAGAATATTGAGATACTCTTTTCGCCATTTGTTCCAGAAGTAATCTGCCAGGTGTTGTACATGTTTCCAGTGTTTTTGGTAGATATTCCCATGAGTAAATTCTCCACTAGGTGTTAGCATATTGTCAGTTTTTTGGGTAAGTAGAAAAGCAGGAGACAGTATGGCTGGTGTTTCGGGATTGATAGACACTGGCACAAGGGGTATTGAATTCATAATAGCTGAAACTTCAGCAAGAAGAGTGACAAGAGTCTCATGTGTAAGTCTTGAAGAGTTTACATCCATCAACATAGAATTTAAGATGTTGCGTGAGATCCCGATCATTCTCTCCCAGGAACCCCCCATGTGGGAACTATGAGGAGGATTAAAAATCCAGGTGCAACCTTTCTCCGCCAACTGATCTGGGATAGGCTTAGTGTCGATGTTCTGTTATCTACAGGCTCAGATGAAGTTACTTCCCTGGTCTGACCTCAACTGTTTCACTGGTCCTCTGATGGCGAAGAACTGTCTTAAGGCATTAATGAGGCTGGGTGTGTCCATATATTCTATTACCTCTATATGAACAGCTTGCACACTCATGCAAGTAAATAGAACGGCCCAACATTTACTATTTGCATGACCACCACGGGTTCTACGTGCGGACACCATCCATGGTCCAAAGACGTCCAGGCCAGTGTAGGTGAAGGGCAGTCCTGTACATAGTCTATCCGCGGGCAAGTTAGCCATTTGTTGGTTTAGCTGTATTCCTCTGGCTTTACGACAATGCACACAGTCATGCAGTAGTTGGGCTACACGTTTCTTCATACTGTAAGGCGGCGTACACACGATCGGATATATCCGATGAAAACGGTCCGCGGACCATTTCCATCGGATATGTCCGATCGGGAGTTTGATCCGATGGCGTGTACACACCATCGGATCAAATTCCCCGCCGCCGGACGGCGCGGTGACGTAGTGGTGACGCGGCGGTGACGTTGACGCCACCGCGTCACCGCCACGTCACCGCACCAGGAAGTAAAACACTTCCGCGCATGCGCCGAATCCATTCGGCAGCGGCGCGGCGGCGGTGGGGGCCGACATGTCTGCTGGTAAGTGTACTAACCAGCAGACATGTCGGGCGGACAGATTCCCACCGGATAGATTTCAAAGCATGCTTTGAAATCTGTCGGGTGGAGAAATCTGTCCGCTAGCCCATACACACGAGCGGAGATGTCTGCTGAAACGGTCCATCGGACCGTTTTCAGCGGACATATCCCCTCGTGTGTACGCGGCCTAAGGCCTCGTACACACGAGGGGATATGTCCGCTGAAAACGGTCCGATGGACCGTTTCAGCAGACATCTCCGCTCGTGTGTATGGGCTAGCGGACAGATTTCTCCACCCGACAGATTTCAAAGCATGCTTTGAAATCTATCCGGTGGAATCTGTCCGTCCGACATGTCTGCTGGTTAGTACACTTACCAGCAGACATGTCTTCCCCCACCGCCGCCGCGCCGCCGCCGAATGGATTCGGCGCATGCGCGGAAGTGTTTAACTTCCTGGTGCGGTGACGTGGCGGCGTCAACGTCACCGCCGCGTCACCGCCACGTCACCGCACCGTCCGGCGGCGGGGAATTTGATCCGATGGTGTGTACACGCCATCGGATCAAACTCCCGATCGGACATATCCGATGGAAATGGTCCGCGGACCGTTTTCATCGGATATGTCTGATCGTGTGTACGAGGCCTAAGGGGTTAGCTCGGTAGCAGGGGTGTTTAACCCCCTGGATGGGTTCACTACACACTGAACTATACAGAGAGGCAGCCGAAGACGGTTGAAAACAAGAGTTTGGTTTATTCTTCCAAATTGCTGGAAACAAGTGCAAGCATCCAAACAGCATAAACAAAACAAAACATAAAATAAACCCTGGCCACTTGGGGCGTCTACCTTCACCACACAGGAACCTATCTATGGAGTCTGGCACAGCCTACTGCTGGGCAGACACTGCTGGTCATACAGCAGAGAAACAATAGTCTTTTTGATTTTTATCACACAGAAAAATCAACAACCACCTCACCTCTTCAGAAGTCTTTCTCACTGCTCTCCTTATCTCAAAAAGCCTCAGGATGCAGCAATCAGTAGTCATCCTTTAGATAACTTATAGAGGCCTTAATTGCCTCATTCTGAACAGCTGAAGTTTTCCAATGCCCTAAACCTTTCTGGCTACCTCTGTAGCCGACACATGGTAGTAATTGGTGTGTTGTCTAAACAAGGCAGAAATGTATCTCCCGTCTGTGACAACACCCACAGATTTACCTGACTTCCTGTCACAATACCTATAATCCAAAGACCCGCAGGACTTAACTTGCCCTCAGTGATTTGTCTGCCCTGGTGTTCAGCCTTTTTGTGGTAATGTCGGATCAGCAACGTGGTAATATGATGTTTGCTGGGAATAATGACAGGATTTTGCTCCGCAACTCCTAGATGGGCTTGTTTCAAACGACCACCATTTCTGAGCAGGCCAAAACTGTCCATGACTTGGAGCGGGACTGGTGGTGACGGCAGCTGGTCAGTCTCTGGGCAGTGGAACTGGGTGCATAGCTGAGGCATGTCTTTCACTATGACACTCCTCACACTTGATGATGGAGTTACAGTCCTTAGCCATGTGCTCCAATGAAGCGCAGCATCTGAAACATACCTCAAGCTTGCTGAGGACCTTCTTGCGCTCCTGTATGGGTTTGGATCTAAACCCCCTGCATTTGTTCAGCGAGTGTGTTTTTTTTATGAATGGGACATTCACGATTGAAGGACTTGTCTCCTGATGAGGTATTGTACTGTTTACCCGTGGGTGCTGCAGAAGACGGTAGGTTAGTCTTTCTAACACTCACCCTGCTCTTAAAGTCTCTGTGTTTATGCTTGACACTTTCATACCTTGGTGATGGTGTCGCTGGAGCTGTAGTGTTGAACTCCAGGAAATCGAGGCTGGGGTCATTCCTCATCAATGAATCTAAAGAAATGCTTCACTCAATGGGAGTCTCCTATCAAGGCGCATCAGTAGCAGCTTTTTTTTCCGGTATCGTTGGGTCCAGATAGATCACATTTCTGGACTTTTTCTTTTTTTTCTTTTTTAATAAAGAACTTGTCCCAAGTTGGCTCTTTTTTTCTTAATTTTTTACCCTTTTTTGGTGAAATGGTAGGGGTACAATGTACCCCGTTACCAATTCACATGGGGGTGTGAACTTGTTAAAGAGGGCTTTCAGATTCCGATAAGCCTCCCGCCTGCAGACCCCCACAACCACCGGACAAGTGTTGTGGGGATGAGGCCCTTGTCCCCTTCAACATGGGCACATGGTGCTCTGGGGTCCAGATCCCAAAGTATCCTCCCCATGTTGAGGGCATGTGGCCTGGTATGGTTCAGGAGGCAGGCGCTCTCTCGTCTCCCCCTCTATTCCTGCGACCTACCAGGTTGTGTGCTCGGATAAGGATCTGGTAAGGATTTTTGGGGGACCCCTACACTTTTTTTCTCACTTTGGCGTGGGGTTCCCCTTAAAATCCATACCATACCAGACCTAAAGGATCTGGTATATATTTTGAAGGGGGGCCCTACGCCATTTTTTTTATTTGGCGCAGTGTTCCCCTTAATATCCATACCAAACCTGAAGGGCCTGGTATGGATTTTGGGGGGACTCCCACCCAATTTTTTTTGTCATTTTGGTTTGGGGTTCCCCTTAATATTCATACCAACCCATGCTGTTTTTTTTCAATGAATTTTATCTGTATTGCCGGGACCCGACAATTCATTACAGTTTTAAATTACTTTTTTTTCTTTAGAAATTTAATTTTGCTGTGGGATTGTTCTAAACATGGGAAAAATGCGCCACTTTACAGGCATACTATAGACACCTCCAGGTGCGAATTTTAAAGGAATAATTCACTTTTATTGTTTCACTTTAAACATTATTAAAATCACTTGTCCTAAAAAAACAGCAGTTTTTAAAACTTTTTTTTACATTCATACATGTACCCTGGGGCAGCACCCAGGTCCCCAAACACTTTTTATGACAATACCATACATATTAGCCTTTAAAATTAGCGCTTGATTTTTCATGTTCGTCTACCATAAATTTTAACGGTGTTTGCGTGTTCGAATTAATTCTTTGCATGTTCGGCAAGTTCTGGTGCAAACCGATCCTTGCCAATGGTTGAACCCACTGGGTTGAACGAAAAAAAACTGATAGTGTGTACTAGGCTTAAGTGGGGTTTCTGCTAACAGTTTGTGTTTCGGTACAATCATCCACTGGTAATTGCTGCATGTTTAATCACATGTGAACGCCCACGAATGTCTGTAGGCACTGTCAGTCTCTCATTGATTTGTATAGGGTTTCCCTGCAGTTATTCATAATCTGCCCTTAAACACTTGGGTAAATGAGGCTATAGTCAACATTTTTCTTTTATTTCACTGTCCTATCATAGGTCGGGAGATCAAACTGTTTTACCAAACTGCAGTATTGTGAGGTCACCAATCTTTCTAAAACTTGCTAAGCACAGTCTCTTGATTGGCAGTAAAACCGTTTCCATTTGCAATATGTATTTCAACTGTGTATTTAGCTGCTGAACTTTAACAGTTTTTCTGAAACTATACAGAATTTAGTTTATGGTTCCACAAGTTTATAATTTTTCCAAAGATTATATCGCTATGAAAAATTAGTAAAATAATGTGCCATCTCATATTTTTTTATGAATAAAATGTTAAAAAGGGTGTACAGGGCAAATTAGAGAAGGCCAATAGACATAACAGTTTACAGAAATGTTGACACAAGTATGGTACTGCCAAGAATATAGCAGGCACCAATTGGTTGCCTTTGGCAAATGCATCTTTCATATTTCCTTCACACAGGGTTCCTTAAAAGCCAAACTCCAACACAAACATTTTTAGGCAAATATATTCTTCAGTAGCCATAAAGGATACTGTACATATCTACTTTGCGTGCATTGAATCCCTTTAGGAACTCAGCTATTACTGAAAAAAAGTAATGGTGACATCATTACGATGCTGCCCCTAGCCTGTCCTGAGGGCAGAGCTGTGGGAGGGACCAAACCGGCTCCACCCACTACAGGCTGCCTGCAAAAAAACTACAGGAGGGGGTGGATATAAGACCAGTCACCCTGCACAAGGACAGAGAATAGCAGTGGCTGGTCTTTATTACAGGAAGCACCTGCAAAAGTTTCACTCTGAATAACTGCACAGATTTGGTAGACAGACTCAAAGCACACCAAGATTCAAGGTACACATACCTCTTATTTTGTAGATACTGTTTGCTTTAAAGCTGTACCCAGATATAAAAAAAAACATAACTTATTGTAGCTTTGTAACCAATATTGTAAAACTTAATTTTTTTTTCAATACAAGTAGTATAACTTCTTGCATCTGACCTAGTATAAATCTCTTGCATTCCATGTACTGAAGAAGTGCAAGTAGCCAATCAGTATATGTGCTAACAAGAAGCATCTTGTTAAGAGGAGAAAGCAGACTGATAATAAGTTAAAAAATAAGTGGGAATACCAAAAAAATTACAATTCATGCTCACCTACTGTAGATGGCTACAGCACCGATCCCAACTTTAGCTGTCCCCCCTCTGACTCTAGCCTGAGAACTGAGCGATCAAACACCGCTGATCGCTCAGTTCTTCCCCTCCACTCTGAGTAGAGAGCAGTGACTGTCAGTCACCAGCTCTCTGCTCTGCCCCTCCAGCGCTCACTGGAGTGCTGAACTATGGATGGGGCAGAGGGGGCTGGCTCAGCCTCTCTGCAGCATGCTGAGAGGCTGAGCCAACTGTTGGTCCAGGCATCTGGGTGAATCCTGGCTGTAAAGTTGGTAAATTTACAGAACCTGGACAGGCTGAAAACAGGTCACAGGAGTGCAGAACAAACTCCACTCCTGTGATCCAAAGGAGAAGTGTGGCCAAAACTTTGGCTATACATCGCGTTTAATTACTGTATTTTTTCACCTTTCACTTTCCAGCCACAGACTTGGGAGCGTCCAGGACAGTTTGTGCTCAGAGGAAGTGGGTTGAAAGTTTCTTACCATCAGAATGAGGACATCTAGTGGCAGAAAATACCTGGCTTGAAGTTGAATAAGCGTGTTTTGTTATTTTATTCTTTAATAGGCTATTTGTTTTATCTTGTAATATTTTACTTAGGTATTTATTTACAGTGGAAGTTCACCAAAATATAGATGGGATCTGGAGTCATTCCATTCCATCTTCTTTGATATCTTTGATATTCCTGTAGCGATACCCCCTCAAGGGCCGCTGGTTGATTTGGGATCGGCGTATTAAGTTACCTCTAAGTGTTGTCCAGGGGTGAAACTAGTGAGTAGAGCAGTAAGCGAATGTCCAATCAGTAGTTAAGATTTTCCAAATGCTTTATTTCTTGGGTCCAACACGACCAACATCAACAGGAGGTAGATAGGACAGGTTGATGAAGTAAAGATAACCTTGCAGTATCAGGCTTGGATGAACAGGAAAGCAAGCCTGCTTTGAGTCACCGTATATTGCGTCGCCACTCTAGCCAGAGTGGGTAAAGTGCCTCCGGACAGACTTCTGCCACAAGCCTGGCAACCGGAATGTCACTTAAGGTTACTGGGAGGAACACGTCTCTTTCACTGACTTGGCTCTAGTAGAATTTAGCGTTCTAGATGAAGACCTCTGCCACAGGCCCAATGTTGGACTGTAGAGCGAATCCTCCCAGAAAGTTCTCTTTTAGTAGGGGTCACCAGTTGACAGTCTATGGTTATCTGTCAGTTCCTGGTAACCAGATCCCCGATGGTTCGTTCAAGCCCTTTTGGATCACCTGCCTCCTTGTTCTCCTCAAGCCGATCCCCCAACGAACAGCATACAGCTTGGGATCTCTTCAATAGGAATGGGTCCCCAGCAAGTCGCTAGGGCCCCTTTCAGCATCAGCAGGGAACTCCGCGTAGCATGCGACCCTGTCCAGGTAGGCCATGTCGCCGGGGTCCGTTGGGTGCGCACATCCTGAAGGTGGGTGTCACACCTGGAACCTGGAACTCTTGAATAACCCTGAAAAATTGCATCTGCCACAGATATACCCCAGATATACCCCCCCCCCCTAGCATGCTCCGCAAGGGAAAACTCCTCCTAATGGCTGCTGGGGAAAAGTGACTCTGCCAGAACCCCTCTGATGCCTTTTGTCGCCTGGGAGTGGGATCGCACCCCCGGAGCGCAGACTGACCCACAGGACAGTTCCGGAATGACAGCAGCCCAAATTTAGCAAAATTAGGAATGGAAGCAACATAACTCTCCCACTCCCCCACTAACTTTAGAGTAGTGCCCATACTAAAAGTAAGGGGACGCTACATTACAAAAGTGACATCTCCCTGCAAAAGTTTTGACTCCACCAGGGAGACTGGAAGCCCCTTACTGTGGCCCCCACAGCTACACTATATTGTCAAACGTATTATAACAGCTTCAACTCTTCTGGGAAGGCTGTCCAGTTTTACGAGTGAATGTGTCTATGGGAATGTTTGACCATTCTTCCAGAAGTGCATTTGTGAGATCAAACACTGATGTTGGACAAGAAGACCTGGCTTGCAGTATCTGCTCGAATTCATCCCAAAGGATTTAAGGTGCAGGCCAGTCAAGTTCCTCCACCCTAAACTCCATTATCCATGTCTTTATGGACCTTGCTTTGTACACTGGTCCAAATCATTTGGTGGAGGGGTGATTATAGTGTGTTTCAGGGGTTGGGCTTGGCCCCTTAGTTCCAGTGAGGGGATAATAATTGTAAAGGATCGTTTAAAAAAAAAAAAAATACCAAACATATCAAACTTACCTCCACTGTGCAGCTCGTTTTGCACAGAGTGCCCCTTATCTTCGATTTCTGGGGTTCCCCGACGGCTCTCCTGGCTCCTCCTCACTTCAAATAACCCCCTAGGAGAAGCGCTCTCCTGGGGGGGGTTAACTTACTGGTGCGTGCCCGAGTCCAGAATTCTGCGTCTTTAGACATGAATGCCGGACTCGGCCCCGTCCCCGACATCCGCTTCATTGGATTTGATTGACAGCAGCGGGAGCCAATGGCTGTGCTGCTATCAATGTATCCAATCGGGACACGTGACACCATCTACAGATGGTGTGCTTGTTCCCGAAAAGAGGATGACAGCATCTGTCAGTTCCTGGTAACCAGATTCTCGATGGTTCGTTCAAGCCCTTTTGGATCACCTGCCTCCTGGTTCTCCTCAAGCCGATCCCCCAACAAACAGCATTCAGCTTGGGATCTCTTCAATAGGATTGGGTCCTCAGCAAGTCGCTAGGGCCCCTTTCAGCATCAGCAGGGAACTCCGCGTAGCATGCGACCCCGGCCAGGTAGGCCATGTTGCCTGGGTCCGTTGGGTGCGCACACCCTGAAGGTGGGTGCCGCACCTGGAACCTGGAACCCGTGAAGAACCCTGAAAAATGGTGTCTGCTACAGATATACCCCTCCCCCTAGCATGCTCCGCAAGGGAAAACTCCTCCTAATAGCTGCTGGGGAAAAGTGACTCTGCCAGAACCCCTCTGACGCCTTTTGTCGCCTGGGAGTGGGATCGCACCCCCGGAGCGCAGACTGACCCACAGGACAGTTCCGGAATGACAGCAGACCAAATTTAGCAAAATTAGGAGTGGAAGCAACATAACTCTCCCACTCCCCCACTAACTTTAGAGTAGTGCCCATACTAAAAGTAAGGGGACGCTACATTCTAAAAGTGACATCTCCCTGCAATAGTTTTGACTCCACCAGGGAGACTGGAAGCCCCTTACTGTGGCCCCCACAGCTACACTATATTGTCAAACGTATTATAACAGCTTCAACTCTGAATGTGTCTATGGGAATGTTTAACCATTCTTCCAGAAGTGCATTTGTGAGATCAGACACTGATGTTGGACAAGAAGGCCTGGCTTGCAGTATCCGCTCGAATTCATCCCAAAGGATTTAAGGTGCAGGCCAGTCAAGTTCCTCTACCCCAAACTCCATCATCCATGTCTTTATGGACCTTGCTTTGTACACTGGTCCAAATCATTTGGTGGATAATAATTGTAAAGGATCATTAAAAAATAAATAACAAACATATATTAATCTTACCTCCACTCGTTTTGCACAGAGTGCCCCTGATCTTCGATTTCTGGGGTCTCCCGACGGCTCTCCCGGCTCCTCCTCACTTCAAATAACCCCCGGCAGAATTCTGCGTCTTTAGAAACGAATGCCGGACTCGGCCCCATCCCCGACATCCGCATCATTGGATTTGATTGACAGCAGCGGGAGCCAATGGCTGTGCCTTGTTTACAAAGGCAGTTTCCTGTTGTAACTCTGTAATAGGCGATCATGTGTTGCCGGCAGACATCGAGTCCGCCCGACCTGCGGGCATGCCTGCGCGAGCCACTGTACAGCTATGGTGATTTGCGCAGGAGAGCCGACCTGCCGCTGTATAACGACGGCGGATGTTCGGCAAGGAGTTAAAGAAACCCTTAGGTGGTTTAACTCTCCAGCATATTCAAAATTTAAATATCAGTTTTGAATGGGCTACCCTTTTAACCACTTGTCATCTGCCCACCGTCAAATGACGGCGGGCAGACGACTCCATTATTCTGACATCACGTCATATGACGTGATGTCCCTTTAAAGCCGCGGGCGGGCGTGCGCGCGTCGCCGGCGGCGCGCGCGCACCCACCGCTCTGCGGGGATCCCGTGCGAGTGCCCGACGGCAACGATCGCCGCCGGGCACACGCGATTGCTCAGTAACTGAGCTGGGACGTGCAGCTCTGTGTGTAAACACAGAGCTGCATGTCCCTGTCAGGGAGAGAGGAGATCGATTGTGTCCCTTGTACATAGGGACACAATCGGTCACCTCCCCCAGTCACCCCCCCCTCCCCCTACAGTTAGAACACTCATAGGACACACATTTAACCCCTTTCCCGCCCCCTAGTGGTTAACCCCTTCACTGCCAGTCACATTTATACAGTAATCAATGCATATTTATAGCATTTTTCACTGTATAAATGTAAATGGTCCCAAAAATGTCAGAAAAGTGTCCGAAATGTCCGCCATAACGTCGCAGTCCCAATAAAAAAATCGCAGATCGCCGCCATTAATAGTAAAAAAAAAAAAAAAAAAAATGCCATAAACTATCCCCTATTTTGTAAACGCTATAAATTTTGCGCAAACCAATCGATAAACGCTTATTGCATTTTTTTTTTACCAAAAATATGTAGAAGAATACATATCGGCCTAAACTGAGGGAAAAAATATTTTTTTTATATATTTTTTGGGTTATTTATTATAGCAAAAAGGAAAAAATATTGAATTTTTTTAAAAATTGACGCTCTATTTTTGTTTATAGCGCAAAAAATAAAAACCGCAGAGGTGATCAAATACCACCAAAAGAAAGCTCTATTTGTGGGAAAAAAAGGACGCCAATTTTGTTTGGGAGCCACATCGCACGACCGCGCAATTGTCAGTTAAAGCGACGCAGTGCTGGAAGCTTATATTTTGTCTGGGCAGGAAGGGGGTGTAGGTGCACAGTAGGTAAGTGGTTAAAGAAAAACTTTACTGTCCAAAAAAACGTGTAAATAATTGAGATAAAATACATTATGTTGTTTAATGTCAACAACATCAATAAGAATAACATCATTTTAGGATCGATATGTATTCAATTATAATTTTCTATAACATTTGTATTTCCTATCTTGCAATCACAGAATTACCCTTCCCCTGCTTGTGTGATTCTTTTATTTAACCACTTTAGCCCCGGACCATATTGCTGTTCAAAGACCAGAGCACTTTTTGTGATTCGGCACTGCGTCGCTTTAACTGACAATTGCGACGTGGCTCCCAAACAAAATTGGCGTCCTTTTTTTCCCACAAATAGAGCTTTCTTTTGGTGGTATTTGATCATCTCTGCGGTTTTTATTTTTTGCGCTATAAACAAAAATAGAGCGACTATTTTGAAAAAAATGCAATATTTTTTACATTTTGCTATAATAAAAATCCCCAAAAAGATATAAAAAAACATTTTTTTCCCTCAGTTTAGGCCAATACGTATTCTTCTACATATTTTTCGTTAAAAAAATCGCAATTAGCGTTTATTAATTGGTTTGCGCAACATTTATAGCGTTTACAAAAAAGGGGGTCGTTTTATGTAATTTTTATTATTATTATTTTTTAATAGTCATGGCGGCGATCAGCGTTTTTTTTTTCAGTACTGCGATATTATGCCGGACACATCGGACACTTTTGACACATTTTTGGGACCATTGGCATTTTTATAGCGATCAATGCTATAAAAATGCATTGTATTACTATAAAAATGCCATTGGCAGTGAAGGGGTTAACACTAGGGGGCAGGGAAGGGGTTAAGTGTGGTCCTGGTGTGTTCTAACTGTATGGGGGGGGTGGCCTTACTAGGGGAAATCACTGATCTTCTGTCCATACATTGTATGGACAGAAGATCAGCGTTTCCCCCGCTGACAGAAACGAGAGGTATGTGTTTACACACATACCTCCCGTTCCCTGCTCTGTAACGAGCAATCGCGGGTGCCCGGCGGCGATCGTACCCGCCGGGCACGCGCGTGGCGCGCGCGCCCGACAAGCTGCTAAAGGGAGGACGTAGAGCTACGTGCTCCCGCGTAGCAGTGCCACCGTCCCGCAGTAATATGACGGCGGGCGGTCGGCAATCAGTTAATACCGTTTTTGTTTTTTTTGTGCAGTCAGTTTACCTAGCACATACTACATATTTACATCAGCCACTGCCTTCAAGGAGCTTACAATCTAAGGTCTCTATCACCTTGAAGGAGAAAACCCATACAAGTAAAGGGAGAACATTAAAATTCCATGCAAATAGTGTCCTGGCCGGAATTCAAACCGAAGGCCCCATTGCTGCAAGCTATAAGCGCTGACCACTAAGCCATTGTGATTGGCTTGCTATTTTCCCCTGAAGTCTGTGCAAAGCTCAAAATCAAATTTTCAATATAATTTCACAATAACAGCTTTGTTTTTAATTAAACCAGAGTTTTTCTTTCATTTTGAAATTAAACGTTTAAAGAGGTATGTACAGTAAGTGTTGTTGCAGGTTTTAATATTTCTTAGGATTGCGCTGAAACATTCATTAGTCTTGAAGCGAAAGCAATAATTAGATGTTTACTTGTCTTTCCCGTTGTTATTATTATTGCCTTGTAACATTTATATGAACAACATTTTAATCAAAATTACATTTTCTAGGCTCGATAAAAAAAACAGGAAAACATTTTAGAGGAAGTGACTCCCACATAAAAACTATAGTAACTTAAAACATAGCTCCTTTCTTAACCACTTCTGTCCCGGAGGATTTGGCTGCCCAATGACCAGGCAATTTTTTGCGATTCGACACTGCGTTGCCTTAACTGACAATTGCGCGATCATGCGACGTGGCTCCCAAACAAAATTTACGTCCATTTTTTCCCACAAATAGAGCTTTCTTTTGGTGGTATTTGATCACGCCTGCCATTAAATTTTTTGTGCTATAAGCAAAAAAAGAGCGACAATTTAAAAAAAAATATATTTTTTACGTTTTACTATTTAAAATATCCTCCAAAAAGATATATATATATAAAAAAAAAAAAAAATTCCCAGTTTAGGCCGATATGTTTTCTTCTACATATTTTTGGTAAAAAAAAAAGCTCAATAAGCGTATATTGATTGGTTTGCGCAAAAGTTATAACATCTACAAAATAGGGCATCGTTTTATGGCATTTTTATTATTATTATTTTTTTATTAGTAATGGCGGTGATCTGCAATTTTTATCATGACTGCAATATTATGGAGGACACATCGGACACTTTTGATGCTATAAAAATGCACTGATTACTGTGTAAATGACAGTGGCAGGGAAGGGGTTAACCACTAGAGGGCGAGGAAGGGGTTAAGTGTGTCCTAGGGAGTGATTCTAACTGTGTGGGGCTGGGCTACCAGTGACACGACACTGATCACTGCTCCCGATGACAGGGAGCAGTAGATCAGTGTCCTGTCACTAGACAGAACAGGGAAATGCCTTGTTTACACATTTATCTCCCTGTTCTGCAGCTCAGTGACACAATAGCGGGACACCAACGGACATCCAGTCTGCAGACGTGGTCACGGAGCTCACAGCAGGGGTGACCTGTTTTTATTTTGTTACTTCACAAGGACTTTTCAGCTTGGGAGGCCCCTACTTTGGGGGGTAGCCACCACTTTGTCTGTCAAAGTCAGGTCATCAAACTTGACTACCATCTTTTAGTTGATGGGAATAAAATCATCACCTCTATGTTTTATTAGCTGTCTTTGTCCCCACTGTGGAGATTTACTCTCTCTACTTGCCCTGATGACTCATTTCACAGAAAGTTATAGGAAAATCAAAATATTACCTTTAATCGTGCATTGGGACACCTCTTTGGGCGACAAATGTCTAAAAGGTGAATTCTCTTTACATTGTAAAGGTTTTCTGTCTATTTCTGTTTAATTCAAGACCAAATTCAGGTCCCATGTCAGGGGACTAAATAATAAGCCAGCACTGGCTGCAATTCTCACACTCAGTTAATGCTGTCCTAGGCAATATTTATTTTTTTGCCACAAGATATCCTCAGTCTTATAGGTTGATTAATGCCAGGGTCATTAAACATGGAAGACTATGCACACACTATAAATGCAGTGTGCCACAACAGGGAACCCACTGGAGGAAAAGTGATTGGGGAGGTAAAAGTGAGTCAAGGGAGTCATTTGAAAGGAGGAAAGGGTGGGTTAGGATAGGTGGAAGCGAGTCCAGGGTGTAAGGCAGGTCATAGACGGTGCAAATTTACTTCTTGCAACCAGGGTTTACCCATCCACACAGACAGTGGTGACAGGGGAATCCCTCTTCTCAAGCAATTTTCTGCTCCCAGGGATGGGGGGGAGCCAAGAAGACTGCTAGCGATAACTGAAAGTGGATCTGGCAGGCTGGTTGTACTCGATCAACTTGGTACATTAACTCTGCCCACACACAGTTCGTATCTCGCCCAGTTCGTGCTGAACCGGATAAGATTCGTATCCTCTATGGCCAGCTTAAGTTGGGCTTTTTAACAGTAAGATGTAAATTTGCAGTATCCAAGCGAATCACAGATTTATAGTAAATACTATGAGAATATGATTTGGTTGAATGTGTGATTATAACACTGGTGTACCTGTATAAGAATTTTGTAAGCCAGACCCACTAACTTTCTGAAACCTTTACCATAAGTGCATACTGCCCTCTGTACAGTGGCTTGAAAAAGTATTCATACCCTTTGCAAATTTCCACATTTTGTCATGTTACAACCAAAAGCGTAAATGTATTTTATTGGGATTTTATGTGCTAGACCAACACAAAGTGGCACATAATTGTGAAGTGGAAGGAAAATGATAAATGATTTTTTTTTTTACATATAAATATCTGAAAAGTGTGAAGTGCATCTGCATTCAGCCCCCTTTACTCTAATACCCCTAATTAAAATCTAGAGGAACCAATTGCTTTCAGAAAACACCTAATTAGTAAATAGAGTCCACATGTGTGTATTTTAATCTTAGTATAAATACAGCTGTTCTCTGAAGCTCTCAGAGGTTTATTAGAGAACCTTAGGGAACAGACAGCATCATAAAGGCCAAGGAACACAACACACAGGTCAGGGATATCGTTGTGGAAAAGTTTAAAGCGGGGTGAGGTTATAAACAAATATCCCAAGCTTTGAACATCTCACTGTGCACTGTTCAATCCATCATCCGAAAATGGAAAAAGTATGGCACGACTGCAAACCTACCAAGGCATAGCCGTCCACCTAAACTTAAAAGCCGGGCAAGGAGAGCATTAATCAGAGAAGTAGCCAAGAGGCCCTTGGTAACTTTGGAGGAGCTGCAGAGATCCACAGCTCAGGTGGAAGATCTGTCCACAGGACAACTATTAGTCGTGCACTCCACAAATCTGGCCTTTATGAAAGAGTGGCAAGAGGAAAAGCCATTGCTGAAAGAAAGTCATAAAAAGTCCCATTTGCAGTTTGCGAGTAGCCATGTGGGGGACACAGCAAACTTCAGATGAGACTAAAATGGAACTTTTTGGCCTAAATGCAAAATGCTGTGTGGCAGAAAACTATGAGGCCGTGTACACACGACCGAGAAACTCATCGGGCTAAACTCATCATTCCGCCCGTCGAGGTTCCCGTTCAGTTGTCGAAAAGCTGGTCGAGCCAAATTTCCCCATAGAACAACGAGGAAATAGAGAGCATGCTCTCTTTTTGGCTCGACGAGCTTCCCGACGGGATGCTCGGCGAAAAGTGTACACACGACCAGTTTTCTCGGCAGAATACGTCTCCCATCGAGGTTCTCACTGGATTCTGCCGAGAAACTCGGTCGTGTGTACGGGGCCTCACTGTACATCACTCTAAACACACTATCCCCACCGTGAAACATGGTGGTTGCAGCATCATGTTGTGGGGATGCTTTTCTTTAGCATGGACACTGAAGCTGGTCAGAGTTGAGGGGAAGATGGATGGAGCCAAATCCAGGGCAATCTTAAGCCTCGTACACACGGTCGGACACCCAACAAACTTTCCCTTGGATTTTTGTTCGAAGGGAATTGTCCGGTCACACCCATAGCATACACACGCTTGGACATTTCTGCAAACTTTTCTAAAACTTTCCCAACATTACATGGTTTTTCTGCTCTTTTCTGCTCTTTACCGCCACCCTTTGGTTAACTTCTGCTATTGTTTGTTGATTTTAACATTGGTTCTGAGCATGCGTATTTGCACTTTGTACAAAAGTTGCCAAAAAGTTTGTCCGTTTGCAGACCGAACTTTTTGTCCGATGAAACCCGAAAAAGTTGGTCCAATGGAGCGTACACACGATCGGACAAATTTGAAAACTTGCAGATTTTGAAGTTTGGTGGCAAAAAGTCTGACCGTGTGTACGGGCCTTTAGAAGAAAACCTGTTAGAGTCTGCAAAAGACTTGAGACTGGGATGGAGGTTCACCATCCAGCCGGATGTCGACCCTAAACATTGAATGGTTTAGATTAAAGCATATCCATGTGTTAGAATGGCCCAGTCAAAGTCCAGACCTAAATCCAATTGAGAATTTGTGTCAAGACTTAAAAATTGCTGTTCACAGATGCTTTCTGTCTAATCTGACAGAGTTTGAGCTATTTTGCAAAGAAGAATGGGCAAAAATGTCCTTCTCTAGATGTACAAAACTGGTAGAGACATCCCCAAAAAGACTTATAGCTGTAATTGTAGTTTTGAAAACCATTTATCATTTTCCTTTCACTTCACAATTATGTACCACTTTGTGTTGGTCTATCACGTACAATGCTAAAAAAATACATTTATGTTTTTGGTTGTAACATGACAAAATGTGGAAAATTTCAAGAAGTATGAATACTTTTTCAAGGCACTGTATGTTGTATCTGTCTACAGTATCTCTGACTGTCCAGAATGACCAGTCCTACAGTAAACCAAACAGTGACATGCACGCTGTGTTCCAGCCACATCTTAGGAGCCATTGGGGGCTCCTGTTAAGGGGTATTGCAGCATCCAGCTATAAAAAAATAAACACAGAACCACAGAAAAATGTAATAAACGTTAACATCCCGTGTGTTGAAAAACGCTATACATGTGAATCAATATGACTGCGGTTGTCATTTACTTCACTGGACAGTTGGTTAATCAAAGTGCCATAATAATCTAAACCCTGAAAGCCTTCTTCAATTCACAGCTTCCTCTCAGGCCCCTTGCTGGCAGTGTCTGGCCCTTAGCCAGCTTTTTTTCATATTTTTGATTTAGTTCCAGAAAATTCTTTCTATTTTATTTAATAAGTATATATATATTTTAGGAGACCTTCAGCCTTGACAGCTATATGGTTGTGAACACACGACTAACTTCATAAAAAGTAACAAGGACTGTGCCGGAAGAAAGTAACAAAATTATATTCAACAGAGCAACATAATTTACATATTAAACTAGTGTGTGGAAGAAAAACACTTTTCTACAGGAACATTTGCTGTGCTGATAAGTGCATTGGGGATATTTATTGACCTTTATGCAAACATATGCAAGGAAATTGGACTTACATTTGTCTGATATTTTCTATCAACTGCAAACTTTTTTTTTTTAGTTCCATTTTATGCCAATAACATGACCCCAGTACAAAAAAAAAAAATATTACTATAGCAGACTTGTTTATTAACAGTACCGTAACAATAGAAACCATTTGATGGCTTCTGGTTGGTTACCCTCATTTTTAACTAAACAATAAAGGGGCGTTTAGCCACTAGGGATAAGTAAAACTGAGAGATTTGTTGAAATTTTGTTGAAAATATTATTTTGCCAAATGTTACTATTTAGACTCTGTGTGAGGGAATTTGTACATGCACATTGCTGATAAGGCAGCCCATTAATTTCAATAGGATGTCCTACTCTAGAGAAACAACCCTCTTTTGAAACCGCACCACACTGAATTGCATGTTGCTGTGGTTTAGCACACACAAAATGATGCAATGGCTGCCGATGTGTGGGGGTTCTATTAAGAATTAATGGCACCTCAGTACATCTGCTAAAGTGTAGCATGTAGGGAACACATGTAATTGCGCATGCCCTCCCCACCTGCAGAGGTGTGAACCTAGGCTTAATGAAGACATACCTTGATTAAAATGTGATCTTTCAATATTTACCCAGAAATCAGCTTGAAATGGATTTCACCAAACTTGACCTACTATAGGTGTGAGTATGTTGGGAGAGATACATAAATGGTTAGCACCATTTAAAAGGAAATATTTCATTACATGATCTGGGTCAGATTTCTGTACAGACAATATAAGCCACGGCCATAAGTGAAAAGGCTTCCAGGGACAGCACTTAGTCACCTGAAAATCATGCTATTGAGAATGACACCATCTCATGTACAATAAAAGGTTCCATCTTGCTGTTCCACTCATTGGTGAGATCTACCCACATCTTCATTGGTATTGCCTCTGCATTGTCTGCGCAATTCTGTTGGGAGTTTACTGTATACATACAAGTCATCCACTCTGGGTCCAGGGCTGTTTTAATGAGAGGGCACACCTGGGCATTGCCCAGGGGCCCTAGCTGCATGGGGTGCCCCTGCACTTTCCCCAAAGCAGCTGGTCCTTGAGTCCACACTGCCCCATAATTGGGGGCCCCACCATGGCGGGACAGTGATAGATACACAGGGGAGGCAGTCTGCCTCCTACCTACTTGATGTCTGTTTACCTTCCCTGTCATCATTGTAGGGGCCCCTGAGCATTACTTTGCCCAGGAGCCCATGATGCTATTAAGACGGCCCTGTCTGGGTCCATACATCCCAAACTTGGTTTTGAACCTTTCCTTATGAACCTTCTGCTTCTTACTGCATCCATGTGGTTCTGGTTCTCTTTGTAAACCAAATGCTTTTCAGGCTACATCAATGAGCTTCTGATTCTATCTCTGTAAACCAATTTCTGGTTGTGTCGGCTTGGTTTTGATTTTGTCTCATCAAACTTTATTTGAAAAATATGGTCATTTAAACATAAATCTATTTATGAATCTGCCACTTTGATATTGATTTGACCTCTAAAAATTTGACCCATTAACTGGTTAATGTTGTAGTGTAGCAAGAGCATGAGGCAGTGATTAACTCTTTGTTCTATCTCAGGCACACTTATGGCAACTAGTAGTCCTTGTGGTGTGGGGGCCCTTTGGGGTCCCCATTGTAGTCAGAGTGGGACGCCAAGGCAACACTCCTCAAGAGATCCTGGAAGTAGCCCAGCCTGGCATAGCTATAGTACAGTTCACGTTTTAAAGCCTTTTCTGTCTCTCCAATTCTGCTGTGGAGTTTGAATCAGAGATAGCCCCAATCATGTTTTTTTTTAAAGAATTTACTAATTCAATAAATGACATCTTAGCTTGAGAGAGCCGAATACAGGCCTACCACTATGTGAAACAAGTTAAAAACAAATGGACCTGTTACCTATCAGGGAGGTAACCCAAAGCCCTGACATTCCTCAGAAGGAGAAATGCAGTCAGTCTCAGTTCCCAGCTGGGAGAAGTCTCAAGATTTTCCCCCTAAGGAGAAGCTTGCTGGTAAAAGCTTTACGATAACATGTGTAGCGCTAGCCCATTCAGGAGCCGCTGGTTGTTTTTGGGATCGGCGTATTAAGTTTCCTTGTAATGTGTCTAGGGGTATTAGCAGTGTGTAGAAGCAGTGAGCGAATGTCCAGTCATTCAATGGGTTCTCTAAATGCTTTATTCCAAGGCCCAACACGGCCAATATCAATATGAGGTAGGATAGGAAAGGTTGATGAAGCAGAAGAACAAGTGCGGTATCAGGCCCTGGATGATGAAGAAAGCAAGCCTGCTTTCAGTAGCAATGTACCAATACGTTGCCACTCTAGCCAGAGTGGGTGAAGTGCTTCTGGACAGACTTCTGCCACAAGCCTGGCAGTCGAAATGTCACTTTAGGTTGCTGGGAGGAACAGACCTCTGCCACAGGCCTGGCTCGGGCCTCTGCCACAGGCCTAGTACTTCAGTACTCAGATGAACAAGATGGATTGAGCGAATCCTCCAAGTAAATGCAATGAAAGGTCACTAACCGACAAGGCAGGGTTGCCACGCAATCCAGATGGGTTTCCAAAGCCAGCTAGTGGTTAATTGAAGGATTACACCAGTGCACTACCCTACAATGTTATACTAAAGCATGCCAGATGAAAATATGGGGTTCGTAATGCCTGACCTCATTGTATAAACATTTTGCAGAGTGACCAAACACATAAAAATGCGTAATCATGTTAACCAAACATAAATAATCTTGCAGCTGGCCTTAAAATAACTCTGTTGGTAAGTTAAGAAAATCTAAAGAGTGCTATCCTGCAAAGCTACACGCATCACTGCTGTTCTTGGCGTGTCATAAAGCATTTCCCCTGCTGGGCACTGCGATTCCTGGCAGCTGTGATGTCACTCTAGGACAGTGATGTAGGGGTTGGCAGGAGGAACCGCAAAATGCAGCACGCAGCACACAGGAGACTAGGTAACCTACATGTGACGAGACCCTTGCTTGCTCGGTTCTGCTCTCCCGACACTCCTCTGCTTCTATTGGTTCAGATTGCAGATGGCAACATCTGATGGTCCAGTCATCCAAGGTTCCGGGATCCGACCTACAGCTATGTGCCAATTGGACCCATTAGAACATAACACCAGGCAGGCTGTATGTCTGTTTAAACAGGACTCCTTTATTTGCAAGTACACAGCACACTTTTATACAGTTTATAAGCTTTTCATCAATCACAGAACAATAAAATCTCCACCCCCTTTTCCACACACTGGGGCTTCCATACAGATTGTTAGGTAGACACTCTGGTGCCAACCCTGACAAGACACATTTTGGCACCGATCTATTTAGCATGACTTAATCACTACTTGTAACAGAATACGTTATCTAGCCAGCTTGGCTCCGCATAGAGAGGAGGTAATTACTACAATGAAGCAATCAGAACAATAATTAACATGAGCCAATTATCTAATCATGTAGCCTGACGAGGTGACTAGGCGTATCGTCTGCAATTCCCCACTATACAATACACAATCTCTTAAGGGTAAACACAGGTCTTATTCACACACACAATAGATCAATTAACCTTTAGGAATAGAGAGCTGGCTGGTGGTGCATTAGCATACCTAAGGAGAGGTTTAGGAACCAGGCTGATTCAGTTCCAATCCACATCTTCAGACAGAAGATATTTACACCTGATAATATCCCAAGACATCCTGCAATATGTACTATCCACAATCTCTCATCTTCTGCAATACATGAATTATGATTTATTAGCCACCCTCTCCTGTGTAACAGATGTCAAGTAGAGACACTTTAGTATCTCCAGGTCCATGACACTACACATCTGGAAGGATTGGATAGCAGTGATTGTAAAATAATGGACTTGCTGCCTGGTGGACACTAAAGCCCTGTACACACGATCGGATATCTGAAGTAATCCAATCCGATGGATTTTTTCGTTGGATATCCGATGAAGCTGACTTTCATCATTCTTGCCTACACACCATCAGTCAAAAATCTGACCGTGCCAAAACGCGGTGACATAAAACACTACAACGTGCTGAGAAATATTAAGTTCGATGCTTCCGAGAATGCGTCGACTTGATTCTGAGCAGGCGTGGATTTTTGACCGATAGACTTCCACACAGACGATCGTTTTTTTCTATCGTTTTTTTAGCCATAGGAAAAATTTAAAACATGTTCTATTTTTTTTCACCGATGGAAAACAAACCAATTGGGGCCGCCCACGCCGCCCACCCAATGAAAACAGTCCATCAGTCTTTTTTTCATCGGACAAACCGATCGTGTGTACAGGGCTTAAGGGGTTGATTTACTAAAACTGGAGAGTTTAAAATCTGGTGTAGCTGTGCATAGAAATCAGTTTTCATTTTATTTTGCCAAAGCTTAATCGAACAAGTTGAAGTTACTAGCCGATTGGCTACCATGCACCATATTTTGCATTCTCCAGTTTTGGTAAATCAACCCCAAAGTTAGGGTTCTTTTAACCTAGATCCATAGAGAACATACCAGTAAACCTGAAAAAGGTTGGAAAGTAGACACAATTGATAAAAGCAATAAATATGGCCCTGTAAATGTAACTTTGGCAGCGATGACACGATCCTAATAAAAAGTTCCTGTCATTCTGAAACAAACGCATTCTAAATTCAAAACATTTGTGCAGGTGATTTGTGTGTATTTTATATAGGCAAGATGTTGTACATTAGGAAACATGCTCTATCCAGCCATCCTCTCTCCAGTGCATGTGTTATTGGAATTGGACTGAAGGATGAGTGACAAGCTGCAGTTGACAAGTATTTGTGAATAGAGACTAACGCAGTGCAAATGTTCAGCTAGTATTCATACTATACTGGTGTGTCTATGAGCAGAGCGGGAAGGGAATTCTAGTGAGCTGTTCTGGGACTAAGGGGGAGAAAGTGTAATTATATCCTCTGCCCAACACAGGATGTATTGTGGCGTGTGCTGAGGTTTGCTCAAATAAACCCTTATGGTAATAATAAGCCATTGATGGTTGAGCAGAAAGGATTTATTGAAGAAAAGTGCCAGGAAAGGGTTAAATACTCCCAAGCTGCAATACATGTGGCCCATATGATGAATAAGCAGCTGTAGCGGCATGTGTTGTACTTTCTCACATACACCCTTTTAGTGACAGGAGCTTTGCAGCACCACATGGAGATTGCTCAGACTGCTAAATGTATTACAAGCCTGAATGTACCATTGCTGTGGGTTAATCCCTTAAAGCTAAACTCCAGGCAAACATCTAAATATACAGTTGCAATACATATATGGAACTGTCTTTTCTGTATAACAATCTGTATTTAAGTTTAACCAGTGTCGAAACAGCACCAACAAAATACAGCCAGCCTACTAACCAATCGTTTCCCTGCTGCAGTTATACAACACAGCTAGGTCACCTCCCTGCCACCAGCCTGTGATTGGACAGTGAAGAAGCAGTCTTCCACTACTACTGAGTCAATGATCTGGAACAACTACCCTGAATTATTCATTCGGCCCTAGGTCTAATCACTGTCCAAATCTTGCCGCCTCAACCTCTGCAACATCTCCAAAATACGCCCCTTCCTAACCAATGACACCACAAAGCTCCTAGTTCATTCCCTGGTCATCTCTTGCCTTGATTACTGCAACTCCCTTCTCATAGGCTTACCTTTACATAGACTATCCCCCCTTCAGTCCATTATGAATGCTGCTTCCAGGCTCATCTACCTTACCAACAGCTCAGTGTCTGCTATCTTTCTCTGTCAATCCCTCTATTAGCTGACACTCACCCAACAAATTACATTTAAAATATTAACAAAGCCATCCATAATTTGCCCCCCAGCTACATCACTAATCTAGTCTCCATATACCAACCTAATTATTCTCTTCATTCCTCCCAAGACCTCCTGCTCTCTAGCTCCCTTGTCACCAACTCCCATACTTGCCTCCTGGACTTTTCCAGAGCCTCTCCCATCCTATGGCACTCCCAACCCCAAACTGTCTGATTATCTCCTACTCTTTTTACTTTTAGACAATCCCTAAAAACCCTCCTCTTCAGAGAAGCCTATCCTGCCTTCACCTAACAACTCTACTTTAATTGTCTCCATCAGCTCCTCCCCCACAGCTATTACCTTTTGCATCACTTGACCCTCCCTCTTAGATTGTAAGCTCTAACAAGTAGGGCCCTCTGATTCCTCCTGTATTGAATTGTTTTGTAACTGTAATGTCTGCCCTCATGTTGTAAAGTGCTGTGCAAACTGTTGGCGCTACATAAATCCTGTATAATAATAAAATAATAACATATACCTACTTGGTTCCTGGTATTCACATTCCACAGTTAAAAAATATCCATTGGACATACTTTCTTTTAGGCTTGGTTCACACCTACAGGTGCAACCCAGTGCAAGGGCATGTGTGTTTACCTGTGTTCCTACACATCACACGTAGGTTCATTTCAATTGGCTACCCTACATATGAGAAATACAGAAACAAAGCCCCTGACTGTTTTCCAAAAACTGCACTTTTGCAGATGTTTGGGAGTGCCATTAACAATTATTGGCACCACTGTGCATCTTGATAAGGGGCAGTGTGTTTCTGGGCGTCTTAGAAAAGTGCAGGATTTTGCATGGGTTTTCGACAAGCAAAGATGTGAGCCTATCCTTAATCATATACCCCCTAGGAGAACAATTAAAATTACAAGAATTTATGCAACCTTTAGTTCAGATCCTTACCTGTATTTGGTTAGAACATGTAGAGCTTGCAGTCACTTAACCACCAGCCGCCGTCAAATAACGGCGGCAAGGTGGGTGCTTAACTCTGAGATCACGTTATATAACGTGAACCCAGAATCGCGCTCCCGCGCACCCCCTGGGGCGCGTACCCGAAAATGTCCGTGACCGCCGGGTCCATCATGGATTGCGGTAAATTGCCGCTGATAGCGGCTGTTTACCACGTGATCGCTCCATCCAATGACGGAGCGATCACATGTAAACAAACCGGCGTCCCTCCTCTCTCTGTACCGAGCGGTACAGTGTGAGAGGGGGAGCGCGGATGGCAGCAGCACTGTGAGATGGATCTGTGACTATTGAAGTCACAGATCCATCCATCCCTGCTCAGCCATCCCTGCATTAACCCCTGCAATACTCTTCCTTCCCTGCGCCATACTCTGCAATACCCCCTGCGCCATACTCTGCAATACCCCCTGCGCCATTCTCTGCAATACCCCCTGCGCCATTCTCTGCAATACCCCCGCACAATACTCTGCAGTACCCCCGCACAATACTATGCAGTACCCCCGCACAATACTCTGCAGTACCCCCGCACAATACTCTGCAGTACCCCCGCACAATACTCTGCAGTACCCCCGCACAATACTCTGCAGTACCCCTGCTCAATACTCTGCAGTACCCCCGCTCAATACCCCCGGCACAATACTCTGCAATACCCCCGGCACAATACTCTGCAATACCCCCGGCACAATATTCTGCAATACCCCCGGCACAATACTCTGCAATACCCCCCACGCAATACTCCCTGCGCAATACCCCCCGCGCAATACTCCCTGCGCAATACTCCCTGCGCAATACTCCCTGCGCAATACTCTGCGATCATTTTTTTTCAGGCTTTCCAGCCTAGAGGTGAGATGTGGGGTCTTATTGACCCCATATCTCACTGTAAAGAGGACCTGTCATGCTATATTCCTATAACAAGGGGTGTTTACAAAATGAACAATAATACTCCCTGCGCAATACTCCCTGCGCAATACTCCCTGCGCAATACTCTGCGATCATTTTTTTTCAGGCTTTCCAGCCTAGAGGTGAGATGTGGGGTCTTATTGACCCCATATCTCACTGTAAAGAGGACCTGTCATGCTATATTCCTATAACAAGGGGTGTTTACAAAATGAACAATAATAAAAAAAAAATTACAGCGCCCCTGTACCCGTGTGCTCGTATACAGACGTGACCGCACACGCAAGTCCCGCCCACATATAAAAACGGTGTTCAAACCACACATGTGAGGTATCGCTGCGAACGTTAGAGCGAGAGCAATCATTTTGGCCCCAGACCTCCTCTCCAACTAAAAAGATGTAATCAGTAAAAACATTTAAAGTGTCGCCTATGGGGATTTTTAAGTAGCAAAGTTTGGCGCCATTCCACAAGCGTGTGCAATATTGAAGGGTGACATGTTGGGTATCTATTTACTCAGCGTAACTTCATCTTTCATATTATGCAAAAACATTGGGCTAACTTTACTGTTTTTTTTAAAGCACAAAACTGTTTTATTTCCAAAAAAAACGCGTTAGAAAAATTGCTGTCCAAATACCATGCGCGATAAAAAGTTACAACGACAGCCATTGTATTCTCTAGGGTCTTTGCTAAAAAAGCATATATAATGTTTTGGGGTTTTCCATGTAATTTTCTAGCAAATAAATGATGATTTTTACATGTAGGAGAGAAATGTCAGAATTGGTCTGGGTGTTCCAGAACGCCTGATGGTGCTCCCTGCATGTTGGGCCTCTGTATGTGGCCACGCTGCGTAAAAGTCTCACACATGTGGTATCACCATACTCAGGAGGAATAGCAGAATGTGTTTTGGGGTGTAATTTGTGGTATGCATATGCTGTGTGTGAGAAATACACACGTCCCCTCCCACCGCCTATAAGAATGATCAAGCGGTGGAACCGCCGCTATGATCGTTCTTATGGTGCACAGAATCGTTGGCTGAAGAGATGGATATCTGAATGATGCCTGGAGCTGCAGGCATCATTCAGACATCCCCACTAAAAGTCCAGGACGTCATATGACGTCCTTTGGCGGGAATGGGTTAATATAGTGGTAAAAATGGTACAAATAGTAAACATAGTCAAAACATAGCCAGGGTTGGGTAATCAAAGCGGGTAGTCAGTGTGAGCCAATAAATCAGGAAGCCAGAGATCAGCATAGTCGGAGACAGCAAACAGGATCAGGAACCAGAAGGGACGTCAGCCTGGCAAGTCTTTAACAGGAACACAGCAGAGAATCTACAGATATGTTGACCAAGGTGAAGGCATAAAAGAAATCAACCAGGCAGTTTAAATAGCCAGAAGGGGCTGGCTGACAAGCAGGAAATGATCACCAGGTGAGGCACTGTGGAACGATAAGTGCTGGCAATTAACTGACAGCTGAGCACTAAGAAGGGAGGGTTGAGCCTAGCCCTGACAGGATTTTCCAAAATAACTATTATTTGTGTTGTTATTACAATGCTATACAATGAATGTGTACAATTGATCTCTTTAGCACTGCAGTTGACCATTTACACACAAAAAATAGGTAACCACCACTTTCAACACTGGACAATTCTTAAACATGACACAGTGTCAAGCCAGTAAGGGTAATGATCCCAAAGTTATATTCAAAAAGGCACCGCCCCAAGACATCTGGTAACATATAATGTTATTGACAAACCAGTACAACCATCTTTTTCTGGGGTACCCCACGGAGCCTTAGGTTACAACGGCAGCTGCGGTCCCCCTTTTCTTCGATCTGTAGCTGCATCTCTAATACCGTTTCCCTATGTTCTTCTCTCTCCTTCTCCAGTATGCACATTCTGTCTTCTAGCCCAAGTACCTTTGTTTCACCGACCTCCACATGCTCTGACACCTCTTGTATCTCTGCATATACCTGCTGTAAATCAGCGCGGTGGGCTTACTCAACTTTGGCGATGAGAGCTTCTATGTCACCTTTAGTAGGCGGCGCTTCTAAATTCATCCTTGTTGGTAGGGCTTAAATCAAAGCCCTCAAATCTGGCTCCATCCCACGCTGGATATCTGGTTGGATATCTGGTTTCTTCAAAACAGACACAGCACTCACCGTGCTCACAGCTCCTCCAACTTGCACCTGGTGCCTCAGCTCAAGGCTTCCTCCCAGAATGCAGCTTGTGCTGGAAGGTTCCAGCCATGTGTTTAGTTCCTGCCTCCGTGTAATCGGGAAGAACCTTTGAATATCAGGTTGAATAATAGGCTGGGAAGCGAGCTTAAGGTCACCCTTCTCCCCCGCCTTGCGGGAGTTCCTTGTTAGGCTCTGTTTGGATGTGTTCATACCAGTGGTGTAACTAGAACCTTTAGGGCCCCGTTGCAAGAAACCATGAAGGGCCCCCCTGACCCCCAGACAGGGCTCTTTTCCCCGAGCCCGGTGGCGGAACAGGAATATAAAGGAACCGATTTCTCATTTTCCCCCTACTTGTCCTCCTCTCTCTTCCGCAGGTATTCAGTGGCAGCAGGAGTACATTTGAGGGATTGGTCCCTCTATGTCTGTTTCTCAATCTTTTTCCAGTCAGGGCACCCTTGAAATACATCCCTAGGTTAATGGGGCAACACTGCAACCCCCTGCAACTGTGTGCATTGCATGCAGTTGCAGCATAGTGATGATGCATTTAAGGGGTTAAAACAGGCAGTCAGTAGGCAACATATTGCATCTTTACCGTCTTTCAAATGCATCTGAAAAGCGATCTGAGCATGGATCGCTTTTTGGAGGAACAGGATTTTTTTGCTGGTACTATGAACCAGCAAAAAGAAAAATGGCACACCTGATTGGTGGAGAGGCGGGTCAGTGTTAGAAAGGCGAATTAATATTCACTTTCCTAACACACCTGGGTGGACTGTGAGCGCCCAACATGGCGCTCGCAGTTTACCTATTTTGAAGCCTATTGGAGCCTATGGCTGGACACCTAAATATGTGGCCATGGATAGATTCATGCACTGCATGAATCTATCCATTGGTCATAGAGGGGGTGGCTGGAGAGAGGGGGCGGCACCCATGCACACTTATGGACGCACTGCCACTGATAAACACATGCAAACTCACATACATATGCACACACACATGCAACCATACATGCGCGCACACACACATATATATATACACACACACACAGGGGCGTACCTAGTGCATCTGGCACCCGGGTCGTATCCTACATCTGGCACCCCCCACCTTAAAATGTAAAAACACCCCACTGTGCCCTCTGCATCCTTAAATATCTCTTTGTCACTATTGTGTACATTACACAGCACCTCTGGACCCATTTACGTTACACAGCACCTCTGGACCCCTTTACATTACACAGCACCTCTGGACCCCCTTACATTACACAGCACCCTGCACCTCTGGATCCTTTACATTACACAGCACCTTGAACCTCTAGACCCCGTTACATTTCACAGCACCCTGCATCTCTGGACCCCTTTACATTACACAGCACCTCTAGACCCCTTTACATTACACAGCACCCTGCACCTCTGGATCTCTTTATATTACACAGCACCCTGCATCACTAGACCCCTTTACATTACACATCACCCTGCACCTCTGGACCCCTTTACATTACACAGCACCCTGCACCTCTGGACCTCTTTACATTGCACAGCACCCTGCACCTTTGGACCCCTTTACATTACACAGCACCCTGCACCTCTGGACCCCTTTACATTGCACAGCACCCTACACCTTTGGACCCCTTTACATTGCACAGCACCCTGCACCTCTGGACCCCTTTACATTACACAGCACCCTGCACCTCTGGACCCCTTTACATTACACAGCACCCTGCACCTCTGGACCCCTTTACATTGCACAGCACCCTGCACCTCTGGTCCTCTTTACATTACACAACACCCTGCACCTCTGGACCACTTTACATTACACAGCACCCCTGGACCCCTTTACATTACACAGCACCCTGCACCTCTGGACCCCTTTACATTGCACAGCACCCTGCACCTCTGGTCCTCTTTACATTACACAGCACCCTGCACCTCTGGACCCCTTCACATTACACAGCACCCTGCACCTCTAGACCCCTTTACATTACACAGCACCCTCCACCTCCAGATCCTTTACATTACACAGCACCCTGCACCTCCGGATCCTTAACATTAAACAGCACCTCTGGGCCCCTTTACATTACACAGCACCCTGCACCTCTGGGCCCCTTTACATTACACAGCACCCTGCACCTCTGGGCCCATTTACATTACACAGCACCCTGCACCTCTGGGCCCATTTACATTACACAGCACCCTGCACCTCTGGGCCCATTTACATTACACAGCACTCTGCATCACTGGACCCCTTTACATTACACATCACCCTGTATCTCTTTACATTACACAGGACCCCTTTACATTACAGAGCACCCTGCACCTCTGGATCTCTTTACATTACACAGCACCCTGCACCTCTGGATCTCTTTACATTACACAGCACCCTACACCTCCAGACCCCTTTACATTACACAGCATCTCTGGGCCCCTTTACATTACACAGACCCCCACAGATCTGGATGCCTGTATGTTACTCAGACATTCCCCCTAACAGTTCTGGACCCCCTGCATGTTAAACAGACCCCTGTACAGTGCAGTCCCCCCACCGTGCAGTCCCCCCCACAGTGCCGACACCCCCCACAGTGCAGACAGTCCCCCCTCACCGTGCAGACACCCACCACAGTGCAGTCCCCCCTCACAGTGCAGACACCCCCCACAGTGCAGACAGTCCCCCCTACAGTGCAGACAGTCCCCCCTACAGTGCAGTCCCCCCACAGTGCAGTCTAGGGTTACCACCTCATCCCTTTAAAACTGAACACCTATTAATTACACAGGTTCTGAGGCTAATTTAATGCAAATAAGGCACTACTTTAGTTTAATTACAGCCTTAATCTGCCACAGAACCTGTGTAATTAATAGGTGTTCAGTTTTAAAGGGATGAGGTGGCAACCCTAGTGCAGTCCCCCCCACAGTGCAGTCCCCCCACAGTGCAGACACCCCCCCTAACAGTGCAGACACCCCTACCTACAGTGCAGCCCCCCCCCACAGTGAAGACACCCCCCTATAGTGCAGTCCCCCCTACAGTGCAGAAAGTCTCCCCTACAGTGCAGACCCAGACCTCCCCTACAATACACTACAGACCCCCCTTCAGACCTCCCGCCTGTCACCTCGGCTCAGATGATCAGCGCGGGACATGATACCCATGGCATTTGTAGCAGTCTACATGGAGGAGGGGGAGGCGGCGGCTTCACTCCGACACTGCTCGGCTGCGTGAGACAGCCGAGACAGAGATAGGACAGAGAGGCAGAGCGTCCAAGAGAGGCTGGTGTCAGTCGAGCACGGTGAACACCCCCTCCCGCCACAGCTACAGGCTCTTCTTGTGTTGTACACATACAGCAGATAGTCATAAGAAAATGGCAGACATTTACCTTGGCTCTTCCTGCCGGGTACTGCACTCTAGGGGGAGACCAAGAGCACAGCACACACTACTTTCACTTTAGGTTAATGTGACAAGCTCCCTCCCTGCACAGTTCAGCTGACAATCGGGGAGCTCATCTCAGCCACCCCTGCCGCTCCTCCTATCGAAGGGTACAGGGGGCCCTCAAGGGCCCCCTGCAGCACGGGGCCCGGTTGCCATGGCGACCTCAGTGACCCCTATAATTCCGCCACTGGTTCATACCGAGCTCTCTGCAATCTTAGGCGGCTAGAGAGACCAGGAAAATAACTGATTAATTATATCTCGGTGGAGTGGATGGAGCTCCAGCTCTGTGTGTCTCCCTCAGTCAGTCATGCTCAATCAAAGCCCCACCCATTCCCCCTGTGAGGCTGTGGGAACTCTTTACCTATTCACAGATGCCCTGTATGTAAAACCTGTAGAACCAATACAATTTCCCAGGCTTTTCATTCTACTATTACGAATCGTAGTTATAGCAATACAAGCTCCATCACCTGCTCCACTAAGAATTATATTTATCGTTAACAATGTTCCTGTAATTTACAATATGTTAGAAGGACTGAAAAAACAGAATAGGTGAATATCTTACTAATATACAAACTGGTTTTCATGCCACAGTTGATCAAAGCATTTTGCCGTTGAACATTGTAGGGATCTGTGTAAAACTGGTCGGTATAGAAAACTTTGTGCCACAGTGGAGGGGCAGTAATAATGTCTGTGAGATTTCGAAATGAGAAACTTAATATTCATTCTCCTTTAGGGCTCAATGTTGAATGGGACATAAATAGTTTTATTAATTTTAGCTAAGATTTTTGTTTATTGATTTTTATGATGTCCCATTTTAATTGTATTCTGTATTTGTATCATTATTTGTATTCTTTTATTGCTCTTCTGTTATTTTTGCTTTCAGATTCTATCTATCTATCTATCTATCTATCTATCTATCTATCTATCTATCTATCTATCTATCTATCTATCTATATATTTTTATACTTTTAATATTTTTCAGGATTTATTATTTGTTATATGATGCTTTGAAATTTTGTATTTGAATTGTATGGTGATTTTTAAATGTGTCTTTAGATGGTGTTGCTATCTACTGTATATAGCATCAGCATTGATTTACCCTTATTTCATATTTACATTTTTTTCATTATTCATTTAGGTTTGGTTTACATAATACCTAATTATTTTTTATTATCTATCTTATTTCATATATCTATTTGCTTTTTAGGAAAATCTGGTCAGTTTGAATGTTTTTTTGAGCCTTTTTAGATGTCCATGCTCTAGTAATATGGCTACCAATCTTTGATTCTGATGCCTAAAGGTGGAAGTGTCCTCTAATTGTTTCTGTGGCTTGTATGCTCTTATATTGTCTGCATCACCGATATACTCTGTTGCCCTAATAACGACGCTCCATAGGTCAAAACACACCGGGCAGAGCTACAGTGGTGATGTCATCAAGTCTGAAAAGGTGTCGATTGGGATTTGATGTACGGTTTACCATTTTACATTTGTGAGTATATATTTTTTTTACATAATAAAAGCTGGATTTTAATAATACTGCACTATGGGAGATTTTTTCCTCATGCCTATCATTGATATATATTTACCATGTGGTGGATTGCTTCAGCTGATGGGATGAGCTCCATCTGATACCTGAAAGCCATTATCCATCCATCCATCAATCCATGTGGGTTCTTTCTCAAAGTGCGGGCATACTGGAATTATATCTGCTCGTAATTTTTTTCTATGGTCATTAACTTTGTCCTGAGCAATTTATGAATATATGGGACTTCATTGGTTTGATTTTTTGAGCATTTATATGAATTTGAGTGCTTTTTTACTAGATTCATTTTCCATATATTGGATGTATTTTTATTTTATATTTATGCACTTGCACTTTGTATTTTTGGACAGGGCAACATAATTAGGTTAAACAAAAATAACTATTGTTTGTGTTCTTATTACAACACTGGTTTTATAAAATAAATGTGTACAATTGATCACTTTTAGCATTGCAGTTGACTATTTACACACTGAAAATTATAAACACCACATATTTTAACAGAAACACGCACCGTTCACAGTGTCTGCTGTAGCAATTTTGACCATTAGTAAATGTCTGTGCTAATCTTTGCTGTGCCAGGTAGGATTGTAATAGAGTTTAAATGTTAGTAGCTTTCCTCAAAGAGAAAGTAAATTATTTAATTTCTGTTTTAGAGCATTTAGAGATTTAGCTTAACAATTTTAAATTATCATTTTCAAACATGACTTTTAGAATTTTTTCATTGTTGCAATAGAAATCAAGAGCTGCCAATATCAGCAGTTTTTTGTTAACCCTTTAAAGAGTGTCACAGAACCAACCCCCACCTAATCAAAAGAGCTAAATCTGGGTACACACTATTAAAAAACTGTCAGCTCTGGAATGCCCCCCTCCAGAACACTCTGATATGCATTCTCTGCCATTGGCTGAGAGAGCTGATCGGGAGTCAGTGGGCTGCTGGTTTTCCATCATATATGTCCGACAGAGGCTGTCTGGCTTCTGTCGGACAGACGAACATACACATGGGCCAAATGTTGGACTTTTTTTAAACCGGCAAATGACTCCCGGCATTTGGCCCATGTGTACCTGGCTTGAGGGTTGTGAGGTAGGAGTGCCTAAGTGTTTTATTATACTTTAGTGGACACTCTCTTTATATCAACTTTGCTAACTATAATAATAATTCCAGATGACACCGTTTTACAACTTGAAAACCAACATTTTGCTGATCAGAAAGAAATTATGATTAGATAAAGACTATAAATTATATAAATCAGATGTATTTAATGTATAGAATTAGAAGATTTAATGTGGCCAATTTGTTATAGCATAGGCACGTTTTGTATCTGATTGTTATTTTCTTATACACTAGCATAGCCAGGTTTTACCCTAACTTCATCATAGCTGGAATTATGACAATTGTACGAAACTTTACACTGTTTCATTTAAAAATCAGACCTGTAGATGCATATTGCTACTAAATGGTTTTACAACTGACAATTATGATCAGGATTCATTAAAGCTTGTTGCGGGTTCTCCTACAGGATTCATAACATTACAATGTTATGACAGGGGTTAATTAGAAGTCTTTTGAAGTTTTGCAGACCCTGGACTAAGAGTTAAAAGTTCATGTATCCCATTTGTCCTGAATTTTGTTTTGTCTTGAGCTGGCTATTGCAGCAAGGTATTTATGTCAGTTTCTGGCCTTTGTTACATAAACTGACAATTCAAATAGCACAAAGCGGAATTGTAGAAACTTCTTTTGCATTATCAGAGCTAAGGAATGTTTTCTTCTGATGCAAAGGCCAATAAGATTTGACATACTGCAGTAATAAACTGTCCACACACAGAAGTTAAGTTTCAAATCTTGAATTACAAGAAGGACAAGGTGACGACAAAACTAAGTAACTTTTTTTTCATAGAAAGGATTGCAGTTCCTTTTAAACATTACAATAACATTGTACCACAAGGCAAATTTAGTACTAGGCAGATCATTTAAGTAGACCTCTCTCTAAAGCTATAAATATCATGTCATGATGACCTTAATGGGCACAGGCTGATGGGAAAAAAAATCAAAAAAACAACAAATTCTAGGCAACAAGCAAAACCAGTTACTGAGCTACTAATGTTTTCCCACAAGCATTTGTGCTAAAATAAGCAATTTATTTTGACGTAATTTACTGCTGCAGGATACCACGAAAGGGTACAATATGGTATATATTCTCTGTACCTTTTCTGATTCCTTCTTTACTAATCACATTTATTTGTACAAGGCAGTTTTGGATTTAGTAGGTAGCTGTACAAATCTTCTTAGTAATGATTGTTTTTATAGTGGTTCCCATCTCGCCAGATCAATAATTAAAATGGGGTTTGGTGGACAGGTGCACTACAGCATCAAAAAACTGAAATGAACATCTCAAGGTTTAAAGCAGAACTAAACCCACCTATCGTTTTCAGCCAGGGAAGCTGCCATATGATTAGAGTTGAGCGGACACCTGGATGTTCGGGTTCGGCGGGTTCGGCCGAACTTCGGAAAAAAATCCGGGTTGAACTTGACCACGAACCCGACCCCCATTGAAGTCTATGGGGACCCAGACTTTTGACTACTAAAATGTCTCTAAAAGACTAAGGGAAAGGGCTAGCGGGCTGCAAATGGCAGCAAAATGTCAGTAAGAGCATGGCAAGTACTCTGAAAATGTGGGTAGGGAAATAACTTAAAATAACATAAAAAAAAAAAAAAAAAAATATGCAGACTATTTCACAGAAAGAAATGCAGTGCTGCTGGTAGTGCTGGTGCAATATGCAAACTATCTTACAGGAACAGATGCAGTGCTGCTGCAATTTAATTTGTGAACCAGGACTGACTCCTATATAATTCTCTCCCTATAATAACAAGCAGGAACCTTGCCCTGAACTATAATATGCAGACTATCTCACAGAAAGAAATGCAGTGCTGGTGCAATATGCAGACTATCTCACAGAAAGAAATGCAGTGCTGCTGCAATTGAATTTGTGAACCAGGACTGACTCCTATATAATTCTATTCTTATAATAACAAGCAGGAACCTTGCCCTGAACTATAATATGCAGAATACCTCACAGAAAGAAATGCAGTGCTGCTGCAATTGAATTTGTGAACCAGGTCTGACTTCTATATAATTCTATCCCTTTAAGAACAAGCAGGAACCTCGCCCTAAACTATAAGATGAAAATCTATCAGAAAGAAACAGTGCTGGTGTCGATTTTTGAAGCAGGATAGTCCTATCTAAATCTCTCCCTCAGATCAGCAGCAGCCTTTCCCTACCCTAGCTAAAGCAGACTGATGAGCTGTGCTATCTCCCTGTAGCTTATATAGAGGCTGGGTCACATGCTGGGTCACATGCTGCACTGGCCAATCACAGCCATGCCATTAGTAGGCATGGCTGTGATGGCTTCTAGGTCACACAAGTAAAACAAATGGTGATTGGCTGCCGTGCAGCGCGCCATTACATTGTCGAACTCCGAACCCGAACCCAAACTTTTAGCAAATTATTCGGGTTCTGGTTTGGGTCCAAAAAAAACTAAAGTTCGGTACGAACCCAAACTTTACAGTTCGGGTTCGCTCAACCTTACATATGATCAGTTATGACACCAGCCATTTGATAGTTTGACAGTTTGGTTGTAAATTGATGGGTTAAGTGCCACTTTAAAGCAGGGGGTTCACCCAAAAATCAACTTTCTGCAAAAAAGATCCAGCATACTGCTAACATCTGATACTCGGGTGTTTACGGCGCCTGTGCAGTCGGCTCTACACGGGTATTTTCGGAAGGCGTGATGCGCTTTAGCAGCCCGTCAATCAACTCTGCTTGGCTTAGGACTGCACGCTTAACACAGTAAATTTTAGTGTGTTATCTTCTGTATAACGCGGTATTATTGAGTGCATTATTGCAAGTTTAACACCATATATTGCAGTGTGTTACCTTTTAACACAGTACATTTCTGTGCATTAGTGCACATTTGACACAGTATATTGCAGTGCGTCAGTGAAGTTTTACTGCAGTATGATATAGTGCAGGGTTAAAAATGCCAAGTCCTGAGCTACTAGTTAGGCCTCAAGGGTTACTCACCACCAGTTGCCCCACCCAACCCCTACCCTGCCTAGCCCTTAAACACTCCCTCAAAAATTATCTCATGAAATTACACTTAAATGTTTTATGCAGAATTAAGTAATAAAAATAAATACATATTAACAACTTTATCAGTGCCTATCAATGCAATCTCACCTGCCTCCTACCTGTATCCATCAATTCCACTTCACCTAAGCCCAAAAATGCAGCCTAATTGTGCCCAACAATGCCACCTACCTGAACCCAACAATGCTGCCTACCTGTGCCCAACAATGCAGCCTACCTGTGCCCAACAATGCAGCCTGCCTGTGTCCATCATGCAGCCTGCCCATGTCCATCAATGCAGCCTACCTGTGTCCATCAATGCAGCCTGCCTGTGTCCATCATGCAGCCTGCCCGTGTCCATCAATGAAGCCTGCCTGTGTCCAAAAATGCAGCCTGCCTGTGTCCAACAGTGCAGCCTGTCTGTGTTAATCAATGCAGGCTACCAGTGCAGGGAAAGAGAGAGGAGAGCAGGCGGCTGAATTATCAGAGAGTGGGGACATTGCTGTAACAGCTTACATTTTAATTGCCAGGATTGGACGGGTGATCTGTCTATGAAAGTATTAATGCCAGGGAGCGGGGCTGTATGTGATGACGAGTGCGAAGAACACACAGCAATTGAAATGTAAGCTGTTATGTTATGTCCCAACTTGATTGGGTAGATCAATTAATACAAAGTAGTTAGGTTCATACCAAAAAACAGACCTAAAATAGTATTAAACACCAAACAAAAATGTATTAAGTTGCAGTTTTTCAAATCTTTTGTAGATGCATTTGTTTTCTTTTTAGGAGTTTTTCTTTTATTTTTGCCTGGTGATACAGTCAGTAGGGCTGTTTTTTTAAATTTACTTTAACAAACCAAGCAGTCAATACCACTGGCTGGGGGGCTTACAACAGTCAGTTTTTCATTTATGTAAAACCTTTATCCCAAAAGGAAAAAAATTGTTTGCTGTAACGGCTTATAAAGTTGTTATAGTTGAAAACATGGAAAAAGGGAGATAAATCAAGGAATACTCCTAATAGTAACCTTGATCGCCGAAGCTCAAGTGGCAGCGGTGTACCAACAGGGGGGATGGGGGGTTGAGCTTTTTTGAGGGGACAGCAAATTTACACTGTTATATGTATGTGAGTTAGGGACCTTAGATTGTAAGCTCCTTGAGGGCAGTGACTCATGGGAATACAGTAAATATGTAAAGCAATGTCTAAATTGAAGGTGCTATACAAGTACCTGTAATAAATAAAAGTCACAGTATAAGATGTGGTTCCTACGATGATGTCTCCTGAAGCATGCTTGACCTGTGCTTTTTTTTTCCTCTCTGGAGTTTTGCTCTTTTGGATTTGCTGGTGTTTCTTCTCCTTTTTTTTGAGCATTGGAAGCATTTTTTTTCACATTTGTGGACTTTGTTTTATTTTTATGTTTTTCAACACTTCCCCTTCTCAGCACAGACTCTCCTTTGGAAAATGTATTTTTTTCATGTCTAATTGTAGCTCTGGCTTTATGTTTAAGGTCGTTGAACCTTTATACCAGTCTCGGGTCTTTTGCAGACTTTAACCGGTTTTCATCTAAGATTGCCCTGTATTTGGCTCCATCCATCTTCCCATCAACTCTGACCGGCTTCCCTGTCCCTGCTGAAGAAAAGCATCTGCACATCATGATGCTACCACCACCATGTTTCACGGTGGGGATGGTGTGTTCAGGGTGACGTGTAAGGCCGCATACATGATCGGTTTAACCACTGAGAATGGTCTGATGGACCGTTTTCATCGGTCAAAACTGTTTGTGTGTGGGCGCCATCGGTTATTTAACCATTGGTTAAAAAAAAGCCAACTTGCTTTAAATTTAACCAATGGTTTCCTGGTTACCGATAGGTCAAAACCGAACGTTAGTAGGCACGAACCATCAGTTAAAAATCCATGCATGCTCAGAATCAAGTCGATGCATGCTTGGAAGCATTGAACTTTTTTTCAGCACGTTGTTGTGTTTTACATCACCGCGTTCTGACACGATCGTTTTTTTAACCGATGGTGTGTGGGCGCGACGGACCATCAGTCAGCTTCATCGGTTAACTGATGAAAACGGTCCATCAGACCGTTTGCATCGGATGGACTAATGGTGTGTACGCGGCATAAGTTTTCAACCACACACAGCGTTTTGATTTTAGGCCAAAAAGTTTAATTTTGGTCTCATCTGACCAGGGTACCTTCTTCAACATGTCTGCTGTGTGCCCCACATGTCTTCTTGTAAACCGGATTTCTTACGGCTTTCTTTCAACAATGGCTTTCTTCTTGCCACTCTTCCATAAAGGCCAGCTTTTTTTAGTGCATGACTAATAGTTGTCCTGTGGACAGATTCTCCCACCTGAACTGTGGGTTTCTGTAGCTCCTCCAGAGTTACCATGGGCCTCTTGGCTTCTTCACTGATTAATGCTTTTCTTGCCCAGCCTGTCAGTTTAGTGGCCCCTGGATGAAGTCTGCTATTGGACGAAACGGCGTAGGGAGGAACGGCGTGCTGACGACACCATTGTTTTTATCCTCACGACCATCCGGAAGGACGGGCGGATTGTGAGAGCCGGCCGGCTTACTATTTATATGCTTCCAAAGGATTCGTTTTTTTGTAAGTGCAATCGAATTTCTTTTATTAAACTTTTAAAACGTTACTACTCTATGTTGGCTTCCTTTCTCTTCCCTTGGCTACACTCTGGGAGTGATTGTTTTTCTGGGATCCAGCCGCATTGAGACCAAGCTTGGAGACACACACAGGATTCCACTTTAATACCCGTTAAGGCAATCCAGCCTGCTGTGCTGTTGATGCTCACGATTATTATCTATCTGGTAAGCAGATTTACTATAAGAGGTGGAGGTGGAGGTTCTCTTCTGTCCTGCAGTATCTCAATCTCTTACTTGGGATATTTCTCTGAACTCACTGAACTTTGATTTTTCCCTGGAGCTGATTACCAACATTTTACGAACTTTGTCAATTCAGTTTGTTTTCCTATATGATTTTGTTATACATTGGAACACTTGGTGTTGGTTTTTTATATACAATTTTTTTGCACTCAATGCACATTTTGTTATCACTTTCACTATTGATGTATTAATTTTAGCAGCGCAGCACACCCTATTTAGTGGATGGACATGTCTTGGTAGGTTTGCAGTTGTGTCATACTCTTTCCATTTTCAGATGATGGATTGAACAGTGCTCCATGAGATGTGCAAAGCTTTGGGATTTTTTTTATACCCTAACCCTGCTTTAACCACTTGCCCACCAAGCCTGTTTTTCAGATTCGGTGTTTACGAGACTAAAAACTGTTTTTGCTAGAAAATTACTTAAACCCCCCAAACATTATATATATTTTTTTCTAACACCCTAGAGAATAAAATGGCAGTCATTGCAATACTTTTTGTCACACCGTATTTGCTCAGCGGTCTTACAAGCGCACTTTTTTTGGAAAAAAATTACTTTTTTGAATAAAAAAATAAGACAACAATAAATTTGGCCCAATTTTTTTATATATTGTGAAAGATAATATTACGCCGAGTAAAATGATACCCAACATGTCACGCTTAAAAATTGCGCCCGCTCGTGGCATGGCGTCAAACTTTTACCCTTAAAAATCTCGATAGGCGACGTTTAAAAAATTCTACAGGTTGCATTTTTTGAGATACAGAGGAGGTCTAGGGCTAGAATTATTGCTCTTGCTCTAACGATCACGGCGATACCTCACTTGTGTGGTTTGAACACCGTTTTCATATGCGGGCGCTACTGCCGTATGCGTTCGCTTCTGTGCGCAAGCTCGTCGGGATGGGGCGTTTTAATTTTTTTTTTTTTGTTTTCTTATTTATTTTAAATTAGTTTATAATTTTAAACACCGAAATAAATAAAAATAAATAAATTATCACTTTTATTCCTATTACAAGGAATGTAAACATCCCTTGTAATAGAAAAAAGCATGACAGGTCCTCTTAAATATGTGATCAGGGGTCAAAAAGAACTCAGATTTCATATTTAGGCTTAAATGCTAAAAAATAAAAACAATAAAATCATTATCAAATGCAGAAAAAAAATGTTTCTTTAAGACGCTGGGCGGGACTGACGTTTTGACGTCACTTCCGCCCAGCAGAGCTATGGGGGACGGGTGGGGGCGATTTTTCCCTCACTCGTATCCCAACACAGCTGCCGACAGGACCCGATCGCCTCCTCCGCTACCGACGGCTCCGGTAAGCGGCGGAGGGCGCGGGAGAGCGGCGGGAGGGGGGGGCCCTCTCCCACCACCGATAACGGCGATCTCGCGGCGAATCCGCCGCAGAGACTGCCGTTATCGTGTACAGGACTGCCCATGGAAAAGATGGATATCTCGGTTGTGGCAGCAGCTGCTGCCATTACCGAGATATCCATCTTTAAAAACATGACATCTTTTTACCATGACGCCGTGGGCAAGTGGTTAAACTTTACAATTTTATCCCTGACCTGTCTGGTGTGTCCCTTGGCCTTCATTATGCTGTTTGTTCACTAAAGTTCTTAAACAAGCCTCTGAGGGCTTTGCAGGAGAGCTGTATTTGTACTGAGATTAAATTACACACACGTGGACTCTATTTACTAACTAGGTGACCGAACTACAATGCAATATATCTGCACTTTTCTAATTAATACCTGGAATGTGTGCTGTATTTTTCAATAATAATATCATTGTTGGTGCGGGAATGCATGTCAATGCTGGCTGCAATCATTTTTTTTTTATAAAAGTTTTGCACTATCATTGGGCAGCACAGAGACAACAATGCTTTATTTCATATTTAATTGACCCTTTTCTATCCAAATTTACATGTTCCACAGACGTTGTTGAGGAGCTGATAATGGGTGATTGCGTATAATTAAACACACTTTATTACAATGTATATATGTTCATTTTAAAAAGACTGTATTGTCGGACCATTCATTTTAACAACAGTCTTCCCATAATATTATACATGCATCATAAAATCCTCCACTGTGTAGACAATGACATCCAAAAGTCCCAAGACTGCTGCTGAGCTCCTCCATCTTGAGCAACTAGATACTCCCTGTAGAGGAGAAGACTATGATGTGAAAAGAGGGAGGAGGCTTTGCAAGGGACTTGACTCTTCCTGGAGTAGTCAAATCCCATTACAAGTTCAAAAACACATTGCAAGTGAATACAAATATTGTTTATCAAAATTAAGTAAGCATTAAAATACTTGATTTTGTTGTGCTTTTACCTGCACTTTTTAAGTCTCTTTAACCTGAAATCCGGTAATACAAGGTTATATTATGAATTAACAGAGAAAAGACTAAAGAAAACTGAAAAGTCTGTATAGGAAAACTAGTAGTACTATACTCTTTTCAGGTTACTCCCCCTGATTATAAGGCTCCCAGGGATTCAGCCTAGTGGTTTTAATGCTACTGGGAGGCAGAGAACAGCCAAGCTACAGTATATGTGGTTTACATGAGCAGTATGCCTGCAGTGACTTAGGACACCTCATTGTAGGGAGTGTCAATGTGGCAATTTAACATTTTCATGCACCAAGAACATAGCATAATGGGGGAAATCAAGCCTCAAATAAATCATATACTAGCATCTCCCAGTCATTGATAGGATGCAATAGTGCGAGAAAACAAGAATGAAACAGTCACTCAAAACGACAGTCTACATCCACTACTGTGAGGAATGGACATAGTACAGCTATACTGTAATTTGAAATCCAGGCATAAAAAAACTGTTAAAGAATAATTCCTGCCTTACATTTTAAAATGTTCCATCACCCTCCTGCTGCCTTACCTGTGTGGAAAAAATGGGTATACTTACCTATGTTCAGCCCAGTTTGGTCCAGCCACCTGATCCCGGGGCTCTGGCTCCCCAGGAATGAATAGAAGGGTAAAACAGAAAACTCAATTGTCAGAATTATTAGATGGAGCTGTAATGTTATCTGCTCACTCCATAAACCTGCACACTTTGCTAAAATCATCATGTATTTTTATGCAGAATAGTATGCCACATACTTGACTGCACAGGCAAAGCAGAGGAAGCATTAAGGAAGACATTGCCAGATAACACTAAGGCCCTGTACACACGATCAGACATGTCTGATGAAACTGGTCTGCGGACCAGTTTCATCAGACCAGTTTAATGGTGTGTACGGCCCATCAGACCGTTGTCCGTCAGACCAAAGTTTTAAAACATGCTTTAAAACCTGTCTGATGGTTAGTACACAAAAGCATCGGACCAAAAACCTGCGCATGCTTAGAAACAAGTCGACGCATGCTTGGAAGCATTGAACTTTGTTTTTTCATCACGTCGTTGTGTTCTACGTCACCGCGTTCTGGTCTGATCGGATTTTGGTCCGATGGTGTGTACACACATCAGACCATCAGACAAGTTCCGAGTTGTCTGATGAAAATGGTCCGTCAGACAAGTCTCATCAGACATGTCTGATCGTGTGTACAGGGCCTAATGGATGTGGGACATATTATGCCTTGTACATGCGATCGGAAATTTCAACAGCAAAAGTCCGATGTGAGCTTATGAACGAAAATTCCGACCGTGTGTATGCTCCATCTGATTTTTGCTGTCGGAATTTCTGCCAACAAAAGATTGAGAGCTGTAGCGTCTGTAGCAATTCGCACGCGCAAAAATCCGAAGCATGCTCGGAAACAATTCAATGCATGCTCGGAAGCAGTGAACTTAATTTTCTCAGCTCATCATAGTGTTGAACGTCACCGCGTTCTTGATGGACGAAAGTTCAGAGAACTTTTGTGTGACCGTGTTTATGCAAGCCAAGCTTGAGCGGAATTCCGGCGGAAAAAACATCCAAGGTTTTTCCAACGGAAAATCCGATCGTGTGACCGGAGCATAAGTGACTTTTTATTATTAACAGGATGATGTGCAGGTGCCATCTGGCTACCTTAACCACTTAGATTTTGGCTTATTTTAGGCTAGGCAGAGATGAATCTGCAATAAAACATTTCAAAATATGTCATGGAAGTACACAGGTTATGTACAGTATACCTTGTTCTTCTGTTCCTCTGCCACACCTGCTTTTGAACTTTATTATTATTATTATTATTATTATTCAGGATTTATATAGTGCTAACAGTTTGTGCAGTGCTTTACATCTGGGAAGACAGTACAGTCACAATACAAATTAATACAGGAGGGATCAGAGGGCCCTGCACGTTAGAACTTGCCAGCAATTCCCAGCTGCCAAAATAATAGAGTTGTAGCTGTAGAAGCTGCAGCTGTCAAATAGTTGATTGCCTAACACTGTGGTTATAAACATTGTTTAGACACCAGATAGAGGAAAAGTAACAATATTATTCTTCTATCTACTCTGTTTCATTTATATACAGATGAAAGGGATGAACTTCTATCTACATATGTGATAGGGAAATTGCATATTCCTTATCAATGTTGGCCTTGCAAATATCTAATAAAGCCTCTAAAATCCTGGGTGTTCTGGTTACCTCAAGTAAATAATATCAAAAGGAATGTCATTGTTAACTGACTATATGGACAAGCCAACCCACTAATCTCCGTTCAGGACATATTGATTGCCGTTTGGGTTGACTTTTTCTAACACACAAGACCTATATACAGTAAAACCTTGGATTGTGAGCATAATTGGTTCCAGAAACATGCTTGTAATCCAAAGCACTTGTATATCAAAGCAAAGTTGTACCTTCATTAAATGTAACCATATTGCTCTCTTCTCTCTTCTCTTTTATACTCAGTTGTGACATGATGCTACTCTTATATCAAGACATCGCTTGTATATCAAGTCAAAATGTATTAAAATGTTTTGCTTGTCTTGCAAAACGCTCTCAAACCAAGTTTTTACTGTAACACCATTAGGCTTTATGTACAATTGTCCGTGATGTACCACGGCTGTGGGACAATGCAAAACATGGCAAAGTTCTTCCACATTTAGGAGAGGGAGGTAGATGCTAAAAGCTGTGTTTAGAAGCTTTGGGGGAAAAAAAAGACCTAAGCTCAAGTTTAGGAGCTGTAGTGTACGTGAAGCCTTAGAACATGTAGGTTTAGTCTTACATTAGAGCTTGCAATCATGCATGCATGTGTGGCAAAACAGCATCTTTACTTAAGTATTCTTGTTATATTTTCTAATATTGGGCCAGATTCATAACGTATAGATACGCCACGTAAATACTAAGAATAGCCGGCGTATCTTTTTTTGGTATTCAGATAATATACGAGCGGCGTAAGTCTGTTACACCATCGTATATTAGTTGCAGTTTTACTCTGGCCACTAGGTGGCGTTTCCGTCGTTTTACGCGTCGAATATGTAAATTAGGGAGTTACGCCGATTCCCGAACGTACTTGCGGCCGGGCGTCGTAGTTTACGTCGCTTGCGTAAGCGTTATTCCCGTGTAAATTTACCCCTGCTATAGGTGGCGTAGCCAATGTTAAGTATGTACGTCGGGACAGCGTCGTATTGTACGTCGTTTACGTTGTTTGCATAAATCATTCGGGAATGGGGCTGTACGCAAGTTACGTTCACGTCGTTTACATTGACTACTAGCGACGTGATTTCACGCATGCACACTGGGATATGTCCACGGACAGCGCATGCGCCGCTCAGAAAATACGTAAATTGTGTGGGGTCATGATTCATTTACATGAATCACGCCCCTACATTAATAATTTGAATTAGGCGCTGTAACGGTCACCACCGTTTACGACCTTCCATCCAACCACGAAAAGCTTATCTGACACACTGCGACAATCTTGCATACATGATCCATTCCATTTCCCAGAATCAAGACGAGACTCTGCTCTGTACTGTTTCCAAATGACTGAACACTTTAATGGTTTCTTCTCAGCTTTTTATACAGTACAAGATGTTACAGTTAATCACAGGACAATGCAATCTCCACCCCCCTATTCACACACTGAGGCTAATTATCTAATCAGTAGCTAGACATTTGGGCACCACATCATCAATAGACTTCAATTAACCTTTTGAATAATACACAATCACAGATAATCTTCACACACATACAAGGAAGCTCAATCACATTCTAAAAGGCATTCAGGTAAACTAATTATCTCCCCGAGACATTCCGTCTCTGACATCTATTCACCTGCAGAACACAATGGAAAGGTATTTCACAAGCCCGGCTTCACTTAGCATTTCAAAAGCCTATTATACAGAGGGAAGAGTCACTGTCTTGTTAACCTGGTCTCAAGTCAAAATGGACCCCTTGTAATATTCCAGTCCTGCAATATTAATTATTATTAATGTCCCATTTCATGTACTATATGAATTATGATCCTATTAGCCACCCTACACCCAAAAGGGCACAGGGTGGACTTAGACCCAGGGGCTATTAGTGTCCCTGGCACAGGAGTATCTCTCATCCTTCCAAAGACTCTGGTTGTCACGGTTCATTCCGTTACATCTCTCCCCTTTCTTTGGGAGACGGACACAGGAGAGAACCCCAAACGGGTTGACTCCGAAGTCAGTCAGTAGTTCCAGTCCTCCAATGCTGGTATCCATACCGTACCCCAAATAAATTGCTCCAAACTGAGCATTACTCACCCCGCCAACCTCTGCCTCTCTCAGAGAACACGCCTGCCGCTGGGGAGAGGCCTGGACTGGTCAGTCCATCATGCTGTTGGGGGTCTGGGCCAACTGCCCCCCCCCCTTCCTGGGGTATACCAGTGGAGACTGCAGTCCCATCCACTGGTGCCAGGTGAAAACCCCCCGGTGCTTGCAAAGCAAAGCTGATATCCTTCTGTCCCAGTCATGTACCATTTTTTGGGGTTGTACCAGTGGAGACTGAAGTCCCATCCACTACCCCAGGAACCCCCTCTTCTGTTAGTGGAGAGCAGAGGTCTGTGACCCTCTGTTCTGTTGCCAGCTCTTCCGCTGGGTTTCTGTGAGTGGAAAGCACAGTCCCATCCACTACCACAGGGTCCTCCTCTTCCGTTAGTAGAGAGCAGAGGTCCATGACCCTCTGTTCTGTTGCCAGCTCTTCCGCTGGGTTGCTGTGAGTGGAGACCACAGTCCCATCCACTACCACAGGGTCCCCCTCTTCTGTTAGTGAGAAGCAAAGGCCTAGGGCACTCTGCTCTGTTGCCAGTGATTCAGCTGAGGGTAAAAGCTTTACCACCATAGCTTGTTGCTGGAGAGAGGGGCCAACCGCCCGGCTCTCTGGAACTCCACACCATCCGCTTCGGCTTTAGGGATGGCAATCTCCATATTTTCCACTGCCGATTCATCAGCCAGGATTTCACAGTTGTCATCTGAACTTTCCTCATAGTCCCAGGCAACGGGAGCCCCACCCTGCTGCTGAGCAGAGTCCAGCAGCTGTCTGTAGGCGATTTCCAAATCCCATTCCTGAATGGCCAGAAATTCCAAATCTTCCTGTAACCAGTGGCCTCCCGAGATATTCAATTTTTCCTCTCTGTGCTCCATTATATCCTCCAAGCGCCACTCCCGATCATCCCAAAAGTCAGGATCACTGGACATCCTCCAATACAACAATCCCAGGCCATCATAGTCAAAGCCTTCTGTGGGGCTGTCATCCGCTGACCACGGGCACTCTTGGGCTACATACCACCGGAGGGCTCTGTAGCTCTCATCCAGCTGCATCTCTGCCCGGATCAGCCTGCTTAACTCTGCTATCCACTCCTGCTTCGGTTGTTCCCCCAACAACGGCATTCGTACGTCATACTGCGGCTAATACCTTGCATAGATGGAGGGCAGGACCTTTCCTTGGCGTTGCTGCTCCAGAGCTAGCGCTTTCTTCCAGAGTTGGCACCGAATCACATCCGCCCATCCCAGCAGGACCTCCTCTAAAACGGGTCCTCTGTGCTGTATCCGCATCTCTTGTAACCTCCTTTGGAATTCCTCTTCCATGGAGACTGGTATCTGCACCTCTCCTCTCTCTTCCGTTGGTGCTGCTGTGACTTCAGCTGCTGCAGCACTTCTTCGCTGTCGCAAGGTGGCATCTACAGCCGCTATAACCCGGTCTATGATCTCCGGTGCAGAATTAGGACCATATTGTGCCAGTCCATGTTTAACAGCTCGATCAAAAAAATCTTCCTCTGGTGTCCTGTCTGTTACGCTGGGCCTCTTAGCTCTATTTATTTTGACAAGTTCTGCGATAATGTCCCTTTTCTTACAGTTGCTGGCCGGTCTGCCATGGCTCTCCAGTATAAGTCCTTGAGGGAAGAGAGCTTCATCCGTTCATACAGCGTCTCCATTGTCATGTGCCCTTGTAGCCGTCCTTCTGAAGATGGAATCATCCCACTGCTGGGCCACCAATGTAACGGTCACCACCGTTTACGACCTTCCATCCAACCACGACAAGCTTATCTGACACACTGCGACAATCTTGCATACACGATCCATTCCATTTTCCAGAATCAAGACGAGACTCTGCTCTGTACTTGCTTCCAAATGACTGAACACTTTAATGGTTTCTTCTCAGCTTTTTATACAGTACAAGATGTTACAGTTAATCACAGGACAATGCAATCTCCACCCCCCTATTTACACACTGAGGCTAATTATCTAATCAGTAGCTAGACATTTGGGCACCTCATGTAACGTCTCACCGCTAACCTTCCTTGAGTACAGTTATATGTACTTCTTTCCCAGTTACTCTCACCCGTTACTTCCTTCCCAAACCTTCTTCCTGAAGAGCCTCTCACTTTGGAGTTCAGTTAGTTACTTCCTGATTAGTCTGTGACTTCCTGTTTAGTGGCTGCACGGCCTATTTAAACAGGCCAGGCTGTCAGTGTGGCGTTGCTCTATTGCGTGGGGACGCCCCACTGTCAGCTGGCTCCTCCAGCACCACCGGCCTGCTATTCTGGGACCTGACCAGCTTTACCCTGCTATCCTGGGACCTGACCAGCTTCACCCTGCTATCCTGGGACCTGACCAGCTTGCCAGTACCTCAGTATCGCAAGTACCCTGATCTATGCTATGTGTACTGCCCTGTGAACTATGCTACTATGTATGCTATGCTATGCCAGGACCTGCTGCAGCCATAACCTCTCTGTGTTTAAATCCATAATGTCTGGAGACCTTCCATAACGTTCCTGTTCGCCATTCCCTCTATATTGCCGCGCTGTGGCAGCTTATCTCTATTGAGGCTTATGGCGTTGATGCTGTTTACCTTGCTATGAAACATTGTATTTCTTTTCCAGTACTATAGTGGACGTATCCCCTTCTGGGATCACGCCAGCTATTGTATCTAGAGTAACCTTAACTTGCCTTGGACCTAGCGTCCGGTATCACCCCTTAAATCGCACAGGCTCCTATGAAGGAATATGCAGCATACTGCGTGACTAAGACTGTGATGCTAGGATACCAAACTCTCTGCACAAAAGAGAGTGAAACCTGGGTCCGAACCTGAGAAGTCTCCGCAGTTGAGATCCGTATTCCTAACCTGTCGGGCGTAGCCTTACATAATAGAGCAACCCAGAAATGGATCCAGCGGAGCTTGCTTCTCACCTTCTGGGCCTATTGCAACAGGTTGACACCCTTACTGCAACTGTTCATGAGCTTCGATTGGAAAACAAGGCTCTATGCAATTGTGTTAACCATAATGCTGCATTACCTAGGGACCGATCAGAATCCAAGGTCTCCTGTCTCGAGGGAGACCCCAGAGCGTGGGCAGACGCTTATCTTCAAGAGCAGAGGGAGCTCCTGTCCTGAATCCTGAAACCTGTACCATGTATAGAACCTGTATCTGGCGGAGTTTCGTCTCTGCTATCTGAACCTTAAACCCGTACCCGGAATCCTTTGCCCTAGTTCGACGTTCCAGCTCTAGTGTTTTCAGAGTCTTCGGCCTCTGGTGGTTGGAGCTCCGGTGGCGCTCCCTAGAGGGGGGGGGCTATGTAACGTCTCACCGCTAACCTTCCTTGAGTAGTTATATGTACTTCCTTCCCAGTTACTCTCACCCGTTACTTCCTTCCCAAACCTTCTTCCTGAAGAGCCTCTCACTTTGAAATTCAGTTAGTTACTTCCCGATTAGTCTGTGACTTCCTGTTTAGTGGCTGTACGGCCTATTTAAACGGGCCAGGCTGTCAGTGTGGCGTTGCTCTATTGCGTGGGGACGCCCCACTGTCAGCTGGCTCCTCCAGCACCACCGGCCTGCTATCCTGGGACCTGACCAGCTTCACCCTGCTATCCTGGGACCTGACCAGCTTCACCCTGCTATCCTGGGACCTGACCAGCTTGCCAGTACCTCAGTATCGCAAGTACCCTGATCTATGCTATGTGTACTGCCCTGTGAACTATGCTACTATGTATGCTATGCTATGCCAGGACCCAGGGCCGGAGTGGGACTCATTTTCAGCCCTGGAGTTTCATGCCTTAGACCAGCCCACTTTTGTTCACGACATTATGTTTAGGATTGCGTTTTGTACAGAGTGCGTGGTTCAGGAGTGCGTTTTGTACAGAGTGCGTGGTTCAGGAGTGCGTTTTGTACAGAGTGCGTGGTTCAGGAGTGCGTTACGTACAGAGTGCGTGGTTCAGGAGTGCGTTACGTACAGAGTGCGTGGTTCAGGAGTGTGTGATGTACAGAGTGCGTAGTTCAGGATTGCCTTACATGCAGAGTGAAGGGTTCAGGTTTTCTTATGTACAGCATGGAGGTGTGCATAAATCACAGGCCAGTTTATAACTTCCCTGTACCAAGCTCTGTCCCTAAATTTCTGCCCCCCACAGGGCAGAGCGAACCCTCTTTCTCTTCTACATTACACAGCACCCTGCACCTCTGGGCCCCTTTACATTGCACAGCATCCTGCATCCCTGGACCCCATATATGAGAGGTGAGAGAGAGGGGGTGAGAGAGAGAGGGGGTGAGAGAGAGGGGGGGTGAGAGAGAGGGGGTGAGAGAGAGGGGGGTGAGAGAGAGAGGGGGGTGAGAGAGAGAGGGGGGTGAGAGAGAGAGGGGGGTGAGAGAGAGAGGGGGGTGAGAGAGAGAGAGAGGGGTGAGAGAGAGAGAGAGAGAGAGGGGTGAGAGAGAGAGAGAGAGTGGGTGAGAGAGAGGGGGTGAGAGAGAGGGGGGGTGAGAGAGAGGGGGGGTGAGAGAGAGGGGGGGTGAGAGAGAGGGGGTGAGAGAGAGGGGGGTGAGAGAGAGGGGGGGGGTGAGAGAGAGAGGGTGAGAGAGAGAGGGTGAGAGAGAGAGGGTGAGAGAGAGAGGGTGAGAGAGAGAGGGGTGAGAGAGAGGGGTGAGAGAGAGGGATGAGAGAGAGAGGGGTGAGAGAGAGAGGGGTGAGAGAGAGAGAGAGGGATGAGAGAGAGAGAGAGGGGAGAGAGAGAGGGGTGAGAGAGAGGGGGAGTGAGAGAGAGGGGGGGTGAGAGAGAGGGGGGGGTGAGAGAGAGAGGGTGAGAGAGAGAGGGGGGTGAGAGAGAGAGGGGGTAAGAGAGAGAGAGAGAGAGGGGTGAGAGAGAGAGAGAGAGAGGGGTGAGAGAGAGAGTGGGTGAGAGAGAGAGAGAGAGGGGGTGAGAGAGAGGGGGGGTGAGAGAGAGGGGGTGAGAGAGGGGGTGAGAGAGAGGGGGGTGAGAGGGGTGAGAGAGAGAGGGGTGAGAGAGAGGGGTGAGAGAGAGAGAGAGAGAGAGAGGGGTGAGAGAGAGAGAGAGGGTGAGAGAGAGAGAGAGAGAGGGGAGATAGGGGGAGAGAGAGAGAGAGAGGTGAGAGAGAGAGGTGAGAGAGAGAGAGAGTGAGAGGGGTGAGAGAGAGAGAGGGGGGTGAGAGAGGGGGGTGAGAGAGGGGGGTGAGAGAGAGGTGAGAGAGAAAGAGGGGGGTGAGAGAGAAAGAGGGGGGTGAGAGAGAGAGGTGAGAGAGAGGTGAGAGAGAGAGAGGTGAAAGAGAAAGAGAGAGAGAGAGAAAGATCAAAGAGAGCTCAGGGGGAGAGGGGGGTCAGAGTGAGAGAGGGGGGGTCAAAAAGGGCTCAGGGGGAGAGGGGGGGTCAGAGAGAGAGAGGGGGTCAAAGAGGGCTCAGGGGGAGAGGGGGGGTCAGAGTGAGAGAGGGGGGGTCAAAGAGAGCTCAGGGGGAGATGAGGGGGGTCATAGTGAGAGAGGGGGTCAAAGAGAGCTCAGAGGGAGAGGGGGGTCAGAGTGAGAGAGGGGGGGTCAAAGAGAGCTCAGGGGGAGATGGGGGGGGGGGTCATAGTGAGAGAGGGGGGTTAAAGAGAGTTCAGGGGGTCATAGTGAGAGAGGGGGGGTCAAGGAGAGCCCAGGGGGAGAGGGGGGGTCAGAGTGAAAGAGGGGGGTCAAAGAGAGCTCAGGGGGAGAGGGGGGGTCAGAGTGAGAGAGGGGGGGTCAAAGAGCTCAGATTGAGAGAGGGGGGGTCAAAGAGAGCTCAGTGGGAGAGGGGGATCCAGAGTGAGAGGGGGGGTCAAAGAGAGCTCAGGTGGAGAGGGGGGGTCAGAGTGAGAGAGGGGGGTCAAAGAGAGCTCAGGTGGAGAGGGGGGGTCAGAGTGAGAGAGGGGGGAGAGAGAGGTAGCAGGGTCTGGTCGGTGAACATGCTCACTCACTTGGAATGTTTCCCGGGGCTGGCTCACTGGTTCATTCAGCAGCAGACGAGCACACTTGGACAGCCCCCACTTGTGCAGCTCTCTGCTCTTAAGCGGCCGGTGATTGGCCAGACCGGGTGCATGTCATACCAGAGGCGGAGCCTCCGCCTCTGGTATGACATGCACCCGGCCTGGCCAATCACCGGCCGTTTAAAGCGGACACTACAGGCCGCCGCGCGGGGGGCTAAATTTTTAAGGGAGCCGGAAGGCGGCAGCAGGACCGGCCCGCAACCGGCCCGAACCGGACCAGCCCACCGGGAATTGTCCCGGTTCTCCCGATTAGCCACTCCGGGCCTGCCAGGACCTGCTGCAGCCATAACCTCTCTGTGTTTAAATCCATAATGTCTGGAGACCTTCCATAACGTTCCTGTTCGCCATTCCCTCTATATTGCCGCGCTGTGGCAGCTTATCTCTATTGAGGCTTATGGCGTTGATGCTGTTTACCTTGCTATGAAACATTGTATTTCTTTTCCAGTACTATAGTGGACGTATCCCCTTCTGGGATGATGCCAGCTATTGTATCTAGAGTAACCTTAACTTGCCTTGGACCTAGCGTCCGGTATCTCCCCTTAAATCGCACAGGCGCCTATGAAGGAATATGCGCCATACTGCGTGACTGAGACTGTGATGCTAGGATACCAAACTCTCTGCACAAAAGAGAGTGAAACCTGGGTCCGAACCTGAGAAGTCTCCGCAGTTGAGATCCGTATTCCTAACCTGTCGGGCGTAGTCTTAGGCTTAGGCCTCGTACACACGATCAAATCTGTCTGATGGAAACGGTCTGTAGACCGTTTCAGCAGACAGATTCGATCGTGTGTACGGGCAAACAGACGGATTTGGCCACCCGACAGATTTCAAAGCATGCTTTGAAATCTGTCGGCTGGGAACCCGTCCGCCCGACATGTCTGCTGGTTAGTACGCTAACCAGCAGACATGTCTTCTCGACGCATGCGCGGAAGTGTTTTACTTCCTGGTGCGGTGACGTGGCGGTGTCAACATCACCGCCACGTCACCGACACGTCAGCGCGCTGTCTGCTGGCAGGGATTTTGGTTTGCTCGTGTGTACACGCGAGCAAACCAAAATGCCAGCAGACAGATTTGTTCAAATCGGTCGGACAGACGGTTTTGAACAAATCTATTTACTCGTGTGTACGAGGCCTTACTCCGCATCATCAATAGACTTCGATTAACCTTTTGAATAATACACAATCACAGATAATCTTCACACACATACATTCTAAAAGGCATTCAGGTAAGCTAATTATCTCCCCGAGACATTCCGTCTCTGACATCTATTCACCTGCAGAACACAATGGAAAGGTATTTCACAAGCCCGGCTTCACTTAGCATTTCAAAAGCCTATTATACAGAGGGATGAGTCACTGTCTTGTTAACCTGGTCTCAAGTCAAAATGGACCCCTTGTAATATTCCAGTCCTGCAATATGAATTATTATTAATGTCCAATTTCATGTACTATATGAATTATGATCCTATTAGCCACCCTACACCCAAAAGGGCACAGGGTGGACTTAGACCCAGGGGCTATTAGTGTCCCTGGCACAGGAGTATCTCTCATCCTTCCAAAGACTCTGGTTGTCGCGGTTCATTCCGTTACAGGCGCCCTTACGTCGGACACTTTACGCTATGCCACCGCAACTTATGGAGTAAGTGCTTTCTAAATAAGGCACTTACCCATAACAGTTACGGAGGCGTAGTGTAAAAAGCGTACGCTACGCCCACACACAATTACGCCCCCCTTTTCTGAATCTGGCCCATTATCTGTATCCGTCATTACTTTTTTTAAATGTTATACTTATAAGTATTTGTGTGATCTTTCTTTGCACATATCAAATACAACCACAAAAGCGTAAAACAAAACATATCCATGATACGTGACATGTGGTTGGACATTTCTTGTCTATCTTTTTATTCCTGCAACCTGGTACCAATAGGATCTCCTGAGAAAGCTATATGCGAAAGATTTAGTTATCACTTGGTGCATTGATTTTCAGTGGGGCCCCGATATGTAAGACCTACTGCATATATTGGCTTCAGAGTACATCATATCTATTGGCATACCTACGGGGTTTCTCAAGTGGTCATATAGGTCTCTCTTTTTTTTTACTTATAATTTGTTCCTATTTAATCCCAATATTAACCATTAATTTAACTTAAAATAACTCCTTCACTTAACTAACATTTTAATGATGATTTTTTATTTATTTCTATCTTTCTAATATTATTTAAATGTTTTAACTTTTATTCATTATGCTTTGAAAATAGATACATGCAAAACTGAAAGAGAAAGTATTTATTTTATTTGTAAATAAACTTTTAAATGCTCAGAATCATAATTTTAGTATAATTTTAAACAAGAGAAATTATATAATAAACGTATTACTTTTTCTCAACAGTAATAATATTTTTTAGCTAACACTGATTAAAGTAGACAAAATTGTTTTTTTACTATTATGAATTTTGTCTGTAGGTTGCATACATAACATCATTTTTGCAAGATAATATCATTTAAGAGAAAGCAATATTTGTCCTTTAAAGAAAGGATACACTTATTAGTCCCTTTCACATGGGCGTCATCCGTTCAGTCACTTTTGTTCAAAGTAGAAATTAATTTAGTTTACAGCAGTTGTTCATCAGTTTAAACAACCATTTTAACAGCGTCCTTAACAACCATGAATCAACCCTGTTGCCATTGGAGGTTTCTCCACTGACAGCAGAAGGTATACAAAAGAGCCAAAAGCCCCCCCCCCCAATAAATTCCAAGACTCTTGGTTTGGATTTGATAGAGGTTTTAGGGGGGACCTCATGCCCAAAATAAAAAATAATCCATATGAATCCATATCAGTCCCTTTAAGTCTGGTATGGATTTTGGAAAGGACATAAGCCAAAAATAGAAACAAAAATTGTGTGAGGTCCCTCCTCTCATCCATACCAGGCCCTTCGGGTCTGGTAAGGATTTGGAGGGCCCCCGCACCAAAAGTAAAAAAGAGTGAGATTTCTCCCCATCTATCTATCCATCCATTCATACCATGCCCTTCAGGGGTTTTGTTGAGGACATATGGTCTGGCATGTTTCAGGAGGGGGGCATACACTTTCACCCTCCCCCTGGGCTGCATGCACAAATAAGGGCCAGGTATGGATTTTGGGGGGGGGGGCTCAAAAATGTTCTATCTTTTAGTGTGAGGTGCCTCCCAAAATCTGTACCAGACTCTTTTGTTTACATTATGCTGTCTGTTAGCATACAAGGTTTGTATTATATGAGCAACAACCATTATATGTCATTGCTGTGTGCCTACTACATTGTATGATCACTAGATGGCAGTGTTACGTTTGCTAGTTCATGTTTTGTCTATGCCTCAAAAAGCAATAAAGTTCCCGTTTTTCTGTCTTCTTCTTTCGTCAGCAACAGACTGTCTGCCTGTACTTTGTTTAGCTCCAAAAACTTATGTCTAACAGGTTATGGGCCCAGGACATGTTACAGAAGCCCAGGATATAATACAGATTACCCCTGGATATAGCCAGATACAGTGAGCTAGAGCAATTGAGTGCAGAAGACAGCAACAGAAAGACAAACAGCAGTAATGGCGGCTGCCATCACCTCAGCAAAGTTCTCCATTGCAAATCTGACGAATCAGAACTACCAATCTTGGAAATTCAAGATGAAAATGCTGCTTATAAGAGAAGGTACCTGGAAATGTATAAATGAACAAAGACCTGCACAGCCCACAGAGGAGTGGTTAGACAGAGATCAAAAGGCGCAAAGCACAATCTCCCTGTGCATAGAGGATGATCAAATCATACATATATGTAACTGTCAAACTGCTAAAGACATGTGGGAAGAGTTACAGAAAGCACATGAAAGAGTTAATCCCAGCAATAAACTGTATTTAATCAGAAAGCTCTATCAGACTAAGCTACACAAAGACCAGGACATGCAGGACTATATAAGACAGACCTTAGAGATGGTGGAGAGACTGCGAGGGATTGGAGAAGAGATAAAAGATTTCCATGTTGCAGCGCTATTATTAAGTGGATTTCCTGAAAGTTATGAGACACTTGTCACAGCACTAGATGCACGTCCAGATGATGATCTGAAACTGGAATATGTTAAAGGCAAGCTTGTGGATGAATACAAGCGCAAAACTGAAAGCATGAGTACTGTGAGTGTGTGTTCAGAGACGGCTTTAAAGACGAGATACAAAAATAAACACAGTAACGTGCAGCTAGAAAAGCGGGAATGCTTTGTGTGCAAGAAACCAGGACACCTAAAAGCAGATTGTAGAATCTGGAAAGCCAGAATGCAAAAACAAAGTGCATTCCAACAAGCTAAGAATGTCATAGAAACAAAGGAGTATGCATTCGGATCCAAAAATGGTGTCACCTCTGTGCAAGCATGGTGTGTGGACTCAGGCGCATGACAAATGACCGAAGTTTCTTCGCTCAGCTTGATGAAAGCAAAACAGAAGGGATAACTACAGCTAATAGACAACTCATGAAATCAGTGGGAATAGGAGATGGCTTTCTATACTGTCCTATCTCTCCAGATATCACTAAAAGGATCCATATGAGGAATGTTCTGTATGTGCCAGATCTTGAAAGCAACCTTTTGTCAGTAAAGAAACTCACTAACCAAGGCAATGTAGTCACATTTCAGGGTGACAATTGTATCATAACAAAAGGGGATTGCTTGCTTGCAAAGGCTAAAATCATAGATGAACTATATCAGCTGAATTGCAGTGAAATGGTTAAAATAGCCAAAGAGGATAAACATTCAAACTGCATCCACACTTGGCACAGACGATTGGGGCACAGACATTCTGATACAATAAAGAAAATAGTTGAGAATAACTATGCAAGTGGTATTAAGATTAATCCATGTGATCACATAATGATTTGTACCAGCTGTATTAAAGGGAAAAATGGCAAGGACACCTTTTCCCAAGCAGACAAACAGCAAAGTTCAAAAAACTCTGGACTTAATACATTCAGATCTTTGTGATCCAATGAAAACTATGACTCCAGGAAAGAAAAGTACTTCCTGACCTTCATTGATGATTACTCCAGATATACCACAGTATTTCTACTTCACAATAAGGATGAAGTGCCAGAGAAATTAGAAGAGTATCTCGCTCAAGTAAATAATATTTTTGGCGGAATGCCCAGAGTACTACGAACAGACAATGGCTCAGAATATACAAGTGGTAAAACACAAGCCATTTTTAGGAAGCATGGAATTATGTTCCAGACAACAGTTCCATATAACCCAGAGCAAAATGGAGTTGCAGAAAGAATGAACCGCACACTGTGTGAAAGTGGGAGGAGTATGCTATTTGATGCTGATATGCCAACTACATTCTGGGGAGAAGCTATCACAACTGCATGTTATCTTCAAAATCGTTTGCCGGGAAAAGCAACAACAAAAACTCCATATGAACTATGGAACAAAAGGAAACTAGATTTAAGACACATCAGAATTTTTGGAAGTAAAGCCTATGTACACATTCCAAAAGAAAAACGTACAAAATGGGATGCATGTGCAAAAGAAGGTGTACTTGTGGGGTACAGTGAATCTCAAAAAGGATACAGGATTTTAAATTAAGACACGAACAAGGTAACAGTCAGCAGAAGTGTGATTATTGATGAAACTTCTATGTGCTCAAAGTTTGAACAACAGACACAAACTATTCAAACTGAGAAAGAATCAACATCAGTCACTCAAGAAAATAAGGAAGTTGATACAGAAATAGAAATTACTACAGAAGAATCAAAAACTGAATCTGAACCAGAAATACCTTCAGTCAGAAGATCAACCAGAATCAATAAAGATGTTCCAGCTGAACGTTTATCTTACAAAACTCGCAGAGCTGTTCAAACTGAACCAGGTTCATGGAAAGAGATGCCAATGCATGAGAAACAAGTATGGAACAACGCCGCTGATGAAGAAATGACATCACTCGAAGATCTACCGACATGGACACTTTCAGAGCTACCGACATGGACACTTTCAGAGCTACCGAAAGGTAAACATGCCATAGGATGTAAATGGGTTTTTAAAACGAAATGTAACTCTGAAGGGAAAGTCTGTTGGTACAAGGCAAGGCTGGTTGCTAAAGGTTACTCACAGAAGTTCGGTGAGGACTATGATGCTACTTTTGCTCCAGTTGCTAAACAAAGTACTTTCAGAACACTAATGACAGTGGCTGCCATGCGTACAATGATTGTGAAACATCACGATATTAAGACAGCTTTTCTTAATGGTGATATTGAAGAAGAAATTTACATGTCACAGCCAGAAGGATATTTGAAAAAGGGACAAGAGCATCTTGTCTGCAAATTGAATAAATCTCTTTATGGCCTTAAACAATCAGCTCGAGCATGGAACCTGAAGATCAATCAAGTTCTACTAAATGAAGGATTTACAAGAAGCAAAGCTGATCCGTGCCTATACGCTAAACAAGTAGACACTGAATGGATGTATCTGCTAATTTATGTAGATGATCTGATCATTGCTCACAAAAATAACAATGAAATTGCAAAATTAACAGGAGTACTTAACAAGCACTTTGAAACGAAAGACCTAGGTCTGCTAGACCGTCCCAGCAGACAGATTTGATCGTGTGTACGGGCGAGCCGACGGATTTGGCCACCCGACAGATTTCAAAGCATGCTTTGAAATCTATCGGGTGGGAACCCGTCCGCCCGACATGTCTGCTGGTTAGTACACTTACCAGCAGACATGTCGTCTCGCACCGGGCGGAATGGATTTGGCGCATGTGCGGAAGTGTTTTACTTCCTGGTGCGGTGACATGGCGGCGTCAACGTCACCGACACGTCAGCGCGCCGTCTGCTGGCGGGGATTTTGGTTTGCTCGTGTGTACACGCGAGCAAACCAAAATCCAAAGAGACAGATTTGTTCAAATCGATAAAATGGGACCATTGCAGAAATGTAAAAATTGTTTTGGTTCACAGGAGAGTACAGGTGTTAGGATCACAGCTCTGCTTCCAGGGACCATGTAACTGGGGTAGTTGATGGTATATTTTGTTTGGTACATTTCCTATAGTTTTTTAGATTCATTTTATATGAGAAGATCCCCAATTCCCCTAACAATCAGCCTTGAGTATTATTCATCTGCTAGTAATCACACAGTACTACAGCTATTTGCCCATGCCTTAAATAGAGGACGATCAGTCTCTGACTTCTGTCTGACTGTTCTTGCTTTGAATTATTCATGCGTAGTTGGGCTGTGCTTATACTTAACTTGTGTGTGCTTATCCTGGACATTGACCTTGCTCATCATTGCTCCATTTACCTGCCAGTGACCTGGACTCTGTCTACACCTGATCTGGTCATCATTCTGCTGTTGTTTGCTCTGACCATCTGTCTAATGACATAGGCAAGCGTAGTTTCCTCAACCAATAAACAACATTTTATTTAATTAATTCCTTCTGCCACACTAAACGGTATGAATAAAGAAATCTCCTCTGCTTGCTCTTATGTTCAGACAGCCCCAGCAACCACAGCTGTCAATTTTTCAGTCGAAGTTTGGATGGTGATGTCACCACGGGCCTGTTCTGTATTTGCTGCATGAAAGAAAAGGCCAAGCAGACTCATTGTGCCACTAGCTTTTTAATGTTCTGCAGTTTCCCTCTTGGATAAGAGTTTTAAACACCACTTAATCCCTACCTTGATCAGTAGGCGCTTAGCATGATAAGTTGGATTTGTGAGTCTTTCATTTCATTATGGACAGACTGGAGAATTGTCTTATTATCTCCCTGCTCGGTCTTTATGAATATTTTGTACAGTGCCACAAACTGCTCCAAAGGCTTTTCGTGTTTAACTGTATTAAACCTTTTTTTATATGTACAGCATGAATAGTAATGAATGCCAGGCAATATAATGGCAATATAATCATAGAGACGATACAAATCAGAAGAGCTATGCACAGACATAAGATATAGCAGAGGTAGGCGTGATGTCCTAGCAGCTAAATTTGTGACAACATAGCATTAGCGTTTTGTTATGTGAATTATGATAATCCGAGGTTGTAGCTTTAAGGGTTCTCTAGGTGTACTCTCTTGCAATATAGTCATGGATAGGGCTTATTGAGAGACATATTATTATATCAAGCTGGCCTAGAAACACTTGAAAAATTATGCTTCATTTATACCAGTTTCATCCCTTGTGTCACATGATTATTTTAAACAAATCTATGGGTAGAATGCACTACGGGAAGTAATATGCTGTCTGCCTTATATGCAGAGCTACTTTTTAGCTATTTGGACAGCAAGACCATGGGAAATGAGAAATAGTTTAATGTTTCCTGAACTACAAGGCTCTGTTCACACCTGAGCAATCCAGATTGCGGGCAGAATCGTGGTGAAATGCAGAATGGCGCCCTAAACGCACCGTGGCTTTGCCGTGATTGTTGAGTGACAAAACAAGCTACAGTTGCGGCAAAAATCTCAAATGCTTCTGGCTCTGTGCCAAGTATGAGTACATGAACTTCTTTGGAGTGTTTTTGGAGTGGAGGGAGGCCCATTCAAATTAATGGTGCTGCTCCAAGCAGGCTCCTCTGAAAAAAAAAAGCTAAAAAATACAAGCTGCAGCAGCTGTTGCAGAAGATCGCTCAGGTGTGAATGGAGCCCAATGCCTAGTACACACGTGCGTTTTTTCCGTCGGATAAAAATCATACGGTTTTCCCGACAAAATGCCTCTCAGGCTGCCTTACATACACACGCTCAGATAAAAGTCTGCCCGTCCAAAGCACGGTGACGTACAACACGTACGAAGACACTATGAAGGTGAAGTTCAGTTTGAACGGCACCACTCTGCTTTTGCAGACAGACAGACAGATTTCCCATTGGAAAAACTGCAATGGAGCATACACACAGCCGGGATTCCTGACCAAAAGCTCTCATAGCAGTTTTCCCGTTGGAAAAAACATGTGTACGAGGCATAAGAGTCTTCTGACTCTCTTGTACCCCCTACAGTTCTCTGGCTAAGTGGCTGAGTTTAACCACAAATGTCTTGAGATGGACAGAAAAGGTAAACAAAATAATGAAAAATGTTTTCAAAGTTTGTAAATTTTGAGGCTCATTCCGCATAAACACAGCCATTTTTAATGGTCTAGAAAAAACAACGTTTTTTTCAACGTGATTCTTGTCAAGCCTGCCTTGCCTACAGACGATTGTGAAAAAAAAATGCTCGAGCAACACATACAACGGCACTATAAAGGGGAAGCACCATTCAGATGGCGCCACCCTTAGGGCTGCTTTTTCTGATTTCCTGTTAGTAAAAGTTTGGTGAGAGACGATTTGCGCTTTTCAGTCTTCATTACAGCGTGACAAATGTGCTATCTCCATTACGAATGCTAGTTTTACCAGAATGAGCACCCCCGTCTCATAACTTGCTTCTAAACATGCGCTTTTTTTTTACGTCGTTAAAGCCTACTCACGACCGCCTTTCACGACGTGAAAAACGACAACGTGAAAAACGACACGGAAAAATAGAGCATGTCCTAAATTTTTAATGGCAATTTTTCACGTCATGAAAAATGATCTGGAGCCCACACACAATTGTTTTTAATGACATAAAAAAAAATCATATTTCACGTCATGAAAAACGGTCGTGTGTACGCGGCATAAAGCTCACTGTCAGCTGACGTCACTCAGCTGACTTTACAGTGGTTTGTGCCCTGCAGTCTGAGATCAGGAGGGTGTCTGAGTAAATTTGTTCTGTTGAGCTGCCTTGCAAAAGACCACCTTTTCTTCAAAGTCTACACAGGAGAAGGGCAGTGTGGACAACGGTTGTTGGGACTGGAAGAGTGAGGCCTGTAGACCATAAACGTGTAGCTTTTGGTGTGATACTGCATAACCCCTATAGTGTTTTTTCTGAGCTAGAAGCAAACATAGCTGATTGTGAGATTGGCAACTCTCCTCTGCACAGAAAAAAATTACAATTCCAAAAGTAGCTGTTTTATATGAGGTTGCAAACCAGGTAAGTTTGTGGATACGGCTCCTAAAAGGAGAAGCCATCTTCTTGTTGGTGATTCAATTGTAAGAGGTGTTTCTTTAGGAAATCATGTGGAAGTGTCAAAGGAAGTTAGGTGTTTGCCTGGTGCTACTGTTAGGAGAGATAAAGGGTACATTTTAAAAATTGTCATAAAAAACTAGTGATGAGTGCAATGTTGATGTTGTTAAGCACCTTGGCACAAATGATTTGTCCCAGAATGATGTTGGTTCTGTAGAAGGATCTTCTGAATTTGGGCCAGGATCTTCAAAAGTTAGGGTGTACTGTTAAATTTTTTAGAGGTTTTACCTGTGCATATCGGACAACAAGAGCAAGTACTATAAGGATTGGTGCAAAGCGTTTTTGTTTTGTTAGTTATGATGCTATCCAGTGGTCTGCCAGTGAGCTATTCAAGAGAGATTGTCTGCATCCCTCACACAAGGGCACTGATCTTGTTAATATGGAATTTAGGATTTTTTGGACATGCATTTAAACTGAGAAATTAGATGTAATTGATCTGGAGCATTTTTGTCCCCAGCAGGTTGAAACAAATGTGAGGGTTTGTATTGCTAAGGTCAATGGGGTGGTCACTTCAGTTGAAGTTTCTGGTGGTAAAGATAATGGAGTAGATAGCAGTGTTTGGCATGTTATGTGCACTAATGCTTATAGTTTAGGAAACAAGCTTTGTGAGCTGACAGCTCTTATGTCTAGGGACAATTAGGACCTTGTTGCAATTACAGAGATATGATTCAAGGATTCAAATGACTGGGAAATAACAATACCAGGATACACACTATACAGGAACGACAGAGTAGGGAAGAGGGGAGGTGGAGTTGTCATATATGTCAAAAATAGCATAATGCTAACATCATTTCAAAAAATAAATTAAATACTCAAAACCCTCTGGGTCTACTTTCCAACCAGAGATGGATCTTCCCTTATGTAGCGCTACCCCCGGATGAGCCGCTGGTTGATTGTTGGGTTCGGCACATTACATGACTCTATCATTGTCTAGGGGTGTGATGCAGAAACAAAGCAGTTAGCAGAGGTCCAGACTATCAATAAAGTTTTCCAAGGCTTTATTTCTAGGCCAACACAGCCAACATCAACTTCAGTTAGGAGAGAAAAAGGTTGATGAGAGTAAAGGGATGAACTTACAGTGTCAGGCCTGGATGTGGATGGGCAATCCAGCCCTTAGTAACAACGATCTGTAATGGATGAATATAGGGGTGAATCCTTCCAATGGACTCCAGCCCGGGTCACCGGAAGACAGTAATGCGTACCTGTAGCGTCCCGGTCATCAGATCCCCGATTAGTGAGGCACTCGACCTGAGATCCGTTTCAATGGAACCTGGAACCCAGTCGATTACTGGGGTCCTCTTTCGCCTCCAGTTGAGGCTCGATGAAGCCTGCAAGCTTGGCCAGGGGGGCCACGCTGGCGGGGCCCATAGGTACGCACACCCTGAAGGTGGATGCGGTGCGCCAGCTTGGAGGAACCGATGTAGAGAATGGGAAGCGAACCTTTACAACCCCTTTATAATGGAGGGGGAGGGGTGTATAACTTGAAAGCCCCCAAATCTTGCAGTAATTGCCGTCCTTTTCTCGCACTTGCTGAGGGGTTTAAACTTAAAGGTACTTAGAAGATTGTAGGAAATCCTGAGATGAATTGCCGGTACTCGTCGTGCTTTCAGTGACGTCATTTGATTTGTGTGCAATATCGGTTTAGCTGTTCACGTCTTCTGTGACAAATGTAATTTTTTATAACATAAGAGATTTTATTAAAGGTGGCTATATCCTGAAAATGTGCGTTCGGGGCATCCTAAAGAATGCTGGAAATGGGGTTAGTGCAATAAAATCTGAAAAATCTCCTGGATTTATCATTTACAATCTCTGCATGTAAAGAACAATAAACATGCACTACGGACAAAAAAACAAACAAAAACTGCATATAGGGGATTCAAGAAAGCAGGAATGTAGCTGACAGAGAAAAAAATAAATAATAGGAGACCACATACATTATCAGTGCTGCCAAAGCACAAAAAGAAAAGGACATTGATAAATCTATTAAAGTGGAGTTCCACCCAAAAATGGAACTTTCACTTTTCAGAACCCTCGCCCCCTCCGGTGTCACATTTGGCACCTTTCAGGGGGGAGGGGGGTGCAGATACCTGTCTAAGACAGGTATTTGCACCCACTTCCGGGCATAACCTCCCTGGGAGTCATGCCACTTCTCGTCCACCCCCCACTGTCTCCTGGTAAAAACACTGGTCCCAAGAGAGAGTGGGGATCAGGGAGGGCACGCCACGATACTCGTGCATGCGCAGAAGTGAACCGGGCAGTGAAGCCACAATGCTTCACTTCCTGATTCCCTCACCGAGGATGGTGGCAGGGGCAGTCGAGAGACAAGCGATTGCTCGGCCTCGGCTGCCGACAACGCATGCGTGCTGGAAAGGTAAGTATCCATTTTTTTTAAGTCAGCAGCTACAGTATTTGTAGCTGCTGGCTTTAAAAAAAAGATTTGGGGTGGACCTCTGCTTTAAAGGGGTTGTAAAGGTTATTTTTTTATTTTCTAAATAGGTTCCTTTAAGCTATTGCATTGTTGGTTCACTTAAGCCCTGTACACACATGACCGGTCAAACCGATGAGAACGGTCTGATGGATTTTTCCATCGGATAACCGATGAAGCTGACTGATGGTCAGTCGTGCCTACACACCATTGGTTAAAAAAACGATTGTGTCAGAACACGGTGACGTAAAACACAATGACGTGCTGAAAAAAATTAAGTTCAATGCTTCCAAGCATGCGTCAACTTGATTCTGAGCATGCGTGGATTTTTAACCAATGGATGTGCCTACAGACGATCGTTTTTTTACTATCGGTTAGGTATCCATCGGTTAAATTTATAACCGATGGCGCCCACACACGGTCGATTTGGTCTGATAAAAACGGTCCATCAGACCATTCTCATCGGTTTGACCGATCCTTTTCCTTCCATTTCCCTTCTAAATGTTTTTTTCTTTGTTTGAATTTCTCACTTCCTGTTTCTCCTCAGTAAGCTTTCCACCATCATCCAAGCGGTGGAAAGTCATTTAGAACAGCTTACTGGACAGCTTACTAAGGAGGAACAGGAAGTGAGAAATTCAGACAAAGAAAACAAAGAAAAAAAACATTTAGAAGGGAAATTTAAGGTAAAAGGTAAGTAAACCAACAATGCACTCTTAAAGGAACCTATTTAGAAAATAGAAAACAAACCCTTACAACCCCTTTAAGAAAGAAAAACTTTTTTAAAGGCTTAAAATTTGTTTTTAGGTTATGACACAGGAAGGAGTTGACCAGCTGATCTCATTAGCACACACCCTGCATCATCTACCCTCAGTTGGTCAACTCCTTTCTGTGTCATGACCTAAAGTCTGTCCAGAAACTAAGGCAGAATTAATGGAGCAGGGTTTTTAAACATCCATGAAGAGTGTGAGGTAAGCGTGTGTAGAATAAATGAAAAGCGTTTTTATTTTTGCAAAAGAAGTACACTACTGCAATATTGGTACATAAGGGAGCTGTAATTTGGGGGAAAAACTGTGAATAAGGGTGAACTTTGCCTTTAAGTACAAAAAGGAAAAAATACAATAGGATCACTAAAATGGGAAAAACACATGTTCAGGGAGACCTGGATGTAGCAAACCATTTAAAGCGGTTGTATACCCTGTTTGGAGATTTTTACCTACAGGTAAGCCCATAATAAGGCTTACCTTTAGGTAAAATTATTTTTCTCCTAAACCTGCACGGTTTAGGAGATATTCACCCTGCATGCAGCCACTGACAGCAGCAGCACATGCGCTCTGAAGGTCCAGCGTATCATGCCGGAACTTCAGAGCTCCTTGCCGTACTGGAGCGCTCCCAGGCAAATGCGTGGGAGTGACATCATTGTGGCGCGAGCCACTCACAATGACGAAGCCTGCAAACCCAGAAGAAACACAGAGGAACATGTCAGCTCCCTCAGCGGTAACCGGGCAGTGCTGCGGGGGCTTCGTTCTAAGGTAAGTATTTCATAATGTGCTAGTATGTGATGCTATTTCTGGAGACGAGGGTAGCAAAGGAACTGGCTCTGTTAAAGCTTAATAAAACAATGGGTCCTGATTGTATTCATCCCAGAGTTCTAGGAGAACTTTGATATATATTTGTTAGACCAATAATGGATAATTTTACTCTAACAGGAGCTTTTCCCCAAGACTGGTGGACAGCTAACATTATGCCTATCCATAAGAAGGGCAGAAAGGTAGAAGCTACCAATTACAGGCCAGGCAATCACAGGCCGTTGAGTTTAACATCAGTTGTAGTCAAGTTAAAGTAGATGTAAACCTGATTCATGAAATTTGACCTAAGCACATATGTCTGTAGTGTTTTCTAATCTCTCTCCAAAGCCCTGAGTCCTGTGTGGTTCTGCTGTTTCCTTGCTCTGTTATCATCATGATAACTTCTGACAAGTTCTCTGCCAACCAAGATAAAACCAGCCTAAAATGTGTGTCAAGGGAGGTTGCAATAAATAGATTAGCAGAGAGCTTGACTTGTTCCAGCAAAGCTCTGCAAGTCTCTGGCTATGTGGAGGGAGTGTGTGTCTTTCCTCCAATCAGCTGTCTTGACTGTATGCCAAGAATCCACTCCCAGTTTCAAGCAGGAAGAGAAAACTTATAATGCCCCGTACACACGATCAGGCTTTTGCCCGGCCAAACTAACATTGGAATTCCGACAGAATAACATCGGAGTAAAAAAGATGGAATTCCTCTAAAAAAAAGTCTGATAGGGCATACACACGGTCAGAATTTCCAATGGAAAAAGTCAGTCAGACATTTTCCATTGAAAAATTCCGATCGTGTGTATGGGGCATAACACGATGTGCACTTTTTAAAGAATATATAAAGCTGAAGACAGCAGATATACATGTAAATCGTACGTAGGGAGATTTGTTTCACCTATGTGTATCATCTGAGGCTGTACACTTCACTGGGTATATGTGAGGGTTTACACCCAAAGAAGTATCATTGATTACTTAAAAATACACAGCTTGCTGGACCCAAAGCAGCATGGCTTTACTAAGGGCAAATCATGTCAGACTAATCTGATTACATTTTTTGACTATATTACCAATATTTTGGACCAGGGTAATGCTGTGGGATGCGTTTTGACCTCTGTATGGTCTCTTCAGGGGATCATTGGTTCTAAAAAATACATTACATTAATTTAGAATTATAAAAGCATGTCATTATATATCACATTGAGTAGATCATAATACTATATTTACCGCTATAAATTGAAATGAGCATTCCAGTGACCAGAACTGGTAAGACCCGCTGAAAGATCTGGAATACTCCAAGGCCACCCCCACATAATGGGCAGACCCGATGGACTACTCTGTCTTTTTCTAAAGTCACTTTTCTGTCCAGTGAGCGCTGGAGGGGCAGAACATAGAGCTGGTGTCTGACAGTCAACTGTGGTGTTTGATTGCAGAGGTGGCAGGGGACAGGTGCATCATCGGATTGCTGTTGCATCCATCTAGGTGAGTATACAGTTTTCCTTCTTTATATACCATACTCTGATGTAAGGGGGAATGCTGCAGACTCTGGTGTAATGGGAAACTCTGAAGTAAGAGCACCAGAGTCCCCCCGCTTACACAAGAGTCCACAGAGTTTCAACCATACATCAGACTCCAGTTATCCCCCTTTACATCTGGTTCTGGTGCAGACAGATGGAGGGCAGTTATTGTTTATAGACAGAAGTTATCCTGAAGATAGTAAATCAACACTCTACACAGACATCAGTAATAAGGTTAAGCCTGAAAATTCTTTAAAGTGGAGGTTCACCCTAGTTTATCACATACTGTTAACATAACAGCGTTGCATTCACAATAACAAATCCGTTGTTTTTTTTTTTTTTTTTTGCTAAAGGCTTACCCGTTTTTTTCTTTGCATTCCGCCCTGTCAATCAGAGTCCACCGCGGGGGAATGGGCGTGCCTATCATTTTTCCCTAGACGGCGCTATGTCTCCTGGGACTCAGTCCTGAAGTCCCCAGGAGACGCTCTCTGCTCAAATCCCGCGAGATTTCGCCGCGAGATTAGGAGCTATCGCTTCACAACAGGGCGGGTCATTATGACGCCGGTGATGTAAAATTTCAACAATGTTACATGTTATTATAGATGGGTATTGAGGTATTGATGCTTTACAAGACTCCGTCCGCCCACCCGAGTCTATGGTTTTATCGGACCTCAGGAAGCCTGTGCTTTAGGGACGGGGCTGGAGGCGGTGCTGGCAGGGATGTACTTGAGAATCCAGCTCCGCCTCCGCCCGCCCATCCGAGTCTATATTTTTATCGGACCTGAATAAGCCTATGCTGGAGGCGGTGCTGGCGGTGATGTAATGGAGAATTCAGCTCCGCCTCCGCCCGCCCACCCGAGTCGAGGATTTTCATGGACCGAAAAGGCGTCGGCGCATGCGCGGCGCATGCGCCGTGGACCCGCGATCAGCTGTGCTCTGACGTACGAGCACCGGAAGTCACGTGGGTCCGAGGTTTTCATAGGTCCGATGAAATGGCAACTCAAGTGTTGACGGCGCGGCTCGCCGTCAACACCTGCCATGCGCGGGATAGAGCGGTGAATGCTGGGACAGCATTCACCGCATTCCCGGATGTAGACACAGGTGGGCTTCAGGAGTGCCCACACTAAAGATGCAAACGTCCATCGCTGGGTTATCTAAAATATAATTTTGATTCAAGTCGGGACAAATGTGGCTGCAAGAACGGGACAGGTGAGTGTAACATTACATGTACAAACGGCGCCCGAATGTTAGAAAAAAAAAAAAAAGTTTATCCCGCAGAACCGCCGCTTTAAGTAACCCTGTCACATGCACTCCGCCTGTCACATGCTCATGGTATGGATGGATCAGAATTGAATCAGTCCCCTGCATTCACTTGAAGGATTTATCTGATAGTCAGGTCTTGGCATTGTTGCTGGAGAGGTCAGACCAGCATGGCCCTAATACCTCTTTCTCAGCTAGGCCCCACATTGCCACCAGATTCTTGGATGACTTCCAGAGCTTTCAGTTAACCCAGGGATGCATCAACAAAGCTTAGTGAATGGGGGGGGGGGGCTTTTTCTACACAGAGAAATACTTTACACCTACTCAAGATGACTTTCTAGCTCTAATTACAACTCATGCTCACACGCTTAGCTCCACTGGATCTCTTTCTACCAATCACACAGGTGCAGATTTCTATGGTTGCATGAACATTTTCCCTGTAAATATCTATCTATCTATCTATCTATCTATCTATCTATCTATCTATCTATCTATCTATCTATCTATCTATCTATCTATCTATCTATCTATCTATCTATCTATCTATCTATCTATCTATCTATCTATCTATCTATCTAATTAAGTGTTATATACTAATGCAGGGGTCCTCAAACTATGGCCCTCCAGTTGTTCAGGAACTACATTTCCCATCATGCTCAGTCATGTCTGTGAATGGCAGAGTTTCACAATGCCTCATGGGATTTGTAGTTCCGCAACAGCTGGAGGGCCGTAGTTTGAGGATGCCTGTACTAATGCTATATACTGCTGTAAAGCAAAATAATCTATTTTCTTTTAACATATTATTTTTACATTTTTGAAGGTGTACTGAATGTAAGAATGAGCAATAAGCACAAAAACATGGTAACATGCCACTTATCTTTTTAAAATAGTTATGGCTTTTCAAGTGGTGAATTTTGTTGCCATGGTAATTGCCTCGAGGGAAAGCAAATGTCAAATCCTGTGATAAATTTCAACGGAATACGAAGAGGTCTGCTTAAAGAAGACTATTTCCTGAGCGCTTATATTTTCCACTAATGACAACAAGAAAGGAAAGTAGATAGATAACCTCTAGAAGAAGAAAAGTGTATATTATATATGTTATTATGTGTATGTATTAAGTGTCCTTTTCTATGGATGAGCTTCGCGTTCGATACGAGTGTATGTTCGACTTGAACATTGTCTGTTCGTGCGTTCGGCGAAATTCGAACAAAAGCGTTCGTTCGCGCGAAATTCGAGTGATGCAAAACGGCCCATAATGCACTGCGGCATTGCGCGCTGATGATTGGCAAAGCATGCTGTATGTCCCGCATGCTTGGCCAATCACAGTGCGCAAAAAACGAAGAGCCATAATTGGCCAAAGCCTGGGTGGCTTTGGCCAATTATGGCTCAGGGCTTTAGCACACGTCCCACACTATATAAGGCCGCCTGCTGGGCGGCCTTGTGTAGTGTGTTCCGGCTTGTTAATGAAAGCATTTAGAGAGACAGAGAGATAATCTTTTTAGATAGCTAGATAGAGCAGGCAGGCAGGCAGGCTAGTCAATTTAGCTTAATTTACAATGTGTAGAGAATATATATACATCCCTAGGAGTTGTACATATATTTATACACTGTATAGCTTAGCTAGATCAGCTATTTCTATTTGTCAGGCAGGAGATTGTGCTAGGTGCAGTGTTCTAACGTGCTGTATTGCCTATGTGCTGTTTAGTTTACACTTAAACGTACTCGGTGTTACTGCACGTTTACTGTTTAATAGCAACTAAACACTTTTGCTATTAGTGCATGTTTGCTGTTTAATAGCAACTAAACGCATTTGCTGTAACTGCACGTTTGCTGTTTAATAGCAACTAAACGCATTTGCTGTAACTGCACGTTTGCTGTTTAATAGCAACTAAATGCATTTGCTATTAGTGCACGTTTGCTGTTTAATAGCAACTAAACGCATTTGCTGTAACTGCACGTTTGCTGTTTAATAGCAACTAAACGCATTTGCTGTAACTGCACGTTTGCTGTTTAATAGCAACTAAACGCATTTGCTATTAGTGTTGCTCACGAATATTCGCATTGCGAATATTCGCTACGAATATTGCATATTCGAGTATTCGCGAATAACTCGAATATTGCGGCGAATATTCGTATTTTTTCAAATTTATTTTTAAAACTGATCACATCATAGTGATCTCCATCGACGTCTAAAAGCAAAATTTGCATTGCGAATTTTCGGCAACAAAAGAATCGCATCAGCTACTCGGCCCTTCTTTTGCATCAGAGCCAATCAGAATAACTTGAATATTCGACAAACGGAATATTGCGCGATTATCTTCTCCGCCCTTCTTTTGCTACAGAGCCAATCAGAATAACTTGAATATTCGGCAAAAGGAATATTGCGCGATATTCCTTTTGCCGAATATTCGAGTTATTCTGATTGGCTCTGATGCAAAAGAAGGGCAGAGAAGATAATTGCGCAATATTCCTTTTGCTGAATATTCGAGTTATTCTGATTGGCTCTGATGCAAAAGAAGGGCGGAGAAGATAATCGCGCAATATTCCTGTTGCCGAATATTCGAGTTATTCTGATTGGCTCTGATGCGCCCTTCTTTTGCATCAGAGCCAATCAGAATAACTCGAATATTCGACAAACGGAATATTGCGCGATTATCTTCTCCGCCCTTCTTTTGCATCAGAGCCAATCAGAATAACTCGAATATTCGGCAAAAGGAATATTGCGCGATATTCCTTTTGGCGAATATTCGAGTTATTCTGATTGGCTCTGATGCAAAAGAAGGGCGGAGAAGATAATCGCGCAATATTCCTTTTGCCGAATATTCGAGTTATTCTGATTGGCTCTGATGCGCCCTTCTTTTGCATCAGAGCCAATCAGAATAACTCGAATATTCGACAAACGGAATATTGCGCGATTATCTTCTCCGCTCTTCTTTTGCATCAGAGCCAATCAGAATAGCTCGAATATTCGGCAAAAGGAATATTACGCGATATTCCTTTTGCTGAATATTCGAGTTATTCTGATTGGCTCTGATGCAAAAGAAGGGGCGGAGAAGATAATCGCGCAATAGGAATATTGCGCGATTATCTTCTCCGCCTTCTTTTGCCCCCTTATTCTCCTTTCTTTTAAGTAGAGTTAGTGTAGAGTTAGTGTTTAGTGCATATTAGTTTAGTAATACCGGAAATGATCTCCGATTATGAGAATTTCGCAATCGTTTTTTTTGGATAAAATATCACGAATATTCGATATTAGCGAATATTCGCGAATATTCTTCTATATATTCGCGCAATATCGCGAAATCGAATATGGCGTATTCCGCTCAACACTATTTGCTATTAGTGCATGTTTGCTTCTTAATAGCAACTAAACCCATTTGCTGTAACTGCACGTTTGCTGTTTAATAGCACCTAAACGCATTAGTTGTTACTGCACGTGTGTTGTTTAATAGCACCTAAACGTGTGGCTCTTTGTTGCGCTCCAATTACAGTATCTGTGCAGGTTGCAGTGTTGTCTTGTGCCTAAGGGCAAATTTTTTCTGCCCCTGTTTAACAGGGGCGTCTAATAACAATTTTTGATGCAATACTTTGTTGCGCTCCAATTACAGTATGACATGGTTCAGATTCTACTTAACAAACCTACAGTCCTTGTCTTGTATACTGCTGTTCAAAGTATATAGGGCCAAAGGGTCTTGTCAGGGCCGATCCTCGCTATAGGCTCACTATGCAAGCCGCTTAGGGCCCCACAAAGCTGCAAAGGGCCCCCCAAATTACTAGAGGCCCCGCCTGGTGAGAAGTCATTTTCGCCCCCCTCACCCCGCTTCTAAACTCGCTGGCTGAGTCATTTCCAACAGCAGAACACCCCCTCCCCCCGCTTCTCAACTTTCTTTAATGTGACATGTCACTGTCGTCAGCGCCCCCCCGCTTCTCATTTGCCATGTCATTTTGCTTAGGGCCCTAGGGAGGTCAGGATTGGCACTGGGTCTTGTAATGACCTGGGGGGGAGTGGTGGCGGAGAAACTCATGCTATTTTTTTTAAATGATGTGTATCCATATTGCAGGGACCAAACATTACATTAAAGCCGCAAGCAGTATTACATTTCTTTTTTCCTATAGTAATATCATGTTGTACAGGGACATTTCTAAACACGTGCCACTACTATAGACACCCAGCAGGTACGATATTTAAAGGGATTTTTATTTATTTTTTCACTTTAAGCATCATTAAAATTGCTGCTCCAGAAAAAAATACTGTTTTTAAAACTTTTTTTTTCATTGATACATGTTCCCTGGGGCAAGACCGGGGTTCTGAAAGATGTTTTCCAACATTAAATTGAATATTGGTCTTTAAAATTATCGTTTTTGAATTCGAACGTTCGAGTCCCATAGACTTCAATGGGGTTCTAAATGTTCGCACGAACCCACGCTCTGTTCGAACGTTCTGGTGCGAACCAAACGCGGGGGTGTTCGGCTCATCCCTATCCTTTAAACTGTATATTTTGAATGATTTGGAGTTAAGCATGTGTGATGGACTGAGGTATCACATGAAAGACTAAACAGACACCCCATAGTCCACATTCATTTATTTTTATTTTCTAAGCAAGGGAATGGAATTGCTAGTCTATCAACAACCAGTAGATGGCAGAGAAGGTACATGAACAGAGTCTATATAAGACCACATGCACCATGTGACTAGGTGAAACTCCTCCAAGCCATAAATGCTGAATGGTCATCTCTCTTCCTGTTTGTGTATTCTTTCCAGCACCCGCCGACTTGATCACATGACATCATAGCGTCTACAATTATCAGGTCTCTTAATTTACATTTTGGGACCGGTAACATTTTGGGGGCTCGTGGCCGGGATTCGTTGTGTTACCAGTGAGAGGGAAACGCAAGACGAGCGTGAGTCGACTGAAGAGCTACAAGGAGAGTCGTGAGTGTCGTCTGCCGTGTGAGTGCAAGTCGTCAGAGTGCAACAGATATGGCGTCCCCTCGTCGTGCACTGATGTGGGATATCCGAAAACAAATTCATCTGCTTAGTAAAGAACAGCTGTACAGCCTCGCTATTACACTGGAAGATGAAAGAGACGTGGACGTTCCATCAGTGACTGGTGACAACAAAATGGAACTCGTTGAATTTATTGTAGACTACATGAGAAGTGATCAGCTGGCAAAGTTAGAAGATCAATGCATGTCTTACCTGCTCATCATCCAAGACGAGATCGATGAACTAAAACTCAATAAGGAAAGTACACCAACTATGAACATTGCAACCACTGCTAAAGAAATAAGTAGTGGGACTGCAAGGACTGAACAGGGATCGGAGGTGGTGAGATTAACTGATGTTGTTGCTTTATTGCCACGTAGAGAGTTCAATATGCGTGGTGGTGTAATTTCAGATCATGGTTCGGACATGAGTTACAGTAGCGTGTGCCGTCAGATTGATGAGGGTCTTATAGAAAAATTCCCTGAATCTGAAATTATACGCACAGTGTTGAGAATAATCAAACCTGGTCATTTTAAAGATATGTTGACTGACAAAGAGGATCTTACTGTTGCTGAATTGAAAAAGTTTTTGAAGTCACATATGAGAGAACGAAGTGGTACTGAGTTATTTCAGGAACTTAGCAATGCTACCCAGCAAGAAAAAGAAACAGCACAACAATTTGTTTACAGGCTAGCAGGGTTAAAACAAAAAAATCTGTCTACATCACAACATGATAGGCTAGAGTTTAACTATGACAAAAAACTAGTGCAAGGCGTATTCCTTCATACACTGTATCAGGGACTAAACGAGAAAAATTCTAATGTCAGACGAGACATCAAGCCTTACGTGTCTGATTTGACAGTAACTGATGACTTTGTCATAGAGCAGGTCACCAGATCAGTTGATGAAGAAACAGAAAGGCAGAGACGCTTAAACAGTACACCTAAACATAAACATCTTACTGTTCATTCATCACAAACACCAGGGAATAGTGAAAAAGAAACATTGCAAAAGAGAGTTGAGGCAGATGCTAGAGCAAATCACACTGCATTAATGGAACTAACAACACAGGTTTCGGCTCTCACGAAGAACCTGGAGAAGATGATGAAGCAAACTCCTGTTGTTGAAAACCGAATGACTAAGCCACCAACCAATGTTCAAGTTCCAGATACAGCTCACTGCAAGCCCAGGTGTGATGATTGCATCAAACGAGAGAGTCAGAACTGCTACCATTGTTTCTACTGTGGTTGGACAGGACACAGAGCAGTTCATTGCTTGAAGAAAAGAAGGCAGTCGGGAAATGACAGACGGTCACTGGAAAATGGGACAACCAGTGACCACCTCAAATAATCTGTCCCATGCTAAGGTAAACAGGGTATTTACCCACCGGTCAACTAGAACACTCCCAAAAGAGAATGGATGCTCCAAACAACGCGTAGCACAATTAATTGGAGGAAAATGCCTATTGTCATGTCGGATGAATGGTGTTCCGGTTGACATGTTGATGGACACAGGAGCTCAGGTCAGCATTGTCGGGAAGGCATGGTTAGAAAAGTTTCTACCCAGTGTCTCTATTAGACACATACAAGATTTACTTTGTGACGACAACTTATCCATTACAGCTGCAAATGGTTCTATCATTCCATTCATCGGATGGATTGAAGTCCTCCTGGAATTCGAAAGTAGTGGACAGGGAAACTCAGCCATCCATGTTCCAATACTGGTGAGCGACTGCTGTAATGACCATCCACTTCTTGGGTTTAATGTTATCGAAGAATTGATCAGAGAAAACCGTGACCGATCAAACAGCACCCAAAACCTGACTATCTTGCTGAGTGAAGTTATGAAAGTAAGACAGAGTGTAGCGAATAACATTGTCAACATGCTGTCAGTCAAGCAACTGACCCAGGAGAAGTATCCGATAGTCGTGTGGTCAAAGTGGGGAAGAAAGGACTCCAGATTAAAGGAGGCGAGCTTGGTGAAGTCAAATGTAGAATTAGAGCATGGCCAAAAGGAGGAATCATGCCATTTGAACCACTTCCAGAATATCCAGTTGAAGAAGGACTTGAACTATTTCCTTCAGTGGTTGATGTACCAAACGGTTTCTCTAAACTAGTGAAAATACCAATACTGAACCGTGCTGAACATGATATCTACCTTCCGCCCAGAACAGTATTGTACCATTTCTCTAGATATTAAGTTTTCTCCAATAAAAATAAAGACGATGGGAAATGACCAGAAGAAAAGAATGTTTCATGTAAACCAGTTGAATCAAGTGGACACTGAAAATCAGCTAACCACTAACAAATTTGTTAAGTGGCACCCACCTGTCAATTTGGATAATCTCTCAGAAGAAGAACAGGAGATCGTGAGACAAATGTTATATGAAGAATCGGATGTCTTTGCTCGAGATGAGGGAGACATAGGAAGCATTCCAAACCTGAAACTGAAGATAAATCTGAAAGATAAAAATCCTGTCCAGAAACTCTACAATTCGATACCGAAACCTCTATATAAGGAAGTGAAAGAATATGTCCAAAACCTTCTTGACCAAGGTTGGGTAATGAAATCTTCTTCCGCATACTCATCACCAGTTGTCTGTGTTCGAAAGAAGGACAGGAGCTTACGACTATGTGTGGACTTTAGGGAGCTAAAACGAAAGACTATTCCAGATAGACATCCACTTCCTAGAATACAAGATCTGCTGGATAGCTTAGGAGGATTTACATGGTTCTCAATTCTGGACCAGGGTAGTGCGTATCATCAAGGCTTTGTGCATGAAGACTTCAGACACCTGACAGCTTTCAGCACCCCCTGGGGACTCCTGAAGTGGAAGCAGCTTTTCAGAGATGCATGGAGAATGTACTAGAGGGCATCAGAGACAAATGTTGTTCTCCATACCTGGATGACGTACTTTGCTACTCCAAAACTTTTCAGGAGCATGTCAATGATCTTAGGCAAGTGCTTAGTCGAATGCACGAGCATGGTATCAAACTTAGACCGAAAAAGTGTGAACTCTTTAAACTACAGATTCGATACCTTGGGCGAATGGTGTCAGAAGAAGGCATAAAAATGTACCCAAATGATCTTGAAGCGGTATTACAGTTGAAAAGGAAAGAACCAAAAACAGTTGGAGAATTTAGAACTTTGTTGGGATTCCTGAGCTATTACAGGTCCTTTATTCAAGATTTCTCTCGACTTGCTAAACCACTGTATGAACTTTTGCAGAACACTGAGAAAGAATCTGCTACATCCATCACCAAAAACAATCGTGGGGAACCTACAAAGAGAGATGGGAATAAAACACAAGTGCCATCTAAAACACCGATCCAATGGACACCCAAACATCAAGCTGTGGTATTCAGATTGGTGGACATGCTAACCAATCCACCAATACCAGCATACCCTGATTTTGACTTACCCTTCATCTTACACACTGATGCTTCCAATGAAGGCCTAGGTGCTGTACTGTACCAACGACAAGGAGAACACCTTCGTGTTATTGGATTTGGCTCCAGAACATTGACTCCAGCGGAGCGCAATTACCATCTCCACTCTGGTAAACTTGAGTTTTTAGCTCTCAAGTGGGCAATCTGTGACAAATTCAGAGATTTCTTGTATTACGCTCCAACATTCACAGTCTACACAGACAACAACCCATTGACATATGTCTTGAGTACTGCCAAACTGAATGCTGTGGGTCAGAAAGTGATGTGGCAGAAGAATTGCTGAAAGGACAGACGATCTGCCCAATGACTCAGGAGAATATCAGAGCATTACAAGAAGATGATACCAACATTAGAGAAATGGTCTGGCTTAAGGAGAACAATTGGACTCCAAACCACAAAGAAAAGGAGAGTATGACCAGTAAAACAAGGCGTTTGATACACGAATGGAACAAACTCATAGTGGAGGAAGGAATTCTATACCGACACTCTGGAACCCGAAAACAGCTAGTTCTACCAGAAAAACTAAAACCATTGGTCTTAAGAAGTCTTCACAATGACATGGGTCACATTGGCACTGACAAGGTAATCCACCTAGCACGTGAACGATTTTACTGGCCATTTATGCAAAGAGACATTGATGAATATGTGCTGAAGACGTGCAACTGCATCAAACAAAAGCGTCCAAATATCCAAGAAAGAGCACCTATGGGTTCGATTACTACCAGTTCACCCTTGGAGCTAGTATCCATTGATTATTTCCACTTGGAGAAAAGCAAAGGAGGATATGAGTATATACTTGTAATGGTAGACCATTTCACACGCTTTGCACAAGCGTATCCAACTAAGAACAAATCTGGAAAAACGGCAGCAGAAAAGATCTTTCAAGATTTCATACCACGTTTTGGATATCCAGAGAAACTCCACCATGATCAAGGAAGAGAATTTGAAAACAACTTGTTTCAGACATTGCAATGACTGGCAGGGATTTCTCACTACCCCATACCATCCACAGGGTAACCCAGTGGAGAGACTAAACCGTACTTTGTTACAAATGCTTCGCACCTTAGAGGAAGAGAAAAAATCAGATTGGAAAGAACATCTTCCACACATGGTTAATGCATACAATTGCACCAGGCATGAAGCCACTGGATACTCGCCATTCTTTCTATTGTATGGGAGATCTCCTCGTTTGCCGATTGACCTAATGCTCAATCTAAATTTGGAAAAGGAATCAGAAAGTCAACCAACATTTACTCAGAAATGGGCATCCAGAATGCAAGAAGCTTACAAAATCGCATCAGAGAATAGCCAAAAATCATCTGCTAAAGGGAAGAAGTACTATGACAAGAAGATAAAAGGAGCACCTCTTCAACCGGGTGATCGGGTCTTAGTACGAAATCTCTCTGAAAGAGGAGGTCCTGGTAAACTTCGTTCATACTGGGAAGAATCAGTACACAAAGTGGTAGAAAGAATCAAAGATGGGCCTGTGTACAAAATTCAGCCTGAAAGTGGTAAAAAGACTATTCGAGTACTACACAGAAATCTTTTACTACCAGTAAATGACCTACCCATTGAAAGACAATTAAGTAAAGACAATCAGTAAGTAACAGTAAGAAAGGTGCAGGATCTGAATCAGGGAGGAGGAGAAGAAATATGGTATTTATCCTTATGTACCAGAGACTACAGAAAGTCATGATCACGTTGTGCCTCAACAAAACTCTCAAAACGTACAGAAATTGCCATTAAGAATTTCTGCTAAAGAGTTCTATCCTACAACTACCACATCCAATCTTGAACAAGAACCAAATGATGGAACAGTAGTTGGCGACCAAGTTTGGGCTTCAGACATGGTGGGACTAGACACTGCGGAATTACCCCCATTAAGTCAAGACTTGCCGGTGAGCCAAGATATGCAAATAGAGAATGATGTTGATGGAGAAGACTCAACTCCTGTAAGAAGATCTACCAGACAAGCTAAATCTAAAGAGATCTTTACATATGGCACACTAGGTCAGCCAACCTACAGATCAAGTCAGATTCACACCGTACAAACTCCTACAATGCTAGCTACTCCCATGACATACCAGGTAGTTAATATAGCTCCGTGGTGGCAGCAAGTACCTATTTGGGTTTCTTAAATCACTCAAGAGAGTTCCGAGAACAATTTAGTATAATGTCAGGAGCCATTAACTAAAGGAGGGGAGAGTGTGACGAACTGGGGTATCACATGAAAGACAAAACAGACTCCCATAGTCCACATTCATTTATTTTTATTTTCTAAGCAAGGGAATGGAATTGCTATTCTATCAACAACCAGTAGATGGCAGAGAAGGTACACAAACAAAGTCTATATAAGACCAGATGCACCATGTGACTAGGTGAAACTCCTCCAAGCCATAAATGCTGAATGGTCATCACTCTTCCTGTTTGTGTATTCTTTCCAGCACCCGCCGAGTTGATCACATGACATCATAGCATCTACAATTATCAGGTCTCTTAATTTAAATTTTGGGACCGGTAACACATGCAAATATCATATGAAGTATATTTTACAATCAGAAGATACATTGTTTTCAAAGGGTAATTTTTGTTCTTAACACAAATCAAGATAAAAATAGTGACTTGGGTAGTGCCAACTATGGACGTCGCCTACCTGCACGTCTGCTTTTCTATTTAGACAGTAGGAAATAATTCATGATGTGCAGCTCTGCACCCCAGTATCATCTACTAAAAGTAAAAAAGCAAAGAGGGCGCCAGGGGGTTAAACGACAGATAGCTTTAATTAGTTTTTAGAACACAGCATCCACTTACATATGAAAGATTGGAAATCCAGTATGCAGATCCTGTGTACAAGTCTTTATTGTGGCGTCCATCCGCGCTGGTTGTTGGCAGCAGAGTGCTCTCAGAGCCTCACGATGTCCGTACTGCTCAGATCGTCGGTAAACCGGCTAGCATGGAGGGACTGGCTGAAAGCGAGGCCTGGAGCGCAGCTGAGTCGCGGTGACGTCACTGGGTTGCGACCTTTTTTAAAAAATATTGGACTCTTTTAACTGCTACATACTGCTGATTGTTTTTGCGCCACTATCTGTATTCTTTTCATCTACTAAAAGTGGAACCCATAACAACTTGATATAAAATAATGTTCTTTAGCAAGGAACATGCATTCCACATTAATAATTATGCTACCAAAATGTGTGTGTGCTGTAGATTGCCTCCAGCTTTGCTCCTGTTTCTTCTTGCTGGAGACTTCCATTTTGCTGAAGTCCAAAGCCCCAGCTTTAAATCATAAACCCATCGATTTACCAGTTCCAAAAAACTGTTTGATTTGCTTGTGTCCTCAACCAAACTGTCGAACTATCAAATAGCTGATGTTATAACATATCTGCTCTAACAGTGGTCTACATCTCCACCAATTTGACACACCTCTGCACAGTGCTCTAATAAACAATGCAGTTCATAGAGTGTCAGCTTATTCCCTTCCTGGTTCAAAGGGCATATGCAAGGGCACCACCATTACACCAAGACACTTGGCAAGACCTTGGCATCACAATACTTTCCTCTGTAATTTTCTACCATGAGACTTGCCAGCCTGGCTGGGATTCAAACTGAGAACTCCAGTGCTCTAAGAGACTGAAGTACTAGCAACAAGCAACCATACTAACAATTACCTCTCCTAAGCCCCATTTGGCCAGCTTCTGTCAGACAAGCATGCTGGAAAACCAGCACCCGACCGGTTCCCAATCAACACTCTCTTCCAATGGCTGAGAGCGCTTATCAGAGTGTTCTGGCAGGGGGCAATCCCCCTGTCAGAACACAACAGCTCAGAGGGGAGATCACTGTTCCAACATTAGATGGTAAGTCTTAGGGCAGGGGTCTCAAACTCAAATTACCTGAGGGACGCAAGACAAGTTTTCATATCCCATGGGGTGGCCGCATGCAAACTTTCAAACTTTAAAAACAACAGTACTGGTGACAGCGAATGCATTATTAACCCCCCAGCACTGGTGTCAGCGGACACATTATTACCACCAGCACCGGTGTCAGTGGATGCATTATTACCCTGACCACTACACTGCACACCGACCACTACACTGACCACTACACACTGACCACTACACTGCACACTACACTACACACTGAACACTACACACCCCACTGACCACTACACTATACGATGACCACTACACTGCACAATGACCACTACACTGCACGATGACCACTACACACCCCACTGACCACTACACTACACACTGACCACTCACCATCAGGGCACAGCACATCGGGTCACAGAGCCCAGCACATCAGGGTACAGGGCACAGCGCACATCAGAGTACAGAGCCCAGCACATCAGGGTACAGGGCACAAAACATCAGAGTACAGCACAACAGTCCACATCAGGGTACGGGGCATGGCAAGGCACATCAGGACAAGGCACATGGCACATCAGGACAGGGCACATGGCACATCAGGGTACAGGACACAGCACATCAGGGTACAGAGCCCGACACATCAGGGTACATGGGGCACATCAGGGTACATGGGGCACATCAGAGCACATGGGGCACATCAGGGTACATGGGGCACACTCAGGGTACATGGGGCACATGACATCACAATTAGGGTACATGGGGCACATGACGTCACAATCAGGGTACATGGGGCACATCAGAGCACATGGGGCAAATCGGGGCACATGGGGCACATTAAGGCACATGGGGCACAATCAGGGTACATGGGGCACATCAGGGTACGTGGGGCACATCAGGGGACATGAGGGCACACTCAGGGTACATGGGGCACATCAGGGTACATGGGGAACATGAGGGCACAATCAGGGTACATGGGGCACATGACGTCACAATGAGGGTACATGGGGCACATGAGGGCACAATCAGGGTACATGGGGCACATTCAGGGCACAATCAGGGTACATGGGGCAGATCAGGGCACAATCAGGATACATGGGGCATATCAGGGTACATGGGGCACATGAGGGCACAATCAGGGTACATGGGGCACAGGTCAGCATTTACTTGTGGTTTTCTTCACATGCAGAGTAAAGCAGGAAGCGTCTGTCATAAGTTCACTTCTCATGTCATGCTGCGGCTGCTCCCCGCCCCCCGGCGGCCCCCCTCTCTTTTCATCCATCCCAGGTGATATCACATGCAAATGGGGAATGACAAGAAGAGAGGGGGGGGGGCGCCGGTGGGGCAGGGAGCAGCCGCAGCATGACATGAGAGAGAAGTGAACTTTATTACAGACGCTTCCTGCACTACTCTGCATGTGAAGAAAATCTACTCCCCCCACTTCCGCGGCACCCCCTGCCCTGCCTGCGGGCCATTTATAACCGATCCGTGGGCCGCAAATGGCCCGCGGGCCGGTACTTTGAGACCCCTGTCTTAGGGGGATATTAATGTCATAGGCAGCTTGACTTATCAATAGGGCGGTTTTAAAAAGGAAGTAAAGTCCTCTATATTTTTTTTGTTTTAAAGGCCCTCTAGGTGGGTTATGCTATAATGTTCTAGTTTGCACAGCAAATTAGTACCTTATGGCAGACTTACCTGTCATATGGTGTCCTCCAGCACAGCGCTGGGAACGACCCAGCGGGCCCCTGGTGCTTCCATCTTCGCTCAGTCTTCTTTCAGGTCCCAGGCATTTGGCCACTTGATAGGTCAGGCCGCGATGACACCACTTACAAGCGTGTGCATGGGAGTCACATCACGTGGCACAGGTTGGGGACCGATCAGAGCTGAAAATGTTTGCTAAACTGCGCACTCAGTGAACATGACAGCTAACTGGCATGAGGATGCATTTATGGCAGAAGAGTCCAATGGGGCCTCTTTTGTCATTAAAACCCTGCTTGTCAACCATTTGATCAAAACACAACTTTACTTCCTATATAAGACCGTGTGTTTTGTTTATTTATTTATTAATTTTGGCACTTTGGGAAGACAAGCTAGAGCATGAGAAATTTGATTGTGCACATTTGATAAAGTGATGGATAACATGACTGTGGTATATGGGAAATAAGTGCAACCAGCTAATACAGGGCCCTGTTGCAGCTGCAGAATCTTTTGTGGTTGCATTGAAGCCTAAAGACTGGTACACACAATCGGATTTTCCACAAAGCGTAGGACTTTTGTCCTAAGAGTGTTGGCCCTGAACTTGTCTTGCATACAAATGGTAAATAATTGTCAGCCAACAAACACAAAACTACGTGTTTTTTCAGCTCTTAAGCGCCACCCCTTGGGCAAATTTTGCTAATGTGTTATGGTGAGCATTGCTTCCGAGCATGCGTGTTTGTACTTTGGAGTTTTGTCCGACTGACTTGTACACTCTCTTGGAAAATCCGACAACACACAATTCTTGGCAAAAAATCTGAAAGCATGCTATCCAACATTTGTCCGCGCAAAATCCGCCAACAATTGTCCAATGGAGCATACAGACAGTCGGATTTTCGGGCAACAGGTTGTCAGTAAACAATTCATGTCGGAAATTCTGATCGTGTGTACAAGGCTTTAGGCTTGACAGGGATCAAAAGAACAAGATCCAGGATAAGCAAAGTATAAAGTTATAATGTGGTTTCTCAGTTTTCTATTAGATAATCTATTTGGTTGAATAACAGCAAATGACTCATTTATTTCTCACTTGTTTTGTATTTATGGAGAATTGCCTTAAATAGTATAACAAATGCATTGCTCATTCCTGATGAACCTTATCAGATATGTGTTTATAATAAATCTGATTTCAATTTGTGAATTTAGCAGATAAATATTGGCCTTGTGAATAATAACGTCTGAAGTATCTCAGTGTTATCTAACCTTATCATTGCATCTTAGGACGAACATACACAGTTTGAATGAACCAGCCGAGATTCAAACCATTAACCACTTAACCCCCGGACCATATTGCTGGTCAAAGACCAGAGCACTTTTTGTGATTCGGCACTGCGTCGCTTTAACTGACAATTGCGCGGTCGTGCGATGTGGCTCCCAAACAAACAAAATTGGCGTCCTTTTTTTCCCACAAATAGAGCTTTCATTTGATGGTGATTGATCATCTCTGCGGTTTTTATTTTTTGCGCTATAAACAAAAATAGAGCGACTATTTTGAAAAAAATGCAATACTTTTTACATTTTGCTCAGTTTAGGCCGATACGTATTCTTCCACATATTTTTCGTAAAAAAAATCGCAATTAGCGTTTATTGATTGGTTTGTGCAAAATTTATAGCGTTTACAAAAAAGGGGGTAGTTTTATGGCATTTTTATTAATATTTTTTTTTTTACTAGTAACGGCGCCGATCAGTGTTTTTTTTTCAGTACTGCGATATTATGGCGGACACATCGGACACCTTTGACACATTTTTGGGACCATTGGCATTTTTATAGCGATCAATGCTATAAAAATGCATTGGATTACTATAAAAATGCCATTGGCAGTGAAGGGGTTAACTCTAGGGGGCAGGGAAGGGGTTAAGTGTGTTCCTGCTTGTGTTATAACTGTATGGGGGGGTGGCCTCACTAGGGGAAATCACTGATCTTCTGTTCATACATTGTATGAATAGAAGATCAGCGTTTCCCCCTCTGACAGGAACGAGAGGTATGTGCTCTGTAACGAACGAGCGCGCGTGCCCGGCGGCGATCGCTCCCTAGAAGCTGCTAAAGAGAGGACGTAGAGCTACGTGCTCCCACGCAGCAGTGCCACCGTCCCGGTGGGCAAGTAGTTAATGGGTTGGCTGAATGTACTAAGTTGATCGATTGCTCAACTTGGGTACAACCAGCCTGCTGGATTTCAGGGGCATTGCTAGGTGCCAAAAAGACCAGGGGCTTCAGCCCGAAGCCAAGCCAAGCCGGGGCAGAGGGGTTCGGTCGCGGTCGGTGGAGTGGCGCAGGGTGACCTACCTGATACACATACCCTGACCTACGTGAGTGTGTGTGTTTGTACAAAGACACACACACGGACATAACCTGCATACACTGACCTAACTACACTGACCTAACTACACTGACCTAACTACACTGACCTAACTACACTGACCTAACTACACTGACCTAACTACACTGACCTAACTACACTGACCTAACCACACTGACCTGACCACACTGACCTAACCACACTGACCTGACCTGCATACAGTGACCTGACCACACTGACCTGACCTGAACTGCATACACTGACCTGACCACACTGACCTGAACTGACAACACTGACCTGAACTGACCACACTGACTTGAACTGACCACACTGACTTGAACTGACCACACTGACCTGACCACACTGACCTGACCTGAACTGACCACACTGACCTGACCACACTGACCTGAACTGACCTGACCACACTGACCTGAACTGACCACACTGACCTGAACTGACCACACTGACCTGACCACACCATAATAAATACACTGTAAAAAATTACAACGTTGTATTCTAAATGGGGGTATGATGAAATCCCACTTGACCAAAGTATAATTATTAACCCCTAGATAACTGGACATATAACATCAAAAGTAACAGTGATGGCAATGACCCTGAGGGTGAGCACTGGAAATGCTGATGAAATGCAGATCCTCTACTGGGGCTATGTATGAAATGCTTCCACTAGGGAGTATAAATAACCTGCAAACAATGTTCCAATAGGCCAATATAGCACCAGGCAGAATGGAGAGCACAGAGATCACTGTAAAGTTGAATCAATAGATCAGTTCATCAATTCCAGTGATAGTGGTAACGCTCTTATTCAAAAGATAAACCGCATAATTGCAAAGTCAATCCAGTGTATAGAACTCAAAGCCAACTAAGTAGTTGCTGTCAATCGAAAAGTAAATAGCACCCCTCCCCTTTGTCCTCCCGGGTCCCGCCCTGGAGTCACTCACACTGCCTGGCTGTCTGCTCTAGCCGTCCTCCACTCCAGTCTCTCCAGTCGTCCTCCACGCCGGTGCCACGGTCTGTTTGCTGCGCCTGACGTGAAGTCACGCTTCGTGCGCTTTGTCACCCCTTTTGAATGCTCCGGCCATGCGTGACATGACGCATCATCACGTCCCGGCCGCGAATCGCGATAGGATTGGTCCACTGTGATCTCCATCATAACAGCACAGCGTGCCTATGATGGACATCACATCTCACTGGCCAATCCTGGGATCGTGGGCGGGGCCGTGTCTGTGATGTCGATGGATGGACGCTCACAGCTTGCACGGCACAGACAGTGACACTGACATGACACGGCACTTGACTTATCCCCGCGGCCCGCGCTCACGCAGTTTTTCAGGGGATTTGCCGATTTGGGGCTAATAATGTTAAAATAAATGGCCGAGACTCAGGGCATTTCTGGGGTCACATTCGGGGATTCCAGCCCACCAAGCCCCGTCCTCCCAACACCCCTGCTGGATTTGCTTCTAATTAGAGCTTCTATAGTTGCTAGCGATAATCACTTTCTTCTCCTGGTGGGGATGCCTTCACCCGCCCATAGAAAACAATGGCCAGGAAATTCCCCGTCAGTGCTGTCTCTGCTGATGGGGGAATCGTACAAATTTCTTTCCTGCATACCATGGTTGCAGGAAATAAATTTGCACAGTCTATGGCCAGCCTTACAAACTTAAAAGTTATCTTAGCTAAGGTCAGGTATGGATTATACTCTGTGCTAAAAGTTTCTCAATGCATTTGTATTGCCTATACAAGTGGGCCTTATTTTATCTCGTTAACTGCTGCCTTTTTTCATTCAATGTAAATTTATGTAAGATTATTTAACTATGTGGGATTTCCTACCCTTTTTGTAATTTACAAAACCTCAATAAAAAGTCAGTTATTAAAAAAATCAAGAGCAAACAATAGACTTTTTTAAATAACATAATTAAATTGGTTGGTGAATATTTGTAATTACAATTCGGACCGTTCTGCCCCAGAAAGGGTGCTGTACTGTTTGCTGATTGTGCTGCCTGCATGTAGAGCAGATACACCTACAGACTGCACATACCTTGTAAATAAATAGTCAAAAGTAATCACCAGGCCACATAGAGGCCATGTAGAGGGAGTATATTTCTCCAGTGGGGACACAATATTTCTCCAGTGGGGATGTAAAAACCTGACAGAGGCCATCTTGATGCGATCTAATCTTACCATATAAACCTTAAACTCCACTCTGTTCACACAGTATAGAGTTTAGCCCTAGAAGCTCAGATCTCTGCTGAATAGTAAAAGGCTGCCATCTGCTTTTTGACACAGGGACCTTCTCCCAAATCCTCATTCCTTTATTCACCAGCAGTTTTATTGCTGCTCTAGAAGGGAACCCATTTCCTAGAGACATTCAAATCAACCCACATAATTGTGATTTACAAAGAAGGGAAGGATCCCACCAAACTGCTGTAGCTACTGACCAGTGCCGATCCTGACCTCCCTGGGGCCCTAAGCAAAATTACATGTCACATTAAAGTTGAGAAGCGGGGGGGCTGCCAAAAATAACATGTCACGGACATGACAACTTACGTTAAAGTGAAAAGCGGGGGTTGCTGACTTCTTACTTCTTCTCCCATGCAGCCAGCAAATTGAGAAGCGGGGTGAGGGGCCGAAAATGACTTCTCACCAGGCAAGGCCTCTAGTAATTTGGGGGGCTCTCCGCAACTGCGGGGCCCTAAGCGGCTTGCATAGTGAGCCTATAGGGCGGTTTGGCCCTGCTACTGACCAATTACATTGTTAAACCTGGATCTAAAAAATTTCACTCAAAATCTTGCAAATTGCATTCTCTTATACATTCAAACCTTGATTTATTCAGATCAGGCGGAGTGGATTATATATTTGTCAGGAAGGCCAAAGACAATACACTCCAAACCATTACCTAATTCATTATATCCACCAGACTAATAACCCTGGCTTATTCCCAGGCCGGCCATAGACAGAGCAAATTTCTTGCAACCACGGATCCCTGTCCCTGCTGGAAGAACACATTTTTTTTCCGACGTGATTCCTCTCAAGCCTGCCTTGCATACACACGTTCAGTCAAAATAACGCTTGACCAAAGCGCAGTGACGTCCAACACGTATGACGGTACTATAAAGGGGACTTTCCATTCAAATGGCGCCACCCTTTGGTCTGCTTTTGCGGAATTTTATGTTAGTAAAGACTATTTGCGCTTTTCAGCCTTGTGCTTTTCAGTCCGTTACAGCGGGACCAATGTGCTATCTCCATTATGAACGCTAGATTTACCAGAACGAGCGTTCCCGTCTCATACCTGATTCTGAGAATGCAATTTTTTTCCCCTAGCATACACACGAGCGGTTTTCGCGATGAAAAAAAGACTGACAGGAAACACGATGGGAAAAAATAGAGCAGGTTCTAATTTTTATGAGAGCAGTTTTTTCGTTTTTTCTCGTCTAAAAAATTGCAGTTTTCTCGTCGTGTGTACGAGGCATAAGGCCAGCTTTATCTACCAATGCTGGCAACATGGCTTCTAAAGTCCATTAAGTATTGATTTACATATTACAGCTGAGATACACAGGCCCGCATTCACAGCCAACGGTGCATCTTTGTGCGGGCGTAGCGTATCTTCTTTACGCTACACCGGCGCAACGTTGAGAGGCAAGCATGCTAGTCACAAAGAATATGCGCTCAACGTTGCGCCGGCGTAGCGTATAGTTGTCGGCATAAGCCAACGTAAGTCAAAGAAGGTGGAAGTGGGCTGGAAGTGGGCGTGATATATTAAAATGAAGAGTGACCCCATGCAAATGATGGGCTGAGCTTCAAAAAACGAACTGCGCATGCGTCGTCTCTTGGACGCATCTCAGTGCGAATGCTCACAGTCACGTCAAAATAGCTGCCTAAGATACGTCAATACACTGCCTACGACATGAACGTAACCTACGCACAGCCCTATTCACGTAGTACTACGTAAACGACCTAAAATACGACGGCTGTTCCGTGGTCCATACCTTTGCATGGGTTGCACCTCCTATATGTGGAATAACTTTACGCCGGACGTAAGCCTTACGCAAACTGCGTATCTTTTCTGCCGGGTGCATCTACGCTCGTGAATCGACGTATCTCCCTCATTTGTATATTTGCAATGGGGCGTCCAGTGTAACTATGCGCCCAAGATATGCCGGCGTAGGCAAGTTACCTCGGTGGACTGAAGCCGGATTTTAGGCGTATCTTAGTTAGGTGATTACGGCGCATAGATGACACTTACGCGGCATAAATCGAGATACGTCGGCGTAAGTGCTACGTGAATCCGGGCCACAGACTATGCCAAATTCTTGTGAACAAAATTCCAATCACTTGTTACTATAAATAAATATGGGGATGTTGTAGAATATACCCACACTGGTTTTATACATTGACAATGTTCCTTTCTCTTGGAAAGCTTAATAAAAATGTTTGGAAAGAAGAAAAATGACAGATTCAAAATACAGTATGTGATATCAGTATAATGTGTCACTAATGCTTAAAAAAAAAAAAAAAAGGAAAACACTGTGCTAGGTAGAAAATTGTGTAAAAAACAAAGAAAAAACACCAAAATGATAGTGAAATATGAAGCTACCAGTACCATAAATTTAGATACAAAAATGTAAAAATATGGATAATAAAAGGTACAGCGCTAAATATACACAACATTGTGAAATATCATATGTTAATGAACCTTTTGGTATAATTACCAGGTGGTTAGTGCTTGGGTAATATGTCAAATTGTGAAAAAAATTATAACAATGACTATAATACATTGTAAAAACACATAACTAAGGCAAATGAATAATTCACAACTGTCAGGATGTGAGAATGAGTGAATGAATTAAGCCCCACAACTATGAGTTGACAGGTAATTCACAGACAAAGATGAAATGTTCAAACTCAGTCTTTTAAGGGTTAGTCTATAATGGTGCATAAAGGGAAACTTATGATAGAAAAAGCTTCATCCACCAGGAAGGCAACCAGAAGTGGTGATGTCGTCTCCTTACCCTAACTGTATGACCACCGTGCCGGCGGTCTCTCCAAGCATGGGGATTTTAGGTCTCCCTATAGACCCACTGTAGGATGTCAGGAATGGCGTCTATTGTCTCAAAAAATATAAACGGAAAAAGAAACTATGGGCCAGATTGACGTACATCGGCGCATTTTTTGACTGGCGTAGCGCACCTCCTTTACGTTAGAGACTGCCGCAATGTAGCGGCGGAATCACCGTATTCTCGATTGATTTGCGCAGAAATTAGCGCCTGTGCAACGTAATTTCAGAGGCGTAAGGCGGAGTAATTCAAATTGGGAAGGACGTGGGCGTGTTACATTGAATTGAGCCGTGACCCCATGCAAATGAAGGCAAATGAAGGCTTGCGCATGCGCACATGAAGCAGACCATGGTCAGCACCTCTGTGCGCATGCTCACAACTCGGGAACGGCGCAATCAGTGAAATTGGAAGTGGACCAGGGCAACTTAGTGAACTACGCAGACAACATAAATAGACAGACACAAACACACTTCCTTTGCAAAAGTACATCCCTTTGTATCCCTCCCTATACAGAAAGGTGCTTTTGTTCTGTTGTTTGTTGCGTTGTGATTTGTCTTTGTTATATTTGTGGACTGTTTGATCTAGTGTTTTGTAGAAGATATTTGAAAGTGTTTTTTGGTGACTGCTTGTGAGACTTTTTGGTTGATAGATTTTTGTTTGTTTGTTTTGTTGCTTGATTTTTCCTGCTTGTTTTTGTGAGTGATTTTTGCTGATTGTTTGGTAGAGAGTTTTTGTCTGAGTATGACTGAGAGGAAGAGGAAGTTAAATTTTACTTTGGGGAGAAACAAATTCTTGCCCGGGCCATTACCCAATATGGGCGTTTCCTCCACGGCCCGGAGAGTGCCAACACCCCCCCGGCCAGGAGGCGTGAGATCTTTCAGCACATTACTGACAAGGTGAATGCATCGGGGGGGGGGGGGGGGGAGACCCGGACACGGTTGGGGATTGAAAAGAAGATCGATGACCTCCGGCGTCTGGTCAGAAAGAAGCTGGCCAAAATGGCAGCCCATGCCAGGAGCACAGGAGGGGGCCCACCATGCCCTGTTAGGCTGACAGCGGAGGAGCGTGCGGTGGCCCACACCTTTCATAGACAACAGGTGGAGGGCCTGCCTGGCTATGACTCCAGTCATGAAGGTGTGATGCCAGGTAAGGTTTTTTTGCCCTATCAGGTGTGTAGCATGTGGGGGGGGGGGGTGAAAGGGAATATGTGGCAAGTGTGTGGATCCTCCAACCTGTGAATGTTTTGTGTCATCCACAGATGGGTGCTGGGCCATCTGGGCTGACCGCACCATCCCAGGGACAACAGCCTGATGAGGACCCCCCGACAAGGCCGGAGTCCTCGGAGGAGGTTGAAGAGGAGGAGGTTGAGGAGGAGGAGTTTGAGGAGGAGGAAGATGTCATATCAGCCAGTGGATTGTTGTTTTTGAAGGAGTCTTCCTCTCTGGCTGGCAGCAGCCAGCCCTCCATAAGGGGTAGCCCCTCCCACTCCTCCAACTCCTCCCCCAACAGGGCTCCTCTCCCAAGGGCCTCCCCTTCTCCCCGGCCACAGGCCTCAGCTGGAGGCAGGAAGTCGTTCCAGAAGACCAGGGGGGTGGCCGAGCTTCTGCCCGCCAATCTGAGACGGGCCCAGGCCCTTCAGACCCGCCATCTGGGACAGGTCAGCCAGACTTTGGGGTGGATGGAGGAGAGCCTGTCCTCCATAAAGGATACGCTTGGGGACCTGGACTGCCACTCCCGGGCTCTTACAAACTGCCTAAACGTACTGCAGACTACAACAACAGACGTTGGGCAGGATGTGAGGGACCTCACCCAGGCTATCCAGGCCAACACGGCAACACTAGGTGCTGGCCTGAACAGAATTGCCGTGGCCTTGGAGGGCAGGCCGCTAGGTGGGCAGAGACCAGGGGCTGCTCCTCCTTCCCCGGATTACCCCCCCCCCTCCCCATGAGTCTCCCCTGAGGAGCCGGGGCCATGGCCGTGGGCACCCCAGGCGTGGCTCACGCCAGCGGCATTAATTTGTTTTTCCCCCTTTTTTTTATGTTTTTTTTTTCCTGGATTTTTTTTTTTTTTTTGCTGGACATTTTTTTTTTTTTGTGTTGTGAATTTTTTTGGAATGTGGGGGTGATATTCCTGCCGGAAAAGGGGTGTCACCCTCAGTTTTGGTGGAGAAGGGTTCCCCAGGACCAGGGAGAAGTGATCCCCAGGTCCGTGTGAATGGTGTATGAATGTACAGTGACATAATAAAGTCCAGCATGGTGGGCTTGTGCTAATCCAATTAGATGAGGATGTGATGTGTCTGTGCTAGGGACCACAGTGGTGTGCATGCATGCATTCTCATTGTGCCATGATTAATGTGTGTGTTTAACATGCAAAGATGCCTAATGTGAGCTGTCTCCTGACTGCTCTTCCCTCAGAAGACGGGGTAGCCTCAGTTAGGGGGGGATTGTCTGGTTCAGGGGTCAGGTCATCACTTATGTCAATCTGCAGGCCCTTTCCTGCAGGCTGGTGTTGAGCTCCTGCAGGGTTGTGATTAATTCCAGGATGGCATAAGGGGTGAATCTGAAGATGCGAGACACCTCAGAATCTCTCATGCCAAAGATGTCTATGCGTGTGTGATATATCAAGTGAAGAGTGAGGAGCTTGTATCAGATTAGATTATTATATCCATCAAGGTTTTAAAGGGCTATTGAAAGATAGTGAGACCGTGTTTGTAATTTGTTTGTATGTTATGTATTGATGTATATATGTATGTATACTTCTGCTCAAAATGTTTTTAAAAGCAAAGAAAACATTTTTGGAAAAAAAAAATCCTCTCCCGTGCCCTCCTCCGTGCCCTCCTCCGTGCTCTCCTCCTTCTTTGCTCATCTAAAGTCAGTAGTATAGCTATGAGCATGGATGTCACTGGCATGTTGGCATACAGATTGTTGTGCAACACGTGTGACTGCTCAGCTCCTCACTAACAGTGTTGCTTTCTCTGACATGTAGGATGTAAAAGAATGAACCGTGACAGACTGAGATATTCCTATGTCTAGGGTCACCTTATGTCCACTAGGGCCATAGGGTGACAAAGAATCATAATTCATATATTACATGAGATGGGACATTAATAATAATTCATATTGCAGGACTGGAATATTAGAAAAGTGGTTCATGTGGACACGGTTACCAAGACAGTGACACATCCCTCTGTATAAAAGGCTATTGAAGTGTCTTGAGGTGTTGGCTATTCACTGTGAAAGACACATTCTGTTGAATAGGTGTTAATTGCTAGAAAGACTCTTTCATTGTGTGAAGCTCTCTGTTTACCCTATTGTGTTATTCTAAAGGTTAATTGAATTCTATTCATACAGGAATGTATTGAGGCTCAGGTGTGATAGTATTTGGTTATGATGTCATTGTCTACAGGAATGTCATGCTCTTTGAGTTAACTCTATTGATGATGCGGTGCCGACGTGTCTACATAATTAGCTTACCTGAATGCCTTTTAAGGTTATTGAAGCCCCCCATGGTGTGAAGGGGGGTGGAGACTACATTGTCCTGTGATTAACTGCATTATGCTTGAAACTGTATAAGAAGCTGAGAAAATATCAATAAATGGGTCATATCTTTGGAAGCAAGTACGGAGCTCTGTCTCGTCTTATTCTGGGAATTGATATGGATCGTGTATGCAAGATTGTCGCAGTGTGTCAGATAAGCTTGTCGTGGTTGGATGGAAGGTCGTAAACGGTGGCGACCGTTACATAGATGAATTGTCTAATTTTATACCACCTTTTATATGGTCTAATTTTAGACAGGCCGTGCAGCTGTTGCGCACAGCGCGTAGCCAGCGCTGCTCCAACGTTCTTTTGTGGATCCCCGTAACTCCCTCGTTAGCATATTTGAATAGCAAATCAATGGTGTGTCTAGCGCAGTTTTGCGCGGACGGATGCGCCTGTCTATCGAAATTACGCTGGACAAAAAAAAAGTAGATTTCTTGCGTATCTCGTTTTGGGGATGCAGAGCATCGAAACGCATGCACAAATTTAGACTTACGCCGCGCATCTCCTGTTACGCCGGCGTAATCGCTCTGTGAATCTGGCCCTATATCGTGATACCGTACAAAATATATATTTAATTGCCAAGAAGAATTGCACTTACAAAGTGGTGGTTATAGTTGCGCAATGGAAACATCCGATGATAGTGCGGCATCTCATCGAGGCTTCTCCTGTCTGTCACTAATGCTGTCTGTGAAAACCATACAATTCCGAAATACCACATAGGGCCAGATTCAGAAAGCCCGGCGTAACTTTGTGTGGGCGTAGCCTATCTTCTTTACGCTACACCACCGCAACTAAGAGAGGCAACTGCTGTATTCACAAAGTGTCCTAAGTTAAGGCGGTGTAAGTGTGCGTAATTCAAAGTAGGCAGGTAGGCGGCGTGTTGTATTACAATTACCGTGACCCCATCTAAATTATGTGGCTAACGAACGGCGCATGCGCTGCCCGTGGATGTATACCAGTGCGCATGCTCAAAATCACGTCGCAAATAGTCAATGCTTTCGACATGAACGTAACCTACGCCCAGCCCCATTCTGAATCGGCTTACGCAAACGACGTAAACAACGTAAAAATTTGACGGCTGTTCCGACGTCCATACTTAACATTGGCTGCACCATCTTTTTGGTGGTTTATCTTTACGCTGGATGTAACCCTTACGCAAACCGCGTAACTGGCGCATCTATGTTCGTGAATCAGCGTATCTTACTCATTTTCATATTTTTAATGGGTACGCCGAATGTGTCCAGCGTAACAATGCGCCCACGATACACCAGCGTAGGCAAGTTACGTTGGAGGACTGAAGCCATGTTTTTCAGCTTTTCTTGCTTTGAGAATCGGTGCAAAGATGCAACGGCGTATATTTGTACTTACATCGGCGTATCTCGAGATACGCCGGCGTAAGCCTCTCTGAATCTGGCCCATAAAGTTTAAAGGCATCTCCCAAGCTTGTAATTCAAAGGATTGATGTTTTTTTTCCCATGTCGCCCTTGAAGCCACATTAAAAATACACAGTTCCTGCTGTATAGTTTTCTTAAAACCTTTTTTTTTTCTTTGTATCTATTCTAACAATAAAATATAGACAGCTATAAATAAATAAAAAATGTATTAGAAGTGTTACATTGTACTAAACCTTTAATAAAACCTCTTAATTGTAACCACCAGTGTAAAGAAAACGTATTGGTGAAGACATTACCGGGTTTGACCAATAATGTTTTGTTTTTGAATTCCTAATGATAGGTATAACTAGGAACATGGTAGCCATATGTCCTCTTACAGCATACTTTGCTGTAAAAGGACAATTTTATTTTGATACAGTGTCGCATGACCACGCAATTTTATTAGGAAAATGCCAAATTCTTGATTTGCTTAGAATCATATAATGATCCCTAACTTTTCCAGGGTTGATCCTGCTGCCACCCATCCCCCCCCCCCCCACATATGTGCTAATTCCCTAGGCCCAGTATAATTCCCTGCAGGGATCAGTTAAGTCAGATTTCTTTGCAGTGTCAGTCCACAGTTACCAATAGACAATATTCCGTGCCTATGCCTATGGCCACCAACCACAAGTGAAACTAGAAGAACACTGGAAAAGCAGAACAGAAAAGCCATACCTCCCAATCATTTGAGGAGGTAAAAATAATATTTTTCCCCCACAAATAGAGCCTTCTTTTGGTGGTATTTGATCACCTCTGCAGTTTTTATTTTTTGGACTATAAACAAAAAAAAGAGCACAAATGTTTGAATAAAAAACAACATTCTTTACTGCTATACAACATTCCCAATCATTAAAAAAAAAAAATCAAATTTCTTCATCAGTTCAGGTCAATATGTATTCTGCTACATATTTTTGGTAAAAAATTCCAAAGAGTGTTTTTATTTATTGGTTTGTGCAAAAGTTATTGCATCTACAAACTATGGGTTAGATTTATGTCATTTTTTTTGTACTAGTATTGACAGCAATCAGAAATGTTTAGCGGAACTGCGACATTGTGGCGGACAAATCTGACCCTAAGTGACACTTTTTTGGGGACCAGTGACACCAATACAGTGATCATTGCTAAAAAATGCACTGATCCCTGTATAAAAGACACTGGTAGGGAAGGGGTTAACACTAGGGGGCAATTGAGGGGTTAAGTGTGTCCTAGAGAGGTGCTTTCAAACTGTGGGGGGGGGGGGGGGAGTGTTACACTGGAGGAAAACAGAGATTGTGTTTCAGCTTAGCTGAAACTGAAGATCTCTCTTTTCCTCACTGACAGATCAGCAGTGTTCCTTGTTTACATAGGCACACCACTGCTCCGTGTCTCTTGTGAATGATACGCAGGTCACGGTAGGCATCACAGCCGCCGGACCCACTGATTGGCTCCCGCTGTGTCCAATCACCCTGGATGCGTGCCCCCCTGCATTGCATGCACGAAATCACGTACAGGTACATGATTTTGTGCAGCCCGGCCGCCTTGCCACAGTTTATGTACGGTGGGTGGTTAGGAAGCGGTTGAAGAAGGACTGAACTTTTAAAGTTGTGCCCACAAACAACAGGCAGAGAGCAAATAACTAGTCACTAGTATTGCAGCTGAGCCTTCCTACAGTAATAACTTACCATTCTGTGTTCTGCAATAAGCAAATATCTTAGTAAAGGCAGGACTTTGCTTCCTGATGTCAGAACCTCCTCCTTTTTTAATTGAGGTCCACTTTAACAATAGGTCAAAATATATTTTTATTAGATCAATATTCGGCCCTTTAAAAAAAATAATATACACAACAAGTCACTGATAGATTTATGTGTTCATATGGTCATGCCTGCCTGTTTTCTATATAAAGATGCAGTGGCGGCTGGTGCTCAACATTTTTGGGGAGGGCGCAAACAAAATAAAAAAAAAAGAGAACAAAATTGCAGCCTCACTGTGCCCATCAAACGCAGCCACTGTGCCATCAATTGTCACCAATGTGCCATGCCTTAAAACGCAGCCACTGTGCCATGATATCAAACGCAGCCACTGTGACATCAATTGTCACCACTGTGCCATGCCATCAAATGCAGTCACTATGCCATCAATTCGCACCACTGTGCCATGCCATCAAATGCAGTCACTATGCCATCAATTCGCACCACTGTGCCATGCCATCAAATGCAGTCACTATGCCATCAATTCGCACCACTGTGCCATTCCATCAAACGCAGTCACTGTGCCATGCCATCAAACGCAGCCACTGTGCCATGCCATCAAACGCAGTGACTGTGCCATGCCATCAAACGCAGCCACTGTGCCATGCCATCAAAAGCAGTCACTGTGCCATGATATCAAATGCAGTCACTGTGCCTTGCCATCAAATGCAGCCACTGTGCCATGCCATCAAACGCAGTGACTGTGCCATGCCATCAAACGCAGCCACTGTGCCAAGCCATCAAAAGCAGTCACTGTTCCATGATATCAAATGCAGTCACTGTGCCTTGCCATCAAACGCAGCCACTGTGCCTTGCCATCAAACGCAGTCACTGTGCCATGCCATCAAACGCAGCCACTGTGCCATGCCATCAAACACAGCCACTGTGCCATCAATTGTCACCACTGTGCCAAGCCATCAAACGCAGCCACTGTGCCATCACTTGTCACCACTGTGCCATGCCATCAAACGCAGCCACTGTGCCCCTCATTTGTCGCCACTGTGCCAATTGTCACCACTGTGCATGTCACTGTGCCCTTTAATTGTTGCCACTGTGCCCATTGTTGCCACTGTGCATGTCACTGTGCCCTTTAATTGTTGCCACTGTGCCCTATGTCACCACTGTGCCCTTTGTCACCACTGTGCCCATTGATGCCACTGTGCCCATTGATGCCACTGTGCCCTTTGTTGCCACTGTGCCCATTGTCACCGCTGTGCCCTGTAAAATGCACTTACCTTACTCCTTCCAAGTCCCTCAATGTCTTCTCCTGCTTGGTGACGCTTCAGCCAATCAGGTTACCGATAACCAGAATCCGGGAACCTGATTGGCTGAGACGGCCGTCAGTCTTATCCAAGGAACGCACTCCCCGTACGTTCCGAGGATAGACATCCGGGAGACGACGGCTGTACTCGGAAAGCCTATCAGAGCCGCTGGCTCTGATAGGCACTTCCGCACAGCCAACCAGCTGCCGTTATTCAGGTGGTCGGTGCTCAAGTACCGGCCATCTGAATAGACCAGCGGCAGCTGGCAACAATAACATACATTCATGCAATGCATGAATGTATGTTATTTTCAGTGGCGGTGCGGAGCCAGAGGGGGCGGCGCTCCAGCGCCCTCTATGGAAGGACCACTGTAAAGATGCCTTTTTAAAGGACAATTTAGCTAACAGTGCCTAAAATATCCCTAATAATATATGGGAATTGCTGGTTCCCATGCCATCCGCTGGGTCTGTTCTGACACATTTATGGTTGGGTCAAAAAGAAAATGATTTATTTAGACCAATGTGCACATCATAGGAGATACCACCGTTCTTAATGGGCTTTTGGGGATTTTATTTTCAAGACAGAAAATCTAAGCACATATCTAGGACAGAACTAGTGACAAGTTAGATTTAAAGGTGTACGTTTATCAAACTGTAAAGAGCTGAGATCCTGATGATCATGGCTGATTTCTCAGGTTTGCCAGTTTATGAAAGCGAGATGAGGAGTGGAGAACATGTTTTTCACTTCTCATCTCAAGACACACCCTTCTCTCATTCACTTTTACACAGATGACCAGTTTATGAAGGTGAGATCTGAGGATCTCACTGGCTATCTCAGTAAAATATCTCAGTCCCAGATTCTCCAGCTCAGAGGTTGAGAATATGGGTGAGAAGCTGCTGTGATGAAGGAAGTTTCTTTCCTCTTAATTTTAGCAAAAACAAGCTTAAAGATTGATATAAATAATAACTATATATGTTTTGTGATATATATATATATATATAAAACTCAACGTGTGAGTGTATGTATGTATGTTCCAGCATCACGTCCAAACGGTTAAAGATATTAACATGAAACTTGGCACACATGTTACTTACATGTCAGCAACAAACATAGGATAGGTGGTTTAACCCTTACCCACCCCCCATTTGCCATGGTCGGGGTTTTTCTTTAAAGTCCAATTCAACTCTATGGGAAAGGGTTTTTCTTTAAAGTCCCATTCAACTCTATGGGAAATACATGTTACTTCATAACTTCCAAACGGCGGTTTTTGTTTGTCAGCAACAAACATAGGATAGGTGGTTTAACCCTTACCCACCCCCATTTGCCATGGTTAAAAGAAAATATGAGAGTACTTCCAAGGGATGAGAATGCTCAATTTTTTTCAAACACACTTCTTGAAATCGGAGAGGGTAGACTACCAGTTGAATCTTCAGGAAACGTAAAACTTCCCTCTGATTTTTGCAAACTGGTATCGTCAGTTGCAGAACTAATAGATGCAGTATACCATAATATTTCAGACAACTTAGGAAAATAAACTGGTTGTGTGAGAGGGCTATTCTTGCTGCTAAAAATGAGGATGTCCGTGAAATTAACAATCAAATACTTTCTATGATACCAGGAGCAGTTACTGAGTACAAATCTTTTGATACCGTAGTAGATGCCGATGAGGCTTTGAATTTCCCACCAGAATTCCAGTGAGGCCCGGAGCGAGAAAGACAAAGGAAAAATAGTGAAGAGCCGGGCATGACAAGGTGGAAAGGAGAGGCAACAAAGGGTTAAGTTGGCAAGAAGGTAAGGGGAGGATTCAGGAGTAAAGTGCTGGAGAAGGGGAGGAGCTGTACAACAGGTGGAGGCGGGAGCTTCTGGGAACAGTCTCAGTTGGTGAGGGAGACAGAAGGAAGCAGTTTTCCCACCCACCCTCCCTGTGGTTTGTCTTTGTGTGTTTCGTTTGTTTTCTTTTATTTCAGGATCAATGGATTTCGGGTCGTCATAGCAGCGGTGTCTTTGGTCTTTGATGGTGGCAGAAAACAGATGTGATGGAAGTGGTGGGAGGCTCATCCGTGATATGGGCCCCTCTGGGGTATTCCAGTGGAACAGTGTCTGCTGGAATACGGTATTGGTTGCACTGCGGGAAAGGGGTTGTCTCCGAGCTGGATTCGGCTGGAGGCCTGGTATGGTAAAAAGGTCCCGCAGTGTGGTGGTGGAAAATGTGAAGTTCGGAGTACCGTCAAAGACCAACAGGCTGTGGGTTTTAAAAGTGTCATTACAAAGGTTATTTGGAAATTATTTGGAAATTATTAAAATATTTTGGTTAATAATAAAAGGCTGTTATGGCCATTTATACTCCAAACTCTTGTCTGGTCTTATCATTGAATGGGGGTATGGTAATGTGAGTGTGAGGTTAAAGGGTGGTAACATAATTAGAAATAGCTTGACTACTATCTTGACTACACTGGTCATGAATTCCCTTGATCCAGCTGGATTGCCACAACATCGCCTATCACTTAAAGTTGGATGTCCTATTATTTTATTACGAAACCTTGACCCACCAAAACTGTGCAATGGAACAATGCTGTGTGTGAAAAACATGTTGCCTAATGTGTTGGAAGCTACTATTTTGACAGGAAAGGGAAAGGGAGAAACAGTTTTTATTCCACGAATACCTCTTATTCCAACAGATCTGCCTTTTAGTTTCAAGAGACTACAACTCCCAGTGACGCTTGCATTTTCCATCAAGATCAACAAGTCACAAGGGCAGTCCATTTGGTACTGCGGAGTTGATTTAAGATCACCATGTTTTTCACATGGGCAACTTTATGTAGCGTGCTCCAGGGTGGGTTCCCCAAATTTGTTCATTTTAGCAAATGCGGGAGAAACTAAGAATATAGTATACAAACAAGTATTGCAATAATATGTCAGTTGAGTTAACCGCACTTTTTAAAGGTCTGTGAGTTGGTACTAATCTGCTTCATTGTACCATATTTTGTTCTGTTTCAACATTCACAAACTAAAAAGGAAAATGTTATAAAAGTTATGAAATACAATACTCTTTAATCAAATAGTAAATATTCATATTTTTATCTGTCAAATTTCTAAAATTAAACATTGTGTTATTTATTATTTATTTATTTATTTATATTTATATAACTATGATTTTCCTCCCCAAAAGGTTAAGATAGGAAGATCGGGCAACGCCGGGTATTCAGCTAATATATATATATATATATATATATATAATGTATTACACACATACACAGTATAGTTATAATGTATTTTCTCTTAGGACCCATTCACATCAGAGCAATACAGAATTGTGCAATTCTTTATACAATTCCAAATTGCTCTAAAATTCTGTCAAAATACGCAATGCGTTTTTGGGCGCCATTCATTGTTAATGGCACCCAAAATTCAGTTAGCAAACATGCATTTTGCCACACATTTTGTCATTTGACAAATGCTCTAGCAACTTGCCAAAATGCATTGAAAAAATGCACAATGCTTTTTGGGCCTTTTTTATGTGCATTTTGATACTGTTTTTGATACACCTTTATGCTGCTTTTTTTGAACAAACATTTTGGCTCGTTTTTTAAAATGCATTTTAGCAATTTTTTTATGTATATTTTGGTGCTTTTTTTAACATGTATTTTGACTCATTTCTTTACCTGCCTTTTGGAGTGCGTTCCAGAAACACATGCAAAATGAATGATATGCTTGCGGTGTCATTAATTGTTGATGGCATCCCAAAAGTGACTAGCAAATGTGCGGTTTGCCAAAATACGCATAAAAAGCAAATCAAAGTGCACATTAAAAAGGTTTCAAACTATATGCTAAAAAAAGCTCCAAATTGTGCATTACAAACCACACCAAAATGGATATAAAAATAACCTGTGCCAAAATGTGTGCTAAAGGGCCAAAATGTGTGTTTAAAAAATGCACAATAAAAAAACTTACGGGCAGATATGTGTTAAAAAAAATATGCCATGTTTAAAAAAAAAGCCAAAATATGCATAAATAAAAAGGGCCAAAACACACATTTAAAGAATGTGCCAAAACGTGTGTAAAAAAAAACAGAGTTAAAAAAGCGCTTATTATTTTCATGTAATAACACAGCCTTTTTAACTTTGGTTTCACTTTGAAAACTCGGCTGCTCTGTAATCACACAAGTTTCTCAGGAGATTACAGGCAACCCCTCCCTCTTCTACTCAGATCTCAGGTGTTCTCAGAGGAAAAACTTCTCACCTATTCTCCTTCTGAGAACAAATGTTCTCCGCTTCATAAACAGGGTGCCAGAGGAGAAGATTTTTCTCTGAGAACTGCTGAGAACTGAAATGAGATAAATTATTACCAATTATCACCGTTTGATAAACGTACACCTTAGTAACAAATAGAAGGTTGCTGAGCCAACACAAAGTCAAACATTAAAGCCCCATACACACTATCAGTTTTCCTGACGGTTTTCTCTTCAGGTTTACCAAAACCATCTAATATGAGGTCAAACCTCAAGAGTTTCAATTTGTATGCAATCAGGCAGGCCCTTGCACTACATGGTTTTGGTAAACCTGATGAGAAAACCGTCAGGAAAACTGATAGTGTGTATGGGGCTTTATAGAAAAGAGCAGTTCCATCATCATTTAAAATACAGTCTTCTAATTTAATTACTACTATAAATACACATTTCTCTTATAGTCTAACCCAGGTTAGGGCCAGTCAACCAAGAATATGTTTTGTGCTAATGAGGTGATCTTAGCAGAAGGATGTTCCTTTGGGCTTCAAAGGTTGCATGCCTACAGACGTTAGTGATAGATTGTTATTAGGTAAAGAACTGAAATAAAAAAAAAGCAAAACCCAATTGCATATAAGCAGTCTGTGCTGAATTCATTATGCTAATGTTTTCATATTTTTTTTCTGATTGTAGCTAAAAAGAAATGAGAAAATGGTACAATTTCAATTAAATGATAGCGATGCATGGTACATGCCAGTGCTGGATGCACAAAAGGACATACATTACCAGTGTAGATAAGATTCCGACCTTGTTTTGCGTCTGCCCGACCATGAGTACTCACCATTCCACTTGATATTAACTAAATTAATAAGGACACTCATTAATTGGAGTACAAATGGCCATAGCAGCCTTTTTATTAACAAAAAACAACTTATCAGCCTGTTGGTCTTATGACGGCACCCAGAATTCCAACTTGTTCCACTTGTAACACTGCGGGACATTTTACCATACCAGGCCTCCAGCCTTGACACACCAGCTCGGAGACAACTCACACCTGCGGTGCAACCATTACCGTATTCCAGCTGACCTTAGTAACTGGAATACATCAGAGGGGCACATACAACCAATGAGCCCCCCACACTTCCATCTCAACCGTATTTTCTTCCACCGTCAACAGACCACCCACCTTCACACGATCAGCTGCCATTACGTCCTTTGCTCATATTGCACCTGCAAAGAGATAAAGCAAACCAATCAAACAAAACAAAACACAGGGAGGGTGGGTGGTAAACTGTCTGCTTGTCACCTTTCCTTTGCTGCTGTCCAGGAGACCCCCGCTATCCTTTAACTAACTACCACAAACCCCTCCTCATTCTGTTGCTCCAACCAATCCACTTTTCCCTATTCTCCACCTACAATCCTTAACCCCATAGTTGTTTCCTCTTCTCACACTGTCATTCCGGCCCTGCAATATCTTTCATTTTATTTTCCTCGTTTTAGGCCTTACTTTACCTGAGTATTCCCTGGAGTTTGTCAAGGGAGCTGCAGTTTTAGGTATGGCATAGCTTCTGCAGGATATTAGGAATATGAAGCTGTACAATATAAAGTGAAGGTTTCACTATGTGCATGTGTACCAAACCATTTGGTGTGAACAGCATGTCCTTAACATTCTGAATTGACCGCTCTGCTTATTAGGTCTAGGTCACAAACCAGCAATAGAATCGCTATGCAAGATAAGGCAGGGCAGATGTCATAGTGGTCTTCAATTAATTACTCTAGACTCATCTGTTTCCACAGGTTGTTCGGTCACTGATCTGATGCATGTGACATTACACTATCATTGGGGAGTGATATTCTGTAGTATTTCTGTCAGTAAGGAAGTGACAGCCCCCTCCTGCACAAGCAACAGAATGGAGTATTTCTATTGTACTTATTAGCAAACATGTTTGTGAGGTAATAAAGTAAAGAATAGTATTTTAAAAAATATCATTTAGTTAGGGTTTACATTTACTACAGTTAAACTCTAGGCAAATATAAAATACACAAATTCACTGTAGCCAAGTACAGTACTTGGCTGCAGGAGCAAGCCTTAAAACTATCTGCAGAGCAGATAAGCTATGACCAAAAAGACAAGCTGAAATTCAGTGCCACCCATCAGCAGGGGGAGCAGGCGAGTCAACCGTGTCACATAGACTTTAAAGCTGGCCACAATGGATTGTGGGAAATTAAGTCCAGAAAGAGAGAGTTATTGTGGACTTCCATTACTCAATGGACTACAGCTCCTGTGACTAACACTGGACTGGTGGAAATAAAAGGAATAGGCACTTACCCAATAGCTTATAATATTGCATGCAATCTCCCATGGGGACTAAACAACAGTGAGATGGGCCCCAATGTTAGCCAGCTTGAGTGAAAGGTGTAGGACTGTTCATCCGGATAAGTCACCCTACAAGGAATCTTAGTATTGCCTATGGGAGTAGGAATAGCTCTTCTGTAGACCTGGGCTATAGTCTAATCACCTCTAGAGTGTTCCCCAGACTAGTTATAGAATTACCACTCACATTGCAGTTGATGCCAATAAGCACTGCTTTGTTGCTGAATGTGTTGATTTATGAGTTGATCCCAATCTAGTGGTACAAAACTCTATTCAACCTACCATGGCATAGTGTTTACCTTGTCTAGCAGACTGTGTTTTAATCTATCTGCTGTGCGCACATTTTTGCTCGTACCATCATCTTCCTTAAACTGCACCAATACATTGAATTTATTTACCAATAAACAGTCTTGTGCCCAGTTTTTGATATTGGTTCACCTCCAAATTAAAGGTATTTATGCTTGTGTTTGAATAAGTGCTTATTTTCATCCAACCAGTTGTGTCAAATTACTAAGCAGCCCCTTCAGGGGTAGCACTGTATAATGAAGCACTGTAATCATGAATACATTATTATATGTATTTTTTAAATGCAAGCAGTGGAATTTGACCTGGTATCAGTCTCTTGCAGAAGCAGCACCAGGGGTTATACAGTTTATGTGCTGATAAAAATCATCCTGATAATCATCCTGATAAGAAGAGAAAAAAAAAAACAGAGTGACAGAGGGATGAGCTAATGGTCATGCTGCTTCTCCTTTCACTGGCCAGTCACAGGCTGGGGCAGGTCCAGGACAACTTGGGCTCAAAGGAAATAGGTTGAAAGATGCTGGCCATCAGACTGAGGACATAAAGTGGCAAACAAAGTTCTGCAAGGAAAATCTCTGAATTAAAGGTGAACTCTGCATTTTTTAATTCATTATAACGTCTGCCACATCATACTGTTTTTTACTTATACAAACACTGCACTGTCAGGGACACTTCACCTTTGCGTGTGCGTAATGCAAGTTATGCTGCGTTAAAGGGATTGTAAAGGTATTTTTTTTAAATAACAAACATACCATAATTAACTCCACTGTGCAGTATATTTTGCACAGAATGGCCCCGATCCTCGTCTTCTGAGGTCCCTCGGCGGCTGTCTCGGCTCCTCCATGCAACAGTGAACCCTTATTCTGGGAAGCACTCTCCCAAGGGGGTTAGTTTGCGGGCGTGCTCCTGTGATACAGTCGGCAGCCATAGCTGTATCAGTTATATGATATCGAAAAGGGCAGGCAACTCGAATGCTCTTGAATAAAAGTCCTTCATTGGTTACATGGGTACACGGGTACAGGCTATACGCTGACACGTTCTGGCTAAGAAGCCTTCATCAAAGCAAACTTGTTTGATTTAAAAACTGATATTTATAACAAAGTAAGCATTCCAAATTGGGCGGGTGCATCCTGATCAGAGGCAATCAAAACAATTAAAAACACATGGAGAAAAGAAAGAAGGAAGCACAGCAGGCATATGAAGGACATATCACAAACAAATAAAACATGTTCAAAGTGGAATGTTTTAAAACAATGCGATTATGTTAGAAAAAGATTTATGTCCATCCTATCACTGAAGTCATACGGTTTTCTAGCATTGAGGGTATGGATCCACCACACTTCACGCTTAAGCAAAATACAATGAGTGTCACCTCCTCTTATTTCTTTTTAACCTGTTCAGCACCAACAAAGGAAAAAGTATCAAGATTACCATGATGAAATGTTTTGACACATTTGAGATATTTTTAGCATTAATATTTGTAGTGTCATTCACATGTTCCGAGATTCTTACTCTCAACGGGCGTATAGTGCACCCAACGTATTGCAGGCTGCAGGCACTACACTGAATGACATAAACCACTGATTTAGAATTGTAGTTAATATACTCTTTGACGGTATAGCTTTTCTTAGTAGAAAAGGAAAAAAGGTGCTTTTTTTTTATGTCTATGACACTGTCTGCAGGTATTATGACAACACACATAGGAACCTACAGTGGAGAGCTAGGTCTGTGGTGTGTTTGGCTTCTGAGAGCAAAACAAACTAGGTGACAGCATGCTACCTAGACTGGGGGCCCTTCTACTAAAGAAATTACAACCCCCCTGGATTGCAATGTACATATCATTGTCAGCGTACAGGATGGGAAGATGTTCTTTAACCACTTAAGACCCGGACCAATACGCTGGCAAATGACCCAAGGGGTTTTTGCGATTCGGCACTGCGTCGCTTTAACAGACAATTGCGCGGTCGTGCGACGTGGCTCCCAAACAAAATTTGCGTCCTTTTTTTCCCACAAATAGAGCTTTCTTTTGGTGGTATTTGATCACCTCTGCGGTTTTTATTTTTTGCGCTATAAACAAAAATAGAGCGACAATTTAAAAAAAAATGCAATATTTTTTACTTTTTACTATAATAAATATCCCCCAAAAATATATAAAAAAACATTTTTTTTCCTCAGTTTAGGCCGATACGTATTCTTCTACATATTTTTGGTAAAAAAAATCGCAATAAGCGTTTATCGGTTGGTTTTCGCAAAATTTATAGCGTTTACAAAATAAGGGATAGTTTTATTGCATTTTTATTAATTTTTTTTTTTTTTACTACTAATAGCGGCGATCAGCGATTTTTTTTCGTGACTGCGACAATATGGCGGACACTTCGGACAATTTTTACACATTTTTGGGACAATTGTCATTTTCACAGCAAAAAATGCATTTAAATTGCATTGTTTACTGTGGAAATGACAGCTGCAGTTTGGGAGTTAACCACAGGTGGCGCTGTAGGGAATGTGTACCTAATGTGTGTGTTTACTACTGTAGGGGGGTGTGGCTGTAGGTGTGACGTCATCGATCGCGTCCCCCTCTTACAGGGATGACGCGATCGATGCTCCGGCCACAGAGAAGCACGGGGAAGCCGTGTGTACACACGGCTCTCCCCGTTCTTCCGCTCCCGGGACGGATCGCCGCACTGCAGCGGCGATCGGGTCCGCGAATCCCGCGGTCCCGGTCCTGGAGCTTCGCGCGCCCGCGACCCACGGCTGGGTACTAAAACCAACGTATATATACGTTGATGTGCCCAGCCGTGCCATTCTGCCGACGTAAATCTGCAGGAGGCGGTCCTTAAGTGGTTAAGAATTGCAACAATTTGTTGTATTCTAAAGAAAATGTGGTGACAAAATTAGCTTTTTTTTTTTTTAATTTTAAATCATTGCACTGTTTATGTTTATTTGCACTACTATTCTAAATCATCTCCACCCGATCTCTGTAAAATGCAATATTTTTACTTCTAGCTATTGTTCGTGTATTGTAGCCCCTTTCTTTGAGTTGCTTTTGAATCGCTGTACATTCTTGCAAGCAATCCTTGTCTGTAGAGCAGTTCCTCCTGGCCCTGATGAATTTACAACTGGGCAAAGACTTAAAGTGGTTGTAAACCCACTCTTGTAACTTGAACCTTTAGGTAAGCCTAGATTAAGGCTTAGGCCGCGTACACATTCCCGATGAGCGGTCGGAAAAGCTTGTCGAGCCAAAGTCCTCATTGAACAACGAGGAAAAAGAGAGCGTGCTCTCTTTTTTGGCTGGACGAGCTTCCCGACAGGACGCTCGTCGGAAGTGTACACACGATCGAGCTTCTCGCCAGAATATGTCTCCCAGCGAGCTTCTCGCTGGATTCTGCCGAGAAGCTCGGTCGTGTGTACAGGGCCTCACCTGTAGGTGCAAGAAATATCTGTAGGAGGTATTTTCACAGAAACGGACACTGGCGCAGGCACACTGTGCAGTGCCGTTTTTGTGAATGGCATTAACTGCCGGTTCCGCGTGCATGCACGTAAGTGACGTCATCACCGCTCCAGCCAATCGCACCGCTGGAGCGCCGAAAACAAGGAAGAAGCTCCAGGGGACATGTCGGCGGTGGTGGACGGGACCGAGGCGGACTGCGGGTGCTTCGTTCTTAGCTAGCTCATTATGACTTTCTCTTGCAGGTGTATTTTAAAAAAAATGTAAAAATTAGGGTTTACTTCCTCTTTAATGGTATGACTGGAGTTACAGCTATTAGCCAATAAAAGGGAATTCCCTGCACAGGGCTTTCTAAAAAGTTCTGGAAGTCACTTTGTGAGTTGGGTGAATTCCAAATTTAGAGAGTTATTATTAAAATATTTCATAAAATCACCTATGGCATCACCCAATCACTATATGCCTGTTGAGAATAAAGTCCTGTACACATGATCGGTTTGTCCAATGAAAACTGAACGATGGACTGTTTTTATCAGTCAAACCGATCGTGTGTGGGCCCCATCGGTTTGTTTTCCATCAGTGAAAAAAAATAGAACATGTTTTAAAATTTTCCTATGGATAAAAAAACGATAGAAAAAAACGATTGTCTTGCTCAGAATCAAGTCGACGCATGCTCGGAAGCATTGAACTTAATTTTTCTCAGCACGTCGTAGTGTTTTACATCACCGCGTTTGGACACGGTCAGATTTTTGACTGATGGTGTGTAGGCAAGACTGATGAAAGTCAGCTTCATCGGATATCCGCCAAAAAAATCCATCGGATTAGATTCCATCAGATATCCGTTAACGTGTACAGGGCATAAGAATCTCGGAACTTGTGAATGACACTACAGAAATTAATGCAAAAAATATCTCAATTGTGTCAAAACATTTCCAGGAATTTCTTAATGGTAATCTTGATACTTTTTCCTTTGTTGGTGCTGAAAAGGTTAAAAAAAAAAAAAAAACAAGAAGAGGTGACACTCAAAGTGTGGTGGATCCATACCCTCAATACCAGAAAACTGTATGGCTTGAATGATAGGATGGATATAAATATTTTTCTAACATAATTGCATTGTTTTGATACATTTATTGTACTACTTTAAACATGTTTTATTTGTTCATGATATGTCCTTCATATGCCTGCTGTGCTTCTTCCTTTCTTTTCTCCATGCGTTTTTAATTGTTTTGATTGCTTCTGATCAGGATGCATCTGCTTAGTTTGTTATAAATATCAGTTTTTAAATCAAACATGTTTGCTTTGATGAAGGCTTCTTAGCCGAAACGCATCACCAAATAGCCTGTAACCGGGTACCCATGTAACCAATGAAGGACTTTTATTCAAGAGCAGCCGAGTTGCCAGCCCTTTTTAGTTCAAGTATTGTATTTATGGGGCCTGAATGTCTTTGGCTAGAGCACCGTTTTGATTGGCATAGGAGCTGGGGTAACATTTTGTTTCTCACTTCTAAAGATGATGCACAAGAAGGCCCACAGACAGTTTGCTGAAGACTTAGGCCGCGTACACACGAGGGGATATGTCCGCTGAAAACGGTCCGATGGACCGTTTCAGCAGACATCTCCGCTCGTGTGTATGGGCTAGCGGACAGATTTCTCCACCCGACAGATTTCAAAGCATGCTTTGAAATCTATCCGGTGGGAATCTGTCCGCCCGACATGTCTGCTGGTTAGTACACTTACCAGCAGACATGTCGGCTCCCACCGCCGCCGCGCCGCTGCCGAATGGATTCGGCGCATGCGCGAAAGTGTTTTACTTCCTGGTGCGGTGACGTGGCGGTGACGCGGCGGCGTCACCGACACCGCCGCGTCACCACTACGTCACCGCGCCGTCCGGCGGCGGGGAATTTGATCCGATGGTGTGTACACGCCATCGGATCAAACTCCCGATCGGACATATCCGATGGAAATGGTCCGCGGACCGTTTTCATCGGATATATCCGATCGTGTGTACGCCGCCTAAGGATATTGATTACTAGAATCATGTCCTGTGGTCTGATGAGACTGACATAAATGCATTTGGTTCACATGGTCTCAAGATGGTCTGATGAGGAGTACAACGACAAGTGTGTCTTGCCTGCAGTCAAGCATGGTAGTGTCATGGTCTGGGGCTACATGAGTGCTGCCAGCACTGGGGAGCTACAGTTCATTGAGAGAACCATGAATACCAACATGTACTGTGACATACTGAAGCAGAGCATGATCCCCTCCCTTCGAAGACTGGGTCGCATTGCAGTATTCCAACATGAGAACGACCCTGTTATGTACGGAAAACGTACCCAGTAATCAGAGCCTAGTTTGCAGGAGAAGGCCTCTCTTACAGCCCTGGCTCAGGAGCCGCTGGAGTGGGAACAGCGAGCTTGGGAGCGTAGTGAGGTAGGAGTGCCTGGTTGATGACAGTTACATAGTTACATAGTTACATAGTTAGTCAGGTTGAAAAAAGACACAAGTCCATCCAGTTCAACCATAAAAAAAATAAACAAACAAAATAAAACACAGTACATCCCATACACCCAACTCCATACCCACAGTTGATCCAGAGGAAGGCAAAAAAAAACAGCAGAGCATGATCCAATTTGCTACCGGAGGGGAAAAAATTCCTTCCTGATCCCCCGAGAGGCAATCGGATTTACCCCGGATCAACTTTACCTACAAAACTTAGTACTCAGTTATATTATGTGCATTTAGGAAAGAATCCAGGCCCTTCTTAAAGCAATCTACTGAGCTGGCCAGAATCACCTCTGGAGGGAGTCTGTTCCACATTTTCACAGCTCCTACCGTGAAGAAACCTTTCCGTATTTGGAGGTGAAATCTCTTTTCCTCCAGACGTAAAGAGTGCCCCCTTGTCCTCAGTGTTGACCTTAAAGTGAATAACTCAACAACAAGTTCACTATATGGACCTCTTATATATTTGTACATGTTGATCATATCCCCCCTTATTCTCCTCTTCTCAAGAGTGAATAAATTCAGTTCCTCCAATCTTTCCTCATAGCTGAGCTCCTCCATGCCTCTTATCAGTTTAGTTGCCCTTCTCTGCACTTTCTCCAGTTCTCCGATATCCTTTTTGAGAACTGGTGCCCAAAACTGGACTGCATATTCCAGATGAGGTCTTACTAATGATTTGTACAGGTGCAAAATTATATCTCTATCTCTGGAGTCCATACCTCTCTTAACCACTTGCGGCCCCGCATATGCACAATTGACGGCAGCTTAGGGGATCTGAATATCCAAGCTGCCGTCAATTGACGTCATCGTTTTCTCCGGCCACTGGGGGGCGCACGCGGCGCGTCCCCGAGATGTCGATGTGCGTGCCTGGCGGTTGCGATGTCCGCCAGGTACCCGCTGATCGGCAGTTTTAGAGCAGGGACGTGGAGCTCTGTGTGTAAACACAGAGCTCCACGTCCTGTCAGTGAGAGGAGACAGATGCTGTTTCTCTTGTACATAGGGAGACAGCATCGGTCACCTTCCCCAGTCACCCCCCTCCCCCCACACAGTTAGAACACACCCAGGACTCACATTTAACCCCTTCCTCACCCCCTAGTGTTAACCCCTTCACTGCCAGTCACATTTATACAGTAATTAGTGCGTTTTTATAGCACTGATCGCAGTATAAATGTGAATGGTCCCAAAAATGTGTCAAAAGTGTCCGATGTGTCCGTCGCAATATCGCAGTCCTGACAAAATTCGCAGATCGCCGTATTACTAGTAAAAAAAAAAAAATTGTCAGAATTCTATCCCTTATTTCCTAGCCACTATAACCTTTGCGCAAACCAATTACTATACGCTTATTGCGATTGTTTTTTTTTTACCAAAAATATGTAGAATACATATCGGCCTAAACTGAGAAAAAAAATATTTTTTTTAAAAAAAATTGGATTTTTATTATAGCAAAAAGTAAAAAATATTCTGTGTTTTTTTTCAAAATTGTTGCTCTTTTTTGTTTATAGCGCCAAAAAAAAAAAACGCAGAGGCAATCAAATACCACCAAAAGAAAGCTCTATTTGTGGGGAAAAAAAGGACGTAAATTTTGTTTGTAAGGCACGTCGCACGACCGCGCAATTTTAATTTAAAGCGACGCAGTGCTGAAAGCTGAAATTTCGCCTGGGCAGGAAGGGGGTATATGTGCCCAGTAAGCAAGTGGTTAATACAAGAAAGGACTTTGCTCACTTTGGAAACCGCAGCTTGGCATTGCATGCCATTATTGAGCTTATGATCAGCTAAAACCCCCAGATCCTTCTCCACTACAGATCCCCCCAGTTGAACTCCCCCTAGCATGTATGATGCATGCATATTCTTAGCCCCCAAGTGCATAACTTTACATTTATCAACATTAAACCTCATCTGCCACATAGTCGCCCAATTAGACAGAGCATTGAGGTCGGCTTGTAAATTGGAGACATCCTGCAAGGACGTTATTCCACTGCATAGCTTGGTGTCATCTGCAAAGACAGAAATGTTACTTTGGATCTCAGACCCAATATCATTTATAAATATATTGAAAAGTAAGGCACCCAACACTGAACCTTGGGGTACACCGCTGATAACATTGGACCATTCAGAGTAAGAATCATTAACCACAACTCTCTGAATTCTGTCTTTCAGCCAGTTTTCTATCCATTTACAAACTGATATATCCAATCCTGAAGAGTGTAGACCTTACCTTACACATGAGCCGTGTGTGTGGAACTGTATCGAACGCTTTTGCAAAATCCACGTCCACTGCCACGCCTCTGTCCAGGGTTTTACTTACCTCTTCATAAAAGGAAATCAGGTTTGTCTGACAACTTCTGTCTTTCATGAATCCATGCTGTCTGCTGCTTAAATAGTTTGTTTCCAGCAAGAACTCATCCATGTGGTCTTTTATTAAACATTCCAGTAGTCCGGAACAGGACGGTGATCCTTCAGGAAAGGCTGGTACAGGAGACGGCTGTTGTAGAGGTGGAAGTCAGCGACTCAGGAACTGGCACATGTACTGGAACAGCGGCAGCAGGAGCTGGGTAAGGCAAGCTAGGTTAGGTGCAGAGCAATCAGATAGTAGCGGGGTCAGACAGGCCGGGTCAAGCAGGTAATCAGACAGAAGATCTCGTAGGCTAAGAGTGTGGTCAAGGTTCAGGCAGGAGGTCTGGCAACGGTAGGCACAAGAGCAGAGCGGGGTCAGAGCAAGCCAAGGGTCGGACTGGAGTGATTCAGATGGTCAGATGGAGTCGAGTCGGTACTGGTAACAGGTTCAAACAGGTTACAGAATACTAGTACAACGCTGCAGATCAGATATTGGCGCATGTGTGTGCACATTTGGCGCGCGCCGGCGCACAGGTACAGACAGCTGCTGCTGCTGATCATGCGCGCACGTCGGACTCTACTGGCAGGTCCCTGACAGACCCCAAACACACCTCCAAGCCGACCACTGCCTTGCTAAGAAGCTGAGGGTAAAGGTGATAGACTGGCCAAGTCTGTTTCCAGATCTGAACCCTACTGAGCATCTATGGGGCATCCTCAAATGGAAAAAAAAGAATAAATTCCGCGCCAATATAATTAGTAGAGCTACCTAGAGCTTGTAACCAGAAAAATAAATGAATTTATTTATCCGGAAAAATATATTAAATAATTGAGCTGCTCCTCGGTGGTGCAGTGATTTACTGCAAAAATGGAAATAAAAAGATATAGAGGGCGCTAGTGATTAAATTGGGTGTAACACCTGTGTGTAATTGAAGTGTAAACTAAGTGGGTGGGTACTTGTGAACAACACTAGTGCATAGCATACTTAAATACCATGTGATATTTTAGGGCAAATTAGCTGCATGAAACAATAACATAAAATAAGTCACCAGTGAAGAAAACAATAATATTAAATAAAAAGGTATTTGTGAGGATAATGTGCAATAATAATCACAGTGAAAAAACTCAAATATATTTTTTAACTGTGATTATTATTGCACATTATCCTCACAATTACCTATTTATTTAATATTATTGTTTTCTTCACTGGTGACTTATTTTATGTTATTGTTTCATGCAGCTAATTTGCCCTAAAATATCACATGGTATTTAAGTATGCTATGCACTTGTGTTGTTCACAAGTACCCACCCACTTAGTTTATGTTGCACTTCAATTACACACAGGTGTTACACCCAATTTAATCACTAGCGCCCTCTATATCTTTTTATATCCTCAAATGGAAGGTTGAGGAGCGCAAGGTCTCTAACATCCCCCAGCTCCTTGATGTCATCATGGAGGAGTGATAGAGGACTCCAGTGGCAATCTGTGAGGCTCTGGTGAACTTCATGCCCAAGAGGGTTAAGTGCTGGAAAATAATGGTGTCCACACAAAATATTGACACTTTGGGCCCAATTTGGACATTTTCACTTAGGCCTCGTACACACGAGGCAATCTATCTGTTCAAATCGGTCGGACTGACCGATTTGAACAGATCTGTCTGTTTGGATTTTGGTTTGCTCACGTGTACACACGAGCAAACCAAAATCCCCGCCAGCAGACAGCGCGCTGACGTGGCGGTGACGTTGACGCCGCTACGTCACCGCACCAGGAAGTAAAACACTTCCGCGCATGCGTCGAAATCATTCGGCGCGTGTGCGAGAAGACATGTCTGCTGGTTAGCGTACTAACCAGCAGACGTGTAGGGCGGACGGGTTCCCAGCCGACAGATTGGTAAGCATACTTTCAAATCTGTCGGCTGGCCAAATCCGTCTGCTCGCCCGTACACACGATCGAATCTGTCTGCTGGGACGGTCTGGCAGACCGTTTCCAGCAGACAGATTTGGTCGTGTGTACGCGGCCTTAGGGGTGTACTCACTTTCGTTGGCAGCGGTTTGGACATTAAGGGCTGTGTGTTGAGTTATTTCACTTAGGGGTGTACTCACTTTTGTTGCCAGCGGTTTAGACATTAATGGCTGTGTGTTGAGTAATTTCTTCAGTGTTGTCACATGAAAAGATCTAAAAAAATATTTACAAAAATGTGAGGGGTGTACTTACTTTTGTGAGATACTGTTTATACCTTCTAACCATCCCAGATTCACCTGGGACCGCCCTGGGGTTAATGTAAATCCCGGCGTCTCGGCGAATAAAGCCATGTAAAGCCAGGCACTTCGCTCCATCAGCTTTCCTGGCAGGGGCACCAGCAGTACATAGAAAAAAGCAGTGCAGCGCTAAAAAACAAAAAACAAACAAAAACAGACCAAAACCAAAAATAAAATGATAATAATAATATATCAAGTCCAAAAAGTGATCAATCTGAGTGGTCAAGCTGACTCTTGCGCCTCACTGAGGTATTCAGATGTAACAACTCATCAAACACAGCAAACAGGTGTCCTAAAATGGAAGTACATGCTGCTCACCTGAACGAATGGACCTGTGTGTGAGCAGCAGGTCAAATGCGCTGTCCCTCAAAAGAGGGGATTATAGGTTCAGCGGTGTCTCCTTGGACGCTCCCTTTCTCCAAAAGGCTCCAGGTGATAGATGGTCATCCGAAGCACTCTCTCACGTGAAGTGGTGTCATGGAAAGGTATAAAAACGACACATAGTGCTCTCCGTATGATCACAACGACAGTAATATTTATTATAAAAGAAAACTACTCACAAATAAAGCACTATGTCCTAGTGCATGGAAATGAGCATACAGCAATAAAAGACCAGGTAGGTGGCTGTCCTGACATCAAATGAAAGCCCCCCGCACGCGTATCGTCCACAGGCACAGGACTTCTTCAGCGGATAAGGGGCTACTGTGTCAGGATTCATTATATAACAGCAAAACCTAATCAGGCCAATTAAACCAGACTCCGCCCCCCCCTTTAGGTAAGGGTACGCCCACCTCTAAATGATAGAAACAAAACCACCACAGTAACGATGGAAAGTATCACAATAAATACACACAAAACCGAGTAGTCTGTGCATGTAATGACAGTAAGCAGAGAGGTAGGCTCTAATGTACAGAGGCAGCCCTCCTGTGTTAGGAGATCGCAACAAAAACATGCAGTATCTGAACAAGTGTATATATAAAAGACTGATCGAACACATGTTTACCTCATATCCAAGCCCAATGATAACGATCAGCAGAGGCGTACAGGGTGAAGTTTTCCCCGCCATGGAAGGCGGCATCGTTCATACAACACGTGACCATAATTGGTCACATGACTTGCCATCACCATGGCGCTCAGCTAGATACAAACACACAGGAAGGAGCGTTCATCCTAGGCGGCAGCCCGTGTGACATAATCCGCCCACTATGGGTGGCAGCCTCACAACACTGACGTCAGGCAGGCCATCATTAACATAACACTGCTACGACCGCCCATCATGGGCAGCGGGAGCACGATAGTCACAACAAACAAGCCGTCAATCCCCTCACACACCGCTCACACTTAGAGCATAGGCGTGAAGTGGACAGCACCATAGCCATCAGTCTAGTATAGGGGGAAGGTTTAGCAACACTACAGACAGATAACTGTCTGTCGCCGTAGGACGAAGGGACTGCAAAGGGGGGACTCAATAGCTAAAAATAAGTAAAATAGTTAAAAGGGATCATCACCTATATCGCTAAAACGACAATCAGAATCAAATTGTGATCGGAGCAATTAGAGGACACAGCATGCAAAGACCAAAACCAATTGTGCAATAGGTGTCCATAGAGCAAAGATGAAAATAACTGTTATTGCATCAATAACACCCTAACTTAGGAGGTGGAGTCAAAAAAGCTTCCCTCAGCGGTGGGTAACAAAAACAATTTGAGAATAAACTTTTAAAATACAATTAAAAAAGACATCAGCACAGCCACCTATCTAGTTTACAATGAACAAATAAATGATACAACAGAAACTCAAAATCAAGAAAAACACCAAAATATTAACGATCTGAAATAAAACAATTGAGGTCAAATTCTACATTTAACCCTAATGGTACTCCCACTTTTAATTCGTAGACCCAGAAGGATTCCCGTTGGCTGAGATGTCTAATGAAATTTCCACCTCGCCAATGGTTCGCTACCTTCTCAATTGCCCAGAACTGCAACCCAGCCGGGTTGCGGTCATGGAACACTAAAACTGGTGTTAGACAGGAGTAATTTCAAATTTTGCGCGCCGTATCACTAGTTTGAATCCTCAAACCATGATACGGCGGCTTCGGGCTTCGATCCGAGAGGCTTACGTCTTCGTAAACCTTCGGATCTACGCTGCGATATTTTTGCGGCCGCTGGGAGGAGTTTGCGTCGTTTTCATGCGTCGGGATATGCAAATGTGTTTTTACGGCGATCCACGAAGATACGAGCGGTCTTCGCAATCGCTTACGTCTGTTTTTTTTTACGTACTGTTAGACCAGCTTTTTGCTGGTCTAACGGTGCGTAGCCCATGTTAAGTATGGCCGTCGTTCCCGCATCGAATTTAGATTTTTTTTTTTTTTTGGGTAACTCGTTCGGGAATAGAAATGTCCGTAAACAACGCTACTCAAACAACGAATGACGTAACGTAGAGATGGGAAGCGGACTGTTAGACATATCAACATTAGAGGGATCCTGGGAAACAACAGGAGCCGGGGGAGTAGTTTGCCATTTATAGGCAACTAATGTGCTGAAATCGTCCAGATCTCTGATACATTTCTTTCTTTTCTTAATCTGAGCATCTGTATCCCATTTAACTAAACGATTTTTTAATTCAACAGAAAGCTTCTAGAATTCATCAGAGTCTTTAAAGGGGCACCAGCAGGACTTTATTCAGATGGAAAGTGCCACCCCCTCTGGCGCTGCTTACTTCTCCCTGTTTTACAACTGACAGCGCTACTCATTGGCCGCACAAAACCTCCCTCCCAGAGAGCGGGGCGGATCAGTGCACAGGAGGGAGGGGGCATGGCTGCTCTTGGCTGCACGGCAGAAGCTCCTTTAGTGCCGCCAGCACCCTGCACAGATGATGTAAATTGTAGCTGCTCTTTTGCAACAGACCCACTGGTGTTTTTTGCTCACAGAGTGGTCTCCTGTTGCATAGTTTTGGCTTTATTTCCTGCAATCTCTAGAGACAGCAGTGTAGCGCACCCCTCAACCCTGCACTTACTAAGTAGCGCACCCTCAACCTTGCACTCAGTACATAGTGCGCCCCTCAACCCTGCGCTCAGTATGTAGCGCACCCCTCAAGCCTGCACTCAGTACATATCATACCCCTCAACCCTGCACTCACTACGTAGTGCACCCCTCAACCCTGCACTCACTACGTAGCACACCCCTCAACCCTGCACTCAGTATGTAGCACACCCCTCAACCCTTTACTCTGTACACAGCATACCCCTCTACTCTTTATGTAGCACACGCCTCAACCCTGCACCCATCGTGTAGCTCACCCCTCAACCCTGCACTCAGTGCATAGTGCACTCCTCAACCCTGCACTCACTATGTAGCGCACCCCTCAACCCTGCACTCAGTATGTAGCACACCCCTCAACCCTTTACTCTGTACACAGCATACCCCTCTACTCTTTATGTAGCACACGCCTCAACCCTGCACCCATTGTGTAGCGCACCCCTCAACCCTGCACTCAGTACATAGTGCACTCCTCAACCCTGCACTCACTATGTAGTGCACCTCTCAACCCTGAACTCTGTTTGTAGTGCACTTTTCAACCCTGCACTCTATAAGTAACGCACACCTTACCTCTGCACTATGTATGTAGTGTACTCATCAATCCTGCAATCTGTATGTAGCGCACCCCGCAACTCTGCAATCTGTATGTAGCGCACCCCTCAACTCTGCACTCTGTATGTAGCGCACCCCTCAACTCTGCACGCCCGTATGTAGCGCACCCCCCTTTCTTGTACTTATCGTTTTATGAGCCGTTGTTATCCGGCTCCAAGCGGGAAAAAGGTGTGTCTACCCTTCCAAAAATACCCGAGTGGAAGCAGCCCGTCAATCGACTCCTCTTGGCTTAGGAACGCCCATTCCCCGCAGGATTCCCCGTTCGGAGCTGGATAACAACGGCTCATAAAACGATAAGTACAAAAAAAAAAAACCCAGCATACTGCAGATCAGTGGCGGCTGGTGACGTTTAAGGATGGGGGGGCGCAAGACCCCGCCCCTCCACGTTCGGTCCCTCAAACTTCTCATAAGCCACACCCCTTATAGAATCCACCCACTCTGTCCCCTGTATTCCACTTGCTTCCACTCATAGTGTCAGGAGTATACAGCTCAGCATCACGGGACAGAGTATATAGCCCCAGCATAACAAATCATGGTATGTCAGTCTGTTCTGTGGTGCTAGCAGGACGCTCTCACACGAGTCGGCTCACCAGGGATAGATCAGCTAGGCAGGCAGGTTTGTTCTCCCAGCTCCAGCTCCAGCTCCTAGCTGCTTCCAGGACTCACGGATCACAGCTCTCCTTCCACCATCTGGCCTCCATATTTCCCCACCACCAGCTCGCTTCCTTCCCCCAGTGGTCTCACAGGTAAGCTGAGCACTGGTGTTTCCCCCGCCTCCCCTGGGACAGCGCGGCCGTCCTTCTAAGGATAAACCGCTGCTCTGCCCAGCAATTCACTGCCTCCTATTTCTCCTCCTGGCCACCCGGCCATCTGGCCAAAAAACACAGGCAATCGAGGCACCCCGCCGCCACCTCCCCGCCTCCGTTCCTCGTGTTTTCTAAACATCCGCGCCGACCCGTAGAGATTCGCGGCAGCCGCATTTAGGAAAGGCCGCGGCTTCATCCGCGGCCTAGCGGCGCGCCACTCTCCACCCCCAACAGTCGGCACTACCCAATTAATCGGGCCACAAAGCCCCCCCCCACCCCTCATAACAATAACACTGTGTGATAACTGGCTATATTGTGCAACTTTACACTGATAGTCAGGGCACTGATTATAAGTGCAGCCCCAGTTCTAGCTACTGTTTGTCAGCCAATGTGCAGTCAGACACCGAGAGAACAGGACGCTCTCAAACGAGTCAAAGCCCCCCCCCCTACCCCAGTAGAGCCCCCTTGCCCTCCGATCATTTCCCTTAGCCCCCCAGGCGCCACTTAGCCTGGTACCCCCCAGGTCGGCGGCCATCTTGCTCCACCCTGCCCTATCCCTCTCATTATAACTTGATCCAGGGCTAAACCCGATCGCCTCTCTAGGGGTCAGGAAGGAATTTTTTTCCCTACCACAGCATATTGGCACAGCGTGGTCAGGGTTTTTTTGCCTTCCTCTGGACCAAGCCAGGATCAGAGGATTCAGTTATCCTTGTGAATCCACCCACCCCTCCGCCCCCCGCCCTTGGTTCCACGGCGGCCATGGTTAATCGGCAAAACTCGGCGGAGATCATTTGGGATCTGGGTCGATTTGCTGCAAATCTGCGACTTTTGAGGATCGATCGACGATCGACTGCCAGAAATCGCAGCCATTTACCCCAGCCTAAGCACATATCATGTCATATCATCAACACTAGATCGGCAGTAAAACACTGATTAGAAATCCATGATTTCTTATTGCAACATGACTTAGACTGCCTCTTTATTACAGAGAGCTAGCTTACAGCCGACTGTAACACCATTCTAGGAGAATTGGTGCCAGAAAACTACCGTATTATAACGGAAAACAGAATAGGGCAAAGAGGTGGAGGACTGGCGGTGATCCATAAGACGCGTCTTGCGATCACTAAACCAAGCCTCCAAAACCCTCTTCCATTCATGGAAACCCTTACTCTTCAACTGCAAGTAAACGGTCAGGAGACCATCCGGATTCTACTCTGCTATAGGCCACCCGGCCCCAAGTCGCAGCTGCTCCCATCGTTGACGGACTTTGTCTCCACCTATACCCTGAACAGCAAACACCTTTTGCTGCTCGGGGATTTCAACCTTTGGGCCAACTCCCCGCAAGACCCCTTTCCTGACGCATGCATCGACCACCTGGAAGGATTAGGGCTCCAGCAACTAGTATGTGGGCCCACACATGCTTCAGGTCATACGCTCGATCTTATTTTCAGACAAGATCTGGAAATAAAAATCTTGGAAAATGAACCATTGCCATGGACAGATCACCATGCAATTAAATTCATTATTTCCGAATTCCCCCCCTTAACAAAAACATCAAATCCAGTGACAACACACTGGACCAGATGTCAGAAGAAGCTCCACTCGGAACTCTTCAAAGCCACGTTAGGGGAAAAAATAAACACAATTCAGCCGCACCAAACAGCGGAAGAAACACTGGAGGCCATAAACACAGCACTATTGCAGTCAGCTGACTTGATAGCGCCGAAACGAAAGACCCAGATCAGGAAAAATAACTCCGGCTGGTTCAACAACCAGCTGGCATTACTGAAGCAAGAGCGCAGAAGGGCAGAAGCAGCCTGGAAAAGAAACTCTTCAGATGAGAACCTCTCGATCTACAAGGTAATAACTAGAAAATACTACAAGCAAATCTTTGAAGCCAAGAAAAACTATTTTTCTGAGGCTATCAACGGTGCCCTAAATCGCCCCCGCGAACTCTTCAAGCTGGTCACTCAGACAATGAATCCAGGATGTCTTGAAGCCCCCAACTTGGATACACAAGAATTTTGCGATGAGCTATCGGATTGCTTCATTAACAAAATTGAGGCTATCCGGCAAAGCATTCAGCAAAACAATTGCTTTCCCAGCCCCCCCCGTAGTCATCTACACTGCACCGGCAGTAATTCGCCACAGTTAGGTGAGTTCACGCTGGAACCCATCTCCATTCAGACCACTAAAAATATCATCGGCACTCTGCGCAACAGCACTGCGCCAAATGATATTATCCCCACCAAACTGCTGAAGGAATGCGCCGACATCTTGGCACCTCCTGTCACGCAGCTTATCAACCAATCCTTTAGGGAGGGCATAATGCCCTCCCAGTTCAAGGAGGGCTTCATTCAACCCATCTTGAAGAAAGCCACCCTGGATCCTAAGGATCCACTCAACTGGCGCCCCATAACAGGCCTAAATGTTCTCTCCAAGGTAATGGAGAAAGCAGTAGTACAGCAGCTGCAACAGCATCTAGATACCCACAACTTACTCGACCCATTTCAATCAGGATTCCGTCCCGGACACGGGACGGAAACAGCATTGCTTAAGATATGGGACGACGTTCTCGAGGCCGCAGACGAAGGAGAATCTTCTCTTCTGGTTCTGCTGGACCTAAGCACAGCCTTTGATACAGTTGATCACAAGCTGTTATTGACTCGGCTGGCTAAAATAGCTAAAGTCGCAGAAAGCGATCTATCCTGGTTCTCCTCTTTTTTGGAAAACCGATCGCAAATAGTGAAGCTAGGACCCTTCACTTCTGAACAACGCACATTATCGTGCGGGGTCCCTCAAGGATCTCCCCTGTCGCCGATGTTATTCAACATCTATGTGCGTCCTCTTTTCGAAATCATCAGCAGCCAAAAACTGCTATATCACTCTTATGCAGACGACACGCAACTGTACTTCTGCATTTGCAATAAAAAGGATCACCACCTCAACCTAGAGACATGCCTCTCTTTGATAGAGGACTGGATGACAAAGAGTTATCTCAAACTCAACGGAGCGAAAACAGAACTTCTTCTGTTTCACGCCAAGCGTAGGAATCAATCGACAACAACCTGGATCCCGCCGCCCATTCTGGGCAAAATCATCACCCCTAGCGCCAAAGTCAAAAGTCTTGGGGTCATCTTTGACTCCGACATGACAATGAACGCACAAATAGGGTCAGTAGTCAGCGGATCTCACCATCTGCTGCGCCTACTACGCAGACTCACGCCTTTTATTCCCAAGAAAGACATAGCGGTCGTGGTGGGAGCGATTGTAAACTCCAGACTGGACTATGCAAACGCCCTTTACCTCGGACTCCCCAAGTACCAAATCGCTCGTCTTCAAGTCGTTCAAAATACGGCCGCCAGACTTGTGACTGGAAAAAAAACCTGGGAATCAATCTAACCTTCACTGAGATCCCTTCACTGGCTACCAGTTAAAGACAGAATCTCCTTTAAAGCTCTCTGTCTAACGCATAGATGTATCCATTAGTGTTGAGCAGAATATGCCATATTCGATTTCGCGATATATCTCGAATATATAGTCGAATATTCGAGATATATTCGCTAAATACGAATATTCGTGATATTTTTTGGAAATGAAATTATTGCGAATTTTCGCTATTGCGAATTTTCGCTATTGCGAATGCGAATGCGAATTTTCGAGAAATGCGGAATGGAGCACTCTGAATGGCTCAGAATATTCGTGATATTTTACAATACAAAATAATTGCGAATATTCGAGAAATGCGGAAGGAGCACTCTGATTGGCTCAGAATATTCGTGATATATTACAATATAAAATAATTGCGAATATTTGAGAAATGCGGAAGGAGCACTCTGATTGGCTCAGAATATTCGTGATATATTACAATACACAATAATTGCGAATATTCGGCAAATGCGGAAGGAGCACTCTGATTGGCTCAGAATATTCGTGATATATTACAATACACAATAATTGCGAATATTCGAGAAATGCGGAAGGAGCACTCTGATTGGCTCAGAATATTCGTGATATATTACAATATAAAATAATTGCGAATATTCGAGAAATGCGGAATGGAGCACTCTGATTGGTTTAGAATATTCGTGATATATTACAATATAAAATAATTGCGAAATTTCGAGAAATGCGGAATGGAGCACTCTGATTGGCTCAGAATATTCGTGATATATTACAATATAAAATAATCGCGCGATATCGCTATTGCCGAATAATCGCATTGCGATTTTTCGGCAATATAAAATGAGCGCTGCAGCTACTCGGCCCAAGGTCTCTAATCATACCAGCAATGCTTTTAGACATCGATGGGGATCTCTAGGATGTGATCTGTTCTAAAAAAAAAATTGTAAACATTTGAATATTCGAAATAGCGAATATTCGCCGCGATATTCGTGTTATTCGCGAATACTCGAATATGCAATATTCGTAGCGAATATTCGCAATGCGAATATTCGTGAGCAACACTAGTATCCATGGGAATGCTCCCCATTATCTATGCGAAAAATTAAAAGTTCACAATCCCAATCGTATTCTCCGATCCACCAATCAAAATCGGCTTCAGATACCGAAAGCCAGATACAAGTCCAAAGGAGACAGGAGATTCGCTGTCCAAGGTCCCAGACTATGGAACGCCTTACCAGCCAGCATTCGGCTAGAGGAGAACTACTCAGTCTTCAGGAGAAAGATTAAGACGCATCTCTTTTGATCTCAAAGGAGACAGGAACAACAAGCGCCCAGAGGCGATTTACTTCGCATGTGCTGCGCTATATAAATTCTTCAATCAATCAATCAATATAACGCAGCCTTACAGATCGGTGCAAACAAACTAAAAAGTTACACTGTTAGTAATGATGAAGGACTCTAAATGGGCACGAGATTACCAGAGACTGCAGATATACTGCACAAGATTACCGGAGACTGCGGACATACTGCACAAGATTACCAGAGACTACAGACATACTGCACAAGATTACCAGAGACTGCGGACATACTGCACAAGATTACCAGAGACTGCGGACATACTGCACAAGATTACCAGAGACTGCGGACATACTGCACAAGATTACCAGAGACTGCGGACATACTGCACGAGATTACCAGAGACTGCAGACATACTGCACAAGATTACCAGAGACTGCAGACATACTGCATTAGATTACCAGATACTGCGGACATATTGCATGAGATTACCAGATACTGCAGAAATACTGCATGAGATTACCAGATACTGCGGACACACTGCATTAGATTACCAGGCATGTGATTTGTGAACCCGCCCTGAGCCTAGGTTTCCACAAAACAAAAAATGTCTAGCAATGTTAACTGTGCAGTTGGCCTATCAGAATGCAGTTCACATGCACAAAAATACGCTTTTCATTTAGGCTTCGTTTCCACTTTTGCAACTTGTCCTGCGACTTGGGACTTCAACATTGCATGACAAGTTGTACCCCATGATTTCCAATGAGAACCGTTCATATCTGTGCGACTTCAAGTCACAGCGACTTCAAAGTAGTCCCTGCACTACTTTTGTCCCACTTTGATGCAACTTGAGGTCCATAGACCTCCAGAATACACAGGCATTGCTTTAAGTCACATCAAAATTGCGGCAGAATCGTGCAACTTTCAGGCTGAGTTAGCCTGAAAAGCCTGAAAGTCGCAAGATTCTGCCACAATATTTTGCCGCGACTTGAAGCAATGCCTGTGTATTCTGGAGGTCTATGGACCTCAAGTCACATCAAAGTGGGACAAAAGTAGTGCATGGACTACTTTGAAGTCTACTTGACGTTGCACAGATATGAACGGTTCTCATTGGAAATCATCAGGTAAAACTCGTCATGCAACTTTCCAGTCCCAAGTCGCAGGACAATTTGCACAAGTGGAAACGGAGCCTAAATGAAAAGCGGGTTTTTGTGCATGTGAACTGCATTCTGATGGGCCAACTGCACAGTTAACATTGCTAGCCTTTCAGATTTGTGGAAACCTAGGCTCAGGGCCGGTTCACACTGCTGCGTGGTGCAAAATCGCATGTGATGTCCATGCAATGCGATTAAATGTAATATAAATTTAATTAGCAGGGGTGGGGGGTTTGGTGCTTGTGCCGCTCCTAATGTTAAAAAATAAATAAAAAGCGGGGTTGTGCTGAAAACCGAGGGCCAGATTCTCAATGGCGTAACGACGGAGTATCTCAGATACCCCGTCGTATCGCCTTTTTTTTGTCTCGTATCTATGCGCGTGATGCTTAGCATCACTTTTGCATAGATACGCTTCTACATCCGACAAGTGTAAAACCATTACACTTGCGGATCGTAGTTGTAATGACAACTCCAGCCACTAGGTGGCCTTAACGTTGTTTTCGCATTTGCATATGCAAATGAGGTAGTACGCCGATTCCCGATCGCTTTTTCGTCGCGTACGTCGTTCTCGTCCGCGTAAGGTTACCCCAGCTTCGATGTGGAGTAACCTTACGAAGTACCGTCGGATGCCGTCGGGTCCCGTCGGATGCCATGTTAAGTATGGCATCGGGTCAGCGTCGGCTTTTTCCGTCGTTTACGTCATTTTACTAACTCGTTCGCGAATAGGGAGTTGCGTAAATGATGCTCACGTCGTTTTGAAGTCGGTTTTAACGACGCTTTCCAACGTGAGCTGGAGCATGCGCACTGGGCTTTTTCCCCGGCCGGCGCATGCGCCGTTCGTTCGTCGCGGGGGCGCGCTTAATTTAAATACAAGCCGCCCCATTTGAATTGCGCGGGTTTACACTGGGCGATTTACGCGACGCAGGCAAAAACTACGGAGCAAGTGCTTTGAGATTAAAGCACTTGCTCTAGTACGATGCGGCGGCGTAGTGTAACTGGCTTACGCTACGCCGCCGGAATTCTATGAGAATCTGGCCCCTACTGTTAATAAGTGTGTGTGTGGGGGTTGTATGTGCCGCTGCCCGCTGCTGTCGCTGAACACGAATGTAAAAAAAAGTTGATAAGCGGGGGAGGGGGGGCCGGGTGTTGTGGTGGTATTGTGGCCACACTGTCAATGTGCAAACATTTTTGTCGCCAAACAAGCTGCTGAATAAGCTGAATAAGCTGTTTCAGCAAAAAATCTTAATGTAAAAACTTTCTGTGGCCAATCTTGAAGGAACACTAAAGGTTTGTTTTTTATTAGTTCAATTGTTTGCTGTAAGCTAAAGCATTTAAATATCACTTACCTCGTTTTTTCTTTTGACCTCCAAAATACAGTAATCCAGGTTTGAAAATGCCATTTCCTGCCTCTCCTCTGGTTGCTTTCCATCAGCACCTGAGCTGTTTTGCATGGTGGAAAGCAGAATGTGCTCACCCCCTCCCTATGACTACAGCCCGGCCCCTGCGTGAAGATGTTCTCTTATCCCTCACAGTCATGGAGGCTAAGCCGAATGGGAACTGTAGTTCCCATTAGGCCGTGATGTAGCAAGAATGTAGCAAGAACCGCAAACCAGGAAGTCAGTGAGAATAATTATTCAGGAGTGACGGAGGTGAATAAAACAGCTCGATTTCAACAGGTATCAAACTAGTTATAATGCAAAACATTACTTTTTACTTTATCAGCTACTGTCAGACTTTAATTTAAGAGGAAAATATTTTTGTCTTTACAACCCCTTTAATGTAGGGGGGGCTGATTGGTATGGCTGTTGCCACCACAATTTTTCATGTAAAAAACTTTTAGTAAAGTGGAGGGGGGTTTCTTTGTTAGATGGGTGATGGCCGAACATTAAATATAAAAATATATGTTTTAATAAGCGGGTGGGTGGTGGAACGAACGTGACGGCCCCTATTTTTGCTGTAATTGTAATTTGCATATAAAACAAAACATTTTAATAATCGGGGGGGGGGGGGGTCATTGACGGCCGCTATTTTTACTGCACTTTTACCATTGAATAAGCGGAGGGGGGGTGCAGGTCGCTGACGCTAATTTCGCGGACCGAGGGGGGTGGGGATCGACACAGTACAGCAGAGGAGTGCCGGCCGCTGATTTCATCGAGGGGAGGGAGTGGATGGACGCTGCTGTCACAGCATTCTGTATATGATCAGCAGAGGGGAGGAGGGGAATGCATGGATGGAAGACAGAGCTTACCTGTTCCAGATCCTCACACACGCTGCGTTCCACTGAGCGGCAGAGTGCACTGCCGACGTCACTTCCTGTACTATGTTGGGAACACTATAGTGTGTGCACCGCCTGGCCATAATAACAAAGTCCATCGCGCCAGAAGCAAGTGGCGCGATAGAGAGCGCCACAATGGCATTTTTTGGCTGCCAATGTAGCGCCACGTCTGCAATCCCGTGATTGCACAGACGTGGCGCTACCCTAACTGCACTGCACTGTGCCCGGCGCCCGGCACCCGGACACAGTGCACATAAGGACCTTTTTTGGATTTTTTTTCTTAAAGAGACATGTTTAAATACATTTTATTTATTTTTTATCTTTTTTTTTTGACTGGGGGAGGGGGGGCGGCGCCCGGGCGCCCCCTATGGACGGGCTGCCACTGCTGCAGATGTCCAGTATGCTGGATCTAATGTCAGAAAGTTGATTTTTGGGTGAACCTCCGCTTTAAAGAAATTTACCCTTTGACCACTTTTAACCAGCTCACTATCACGCTAATATTTTCCAGCAGATTATGTAATGGTTTTCCATTATCATTTCTAGACAGGCAGATTTTGCATTTTAATTAAATATTGGGAATACATTTTATACCATTTAGCAATACAAAATAACAAGTAGTTCAGCAAAAAAAAACAAAAAACTGGGACTATGGTACTAAATATCAGGAGCTGGATCAATTTCTACTTTGGCTCAGTAATGTTTGCAACATTTTCTTGGCTGATGAGTTTCAAATAGGTTTTTTCCTCTGCAGGAGATATCAGGCTACACGTCTATATATCTCTGAGTAGCAGCAGATGCAGAAACTTGTGGAATTTGTGGGGGAGCTTTGCTCAGGCCTACAGGACAATAGCAATTGGAGATGTTTTTTGGATGTGGTGTTTTCTTTGTGTCTGCGATGGTCGCCGGGTGCTTTGTATGGGAGAGGAGAGGCTGTTGCTTGTCAGTCTGCCTATGTTTTTGCTAGTTGTGTTAAACAACCAAAACAATGCAAAAAGCTGCAATCAAGTGGCAATTCTGATACGGTCAGGAGAATTACAGAGAGAGACACTACACAGTCCAACCTTTTAATCATTGTAATTAAATCACTGCCTAATTGCAGATGGAACGCTGGCTGGCGTATTCCCCAGCTACAAGGGAAATGCACATGCAGAATACAATTTGAATGGCACAAAAGGTTTGGGGCTTTGTGTTACAACATACAGAATTGTAACAAAAAATAAATAAATCAATGCAGGGCGAATGCACTCATTTGCTAAAACATAATTTATGACATAGGAGATAATCACTGAAATCACTGGAGTGCAGGGAGGCAAGTGTAAACAAGGATATGCGCCCATTGTCACAAACTCAGACAGCACTGCTGCTTTATAATATATCTGGATGACAATTTGAGGTAAACTAGAAATCTGGGGGCACACCACAGAATGCTGTTTTGAAAAGTTATGGCCCGTACACACGATCCGAAAATCAGATGAAAAATACCGCTTTTGACATGATCAAACAATAATCGGATCATTAGTACAGAGTTTTCGAGAGCCGATCACGATAGTTCATCTGATATTATCCGATTGGACAAAATTAAAAAAGGTTCTCATATGATACCAGATCGTACGATTTTTGTTTAATCAGTACAGTTGTCGTCCGAAAATACAATACAAATACACTACAACACATGACATCACTTCTGATTTTTTATTCTGTCGTATGAGAATTTTCGTAACTTTAGTTAACTCTTTAGGTTCGATATACGACTTGCATGCAAAAAAAAAAAAAAAAAAACGATTTGTCGTACGATTTTCGGATCGTGTGTACGGGGCATTAAGCTTGCTGAAGAATCTCTGATGACATCAGGCCCACTTCCAGGTGTGTTGTATACCATGTCCCCTGCTTTGCACTGTGGTTCCATGTCAGTCCCTAAGTCACTTTTTGGATCCTGTAGTGACAGGGTCCAGCGGAAGGAACCACAGCACCCTCCCTGTAATGTCAGCTGCTGAAGATTTAGTAAGCTTAGCTCTTCAAGAACATCAAGAAGTCTTTTTGCTCTCAAGAGCAGCAGACTTGATGCACTACATTATCTTCAGGACACTTTCTATCACCCCCTTTACTGACACCAGTTCACTGACTTTTCTAGCTGAAAGCGGTGGCCCTCACTTGACAGGCCTCAAAGACACAGATCTGTACATACAGTAGGCAGAATCAGATTTTTCCTGGTGTCTCCCTTCCAGTCAGCTCTGCAGGACCTCTGGGTTTAGCTTCTCTCTCTCTCTAGACCCCTGCATCGACCATGCATGGCTGCACAATTGCCTCCTAACTCTGAGCACATGTACTCTGGCTTTATATACAGTATCCCGCCATGCAATGCAGCACTTTCCATCTGCCAATTGCCAGGGCTGTAACAAGGCCTGTGCACTCACTTGTCCGATCCCCTCCCACTGTCCAATATGCCTCCCTATTGGACCAGTGAGGGACAGTCAGAACAAGCTGAGCTGCACCTAAGTATAATGAGCAGACCTAACTAATACATCCTTCTTCCTGGGAGTCAGAGAGCACTCTAAGTTTTACCTGACCATCTTCCTGGTAAGCAGAAAGATAAAAAACGATACTCTCTTCTAGCACCTACCTAGGAGGGTGCAACACATTTTTACGCAAGTAAAGAAATGAAACGTTCTTTATGCCTGGGTATGAAGGCATATCTGTGGATGAGAGTAAAGCAAAGATACAAGTGGTTTCCCTGAGCCTATCGATAGCGTGTACCTGGTATAGGTGGCACAGACTCTGACAGTGAGGGAGATGTTGTCGATACTGTCTCCCATAGCAACGGAAGTGAATTGCACTGCAGAGGTTCCCCATCCTGTACAGAGATATGCATGCACAGTGCACGGCGGGGCCCACTTAGTGGAAGACTCTGGACAGGTGGATGTGGATATTGGCTCAGCATGCCCCTCCAGATATGGTAAAGGTGTAAATTGTCACAGGGAATTGAGAGTTTATTGGGTAACAGTTACAGTGCAGCGTACATGGGGTACATTCATCTCTAAGTATAGAGGATCACCTTAAGGGTAAGTATTTTCCTTGTGGCAGCCTCAGCCTTGTCACAAGGAATTGAAAAAAAAAAAAAAACAGGTAATGGTACCCCGCAGGGTAGGCTTCACATGTGACCCAGTACTTGGCAGCCAACGAGTTAACAAGTAACATGGAGGATGAGACTAACAACCACAAATCAACTACCCCTGTACAACAACCCCACCAGCCTGCCGACATGAGGGCCTAGCTAAACTATTCAATCTATCTGTAACCAATCGGGCAGGCCCTTGCACTACATAGTAGTTAGTAAATCTAAGGGAAATAGTACAATCATACTGTTGTGTGTGGCAAATGTTATTCCCATGTCAGATGAACGATCTTGTCATTGACATTAACTCATCAATGACAGGAGCACTAACAGACTGCTTATATCTTTCTATGGAGTTACTCCCTTGCTAGCCAGGAGAGTGAGATGTAGATCTCTTTCTAACAAGGGTGACTCAGACCAGTGAAGGGCGATTACAGAGAGGTAAGTGGAAGCCTCTCTGGTTAAAAGGTCTTTAAAAGCTGTGAGAAAGCATATAAAACAATTGACAGTGTAGCAACTTACTAGTGAACTACAGTAATGAAAAACTGAAGTACAATACATAATAATGACCTCTCCTATTCTCAATCTACACCTCCTCCCTGAGTCACTTGATTGCCTCCCATGGCTTCCAATATCATTTCTATGCTGACGCCAACCAAATCTCTCCACCCCTGAGCTCACTCCATCTGTCTTCCCACACATCCCCAATTTACTAACAGACTAATCAGCCTGGATGTCACATCACTTCCCCAAACTCAGTCTATCCAAAACTGAGCTCATAATATTTTTTCCCCCATGTGCCTTTTCCCCTGATTTCTCTGTTAAAATCAATGGCTCAACTATCAACATGTCTCCCCATGCCAAGGTACTAGGGGTACTCCTGGACTCTGAGTTATCTTTTCGGCCCCACATACAATCACTGTCCGAAGCTTGCCGCCTCAACTTCTGCATCATCTCCAAGATACGCCACTTCCTAACCAATGACACAAAAAACATTCTAATCCACTCCCTGGTCATCTCTCGCCTCAACTATAGCAACTCCCTCCTCATTGGCTTACCCTTAGATAGTCTATCCCCCTTTAATCTGTCATGAATGCTGCTGCCAGACTCATCCAATTTACAAATCGCTCAGTGTCTGCTACCCCTCTCTGCCAATCCCTCCACTGGCTTTCGCTCATCCAACAAATTAAATTCAAGATGCTAACAACAACTTACAAAGCCATCCATAACTCTGCCCCCAGCTACATCACTAACCTAGTCTCAAAATACCAACCAGATCGTTCTCTTTGTTCCTCCCAAGACCTTCTGCTCTCTAGCTCCCTTGTCACCTTATTGCATGCTCGACTTCTCGAGAGCCTTTTTCATCCTCTGGAACTTCCTACGCCAAGCTGTCCGAAAACTATCTCCTACTCTGTCCACTTTCAGACGATCCTTGAAATCTCTTCAGAGAAGCCTGTCTGGCCCCCACCTAACAATTGTACATTTATTTCCCCCATCAGCCCATCCCCCACAATTATTAACTTTTGTATCGCTCGACCCTCCCTCTTAGATTGTAAGTTCTAACAAGCAGGGCTCTTTGACTCCTACTGTATTACTTTATTTTGTAATTGTACTGTCTGCCCTCATCTTGTAAAGCATAAACGGTTGACGTTCTATAAATATTGTATTATAATAATAATAATAAAAATATTAAAGTAAAGTGAACACATAAGCTATGCTTCATGCATATATTTACATTTTAAACTGAGAAAACCTTGGAACACAGCACTAAAGTATGCAGCTTTTATCTATTATGTTGGGAGTGTAACATATTATGGATGAAGAAATAGGGACATGTGATCCTATGGGATCATTTGTTTGTGCAATTGCTCCACTGAGCATGTACGCTGCAAGGAACAGTTACACTCTGTAGCAAAACAAATGCTTTGGGAACATCCTGATAAGGATCAGTGTTTCTGTAATGCTATGAATTAGTGGCTCCAGAAATATGCCTTTTATTTCTTCCTGCTAAAGTCTAATAACATAACATTCGGGTAGATTTACTGATATTTGTATGCCTTTCTAAACTCATAGATTTTGTCTTATACACAGTTTATTATTTCTAGTGTAGTGCTTATACCCACTGGATATTTTGGGTTCTCTGTTTTGCCATGAATCTTTAAACTGTTCGGACCCCACTGACACACATGTGTAACTTAAAAGTTAGTATGCTAGCACTCTATAATAATGCACAGAAAATAGGCTACAAGCAATCAATGATAGATAAAGTAAGTATATTGTAGTTACGAAGAATAGACACTATACACATACCAAAAACCAGGTCAAAGAATATGTTTAAAGATGCTGTACTAGATAATGGGAATACTGACTCATAATATGGTAATCAACTGAACTGTAGTAATGCTAAACCCAATTTTAATTAATGCAAACAGGGTTAAAAGTATTGGCATTAACTAACCCAAAAATTAAGGTCCTCATGTGCACAGTACATAGCCCCAATAGCAGGTACGTGTATATGTTCCTGACAGAGGGGGACCCCTAGAGGTGACAGGTACATGTACCTGGTGCCTGATTGTCAATAGCTGGCTATCGTTGAGGTCCTTATGTACAGTGGTGCTTGTGTAGTTGTTGCATTAAAAGTGTGCAAAAGAAGGCCGATTGGCTGCTAAACAAGAAGCAGACTCTATGGCATTAAATGTGTCAGTGTTGATATAAGCACATACTGTTCAGTTTATACCTCCCGACCAGAGCTGTATCCTGGCCTAGGCCAACAAAACCCAGGCCTAGGGCAGCACTTTGCAGGGGGGCAGCACAAAAAGAGTCCCCGCCGGCTTGCGCTACACTGTTAGGAAAATTAGTCTAGCGCCCCCATAAAGCGGTCGCGCTTCCAATTTTGACTGTTTTGTCATCCTGGACCACAAACCTTCCTTACTGTGCTATATGTTTCTGCTGAACCATCTACTTAAAGTAGAACTATAGGCAATACTTTTACCATCCCTGTCCCATTGCGAAGATTTCCCTCACTTCCTGCTCTATGGACAACCAGGAAGTAAGAGGAAATCTAAGTAAATTAAGGCAATCCATCGCCCCCCCCCCCCCCCCATGCCCTCAGAACTAGTGTAATTCTCACTAGAAAATTTCAGGGCGGGTCTTAAACAGCACAGGGTGTGGCCGTGACAGGAAGGGTGGGTCATATTTAAATTAGGGGGTGCACAAGTTTATTCAGGCCTAGGGCAGCACAAAACCTAAATACACCTCTGCTCCCGACACAGAGGAATCTGGTTCAGAACCCTTAGCTGGCTGCTGTCCTCAGGTACCCGGAATCCGGTGACTCAGTTCCAATGAAGAAGTAAGAGAACCGGGAACGAACCTGGCTAAACCAGTTTGATTTCAGAACATTGTTCAAAGGAGGTCAGGAAGCATAAAGCAAGAACAGGTTCGTTTATATGAAAAAAAAAAACTTATAACGTGCATTTATATGAATTGTGGTGATATAGGTGAGGGAATTTAATAGCTATTTACTCGTTTTTTAACAGAATCATTACACTATTCTGTCTGTCTACCTTGCAGACAATAATTTTAGGCAAAAAAATGTTTTCCTTTACAACTCCTTTAAGAGAAGTCTGCACCATTCTCCTTACAACTCAAAAATAAAGACACCCAAAGTATTTAACAAATCCTATATTAAAAAAAGAAAAATTCCCCAAAAATCGACCTCGTAAATATATTGTCAATCATGATGCCTGACAATATATGATTGATATAGGATACAAACAGCCCCTGGGTAACCTCTATCACCACTGCGCCAATGAAAAAATGTGAAATAAACTACAGCTGCTGCTTAGTGAATGAATATTTAAACAGAAAAAAATTAACCTAAATAGGTGTAAGGAAATTGCAGCGCTAATTAATATAATACTAAATAAATAAACAATAACATATAAACTCAATAACACCACCACGACAAGTGATATAAAGTCCATAAAAAATTGATGAACAAATATGATGGGAAAATTCCTTATTCTGTGAATCTTCCACCTCACCACCGTGCTTTGATAACTCCCCTCTGAAAAACGCACTCACCAGACAGATTTGCCTTTCACTCTTGTGTTAGGCTAAATCACTTGTGTATGATCCCACAAATGGATAAATGAATCTCAGCTGGACCACCGTGATAATCCCTCAATAATGTACATGAAAACAAAAGAAGTGCTCCAATAGTGTAAAATTGTACCACCAGTTTAATTCAAAATCACAGCAACACTTCATTCATTAAACTCACATGTAAAAAATTAAAAGTCAGCTTCAAACAAAATCACAGCCAACATCAGTGTTTAGTAGGCTCTGCAGTGCTAGGCGGTCATGGCGAACCTGAGGTGTGTGCTCAGTTGGTATAGGATCCCATAACTAAGCATTTACTGCAAAACATGTCAGGAACGTGGCTACAGTTTTACTAGCTTCACTGACTAGAGACACCGCTGATGTTTAGACAACTTGCCGCTACTGGGAGCCGGGAATCTGGAGTGTGGTGAGCCTATACCAACTGAGCACACACCTCATGTCCCCAGCTGGAGTCGCCTATCCACCAGCACCTTGCGAACGGCTGCACAAAGACATGGAGAGGCTGCGAACCGAGACATTCCAGACAGAACGTATAGCGAGGCGAGGCCTCATTTGGTAAGAGGGCAACTGCCCACCAACATAAAAAACTGTGTTGCAGGAAGGTGGTTCTCGTAGACTCACTTATACTTTCTGGAAGTTGCAGTGCCCCAAGTAGAGACACATTGCACCCGGGAGTGACATAGCGGTTGTGTCAGGAAAGGTTCCTTCTGCTGGTGAAACTGCCTGATATTTGGCGTGCAGTACTGTGGTCCACCAGCAGGTGTCTCCTGGCAGTCTGGAACTGCCAGGGGAGCTCTCCCCTGGTGGTGGTATTATGTGATCTTTGGGCCGCATTACTGGCGTCCACCAGCGGGGGGTTCCTGGCAGTGTGGGGTCGACATCTCCTGCAATTAGGCATCACCTGAGACTGATTGCAGGAGATGTGTATAAATACCCGGCAAGTGCACACAAGCGCTGCCCTGGTATTGTCCTCGTGCCCTGACCTACAGCCTGTGTACCTGATACCGTTGTATCTGTTCCTGTATCCCTGGATCCTTTCCCTGCACCCTAATTCCTTACTTCTTGTCCCTGTCTGTCTACTCCTGGTTCCCCATCTGCTGATCTCCTGTTAATGATCCCTGGCCTGGCTTGACTATGATTCTGGTTCTCCCCTTGTTACATATGCTGGTTGGTTACTGTCACTGTTTTGGTTGTTTGGTTTGTTCACTTTTGGTGGTGTATTCAGATTTATATTTATTTACGGTACCTTAAATAAACGTACTTACTTTCACCTATTTCTGTTTGCGTTTTCCTCTGTTGCAGTCCACACAGTTCTGGTCACTCCTGATACATGACAGCTTGGGAGGATTAGCGTTTCTAGCACCAACACGTTATATACTTTGAATATTTGTTTTCTTCATACCTCTCGTTGGATTACAAGTTACTAAAGTGCACCAACGGAAGCTAGCAGAAGACCATACTAAACCTAAAGGAACAATGGTCAGTTCAGTTCATTGTTTAAACTGACACAGCAGAACTCGTGTTGATGGAACTGTTCGCTAGAGGGAGCCAAAGAGCATACAAACTCATATTTGCTGTTTGGATTCATTTGTATAGTTATTTGCTGGTTTTGGGAGCTGGGTGAGACCTGCTGGAGAGGTGTTCCATTGCTGGCGTTGTGTCATTGGGGAATTGCTCCACTGCGTACTTACTCAGGTCTGACTTCTGGTTGTGTTTGATGGGGCTCTCTTTGTATAGTTTAATTCTGAGCCTATTACATAATCCCATACCATTGACTCTTACAGGGCTCTGTTTAAAGTCAACTGTTATGGCCTGTACACACGATCGGTTCGTCTGATGAAAACGGTCCGATGGACCATTTTCATCAGGCGAACCGATCGTGTGGGGGCCCCATCATTTTTTTCCCCCATCGGTGAAAAAAAATAGAACCTGTTTTAAAATTTTCTGATAGAAAAAAAAGGATCGTCTGGGGGGAAATCCATCGATCAAAAATCCATACATGCTCAGAATCAAGTCGACGCATGCTCGGAAGCATTGAACTTCATTTTTCTCTGCACGTCATTGTGTTTTACGTCACCGCGTTGGACACAATCAGATTTTTAACTGATGGTGTGTAGGCAAGACTGATGAAAGTCAGCTTCATCGGATATCTGATGAAAAAATCTATCGGTCCATTTTCATCGGATGAACCGACCGTGTGTACGTGGCATAACTGTTTAATCCTGCTCTATTTTTTTCTTTACCAAGTAAACACTTTGGCCCGGATTCACAGAGCACTTAGGCCGACGTATAACAAGTTACGCCGACGTAAGTGCAAATGTGCGCGGTCGTATCTGTGCGCCAGACCCACAAACAGAGATGCGCCTAAAACCAGGCTACACCCCACCGACGTAACTTGCTTACGCCGGCATAGGGTGGGTGTACATTTAGGCTGGGTGCATGGTGCCGCTTCCATTGATTAGCCATTCAAACATGCAAATGAGGTTAATACGGCGATTCACGAACATACGTGCGCCCGACACAGGCTACGCGTGGTGCACGTAAGTTGTACGTCCGGGATCAAGTTATTCCCCATAAAGGAGGTGTAACTCAGCAACAGACATGCTCAGGTCTGCACCAGGGAACACAAGCCGGCGTATTTTACATTGGACGTGTGTCTGGGCTTAGGTTACGTTATAGGGGATACGCTACGGCGGCGTAATGTGCGCCTGCTGTCTGTGTATCCGGCCTTTATTCTTTTTTTTTTTATATAAATCTCTTTATTTAAATTTTCTCATTTTCCATACATTTTTTTTTTTTTATAAAATATCACGAATATTCGATATTTACGAATATTCGCTATATTTTATAAAAAAAAAAAAAATTGCGAAATTTCGCTAGTGCAAATGCAAAATTGATTGCGAAATTGATTGCGAAATTTGAAAAAATACGAATATTCGAAATAGCGAATATTCGCCGCGATATTCGAGTTATTCGCGAATACTCGAATATGCAATATTCGTAGCGAATATTCGCAATGCGAATATTCATGAGCAACACTACTTTTGTGGCGTTTACTGAGCAGAAGAAATTCTTCCTTATCTTCCTTATTTCAGCACCTTGTTCACGTTTCAGTTGAGAGGAGAGCTGAATGAGTCTACCTCTCATCACTACCTTGTGGGCTACCCACAAAGTCCCTGGGGAAACCGTGTCATTATTGTTCTCTGGAAAAAAAAAATGTTTTAATGCTTTTTCTAAGATTGTACAATGAACAGGATTGGTGAAAGTTGTAGAGGGCGCTTGAGGTGCAAAATTAATCTAGTGCACATAGATATATTAATAATAACACAAACAAATCCTGAGTGGAATAGTGAATACTAAAGATTAGTCCGTGTTTGGACCAAACTTCATAAAAGACATAAATTGTGGTCCCAACATTTCAACATTTCAAGTGCTTAAAGTAAAGAAAATTACTGAAGAAAATTAAGAAAATTACTTCTCCAATCGTGCAGTATATATTCCTTCACCAAACACAATATTTGATACTACACCCAAAGTTCACAGGATATAGATTGTGCTTACCAGACCTAGTTGACCTCTTTATTTAAAAAGATAGTTAGATGCGCTTGTGCAGGATAATGACTGCAGGCATATCAATAGACAGGAGCATGTACGATACCTCTTCCTCGGAGTGTTAAGGATAGGACATGTAAGACAAACAGAATGCTTCCATAGTGCAACAATATTTTATTTAAAATCTGATATAAAAAACACCAGCCAAATGGCACATAAAAAGTACCTTAACCTGGCACTGGGGCTGCAGGCTTGTCCGGAATCAATTGCTCTCCCACCTCCATGGTGGAGGGGGTTCCACCAGCCGTCAGCACTGACCAAATGGACCGTAAGTGGCGTAGGGCATAATACACGTGACCAGGTAATGCCTCCAACGTACGTTTTATTTTGTTTACGTCTTCAGGGAACGCAAACGAAACGTACGTCGGCGGCACTTTTTATGTGAGTAGCCATTCGGCTGGTGTTTTTTATATCAAATTTTAAATAAAATAGTGTTGCACTATGGAAGCATTCTGTTTGTGTTACATGTCCTATTTTTAACACTCCGAGGAAGAGGCATCGTACATGCATCTATCTTTTTAAATAAAGAGGTCAACTAGGTCTGGTAAGCACAATCTATATCCTGTGCACTTTGGGTTTCGTATCAAATATTGTGTTTGGTGAAGGAATATATATTGCACGATTGGAGAAGTAATTTTCTTCCTTTCTCAGCAAGATTGTGTTTTTTTACTGCTGGACTTTAAGGACTCTATGCAATTTGCAAAGTTGGGACCACAATTTATGTCTTTTATGAAGTTTGATCCAAATACGGACTAATCTTTAGTATTCATTATTCCACTCAGGATTTGTTTGTTTGTTTTATTATTAATATACCTATGTGCACTAGATTAATTTTGCATCTCAAGCGCCCTCTACAACTTGTACCAGTCATTAGATATCCACTTCATTACTAGGGGAGCAGCTTAGCACTACAGTGTGTTTTTTTGTTTCATGTTAATGTTAAATTAATTATTTGTGTTTTTGGCCTAGAAACTATTTCTATAATGAACAGGATTACTCAATAGGACCTCCTTAAGGCACCATTTAAAGGGATCCTTCACCCTAGAAGTGCCACGCAAAATTAGTGTCAATATGGAGTTGTCCGATAGGGAAGTGTCACGGATTGTAGAGGCAATCGCTAATGGAAAAGCAGTGGATTGCAAGAAGGTGTGATCTATCCTGGAATGAGTGCAGTGTGGAGTAGCATAATCTTTGGTGTGGAGATTAATTTCCCTCCAAATATCTACCTAACCGTTTGAAAGCATGAGCTGTGCCACTTTCAGGCTTTGTCTGGGGGGGCATTTGGCTTTTGGTGTCTCTAAGAAAGGGGTCAAACGGCGTATTAGGGTCACCCCCTAAAATAACTGTGCCTAGAAAGTACGGCTTCAAAAATTGTAAGATTCAAAGAATCTCCCTTGGCCTTTTCTAGGTGCATAATAAGAGATAAATGTGTAAGTCCCTCCATCTATTGTGCCATATACCAGTAAGTATCAGAATCACTAAGAACCTTAGTGAGAGAGAAGTTATTCCGTTTAGAAAAGCAGACTGCCACCCTCTTGTTTTGTTCTTATCATTCGCCAAGTAGAAAATAGAGAGCAGTCTTGCCATCTGAAGGCAGCTTCCCTGGCAGAGTGTAGGCTTCATAGGTTCTATAGTTTCCCCATCCTGTGTACACCGAGGTAGGAACGCTAGAAAGGCCATGAGAATGATCAAGATCAGGAGGAAGGGGAGGGGAGGGGGAGGAAGAAAGAATAAGAGGTTCAAGAAAAAGAAGAAGATGCATTAGTTAACAAATTACTCAATACAACCCAAATCCCAATAGAGCTGGAGAGGGGACCGCCTCTGCCCAACCCTATACCCAGAAGTAAATCAGGACGTCCTAGTCAGGACGAGTTAATCTGACTCCGATAGGAGAACAACAAGCAAAAAGCCTATTGGCGTCAGATGGAGGAGCACTGTAACTGCTCCAGTCGCCCTAACTGTAAAGTTTAACAATAACAACATAAAATACATAAAGTCTGAGTCCTGTTTTATTGTCATAGAGAATGGCCAGTCCTGCACAGCCATCTATCCCACTCCCCCACTCAACAACGCGTGACACCATGCAATAAAAAAGACATGACGACCCCTGCTACTGGCTGTGGAGGGCCAGGGGACGGCAGCCAGGGGTCGGTCATTAGCACTATTTAAGGAGAGAACCACAATCAGGGATGCCTACCTACTGGGAGTGTACCCCAAAGTAAGTTGAGATGGCCCATTGGATTCTTCCACATACTAATGTCAGATGAAGATGTTAAAAGGTGGATATATATCTAAGCCTGCAGGTTGTTGAATACCTGCAAACACAATCTAATATAACAGTCTAACATAACAAAATTACATGGAAAGATGGAGAGTCCCTTGGGGTTCTGACCCCCGTACGGTCCCCCTTTAGCAAATTTGGGGTTATCCAGAAAGCTATTCAATAGAAATGAAATGTCAGTTTCAAGGAGGGAAGTTATCCCCAAAGCGAAGTTCCAAAGATAACTGAGTGGAAGAGCAGCTCTTGAACGTTGGGGGTGAGCGTCATGGAGGATGAGAATCCCTTGATCTCTTAGGTTGTTTCTTCTGTCTACACGAGTCAGGGGATTTGGTGGTGATGGTCGTTTAGATGACAGAGTCCCTCTATTGGATGATGGTTGGGGAATTTCTTAGGTGATCAGCCCTAAGTGTAGGAATAGGTGTTCGCTTTCTGGAAAGAAGAAGTTGTAGGGCTTGTTGTGGTATTAAAAGTTCAGTCAAAGTGGGAAGGCCCAACTGTACGTGATATCTTTGTGTGCCAGAACCTGAAGTAACAGTTTTAAAAATAGGCGATTTTGAACAGTGTATGGTGACGGGTCTGCAAAGATTTGGATTTTATGGCCCATGATTTCCAGCTTGTCAGAGGTGCCGGACAACTTTATCACTTCCGCTTTGACCGCATATAAGTGGGGTTTCACTATAATGTCCCTAGGAAGCCCATCTGATCGTGGTGGTTGTAGACCTCTGTGTGCCCTATCAAGCTTCAAATGGTGTGCTGGAATGTAAGGAATCAGGTTTTAAATAAACTCTTGGACTGCCTGGTGCACCTCTTTAACAGATTCTAGAAGACCCCTGATTCTGAAGTTGTAGCTTGATCTGTTTTCGAGGTCATCAACTTTGAAAAATGCTAACTCTAATTGGTCCTGAAGATTCTGTATTCTGGCAGAGTTCTGAATAATCCTGGAGAGCGCTTGGTCTGCTTTCTTTTCAATCACCTCAATTTGCATCCCTATTTGCTGCAAGCCAGCATGGATTGATGCAGTGATCAAGGCTGCTGTTTGGGACAAACCCCTAGCTAGCATTTTGGAGAATGCTGTCATCATGGAGGGGAAGTTAGTGGGGGTGAGAGGGATATTATGGGCCTCCTGTTCCCACTGATCCAGTCTGGCTAGCAAGTCATGCATTGGTGTTAGGACAGGGCCACCCATTGGTGTAGTGTGGGTGGGGCAGGAGGGGGAGAGTAAGATATTATAATGTGGCAACACAGGAGAAGAGCAGACAGCAGCCCCCCTGTCCCCCGGATAGTGACAGCATGGCGAGAGCACGCATGAGCCAGACTGGTATGTTAATTGTAACACTATGCCATGTCCCTGAGCCTGCTTTGCCCTTCTGTCCCTGAGCCATATACCAATCAGTGGGAGGGGGTAAGAGGACCTGCCATTGGGGGATTAAGAGACTGGAAACCACGTCCCCTGCCACTGAGCCTAAGCTGCCCTCCTGTCACTTAACCTTTTACTGGCCTGTGGGAGGGGTAAAGAGGACCTGTCATTGGAGAAGGGATTTGAGATTGGTAACCCCACCCAATCACTGAGCCGACCCTGGCTACTTGTTCCTGAGCCATACACCAGTCAGTGGGAAGGGACTGAGGACCTGTCATGGGGAAAGGGGATCCAGAGAAGGCCAAACTACAAGTCCCAGAAGAGGGGGGGCAGAGGAGCTCATGTGGGTCAACAAAGTATTAATTTAACCCAACCACCTATTATGACTGACCTAGGTCCTGCTGTCCATAGATAAAATAACAACAATTAAAACTACTGACTCCAGTGGTGGAACTACCAGGGTAGGAAAGGTCACCCTTGCCACTGGACCCTGGCATTCTCCCACCGTGGAGCAGCCCCAAGTCAGCAGAAAGGGGGCCCACTGTAGAATATGTGAAAGGGTCCCACTACGGGACCACAACAAAGGGTCCTGCAGCAGGAGTAAAGGGCCTCGGGCCCAGAGGGAAGGGCCCCAGCCAGGGAGCCCCTTATGGTTTCTTGCACTGGGCCCTGGAGGTTCTAGGTACGCCTTTGCTAATCTCCTAAATGCCTGGTCTGAAGTTCCTGCAAAGGGGTGCATGTAAGGAAGGTGTATCAAAACAACAAGGCTTACATCAGGGGATGTGTACTACTAAAAGTTTACAAGTAGAGAATGCTGCAAGTAGAAGATCTAATTGGCATTGCCACGAGTAACAGTGTGTACAGTGTGACTAGCCAGGGTGATGGTGTGCTCTTGTAGTTAAGAAGTGACTAAATGCAACCCCCTCCCTAGTGGCTGGTACCCCTGTGTATCTGAGACCGGACCCACGTCACAGAGCCCCTATGTATTTAGCTGTATGTCATGGGGAAGAAAGTGTGAAGGAGAGTCGGCTTGATTCATATAGTGTGTCACTGGGGGTGAGGTGACATCAAAGCTGGGCTGGAGAGTGTGATACAGGCCCTGCAGTTTCCCCTCAAACGTGATGCACCATGGAAGGAAGGCTATGTACAGTTAGTCAAGTGTAACATCGATGTGAAGTAAATGAGACACAAAGAGTTAATTGTTCCACAAAGTTTCTGGCATCTAAATTGCAGTGCCGCCTTAATGCAGATATCTCATGACCATGGCCTCCACCTGCATTGTTGGGCATATTAGCGAGCGAAGAATCTGAAGTTCACCTTTAGATGCCTTAAGCCCTGCCCACAACCATGAGGTGACTATATTTTTCGAATGTGCTCTGTTTCCCCAGGTGACCAAATACATGTATTACTTTGCACCATTTTCCTCTGTGCTGTCTAAGGTTAGCTGTGAGGCTAGAGAGGACACCCCTCCTCCCTCCATTGGTGTCTGGCAAGCATTTCACCATCAATGCAGGGGTAGGGGGGCTTGTCAGCTTAAATGTCTTAGAAAAGTGGCAAGTGCTTGAAATAAGAGTAAAGTGCCTGCTGTCAAAACATGTACTCCATGTTGGCTTTGTTGTTGAACAGGCAAGGGAGTAGGGGTGCCTGTCCGACCTCATAGTTAGCCTTAGACAGCATATGGGAAAGATAAGACATGTACTTTTCCCTGGGGAACAGAATAAATTAATATAAATAGAGGTGACACTTTAAAGTATAACTTAACTCCAACATACATTTTCCCTAACCTATTTGAGACTGTCCCTAGCTTGTGTGGATATATAGGGGTTGATTTGCTAAAGGCAAATAGACTGTTCACTTTGCAAAGTGCAGTTGCTACAGGACTTAGTAAATGAGGAAAGCTTCACTTTTAACAGAATACCCAATAATGTGCTAGGAAAAAAATATATATATATATTTTTGCTTGCGCCTGATTGGATAATGAAATTCAGCAGAGCTTCTGCGCATTTACTAAGCTCTGGAGCAACTGTCCTTGCAGAGTGCAATTGCACTTTCCAAAATGCACAGCTTTTTTTGCCTTTAGTAAATCAAGCTCATAGTGTATATTTACATATACAAATTTTTTTTTGTTAAACCTCAATAAGCATTTTATTTGCTTGCAAAGTCCATGCACCATACCTGTCCAACGTGCTGCTCTCAGTTGCTCCTATTTTGTGCACTTTTGCCATACGCACAAGTGCATGTTCCTTGTCAATGACATTGACACCCTTAATGCCTTGCGCTCCCTGTAGACTCCAAAGTGTAAATGCTGGCTTGATGTGGATTGATCAACTTCTTGGGTAATAACATGACTGCCCAGAGAGCATTATTACTCTAGGACTGGAAGCCAGGGAACTGGAAGAATCACCATGAACAAAAAAAAAGCAGAGATTGAAGAAAAGAGGCAAACAACAACACCATTGGAACGAGTGGAGGGTAAACTAATATTTTTATGTGTTTAAGATTTGGTTACATTATAACTATTTAAAGCTTAAATGAACAATAAAGTGTGGGACCCCCTTCTGGAGATTGGCTGCCATAAAGCGAACTGTAGATTTGATATAATGAAACATTGTCCCTGGCCTCACAATAATTTGGCTTCATAAACTCAGTGTTTGAAAGAAGTTTAAGGGAAAGATGCAATTTTAAAGGCTAAACAGAAAACAAAATAACAAAAATGTTTTTTTAAGCTAAAGTGCTTGGCATCAGGAAGAGCAAACATAGGAAACAACTGGCACAAGTGTAATCTCTGGCACCAAATACAACCTAACAGCTGAAATAAAGCAAAAATATTTTTTTTTTTTTTATGAATTTCCTTCTTCATAGTCTCTTTGAGATCATCACAGGGTCTACAACAGGAAGGATCAACGAGTCAGTGCTGGACACAGCTATTTCCTTGCTTAGTTGCTGTGATTGACAGCAGTGCTGTTCAGATCACCTTGGGGAGAGGGAGGGAGCATGCATAGCCCTTCAAGGGGCCCTAGTTCTGAAACAAGATGTGGCATCATGACAATAGTTTGTGCAATTCCTCTGCACTAGTCAAATCTAAATGTCAAACTAGACCACAAACAGTTTTACTTGGGCCCTTGGATGTCTGTGTTTGCCACTGTGCATAGTGTACACTGGACCCAGGGTCATCATAAAAATGAAATATACCTGCAATGAGCTATGGTGAACACCTAGCACATGTATAGCACTACCCCTGTAGGAGCTGCTGGTTTGAATTTGGGCCTGCCGTTACCTTACCACGTTCGTCTTAGGGGTCCTCCTTGAGGAGTTATTCACGAAGATCTGCACCAACACTCTTTTTACAAGGTTTTATTAAACAAGATCAGACAGAGGGATGGAGGGTTAGGGGAGATTCAGGTACCTTGCTTTGTGGATCACAGGTATGTTCTTGGAACCAGAGGACAAACCGTTCCCACACTGGATTCAGCAACCACCGGATAGGCCTCTCTCACTGAGCTAGCAGCCGGTACAAAGCTTGTTCAAAAGTCTCTGCCACAGACTTAATGAGGGCCGTCGAGTCATTGCACAGTCCTCTGCCACAGGACCGTGTAACCACACACACTTTGCAAAAGTTCCAAAGACACAGCTACACAGTACCAGGATCTTTCAGCCAGCTGGCAGCACTGTGTGGTAGATTGGCCAGGATGCGTCCTCCAATTGAATCCTCAATTGTTCGGCTTCTTCCTGCAGAGAAGACCGCACAGGACCATCCCAAGACCAGTAGGCCTCAGAAACTTCTGGGCCTACTCTCAGTAGTAGAGCCTCAGGCCAGCAGGCCCTGAGGCCGGAAAAAACTGCTAGCACATCCCTGAGGCCAGGAGGGCCATCATGTCAGGTTCGGAAGACCCCTCTAGAACAATGTCTGTCCCTTAAGTACCCTTTCCCAGAATGCACAGCAGCGGGGACCACGCCTGCTGAGCTGCTTCTGGGAACAAAATACTCAATGCACCCAACCCACTGCGTTTCCAACCTTGACCTGTGGTGACAGCGACACCCACAGTCAAGTGGAAAATATGCAATGCAGCTGAACTGGAACAGAAACCAATAATTTGACATTCTGAGCTAAACTACAGCTCAGATAACTTAAATTTACAAATAGCGCCTACCCAACAGGAGCAGGGCGCTACACCTGTATGCATACAATGAGCTTTTCTATTAAACTTCCCAGCGGTATTCCTGAGTGTGGCTTTTCACTACCAAAAGCGGTAACTTCGAGCCACACTCGGAATTGCATTACAGGATCCAGGCAAAGTTGCTTACCTTGTCCCCAGTACCCTGCAATGTCCTCCTGCTGTGTCCACGGGATGCATACTCCGTCCGATGTTCTGTGTGCCCAGCTCCGTTCCCTGCAAGCGTCGTGATGCATGGGGGCGGAGCCCGGCAGCAAAAAACATAACACATACAGTACACTTTAATCTTACAGATTACATTACTGTATTAAATCATTTCACATCCCTTTTGTTCCTAGTGCTTTTTCCAGTGCCCTGCATGCACTTTTATATTATAAATACTGTTCTTTCTGCCTGGAAACTTGAGATTGTCCATGAAATCCAAAAAGTGTCCCTTTACGCCAAAAGCGTTTTTTTTTTTTTGACCAGCGAGAAATGAGCGATAGTAAATAAGAATCACTTGCAGAGTTGAGCGATAGCGATTAGTGGGGAAATTCGTCATCAAACACTGAAAAAACTGACAGCGACAATTCTGCAACTGAGCAAATTTCAGTGTTTTTAATTTGATTATATTATTGAATACATTTTATTATTATATTAATAATGTTTGATATTTATTTATAGTTATTTATTATGTTATAATTTATGATTTCCCATTTCAAACTTTATCATACCCAGGATGTCTACTAGACTCTTGTTTGGACAGATTTAAAGCGGAATTTCACCCTTAAAATCACTTTGTTTCATTCCATCCAGCATACTGGCGTCAGCGCCAGTATGCTGTTTTTTTTTTTTTTTTTAATGCATGTACTTACTTTATATAAAATCATTGAATTTCAGGCGCACAGCGGTATTTCGCCGCTATAACAGGCGGATTAGCATTCGGCTCTTCTCGGCGCCTGCGCATAGACCCAGGAGCTGACTGCGCAGGCGCCGTATATAGCCGCGTCACGCCCTCCGAAAAAAGCCGAACTAGGACCGGCTATTTTCGGCGCCTGCGCAGTCAGCTCCTGGGTCTGTGCGCAGGCGCCGAGAAGAGCCGAATGCAAATCGGCTGTTTCCGGAAGGCGTGACGCCTTATAGCGGCGACATACCGCGGTGCGCCTGAAATTCAATGATTTTATATAAAGTAAGTACATGACGCCAGTATGCTGGATGGAATAAAACAAAGTGATTTTAAGGGTGGAACTCCGCTTTAAGTGAGTTATTACTAAGAATTACAAGCCTACAATATAAAACGCCAAATTTCTATGCAAAACAATGTACCGCTTTAAGACACACAAATCTGACATAATCATACCGCCAGGGAGGTTAAAACAAAAATTGGCACAGGAAATGCATTTCATTGCCATTCTGTACGTATAAGTATCTTTGCTATATGTTATTTCTCACAGGCTTTGTCTCATAATGTGGAAATGGTGTTGCCTTCACAGCTGGGCAACAGGCAGGAATTTGCCCCTTGGCGTTTCCCAGTGTCTGTGATGAACAATACACCCAGCAAAATCCAAAGTGATTGGTGCCAGCTGCCACATGTCTGAAAAACAAAAAGCCTTCCCAGTCACATCGTGTTCCATCGAAGGTCACTCCGCAGAATACTTTTGATTTCATATTTTACAGAAAGATTGTTTATAGGGGGGCACTACGAACCTCTATAGAAAAAATGTTTCACATACAGTTTAAATGAAATGAACAGCAGCTAAGCAGGGAAACAAAAAATAAATAAAAACCTTTTAATCTGTCATTGTTTTTTGTTGCACAGTCCTATTTATAGCAAACAGAGAATACATCAAATAGGAAACTATTGGACAGGTAGCCATTTAACTTGTAGCCATTGACACTTCTTCCAGCTCTCTAACTCAAAGGCCTTACCTTGATGTGGACATGGAGCTGGTAGTAGAGTTCACTGATCGTAGATTCAATGCATTTGAAAAACATTTAAAAAAAATTCTGCAAAAGTGGCTACATTTTTTTATTTATTATTAACTGTTGTTAGTTTTCAACACAGTAGTAACATGTAGTGTGGTCAAACTTTTTCAATCATTCAATTTGATCTTCGCATGCAGGCAGCCTACAAAGGTGGATGCAGACCCAGCAGCTGCACACACACAGTTGCATGTCAAAATTTGACAACCATACAGGGGAGTCTGCACGTCCCCGAGCTATCTGCCACATCTATAGGCTGCCTGCACACAGCTCAAGGCATGCAGGACGGGGGCTGGCACCTGTCTGAATGAAGATTTTTTTGTGCATGAATAAAGCAAGTGACTGAGCAGTTCCCAATGGGATGCACAGTAGGTCTGGTAGGAATGAAGGCAGCAGAGTATAGAACTCTGTGGCAAAGGTGTCACTTAAAAGATTTATATACTGTACAATAATTCTTTATTGTTAGATGGATAGTTAGGGACTCCAAAGCATCCTAAAAACCATACCAGCTATTTGGAACAGTTCACTCTTTTTTCATTGTATCAAAAATCGAATACATCTTTATTTATGCTGATGCAAAAAAAAAAAAAGGAACACTTCTCCATTCCTTTTGGCTTGTTCATGCTGTGCGTGAGCAATTCTCTGCAGTCCAAGTTTCTGTGTTAAGTGACTCCTGGCATGGGCATCAGCATGCTGTGAAGTTTGGACAACATTGCAGCCCTATGAGAAGGTGTCTGCCAGATCTTGGCGAGCTATCGCTGCTGGAGAGAGAATGAAGGGAAGTAAAAAAATCATACATGGAGGTTTTTTTTTTTTTACTTTTTTTTTTAAACTGTTAAAAAAAACATCTAGTTTTGAAAAGGAGCTGATGGAAGCATAACTGAATAATGTACAAAACGGTACTTTGTTAAAGGGGAGCTGCACGCACTGCTGACATTTGGTTTTCGGGTGGGAGAAACATATGTAAAACCAAGTATCGAAATCTATAGCTGATTTTAGGTAGATTTTAAGTAGAACTAAAGGCAATTTTTTTTTTTCATATTGCACAGAGTAAGAGGGTTATAACTTTTTTGCTAACTGTGTCCCACTGGGGGGGATTTCTCGTCCACTTTTTGTCTCATAGCCAAAACAGGAAATTAGAGGAAGTCCCTCAAAGTGAGGCGATCCCTGGTTGTCATCAGCCTCACCAGAATGTGGGTCCCCATTGAAAGATTACCCCTTAATTCTTGTTATGGGGACAATTACAAAATTTTGATTTTCTTTCAGGCTGGCTTCACACTATTGTGAATTAGATATGCAGGCATCCAATTCGCATGTCAGGAGATTGTGACTGCCTCTCTATAGAGCTAGTTCACACTAGTTTCGGAGCGCTGTGTGTCTTCTGGTCCATTTAAATTCTAAATTCAGGGAAAAATTCAAACTGAAATTGGACCTGAAATGGTAAATGGAGACACACCAGACCCCTTCTATGAGCTGCTCCGTGCTGTGGTGTGAACCCAGGCTCACTCGTGGTGATAACAGTATACATGAATAAAAAGGTATGGTAAATCTCCCTAATGCAGCAATAAAAACAAGACAGTTGTTCTACAACCCCAATTTCAAGAAATGTTATCTACATAAAAACAGAATGCAATGATTTGCAAATCTTATAAATCCTTATTTTTTTTTTTACAATAGAAAATAAAATACATATCAAATATTTGAACTGAGAAAAAAAAAATATTGATATTTATGGCAGCAAAAAGTTGGGGTAGGGCAACAAAAAGCTGGCAAAGTAAGTGGTACTAATAAGGACGAGTTGGAACAATATATTGCAACTAAATAAGTAAACTGGCAACAGGTCAGTAACATGATTGGGTACAAAAAGAGCATCTTAAGCCGCGTACACACGATCGGTTCAAACCGATGAAAATGGACTGAAGTTCGTTTTCATCGGTCCAAACCGATCGTGTGTAGGCCCCATCGGTCCGTTATCCTTCGGTCCAAAAACAGAGGGCTTGCTTTAAAATTGAACCGATGGACGGCTAACCGATAGGTCAAAACCGATCGTTAGTACGCACGAGCATCGGTTAAAAATCAACGCATGCTCAGAATCAAGTTGACGCATGCTTGGAAGCATTCAACTTAGTTTCTTTCATCACGTCGTTGTGTTTTACATCACCGCGTTCTGACACGATCGGTTCATGAACCGATAAGTGTGTAGGCACATCCGTCCATCAGTCAGCTTCATCGGTGAACCGATGAAAACGGTCCGTGGGACCGTTCTCATCGGATGGACCGATCGTGTGTACAGAGCTTTAGAGTCAGAGGGGCAGATTCACGTAGATCGGCGCATTATCATTCCGGCGTAGCGCACCACTTTTCCGTTAGACTTGCGCAATCTAGCCGCGTAATCCGGCGATTCACGTAGCTTTTACGCAAGAGCTTGCGCAAACGTAAGGTTTTTTCCGGAGGCGTAAGGAGGAGTAATACAAATTGGGAGGGACGTGGGCGTGTTACATTGAAATGAGCCGTGACCCCATGCAAATGAAGGGCCGGCCGACTCGCGCATGCGCGCGTGAAGGAAACCATGTCAGCTCCGTTGTGCGCATGCTCACAACTCGGGAGCGGCGCAATCATTGAAATTGGAAATGGACTAGGGCAATGTTGTGAACTACGCAGACAGCATAAATAGACACACACAAACGCCCTTCCATTGCAAAAGTACATCCCTTTGTGTCCCTTCCCATTGAATCAAGTGCTTTTGCTCTGTTGTTCGTTAGAGTGTGTTTTGTAGTTGTCAGATTAGTGTTCTGTGTGATCTTGTGCTTGTTGGTAGTTTTGTGAAAGTGTATTTTGATAAGTGTTTGAGACTGTTTGTTTGATTGATAGATTTCTGAGCGTTTGTTTTCTTGCTTTTTTTTTTCATCTGATTTTTTTGTGTGTGTTTCTTGCTGAGTGCTAGTGTGATTTTTGGCTGTTCTTTTTCTCTTTGTGTGTGTTCTTGTCTGATTGGTTGTGCTTGTATTTGTGACAGATTTTTGGTGACTGCTAGTGAGTTTGTTTGGAAGTATGACTGAGAGAAAAAGAAAGCTCAATTTTACTGTGGGGGAAAAAAGAATTCTTGCCCGGGCCATTACCGACTATGGGCGTTTTCTCCACGGCCCGCAGAGTGCCACCACCACCCCGGCCAGGAGGAGGGAGATATTGGATATAATCACGGAGCAGGTCAATTCATCGGGGGAGGGGGAGACACGGACCCGCTCTGGGATAGAAAAGAAAATAAATGACCTCCGGCGTGAGGTGAAAAAAAAACTGGCCGCAATAAATGCCCATGCCAGGGGCACAGGAGGGGGCCCACCATGCCGGGTTAGATTTTCAGAGACGGAGCGTGTGGTGGCCCTGACCTTTCACCGGCATGAAGTGGAGGGCCTGCCAGGCTTTGACACAAGTCCGGTCCCCGCGGTGCCAGGTAAGGTTTTTATTTCTCTCAGGTGTGTAGCATGTGTGGGGGAGGGGGTGAAAGGGAATATGTGGCAAGTGTGTGGATCCTCCAACCTGTGAATGTTTTGTGTCATCCACAGCTGTGCAGGAGGGTGCAGGGCCATCTGGACTGACCGCTCCAACCCCAGGACAGCAGCCTAATGAGGCCCCCCCAACAAGGCCAGAGTCCGCAGAGGAGGAACAAGAGGAGGGGGAGGATCATGCGGAGGACGATCATGAGGAGGAGCAGAATCATGAGGAGGAGGAGTCCATGGAAGGCACTGGCCCTTTGGTTTCTGCGGACTCTTCCCCTCTGGCTGCAAGAAGCCTGCCCTCCCTAAGGGTCAGCCCCCCCCCCTCCTCCCCCAACATGGCTCCCCTCACAAGGGCCTCCCCTTCTCCCCGGCCACAACCATCAGCTGGAGCCAGGAGGTCATCCCCAAGCACCAGGGGGGCGCCCAATCTCATGCCCGCCTGTCTGAGAAGGAACCTGGCCACCCAGACCCGCCTTCTGAGACAGCTCTGCCAGACTATGGGGCGGGTGGATCAGAGCCTGTCCTCCATTAATGATAGCCTGGGTAACCTGGACTCCCACTCCCGGGCCTCCACAACCTGCCTAAATGACCTGCAAACTACAGCAGCAGGCGTTGGGCAGGATGTGAGGGCCCTTACCCAGGCTATCCAGGGCAACACGGCAACACTTGGTGCTGCCCTGGACAGAATAGCCGTGGCCTTGGAGGGCAGGCCGCCAGGTGGGCAGATCTCAGGGGCTGCTCCTCCTTCCCCGGCTTTTCCCCTCCCCCATGCGTCTCCCCTGAGGGTCCGGGGCCGTGGCCGGGGGCGCCCCAGGCGTGGCTCAGGCAGAGGGCAATAATTTTTTTTTCCCCCTTTTGTTTGTTTTGAAAGCTTTTTTATTTTTGTTCTCTGCTTTTTTTTTTTTTTTCTAAGCATTTTTTTTTTCCTAAGCATTTTTTTTTTCTATGCATTTTTGTTTGTTTGACTTTTTTGGCATATTTTGGGTTGTGAATGATGTTTGAATGTGGGGGTGACATTCCTGCTGGAAAAGGGGTGTCACCCTCAATTTTGGTGGAGAAGGGTTCCCCAGGACCAGGGAGAAGTGATTCCCAGGTCCGTGTGAATGGTGTATGAATGTACAGTGACATAATTGGAGCCTTGACGTGGCGTTACTGCTCACCAGTCTTGCATGGTGGACTGGTGCCAATCCAATTTGATGAGGATGTGGGGTGTGTGTGCTAGGGACCATAGTGGTGTGCATGCATGCATTCTCATTGTGCCATGATTAATGTGTGTGTTTAACGTGCAAAGATGCCCAATATGAGCTGCCTCCTGACTGCTCTTCCCTCAGAAGACGGGGTATCCTCGGTTAGGGGTTGATTTTCTGGTTGGGGGGTCAGATCATCACGTAGCTCAACCTGCAGGCCCTTCCTCACTGCGAGATTGTGTAGCATGCAACATGCAGCGATGATATGGCACACGAAGTTTGGGGAATACAACAGTGTACCCCCAGACTTATCCAGGCATCGGAAACGTGACTTCAGGAGGCCAAAGGTGCGCTCCACCACTGCACGGGTTTTGATGTGTGCTTCATTGTATCGTTCCTCTCCTGGGGTTTGGGGGTTCCGGATAGGAGTCATGAGATGGGGTCCCAGTGCATATGCAGAGTCACCTGTAAAGGAAAAGACAGGAGAATGTTAGTCATGCATGTGCCACTTCTGTTGTGCATCACGGGAGGGGATAGTCATGCCTGACTCCCATGTCACTCACCAACCAGCCAGGTGTTCCCATACACGTTCTGTTCGAATTCTGTTCGGATGTGGCTTTGATTGTAGATGTAGCTGTCATGGCTGGACCCTGGGTGTTTGGCACGGACGTGCCATATGAGGCCTTGGGCATCAACTATCACCTGTACGTTGATGGAGTGCCAATTCTTCCGATTGCGGTACATGTGCTCGGTCTCATGGGGGGGCTGGAGTGCCACATGTGTGCAATCTATGGCCCCGATGGTGCGTGGGAATCTGGCAATTCGGTAGAAATCTGCCATTGCCTTGATTCGAAGCTCCTCAGTGGTGGGTTTGATGATTTGGTTGGCCAAGCGTGTGAGGATTGCAGGGACAACCTGGTGCACACATCTGCTCATGGAGGATTGTGACATCCCAGCCACCACTCCACTTGTACGCTGAAAAGAGCCACTGGCAAGGACATGGAGTGTTGCCAGGACCTTGACCAGTGGCTGCACTGCATGTGAGCGTTGTGTTGGGCTGGTGATGTCCTCCTGCAAGGTTGTGGTTAATTCCAGGATGGCATGAGGGGGGAATCTGAAGATGCGAAAGACCTCTGAATCATTCATGCCAAACAGGTGTATGCGGGTGCGGTATACCCTCTCCCGTGCCATCCTCCGTGCCCTCCTCCTTCTTTGGTCATCTATATTCACTAGTGCAGCTATGAGCGACGATGCCCCTAGCATGTTGGCAGTCAAATTGTAGTGCAACACGTGTGTGTGGTCTGCTCCTCAATAACGGTGTTGCTTTATCTGACAATTAGACTTTTTTTCAAAAGTTAGATCAGCTTTTATGTGCTCTAACTTTAGACAGGACATTTTGCAGTTGCGCACATCGCGTAGCCTGCGCAGCAACTGCGTTTTTTTGTGGATCCCCGTAACTCCCTCATTAGCATATTTGACTAGCAAATCAATGGTGTGTCTAGCGCAGTTTTGCGCGAAGGGAAGCGAATGTCTAACTCAATTACGCCGGACCAAAAAACGTAGATTTCTGGCGTATATTGTTTTGTGAATCGCGTCCAACTATACGCACGCGCACATTTAGACTTACGCACGCGCAACAGCAGTTGCGCACGCGTAATCGCTCTGTGAATCTGGCCCAGAGTGTCTGAAACATTAAATTGTGAAGACTTTAAAGTGGTTGTAAACCCTTATATACCACGTTTTGCTACAGATAAGCCTATAATAATGCTTGCCTGTAGATATCCTGCATATCTCCTAAACCTGAACGATTTAGGAGATCTCCCCCTGTATCTGCATGTGCCAAAGACATCGGCACTTGCGCACTGAAGCAATGGCACATCACGCGGCTCTGGCCAATCACAGAGCCTAAGTTTGCGGCCCCTGATGGAAGAGTGGCGAGAAGATGGACGTAGCTTGCACAGGGGGTAGTGCTGGATATGTTTGCAGGTGAGTGTCACATAATAGGCTAGTATGTGATGCAGAAGAGGAAGTAAAACCCATCAGGGTTTACTTCCTCTTTAAATTTAGCATCATCTACAGTATATAATATCAGCAAAATATTCATAGAAGCTGGAGAAATGTCTGTGAGCAACAAACAAATCCAAAACGCAATATTGGAAACAGGCATGACATCACTACATGGTCTTAGGTAGTGGCCGCTGGTGTTTTTTTTGGGGGGGGGTCAAACAACTGGTCAGTCTGGCACTTACCCCATCGGCGGCGACTGATGGCAGACAGCGTATTGCAGCGGCTCCGTGTCCTCTTCTCCATGGTGGCTTCCAGTTCCGCCCCTCCTCCTAGTCGTCCAATAGGATCGCCTGTCCTTTTAGTCAATCAGGTAACCGGTGTCAAAACCAGTTTCCCGATTGGCAGGGAGGAGGATCAGTGTTACAACAGCGAATATTAATATTAATTCGCCCCCTGGACTAAAGAGGAGAGGGACCTTCCGGCTTGTTATCAGCACTCTCTATATCTCTGATGTGTTTTTTTTCCCGGTGTGTACAGCACCATCAATGTTATAAGATACATCTAGGTTTTAGAGCCGCATTTGCTTTCATCCAGATGATGTCTTTTTTAGGTAAGGCCTTGCATATTCCAGCAGGACAATGCTAAACCGCATACTGCATCTATGACAACAGTGTGGCTTTATAGTAGAAGAGTTCAGGTGCTTAACTCGCCAACCTGTAGTCCAGATCTTTTTATCAATTAAAAATATTTGGTGCATATTGAAATGAAAAATACAACAAAGAAGACCCAGGACTCTTGAGCAGTTAGAATCCTATATCATACAAAAATGGGACAATATTCCTCTCCCAAAACTCTAGCAACTGGTCTCCTCAGTTCCCAGATGTTTACAGAGTGTTGTTAAAAGAATAGGGGATGCTACAACATGGTAAACGTGGCCCTGTGAACCAAGGATATGGATGTGAGCCACTCAGGCTGTGCAGGAAAATGATCCTGTGCCCACCACTGTAAGTGCTGGCCGGGAAGGGATCTTGTCTATGCTCCAAACAATAGTAGAAAGAAGCCAAGGTGTCCTGGGAGCCGCACATCAAATATTTAAACTAAGACCATTTTTAAATTTTAACAAAATAATAAGGTCATTTTGAAATTGATGGCAGCAACATGTCTCAAAACAGTTGTGATAGGGCTATGTTTTGGGAGCTGCACATCAAGACAGAACTCGCTGCATGATAGTGAATGACAGTCTTATGGCAGTCTTAGCCTAGACCCCTGTCAGGCCCCCGTTACTCATGGGATGGAGTGAAACATGTTGGAGGCATGGCATGATGGAGGTCCAGGCTGAGGTTGCCATTCACTAACATACAGTGCGTTCTGTCTTGATGTGTGGCTCCCAAAACAAGGCCCTATCACAACTTTTTTGAGACATGTTGCTGCCATCAATTTCAGTACTTACTAAAAAATATGTTAAGAATCACTTTAAGCAGTTACAGGAACTGTTTTCTTTTACTTTTGAGATAAAGGTATTAATTACATGAATAAAATCTGACCATTGTATACACCTCTGTCAGTGCTAAATGGTTTGTCTCAACCCCCTAATTTCCACTTATACTGCACAGCTTGGCAACGGCGGATCCAGGGGGGGGGCAACGGGGCAATTGCCCCCCCCGAGGCAATCATGTCACATTGGCTTTAAAAAAAAAAAAAAAAAAAAAAAAAAAAAATTTTTTTTTTTTTTTTTTTTTTTTTTTTTAGGGGTCCGGAGGCCACCAGGGCCCCAGATGGCAAACCCCTCTTTTTTCATTTATTTTTTTATAAAAAAAAATATTTTTTTATTAGAAGTCCGGAGGTCCCCATGGTCCCAGAGGCCGCCAGGGCCCCGTATGGCAACCCCCCTTTTTTTTAGGGGTCTGGAGGTCCCCAGGGGCCCAGAGATCCCCAGGGCCCCAGATGACCACCCCCCTTTTTTTATTAAATGTATATATATATATATATATATATATATATATATATATATATATAAATTATTATTATTATTATTATTGTTAGTATTATTATTAAAGGGCAAAGAGGTCCCCAGGGCCCCCGGAGGACAACCCTCCTTTTTTTTATAAATTTTTTATATTTTATTTATTTTTTTCTCTTTTTTTATATATAGATATATTTTTATTAAAGGGCTCAGAGGTCCCCAGGGCCCCATGTGTCAAACACCCTTTTTTTAATAAATGTTTTTTTTTATATTTTTTTATATATTGTTTTATTTATGTTTTATAACTTTTTTTTATCATTTTTTTAAACTGCTTTGCGGTGCCTGCAGCTGCTGCTGCCGAGTCTGTCACTCTCTCTCTCTCTCTCTCATCACCAGGGCTGGTAGGCTGCCTGTCCTGAGGCTGCTTTGAGCTGTAGCTGACTGCAGCACTCCCCTCTCTCCTGCTGACATCGGGCATCTCTGGCTGTGTGTGTGAGCTGGATCTGTGTTCGGCTGTGCTGCCTGTGCTAGACCTGCTCGTGTGATAGTAGATGGGGATGGAACACTGATTGAATCAGTGTCAGGGATTCTAAATAGACCAGGACTGTGTGCCTACACAGAGGAGACCAACACTGTATGCAGTGAAATAAAAGGTGTTTATTTACAAGGTGAACAAAACAGGTGAAGACAAACAGTGCACAAATAACAACAAAGCATATATAAGTGAAGGGGAAATGCCGTAATCATAAACCAAAAGCCAAGCCGAGGTCATATACCAGGAGATCACAGAAGAAGCTGCAGACAGGGAATGGGCAGGAAGGGAATGTCCAGGAGAGGGATCAGGTCAGGTCGGATCAGATCAGAAGTCAAGAAAGGGGACAGCAAGCTCAGGGTCAGATATCAGGCTCAGGATCAGGTTAGTAGACAGATACCAGGGCGAGGAGTGATTACACACGCCGGGTATTATAGAGGCGTGCTGATTGCATTTAGGTCACACCTGAACGCAGGAAGGGCTGTGTGCTCCATACTGCCAATAACTCCCCGCTGGTGGAGGCCAGTACTGCAGCCCAAATAACAGGCAAAATCACCAGCGGGGGGACCTTTCCTGACAATCAGTGTTTTGTCTATCACACAAGCCTGTCTAGGGGGGGACCTTGCTGCAGCACACTGGCCTACCGAACACAGACCTTCAGCTCCTGTTTGTTCCATGACACACGTCGGGAGAGGAGATGCCTGCTGTGTGTGATCGAGGCAATGCCATGGTGAGTGCCGTGCACAGTGTGGCTGCATTCATAGACAAAAGCGGGGGTGCATTGATAGACAAAAGTGGGATTGCATTGATATGCAAAAGTGGGGATGCATTGATATGCAAAAGTGGGGTTGCATTGATATACAAAAGTGGGACTGCATTGATATACAAAGGTGGGGCTGCGTTCATATGCACAGTGAGGCTGCAATGATCTCTTGTACCATGTCTTCAGTCTCTGACCATCCCTTGTACCACGTCTACAGTCTCTGGCCATCTCTTGTACCACGTCTGCAGTCTCTGACCATCCCTTGTACCACGTCTGCAGTCTCTGACCATCTCTTGTACCACGTCTGCAGTCTCTGACCATCCCTTGTACCACGTCTGCAGTCTCTGACCATCCCTTGTACCACGTCTGCAGTCTCTGACCATCTCTTGTACCAAGTCTGCAGTCTCTGACCATCTCTTGTACCACGTCTGCAGTCTCTGACCATCTCCTTGTACCACGTCTGCAGTCTCTGACCATCTCTTGTACCATGCCTGCAGTCTCTCACCATCTCCTGTACCACGTCTGCAGTCTCTGACCATCCCTTGTACCACGTCTGCAGTCTCTGACCATCTCTTGTACCACGTCTGCAGTCTCTGACCATCCCTTGTACCACGTCTGCAGTCTCTGACCATCCCTTGTACCACGTCTGCAGTCTCTGACCATCTCCTGTACCACGTCTGCAGTCTCTGACCATCTCTTGTACCACGTCTGCAGTCTCTGACCATCTCCTTGTACCACGTCTGCAGTCTCTGACCATCTCTTGTACCATGCCTGCAGTCTCTCACCATCTCCTGTACCACGTCTGCAGTCTCTGACCATCCCTTGTACCACGTCTGCAGTTTTCTGACCATCTCTTGTACCACGTCTGCGGTTTTCCTGACCATCTCTTGTACCACGTCTGCAGTCTCTGACCATCTCCTTGTACCAAGTCTGCAGTCTCTGACCATCTCCTTGTACCACGTCTGTAGTCTGACCATCTCCTGTACCACGTCTGCAGTCTCTCACCATCTCCTTGTACCACGTCTGTAGTCTGACCATCTACTTGTACCACGCTTGCAGTCTCTGACCATCTCCTGTACCACGTCTGCAGTCTCTGACCATCCCTTGTACCACGTCTGCAGTTTTCCTGACCATCTCTTGTACCACGCCTGCAGTTTCTGACCATCTCTTGTACCATGTCTGCAGTCTCTGACCATCTCTTGTACCATGTCTGCAGTTTCTGACCATCTCTTGTACCATGTCTCCATTCTCTGACCATCTCTTGTATCACGTCTGCAGTCTCTCACCATCTCCTGTACCACATCTGCAGTCTCTCACCATCTCCTGTATCACGTCTGCAGTCTCTCACCATCTCCTGTACCACGTCTGCAGTCTCTCACCATCTCCTGTACCACATCTGCAGTCTCTCACCATCTCCTGTACCACATCTGCAGTCTCTCACCATCTCCTGTACCACGTCTGCAGTCTCTGACCATCCCTTGTACCACGTCTGCAGTCTCTCACCATCCCTTGTACCACGTCTGCAGCTTCTAACCATGTCTTGTACCACGTCTGCAGTTTCTGACCATCTCTTGTACCACGCCTGCAGTCTCTGACCATCTCTTGTACCATGTCTGCAGTTTCTGACCATCTCTTGTACCATGTCTGCAGTCTCTGACCATCTCTTGTACCATGTCTGCAGTCTCTGACCATTTCCTTGTACCACGTCTGCAGTCTCTGACCATCTCCTGTACCACGTCTGCAGTCTCTGACCATCTCCTTGTACCACGTCTGCAGTCTCTGACCATCTCCTCTACCACGTCTGCAGTCTCTGACCATCCCTTGTACCATGCCTGCAGTCTCTGACAATCCCTTGTACCACGTCTGCAGTCTCTCACCATCTCCTGTACCATGTCTGCAGTCTCTCACCATCTCTTGTACCACGTCTGCAGTCTCTGACCATCTCTTGTACCACGTCTGCAGTCTCTGACCATCTCTTGTACCATATCTGCATTCTCTGACCACCTCTTGTACCATGTCTGCAGTCTCTGACCATCTCTTGTACCACGTCTGCAGTCCCTGACAATCGTCTACAAACCATGGGATACATTTATGGCATTCATATTTAAATATGTCTTACTAGTAATGGCGGGGATCATTGATTTTTTAGCAGTACTGCAACATTGCAGCGGACACATCGGACACCTAATTGAGTTCTGTAAGCAACACCTTATTTTCTGGCAGTGCCCCCCCCGAGACTAGACTCTGGATCCGCCCTTGCAGCTTGGTCTGTTAAAAGGTAGTTGAACATTAACAGCAGGACAACAGGTAAAAAAACTAAGGCTTTTTTCACACTTGAGTGAAAAAAGGCAGCTGAACCATGGTTTTACCTCCTCCCAGCTGAAAAGCTATCCTCCACAAATTGCTTCTCAGAACATAGGCTAGTGTGAATATAGCTTTCATTAAGGGGCCATTAAAAAAAAAACAAAGACTGTAGTTTTTAATTCTAGTGACAGGCTCCATCATATATTTCATTTTTTATTTTGCCTTTATTACTACTTTAAGCAGATTAAGGTAGAGCAGGGTTATCTTTTAAATGTAACTAGTGATCAATTGTAAACTAGGAGGAAATGGACTGAAGTTGTTATTTGCACTCCTAAAGCCTCGTACACACGATCGGACTTACAGTAAAACAAACTTTTCCGTGGATTTTTGTCCAAAGGGAGTTGGTGGGGCACACCCATAGCATACACACGACAGGACTTTTCTGCAAACTTTCCCAAAACGTTCTCAACATCACGTGTTTTTTCTGCCCTTTCTGCTCTTTACGGCCACCCTTTGGTCAACTTCTGCTATTGTTGGTTAATTTTAACATTGGTTCTGGGCATGTCTGTTTGTACTTTGGACAAAAGTCCGATGGATTTCTGTATGCACGGTCGGACTTTGCACCATCGGACTTTTGTTGCAGAAAAGTTTATCCATTTGCAGAGCGAACTTTTGTCCGATGAAACAGAAAAAGTTTGTCTGGTGGAGCGTACACACGGTCGTATTGTTTTGAAAATGTCCTCATTTTGAAGTTTGTGGGCAAAAAGTCAGACCGTGTGTATGGGTTCCTTACCGCCACAGCACCCCCTGCCCCAGTGTGAAAGGGGCCTTAGTGTGTGATGCTGTGTGTGGCAATGCAAGGTATGCAAACCTACTGTTCCTATAGCCTTGATGCCTGCTTTTAACATCGTCTTCCATTTTACTGGTTGCGAAGTGACTACACTTACCACTTTCAATAATAATGAGATAATCAAGAAATCAGGGTATGGTCAGCAAGGTGTATAATAATTTCCCTCTAATGTTCCCAACCTTTTAGGCTTCCAGCTGTACTTATCAGTATGATGCAACTTCATGAGTGAATGTGGTAGTCCCCAAATACACTTGTAATGAGAGACGTTGGATCGGCCGTTACTAACCTTCCTTGGAACATTTTAGTTTCCTGACTGTGTCTGACTTAAATATTTCAACGTTGCACACACTAGACCAAGTATTCAGCAAAGGAAAAGGAATTCAGACATACCTAAATTTATACACTACCGGGTCTGTCACTCAAAGTATTACTTCCAGCCAGGCAACTAGTGTTTTTAAGAGAGGGCAGTGTAGGGAAGGGATATCAAAGCAATAGGACAAAGACAGCAAAAGGAGTTATGACCATTCCCAACTCTGTCCAAAACTATAAAAATATTTTGGCTTTAATTATAATTTAAGTTATCCAGTGTTCCTTTAGATATTATGAGGTTTTTAATGTATGAGTGTGGATTGCTCTGAGATTACAGCTGAAAGACAGAATGATTTGGAACATTAAAACACATTTGGGCACTCCACTTACTGTCCCCTGGCCCCCATAATAATAAAGATAAAGTCATCCTTTAGTAAACTAAGAGCTTAGAGCAGGGGTGTCAAACTAAATTTCATTGTGGGTCGCATCAGCATAATGATTAACCTCAAAAGGGCCAGTTGTATCTGTAAGATTAGGTGTCCAGCGCATCTCTGCCTCTTACATTAGAGGTCAACAGCCACCCCACCATCAGAAGTTAAGTCCCCCACTCTGCCTTACATCACAGTGCACCCCCCTTTCCTTATACTGCTGCTGAGAAAAAGCTGAATGCATTGCTTGAAAGCAGTAAGTAAGGGTCTGGAGGAGGACCAGAGGAGGGCTTGAGCTCTCCTGTAGCTGAGCAGCAGGAGAGGTGTAAGGGCCACATTAAATGGCCTAGAGGGCCAGATGCGGCCCACAGGCCTTGTGTTTGACACCTGTGGCTTAGAGCATTGTTAAGCTTTAGAAGATGGCTGCAAGTCCTGGAGCTGGAAGACAGCACACACAATGGAGGAACTGAAACACATCTGACACAAAAGGGATTTGGAACACAGAAAAATAAACAGACATAATGGAGGATCTGAAACACATCAAACACAATATGGCATCTGGAACACAATAGACACAGTGTGGGATCTGAAACACAACATACACAGTGGGGGATCTAAAACACATAGGGACCTGGAACACATCAGACACAATGGGGAATCTGGAACACAGCACACACAATTGGTTCTAAAACATGTCAGACCATCAAACACAATGGGGGATCTGGAACACTTTAGACACAATAGGGTGCCTGGTACATACCATACACAATGGGGAATCTAGAACACATCAAGCAGAAAGGGGGATCTAGATTAGAACACACCAGACAGAATGGGGGACCTGGAACACTTCAGAAATAATTGGGGACCTGGAATACAGTAGAAACAATGGGTGATCTAGAACATGGTGAACACAGAAGGGGACCTGGAAAACATCAGACACAATGGGCAATCTGATACATATCAGACACAATGGGGAATCTGGCACATATCAGACACAATGGGGAATCTAGAACACATCAAGCAGAAAGGGGGATCTAGAACACATCAGACAGAATGGGGGACCTGGAACACAACAGAAATTATTGGGGACCGGGAATACAGTAGAAACAATGGGGGATCTAGAACATGGTGAACACAGAAGGGGATCTGGAACACAGCAGACACAATGGGGGATCTGTAACGTGGCAGACATGTAGCGGGGTCATCCTATCAGATACTATTGATAGGCTTGAACCCCCACCGGAGCTCTGCCACACCTGTATATAGGTTAAGATGTCTTTAAGAAGCTATGCATTGTGGGTCCAGAAGTGCCGGGAGATATGGACTCCATTGACACTCAGTAGAAACAGACTACACTTCCCACAATGCCGTGCCCAATCTGAACATGTGACACCTCCGCACAGACTTATGGGGGAGGTTACTTAAGGATAGGGAGGGGCTGTTTCTCGACCTCTCGGGACCTGCCTCTTCTCCTCTGCGGAGCTTTGTAGAGCGACACAGCCAAGCTGTTAGGCCTAAAGCCTGGGGTCTGGATTCATCAGAAGGCCAACCATCCCAGAGAAGCAAGACAAAGAGTGTCCAGCTTGTGTTCCAAGAGACCGGAGAAGCTGCCAGCTGACAATTGAAACAGTGGAAAGCCTGATACCGAGACCGTGTGCTACGCAACAGTGAGTAACCGACAAGCATTTGAGAAGGATTTAGGCAGATAGGGCTTGTTCGGGTGAGAGGGCACATGCCCACCTTTCGAGCCCCTTTACTTTGACAGATCATTTAGTGTCACTCCATAGTTCGGAGACACGTGTTAATCTTTGACTGAACCGGAGAGTCCTATTAAGTTGAGAGTTATTCCATAGAATTGGCTGACACTGGCTAGCAATCAGTCTATCATCATTTGTATTCATCGTTATCCCTTTGACTGAGCTTATTTCATCCCTTATCCCTTTTGTTTGGATTACAAAGTTGAGAAGTGCACCAATGGCCGCAACGTAGACTGCGTTTAAAGGATTCTTAGGAGCTTAGAAACTCTTTTGCATTAACTGTTTTGCAGGATTGCCCGTTAGAGGGAGCTTGCGAGCATAGACTGCCTATAGTAACTATAGTTAGATAGTATTATCTTTAGTTTAGACCCCTTTGTTTACTTGCCAACTCTCGCAAGGGCCCTTGCAGAGTTTTCTTTGTGTTAATACCTGTGTGTTAATATTATTAATCATTCAAACCCCTCACATCTCTTTACCATATTCACAGTAAAGTTATTCTCTTGGTTTGAATATATATATTGTGAGACGTGTGTTTATTCCTGGGAGCAGTCAACAAAGAAGACGTAACAACATTATTGTATTACCATTGCATGTTTTATGTATGCTATTGTGGCTCCAGCTAAGTGGGGGCCTGTCATGGTCTTACCTCCTTTGCAGCCATCTCATCACTGTCTTGTGCTGGCGGCCATCTTACTTCCTGTGCTTCTTGTAACTTCCTACATCCTGTGGATCCTCCTCCCCACTGGGAGGAGCTGGATGCTCAGCTCATATATAACACGGCTGCTGCAGTAGTCCATTGCTCGGTCCTTGTCTCACTAGCCTCCTGTGACCTTGCTGCTGTTTGGATCACTGACCCGGCTCATACGGACGTTCCTTCTGGTGCCTGATCCCCGGCTTCGTCTCCCCACCCTTTGGCTACTACTCCGGCTTGGCTGACTTCCATCCCTGGCTTTCGACCTTGGCTTCGGCGGAGGACCCTTCTGGCTGTTGATCATTTGTATGGACTTTATCTTGCTGTTTTTTTTTTTTTAATAAAGACCTTCTTCTTCTTCATTTGCATCTGTGTACGTCTGATTCATGTATCCTGACATTAGGACCGAGCCATGAATTCTGACAGTACAGGGCCTCCTCCGCTACTCATGCTGGTTGCCAGACTTGATCAGCAGGATCACCTGCTGGAGCACTTCGCTCAGATGTTGCAGACCCTGCTTGCACGCACTGCTCATCTCGTTGATGTTGCTGATAGGCCTTTGTCGATCCTGGTACCGCGCTCACTGCTGCTCCGAGTGACGCTCCTTGGCCCGTTCCTACTGACGCTCCGGTTGATGCGCCAGAGTCTAACCCGGCACCTGTTGTTGCGCCTATGGTGTCTCGGGGTATGTCCGGCTCTGCCCCCCTCCCGCAGCGCTTCGGGGGAGAGCCAACTCAGTGCCGAGGTTTCCTTAACCAAGTGGGCATTTATTTCGAGTTGCTGCCACATGCCTTTCCCACGGAGAGATTGAAGGTGGGCTTCCTGATCTCGCTGCTCTCGGACAAGGCCTTGGCCTGGGCAAGCCCCTTATGGGAGAACAACAATCCGGTGGTTGCCGAGTTTTCCGGTTTTGTTGCTTCTCTTCGGAAGGTTTTCGATGTGCCGGCTCGCTCTGCCTCTGCTGCGAAGCTCCTCATGTCCATCAAACAGGGTTCACGATCGGTAGCCGAATACGCCATTGAGTTTCGTACCCTGGCAGCAGGGGTGGGCTGGAATAATGAGGCTCTGGTCGCTGCTTTCTCCCATGGTCTCTCGGATGCCTTAACCACTTAAGACCCGGACCAATACGCTGGCAAATGACCCAAGGGGTTTTTGCGATTCGGCACTGCGTCGCTTTAACAGACAATTGCGCGGTCGTGCGACGTGGCTCCCAAACAAAATTTGCGTCCTTTTTTTCCCACAAATAGAGCTTTCTTTTGGTGGTATTTGATCGCCTCTGCGATTTTTATTTTTTGCGCTATATACAAAAATAGAGCGACATTTTTGAAAAAAAATCAATATTTTTTACTTTTTGTTATAATAAAAAACCAATAAACTAAATTTTAGTCAAACATTTAGGCCAAAATTTATTTAGCCACATGTCTTTAGTAAAAAAAAAAATCGCATTAAAAAAAAATTAGCTATCTAGCGGGAACAGCGACACTAATACAGCGATCAGAAAAATGATCGCTTAGTGATGCTGGCAATAGGGAGTGAAAGGGTTAACTAGGGCAGTGATCAAGGGGTTAAAACTTTATTGGGGGGGGTGGGGGGGGCTACCCTGACACTAACACTGACTGACTGTCACACTGTCTGTCACACTGACACTAAATACAGTAATCATACATGTATGATTACTGCATTCAGTGACACTGTGACAGGGGGGAGGGGGGGGGGGCGATCGCGGGGGTTAAATGTGTTTGTGTCTGTGTGTAAGTGTGCTGTTGGTGCAGACTTACTTGTAGTGTTGTGATCTCTCCTCAGCGGCGCTTGAAACAAACGCCGAGGGAGAGATCACGTCGCTTCCTCCTTCCTGTGTTTACACAGGAGGAGGAAGTGACAGGGCGGGCGGGCGCGCGCATTGGCTGGGAGCGATCCGGAGGGGGCGGGTGAAAACGGATAGCCGCCCCCACTTGTCGGATCGCTCCTGCAGCCGCGCGGACCGCCACATGTACGGGGGGGGGTTCGATCGGACCCCCGATCCCCCCCAAGGCACCAACGTATATATACGTTGATGTGCCTGTCGGTGCCATTCTGCCGACGTAAATGTACATGCGGCGGTCCTTAAGTGGTTAAAGGATGAGATTGCGGCTATAGACCTACCTGTGGAGCTCAAAGCTCTCATTTCCTTTCTGATATTGATTGACACCAGACTCAGGGAGAGACCTTCCTTTAAGGAGTGCCTGCGGAGGCCTCCTAGCAGATTGGCGTCTAAGTTGGCTGTCCCACCCGTGCCTCCCTCTCCTCCCACGCCCCCTGAGGCTGACCCGCCTGGGGGTTAGCCCCTGCAACTGGGGTTTGCTCGCCTGTCTGAGGGGGAGAGGGCATCCCGGAGACGCGAGGGTCAATGTATGTACTGTGGTCTCAGTGGGCATTTTCGGTTGTCATGTCCGAACCGTCCGGGAAACGCTTGCACCTGAGATCCTGTCGGGTGGTCTTGGGGTACCCCTGGCTCCAAAAGCATAATCCGATTTTTAATTGGAGATCGGCCGAGATCCTCTCGTGGTCCCCACAGTGTGGGGCTAGCTGCATCCAAGGGCCTGTCAAGTTGTTGTGTGCCTCCTCGCTCTCTGGGTTGCCTCCTGAATACGAGGAGTACCTGGATGTATTCGATAAGGCCCGCGCTGTTGCCTTGCCTCAGCACCGCCCTTACGATTGTGCCATAGATCTACAACCTGGCGCCATTCCTCCTCGTGGCAGGGTATATCCGTTGTCGGTTCCGGAGAATGAGGCCATGGAGGAGTACGTGAAGGAGGCGCTTTATCGGCGGCACATTCGCAAATTCTCCTCCCCGGCAGGGGCTGGATTTTTCTTTGTAAATAAAAGGGCGGAGAATTGAGGCCTTGCATCGACTATAGGGGCCTAAATCGCATCACGATTAAGAATGCATACCCGGTTTCATTGATTTCCGAGTTGTTTGACCGCCTCAGGGGAGCAACGGTCTTTACCAAACTCGACCTGAGGGCTGCGTACAACCTTGTAAGGATCAAGGCGGGCGACGAGTGGAAGACCGCGTTCAACACTAGGACCGGTCATTATGAATCCCTGGTTATGCCCTTTGGGTTGTGCAATGCGCCCGCAGTCTCCCAGGAATTTATCAATGATGTTTTCCGTGACCTGTTGCAGCAGTGTGTGGTGGTCTATTTGGATGATATCTTGGTATACTCCGAATCTATGGACGCCCACATCCTGGATGTCAAGCGAGTGTTGCAACTGTTACGAGAAAACAAGCTTTTCGGTAAGCTTGAGAAATGCGAATTTCACCGATCCCAGGTAACCTTCCTAGGTTACATAATCTCCGCGGAAGGGTTCTCCATGGACACTGAGAAGGTCTTGGCAGTCCTACAGTGGCCCCAGCCCAGTATTCTTCATTCCCTGCAGCGCTTTTTGGGCTTCGCCAATTATTATCGGAAGTTCATCAGGGACTTCTCCTCGCTGGCCAAGCCTCTCACGGATCTGACTAGGAAGGGCTGTAGTTCCCAGGTCTGGCCCGTCGAGGCCATCCGGGCCTTTGAGGCTCTGAAATCTGCCTTTGTGTTGGCTCCTATACTGGCTCATCCCAATCCTGGGTTGCCTTTTGTCCTCGAGGTGGATGCGTCTGAGACGGGACTAGGCGCCCTTCTGTCTCAGCGTCGGACACCAGAGGGTCCCCTGCTTCCCTGTGGATTTTACTCCAGGAAGCTGTCTCCCGCAGAGTGCAACTACCAGATTGGTGACAGAGAGTTGTTAGCCATCGTGCAGGCTCTCAAGGAGTGGAGGCACTTGCTTGAGGGTTCGGTGGTTCCGGTTCTCATCCTGACGGACCACAAGAATCTGACTTACCTCTCAGAGGCCAAGAGATTGACACCCCGTCAGGCCAGATGGGCTCTGTTCCTGTCTCATTTTAATTATGTGGTCTCCTATTTACCCGGTTCCAAGAACGTCAGGGCGGATGCCTTATTACGTCAGTACTCCGAGATGTCCAGGGAGGAATCGATACCGACTCCGGTCATACCTCCAAATCTGATTTTGGCCACCATCCGCACCAGCTTGACTTCTCCCCTTGGGGAGCAAATTCTGGCGGCTCAACCTGGTGCTCCTGCTGGGAGACCCAACAGCAAATGCTTCGTGCCTGAGGAGTTGCGTACCCGGCTGTTGCGAACATACCATAACTCCAAGACCGCTGGGCATCCTGGAAATAATCAGCTGTCCTGGGCTGTCTCTCGTTTGTTCTGGTGGCCTTCTCTACGCTCCGACATTGCTGCATATGTAGCGGCATGTTCTGTTTGTGCCCAGAACAAGTCCCCTCGGCACCTTCCGTTGGGACTTCTACAACCCATTACCACTGGGGAGCGCCCATGGTCACACCTGGGGTTGGACTTCATTGTGGACCTTCCTGCTTCTCGAGGGCATACGGTCATTCTCATGATTGTGGATCGGTTCTCCAAGATGTGCCACTGTGTTCCACTTAAGAAATTGCCCACTGCGCAGGAATTGGCCACGGTATTCGCCAGGGAGGTCTTCCGGTTGCACGGTTTGCCCAAGGAGATCGTTTCGGATCGGGGAAGTCAGTTTGTGTCCAGGTTCTGGCGCGCCTTTTGCTCCTAGTTGGGGATTTGTCTCTTCTTCTCCTCGGCTTACCACCCTCAGTCCAATGGGGCCGCAGAGCGATCCAATCAGGCTCTGGAGCAGTTCCTTCGTTGCTATGTCTCAGATCACCAGGACAATTGGGTTGACCTTTTGCCATGGGCTGAGTTTGCCAGGAACACAGGGGTTAACTCTTCCTCTGGGATGTCTCCCTTTATGGCCAATTATGGGTTTCAACCTGCCGTGTTACCGGAGTCATTCTCTCCCCAAGATATTCCGGCTGTAGAGGACCACCTTTCGGCTCTACGTGCTTCATGGGTACAGATCCAGAGGTCCTTCGAGGCCTCTGCGCAGCGCCAGAAGCTCCAGGCTGATCGCAGACGGTTGCCTGCTCCTTCCTATCAGGTCGGGGACCGTGTATGGTTGTCCACTCGCAATCTCAACCTCCGTGTGCCCACTCCCAAGCTGGCTCCTCGCTTTGTTGGTCCCTTCCGTGTACTCCGCAGGGTGAACCCCGTTGCCTATGTCCTTGCGCAATGCGGATTTCCAATGTGTTTCACGTCTCCCTGTTGAAACCACTAATATGCAATCGCTTCACCTCTTCGGTGGCTCGGCCTCATCCTGTCCAGGTGGGCGATCATGAAGAATATGAGGTGAGCGATATCCTGGACTCACGCTTGGTCCACGGTCCGTTACAGTTCTTGGTCCACTGGCGCGGCTATGGTCCCGAGGAGCGTTCCTGGGTTCCCTCCTCAGATGTTCATGCTCCGGCTCTGCTCCGAGCCTTCCGCGTGCGCTTCCCCCAGAAGCCGTTTTTTTGCGCTGCGGAGGAGGGGCCCTTGAGGGGAAGGGAACTGTCATGGTCTTACCTCCTTTGCAGCCATCTCATCACTGTCTTGTGCTGGCGGCCATCTTACTTCCTGTGCTTCTTGTAACTTCCTACATCCTGTGGCTCCTCCTCCCCACTGGGAGGAGCTGGATGCTCAGCTCATATATAACACGGCTGCTGCAGTAGTCCATTGCTCGGTCCTTGTCTCACTAGCCTCCTGTGACCTTGCTGCTGTTTGGATCACTGACCCGGCTCCTACGGACGTTCCTTCTGGTGCCTGATCCCCGGCTTCGTCTCCCCACCCTTTGGCTACTACTCCGGCTTGGCTGACTTCCATCCCTGGCTTTCGACCCTGGCTTCGGCGGAGAACCCTTCTGGTTGTTGATCATTTGTACGGACTTTACCTTGCTGTTTTTTTTTTTTAATAAAGACCTTCTTCTTCATTTACATCTGTGTACGTCTGATTCATGCATCCTGACAGGGCCACAATACAATTATACCCATCCGGTATGCCAAGGGAGGGTTCGAACCAGTTAAAGGGGACGAATTAGCATTTTGAGAGTAGATCCCAAAATCTAACCAGCGGCTCGTGAGGGGGTAGCGCTACAGACATAATAAGGAATCTTGAACATGGCAGTCACAATGTGGGAGATTAAGTAAAACTGGAGCACTCAGAATTTGGTGCAGCTGTGCATGGTAGCCAATCAGCTTCTAACTTTAGCTGGTTCAGTTAAGCTTAGACAATAAAACATAGAAGAAGCGCTGCACCTGATTTTGCATGCTCTAGTTTTAATAACTTTCCCCTCTTGGGGAGATCTTAACCATTTAAGACCCGGACCTTTAGGCAGCTAAATGACCCGGCCAGGTTTTGCGATTCGGCACTGCGTCGCTTTAACAGACAATTGCGCGGTCCTGCGATGTGACTCCCAAACAAAATTGGCGTCCTTTTTTTGCCACAAATAGAGCTTTCTTTTGGTGGTATTTGATCACCACTGCGGTTTTTATTTTTTGCACTATAAACAAAAATAGAGCGACAATTTTGAAAAAAATGCAATATTTTTACTTTTTGCTATAATAAATATCCCCCAAAAAAAAAAAAAATATATATATATATATATATATATATATATATATATAAAAAATGTCCTCAGTTTAGGCCGATACGTATTCTTCTACCTATTTTTGGTAAAAAAAATCGCAATAAGCGTTTATCGGTTGGTTTGCGCAAAATTTATAATGTTTACAAAATAGGGGATAGTTTTATTGCATTTTTATTAATTTTTCTTTTTTTTACTACTAATGGCGGCGATCAGCGTTTTTTTTTGTGACTGTGACATTATGGCGGACACTTCGGACAATTTTGACATGTTTTCGGGACCATTGTCATTTTCACAGCAAAAAATGCATTTAACCACTTAAGGACCGCCTACTGCACATATACGTCAGCAGAATGGCACGGCTGGGCACATCAAAGTATATATATGTTGATTTTAGTACCCAGCCGTGGGTCACGGGCGCGCGCCCGCGGCGCGCTCCCATGACCCGGTCCAAAGCTCCAGGAACGGGACCGCGGGATTCGCGGACCCGATCGCCACTGCAGTGCGGCGATCCGTCCCTGGAGCTGAAGAACGGGGAGAGCCGTGTGTAAACACGGCTTCCCCGTGCTTCACTGTGGCCGCAGCATCGATCGCGTCATCCCTGTAATAGGGGGACGCGATCGATGATGTCACACCTACAGCCACACCCCCCTACAGTTGTAAACACACACACACAGGGCACACTCAAATTCACAGCGCCCCCTGTGGTTAACTCCCAAACTGCATCTGTCATTTCCACAGTAAACAATGCAATTTAAATGCATTTTTTGCTGTGAAAATGACAATTGTCCCAAAAATGTGTCAAAATTGTCCGAAGTGTCCGCCATAATGTCGCAGTCACGAAAAAAAACGCTGATCGCCGCTATTAGTAGTAAAAAAAAAATAATTAATAAAAATGCAATAATTATTTTGTAAACGCTATAAATTTTGCGAAAACCAACCGATAAACGCTTATTGCGATTTTTTTTACCAAAAATATGTAGAAGAATACGTATCGGCCTAAACCAGGGGTCCTCAAACTATGGCCCTCCAGTTGTTCAGGAACTACATTTCCCATCATGCTCAGTCATGTCTGTGAATGTTAGAGTTTCACAATGCCTCATGGGATTTGTAGTTCCGCAACAGCTGGAGGGCCGTAGTTTGAGGATGCCTGGCCTAAACTGAGGAAATTTTTTTTTAGATATTTTTGGGGGATATTTATTATAGCAAAAAGTAAAACATATTGAATTTTTTTTTAAATTGTCCCTCTATTTTTGTTTATAGCGCAAAAAATAAAAACCGCAGAGGTGATCAAATACCACCAAAAGAAAGCTCTATTTGTGGGGAAAAAAGGACGCCAATTTTGTTTGGGAGCCACGTCTCACGACCGCGCAATTGTCAGTTAAAACGACGCAGTGCCGAATCGCAAAAAGGGGCAAGGTCCTTTACCTGCATTTTGGTCCGGGTCTTAAGTGGTTAAAATGCATTGTTTATTGTGAAAATGACAGTGCAGTTTGGGAGTTAACCATAAGGGGGCGCTGAAGGGGTTATGTGTGACCTCCACTGTGGCGGGTGCCACAGTGAAGAATGGGAAAGCTGTGTTTACACACGGCTCTCCCCGTTCTTCAGCTCCGGGGACCGATCGCCGGACTCCAGCAGCGGACCGGGTTGCGTGCACACGTCCGTGCCGCGCGCGTGACCCCACGGCACGCGCGCGTGACCCCACGGCTGGGCTTTAAGGGCCACGTACAGGTATCGGCGTATATCAGCATTAAGGGGTCCTTAAGTGGTTAAACACAGTAGACATAAGAACTGGAAGGAATTCTCCCCAGTAGGAGCAAGAAAAAGGAAACAAAAAACGATTTGGGAAGGGGCTGATATTCTGTCAGGGTTATCAGGTCTCAAGTCCTGTACACACGGGCCAGAATCTGGTCAGGAAAAAACCCTTGTTTTTCCTGACAAGATTCTTGGCAAGAATCTCTTGCTGCTCAAGTGAGTGAGTGAGTGAGTGAGTAACTTGTATAGGGCAACAAATGCGAACTAAATCGCCTCAAGTGTACAGACTCTCCTTTCAAAAGAACAACGGTTCTTTTGAAAGGCAAGAACGCAGTGATGTCATCGTATACGACGAGCATGCGCTCGTCACATTCAAAGCTGTCGCCGCCATCTTGCTGCACCCTACCTATGCCTAGGAAGCTACGGCGCATGCGTCAAAGTCATTTCGAGCATGCGCGGGTTTCCACAGCGACAGGTAAGTATACACACTCTCAGGTTTTTGCCGGCATAAAAACTGCAGAGAATCTCACAAACGAGAAAATAGAGAACATGTTCTCTATTTTTCTCGTCTAGATTCTGGGCAGTTTTCTTGTCGAGAAACCTCAAAGCCTCATACACCACACTCGGTTTACTTGGCAAGAAAGCTCTGCCAGCAGTTTTCCTGCTGGTTCTTGCCGAGTAAACCGATCATGTTTACGAGGCTTCAGTGACATACATTCCCCTTATTTTTTCTCCTGAAGTCACAGAAAAAGGAAGTGATTTTGAAATCTCATGGTGACACAAGAGTAAAAGTTCCTTCTCTTGCCCACGCTGTACAAAACAACAACAAAAAGTATTGGCTGAAAACAAACTTTAATTATAAGAGTGCTTATTCCTTTTAATAAAAAAAATAGGTTTACTGGAGCAGCTGTATAATGACACTTGTTTAAATGATCCTGGTAAAATTAATAACATTATGTGTCAGTCAGTGTGTGAAACACTGGCAGACAGAATCTCATATATTCCATAATGGACACAGTGTTAAAATGTATTTAAGATGTGCTTCTGTCGCCATCAGTCTTGGTGGGAGAGGAGCTATTCCCAAGAGTAACCATACGCAAACTTTTTTTAAGTCAAAACTTCTCATTCCTTTCCATGGGACTTTCCGTGCTCTGGTGAGAAATTAAACATATTTGTTGTGTCTTGTCTGTTTCCTGTATAAATGTTACTGCCAGGCTAATATGTGGCACAAAGCTTATTACAAATAAACTCCCTGCAAGGAGCTTAATGTGACACAGATACTGCAAAATGAATAACGCTTCTCTGTATCACTACAGACTAAATCCTGGAAGCCACGTAGCCCCTTTTGCCAGTATGCCCTCCTGTGATATTATCCCACTCCACATTGAGGGCACTGTAAGCAGAAGCTGATCAATATGCTTCCTATGGTATAAAGGCTGTTACTGGTTCCCTTTCTTCATGTGACTAAACTAAGTGAGCAAGGCTTAGAGGTAGGTCAATTTTGTAGGTTTACAATTCAATTGACTTAAAGAGTATGTAAACCCCAACAACTTTTCTTGTTTGGTCCCTTTTAGTTTGTTATATTTTATATCGTTGATAAGTTGAAAAAATGACTGTTGATTAAGGATGAGATGATGGTTTCATTCTGAACTTTGGCCTGTTCCATGGGAGCCAAGCATAATATATAGAAGCAGAATTTCTACCTTTTTTGTATATGACAGCTTCCATTTGTCAGTTCGGGTCGCTTTCTATGAGTAGCGCTGAAATCAGTCCTGTACCCCCAGGTCATTGAGGTCTTTTTTGTCAAGTTAATGGGCAGCAGGTATCGTGATAGGATTTACAAGGGAGATTTTTGCGGATTTGTTTTTTTAACCACTTGCTAACGGCCGTACGACTTTATATGGCCGCAGCGCGGCTCTAAATCTCTAACAGGCCGTGTTTCCGAGCACGCAGCGGGGAACTGCTGTGCTGGCCGTGTCCCTTGGATACAGCCAAACACAGATCGCGGTAAATAGCCAATCACAGCAGCTATTTACAGCGCGATCTGTGCGGCCAATGAGAGATGATCTCATATGTAAACATATGAGATCATCTCTCATTGCCGACTCTCCGCTCCTCACACAGACACCGCGTGTGAAGAGGGAGAGAAATCCAGTAACCAGCGGGGAAAAAAAGTGACCAGTGCCCCCAGGACCACCTGTGCCCCCCACAGTACCCACAGTACCACAGTGCCCCCCCACAATGCCCACCACAGTACCACAGTGCCCCCACAGTGCCCCCCACATTACCACAGTGCCCCCCAGTACCACTGTGTGCCCACCAGTACCACGTGTGCCCATTAGTACCCCCGTGTGCCCACCAGTACCCCTGTGTGCCCACCTGTGCCCACCAGTACCACTGTGCCCACCAGTACCACCGTGCCCACCAGTACCACTATGCCCACCAGTGCCTACCAGTACCACCGTGCCCACCTGTGCCACCGTGCCTACCTGTGCCACTGTGCCCACCCGTGCCCACCAGTACCACCTTGCCCACCTGTGCCACAGTGCCCACCTGTGCCACGAGTACCACCTGTTCCCAGTGCCCATCTGCCACCTCAGTGCACATCTGCAATCAGTGCCCATCTGTGCCACCTCATTAGTGCCCACCTGTGCCACCTCATCAGTGCCCACCTGTGCCACCTCATCAATCAGTGAAAAGAAAAAGTCCGGTGCTTTTGCTCCGCACATGCCTGAGAGTGCATATGTGCGCACTCCATAGATGCTTGTCATATACACTCATTCTAGAGCTCCCTTTGTTGTTTTTTACTGTGTTTGGGTATGTGCTGAGAGTGTCATATTTGCCCAGTTCATCTGCCTACATTCGCCCTCCCACCACTAGAGGGCGAATACTCAAACCCCCTCCGCAAGAGCGCCGCATATGAGCGGAAGTGACGTCCCAGCCTTTTGGTTGCGATTGCTGGAACGCACTGATGACGGTGGCAGGGAGTCTGTTGCGCGCGGCTCATCGCCAATCGTGCGCATGCGCAATGGCCACTGCTTTCCGTGAAGCTGGAGCGCACATTTTTCCTGCTTTGGTGGGCGTGCGCTCCAGTGTACATCAGCAGCACAGACCGGACAACACATGGGGAAAACCGGCACCTCTTAGGAGAGAAGGTAGGCGTGCAATGGCACGATTTTATTTTCCAACAATGGGCTGATGGTTCCCCTTTTTACATCCTGCTCTGATCACTGTGCCTGCACATGTGAGCGGGCACACTAGTTGCTATGCATGCTTGACTGACGTTTTGGACGTGGGGATTCCCATCCCCCACTGGGGCTGGCCCCCATTGCGGAGGCTGCCTGGTGCACTACTGCGGGTGGGTTTACCGGCATGGGAGATGTGGGGTACTTTGTGGGGGGGGCGTGTGCGGGGAGGAGGAGGGAGGGGGGGTGTGCCCGGTGCGAGCCCCTCCCCCTCTGTGGGGGAGGGGTGACCCTGACCTTTCAGCACATGCCCACTTCTATGTGTTTGTGTATGTGTGGGGGTATATATGCTCCTATTATTGTGGGGGACCACTACAGACCACCAAGCTCTGAAGAAAGGGGTACGCCCCTGAAACGCGTCAGCTCTGAAAAACATCGATTGTAGACTCAAGGGACTATCATAGTCTGCTGGTGTTGCTGTGTTTTGTTGCTGTGCTGTCTTTCAAGGCTCTATTTTAAAACTCAAATTGTGAGTATAATGATTGATTTTAATATTTTAATAAAAGTTACCCAAACGGTATCACACTAGGTCGGTGCGCCCTCCGTTCTTTTTCTTTTTGCTCCTAGTTTCATGAATTCCCACGATTCTGAGGAGGGCAGCAAGACTCTAGAAGATACCGTGTAATTGGATTACACCACCCCATAGCAAGAGATACCGGAGCGCAGGAGATTTGTTTTTGTACAGTCAATCAGTGCACATCAGTACCCATCTCATCAGTACCCATCTCAGTGCCATCTGTGCCGCCTCATTAGTGCCATCTGTGCTGCCTCAGTGCCATCTGTGCCGCCTCATCAGTGCCCACCTGTGTCCACCAGTACACAGGCCTCATCAGTGCACATCAGTACCCATCTCATCAGTACCCACCTCAGTGCCATCTGTGCCGCCTCAGTGCCATCTGTGCCACCTCATCAGTGACATCTGTGGGCATTTGTACTTTCCTGGCTTGTTAGGGTCTCAAGAAATGAGGCCTTCAGTACATCAGGTGTGATCAGATGTGATCATTTTTTATAATTTGCACTATAGCTTGTAGACTCTAAAACTTTCACACAGACCAAATAATTTCCAAAAACTTTGAGTTATTTTTATCAAAGACATGTAGCAGTATAAATTGTGGCCAAAATCTATGAAGAAAAATTAATAATTTGCAAAATTTTATCACAGAAACTAAGAAAAAAATATATTTTTTTCCACATTTTCGGTCTTTTTTCATTAATAGCGCAAAAAATAAAAAACGCAGAGGTGATCAAATACCATCAAATGAAAGCTCTATTTGTGGGGAAAAAAGGACAAAAAATCATTTGGGTACAGTGTTGCATGACTGAGTAATTGTCATTCAAAGTGTAAGAGCGCTGAAAGCTGAAAATTGGTCTGGTCAGGAGGGTGTTTAAGTGCCCAGTATGGAAGTGGTTAATAGAGAACTCAAACATTTAGGTGTCCTTTTTTCTAGGTGACATTATTTTGTGAAGGAGTAGGGATACCTATACTCATTTACATTAAGGTGACGGTATCTGGAAAACCCCCCATTGTTAAATCCTCCAATAAGCCTATTGCCAGCAGCCACCCACAACCAACGGCCAGGGTAGTGGGGAGGAGGTCCTTGTCCTCAACCACATGGGGACAAGGTTGTTTCCCTGGAGGGGGGGGGGTCTCTTTCTTGGTCAACCAGCATGCTCCAAATAAGGGTTGGATTTTTAGGGGTGGTAAGGGTTTTTAGAGGGAACTCATGTATTGATTTATTTTTTGCATTGGGTCTGCCCTTTTTCCCAAGGGGAAAAACTGATTGTCTATTAGCCTAGATTTTTTTTTTTATATAGAATTGGTTCTCATTGATTTTAATGGGGTTTGTGTTGGCCATCCAAACTTCTTTGAAGTTTCCGGAACTCTGCTCTAACCTAACCCTGGGCAGTTTGGCTCATCGCTAGTGTCATGCCGCGTACACACGATCACTTTTTGTGATGAAAAAAAACGACGTTTTATGTGACGGAACAAAACTGCGTTTTTCAAACTTAATTTTCCAAAACGACGTTGCATACACACCATCGTTTTTCCAAAAAGCTCTAGCAAAGCGTGGTGACGTACACCACCTTCGACAGCACTCTGTTCCATTGAAGCTCCGTCTCATAACTTGCTTCTGAGCATGCGCAGGTTTAAAAACTTTGGGCCAGATTCACGTACATCGGCGCATTTTTTGACTGGCGTAGCGCACCTCCTTTACGTTAGACTGCCGCAATGTAGCGGCGCAATCACCATATTCTCGATTGATTTGCGCAGAAAATAGCGCCTGTGCAACGTAATTTCAGAGGCGTAAGGCGGAGTAATTCAAATTGGGAAGGACGTGGGCGTGTTACATTGAAATGAGCCGTGACCCCATGCAAATGAAGGGCCGGCCGGCCGGCTCGCGCATGTGCACATGAAGCAGACCATGGTCAGCACCTCTGTGCGCATGCTCACAACTCGGGAATGGCGCAATCAGTGAAATTGGAAGTGGACCCGGGCAAATTAGTGAACTACGCAGACAGCATAAATAGACAGACACAAACGCACTTCCTTTGCAAAAGTACATCCCTTTGTATCCCTTCACCTACAGCAAAGTGCTTTTGTTCTGTTGTTTATTAGCATTTGTTTGTTTGTTTGTTTGTGACGTGTCTTTGAGATATTTGGGGACTGTTTTGCAGAGTGATTTTTGTCTTTTATGTGTTTTCTTTGTTGTTATTTTGTTTAAATTATATTTTTGCTGGGCATTTTTTATTTTTGCTGGTCAATTTTTTTTTTTTGGTTCTGTTTGTGTATGATTTGGGAATGTGGGGGTGACATTCCTACCGGAAAAGGGGTGTCACCCTCATTTGTGGTGGAGAAGTGATCCCCAGGTCCGTGTGAATGGTGTATGAATGTACAGTGACATAATTGGAGCCGTGGCATGGCGTTGCTGCTCACAAGTCCTGCATGGTGGGCTTGTGCCAATCCAATGTGATGAGGATGTGATGTGTCTGTGCTAGGGACCACAGTGGTGTGCATGCATGCATTCTCATTGTGCCATGATTAATGTGTGTGTTTAACATGCAAAGATGCCTAATGTGAGCTGGCTCCTGGCTGCTCTTCCCTCAGAAGACGGGGTAGCATTGGTTAGGGGGGTTCCGTATAGGAGTCATGAGATGGGGTCCCAGTGCATATGCAGAGTCACCCTGAAGGGATAAGACAGGAGGATGTTAGTAGTGCATGTGCCCCTTGTGATTTCAGCATCATGGGGGGGACAGTCATGCCTGCCACCCATGTCACTCACCAACCAGCCAGCTGTCCCCATACATGTTCTGTTCGAAATCTGTGGGGATGGGGCTATGATTGTATATGTAGCTGTCATGGGTGTCATGGGTGGTGTCATGTGTTGGGCTGGTGTTGGGCTCCTGCAGGGTTGTGGTTAATTCCAGGATGGCATGAGGGGTGAATCTGAAGATGCGAGACACCTCAGAATCACTCATGCCAAAGATGTCTATGTGTGTGTGATATATCAAGTGAAGAGTGAGGGGCTTGTATCAGATTAGATTATTATATCCATCAAGGTTTTAAAGGGCTATTGAAAGATAGTGACACTGTGTTTGTAATTTGTATGTATGTTATGTATTGATGTATATATGTATGTATATTTTTTGTAAAAATGTTTCTTCAAGCAAAGAAAACATTTTTGTAAAAAAAAAAAAATCCTCTCCCGTGCCCTCCTCCGTGCCCTCCTCCGTGCCCTCCTCCGTGCTCTCCTCCGTGCTCTCCTCCGTGCTCTCCTCCGTGCTCTCCTCCTTCTTTACTCATCTAAAGTCAGTAGTATAGCTATGAGCATGGATGCCACTGGCATGTTGGCATACAGATTGTTGTGAAACACGTGTGACTGCTCAGCTCCTCACTAACAGTGTTGCTTTCTCTGACATGTAGATGAATTGTCTAATTTTATACCACCTTTTATATGGTCTAATTTTAGACAGGCCGTGCAGCTGTTGCGCACAGCACGTAGCCTGCGCTGCACCAACGTTCTTTTGTGGATCCCCGTAACTCCCTCATTTCCATATTTGAATAGCAAATCAATGGTGTGTCTAGCACAGTTTTACGAGGACGAATGCGCCTGTCTATCGAAATTACGCCGGACAAAAAAAAGTAGATTTCTTGCGTATCTCGTTTTGGGGATGCGGCGCATCGAAACGCATGCGCAAATTTAGACTTACGCCGCGCATCTCCTGTTACGCCGGCGTAATCGCTCTGTGAATCTGGCCCTTTGTTTTAAACGTCGTTTTGCCCACACACGATCACTTTTTATGACACAAAAAATGACATTTTGAAAAACGACACAAAAAATTCAAGCATGTTCAAATTTTTTTTTGGTGTTTTTTTTGAAGACATAAAACAACGTTTTGCCCACACACGATCATTTTAAATAACGTTTTTGAAAACGTTGTTTTTTTTTTCATCACAAAAAGTGATCGTGTGTACGCGGCATTGGACTAGGGGCCAGATTCTCAAAAGAGATACGACGGTGTATCTCCAGATACACCGTTGTATCTCTGTTTCTTGCCCTGTGTATCTATGTGACTGATTCTTAGAATCAGTTATGCATAGATTTGGCGTAGATCCGACTGGCGTAAGTCACTTACACTGTCGGATCTTAGATGTAATTCTACGCTGGCCGATAGGTGGCGTTCCCGTCGATTTCAGCATCGGATATGCAAATGAGCATGATACGCGGATTCCCGAACGAAGTTGCGCGCCGTCTACGTAGTTTACGTAGTTTGCGTACGCGTAAGGTTACCCCTGCTATATGAGGGGTAACCTTGCATAGGTCCGGCGTAAACAATGTTAAGTATGGACGTTGAGACAGCGTTGTGTTTTTCCGTCGTTCACCTCGTTTGCGTAAATCGTCGCGAATAGGCCTGTACGTTAATTACGTTGTGTCAAAATCAATGTATTTGCGGCATACTATGGAGTATGCGCAGTGGGCTACGTTTAGGGCCGGCACATGTGCAGTTCATTCGGTGCGGGGGCGCGCTTAATTTAAATACAGCACGCCCCCCTCCTTCTCTATTTGAATTACGCGGCTTTACGCCGTCCCCTTTACGATACGCCGCCGCAAATTACAGAGCAAGTGCTTTGAGAATACAGCACTTGCCCGTAATTAGTGCGGAGGCGTAGCGTAAGGGGGAAACGCTACACTACGCAAAAAAAGGGCAGATCTACGAGAATCTGGCCCTCGATATTTATATGTATTACAAATTTAATGCTTGTCCCCTTCAATATATTCCCCATTTGCACTAATACATTGCTGTAGTCTTGTTTTCCACTGGTCGAAGGCCTGAAGAAAATCAATTTCTGTCGGCTGTTTCAAAACATCCACTGTTTTCTTCTTTACAGCATCAACTGACTCAAAAGGTATCCCTTTATGCACTGATTTAACTTTTGGGAATTCATTCTCATATCCAATTACATGAGCACAAGACAGGCCGTCATTCCCATAAGCTGTAGTAAGTATTTGAAAACATTCCGTTTGTGTTTTGTGCAATTTTACAAAAAAAATTAATTGACACATTGTTCAACTTTTAAACTAAGTATTTTTTCGACACACTACAGAAAACACAACTAAACTAAATGGCGACTCACTGAACGTCATAGAGTGTTGCTGCTTGTCAGGTTCAAACATGTTCAAGGTCACCACGCATGCAGTTATAACCGGTTCTGACTGCTTTGTTTACTAGATGGGATCACAGTCTCATTATTTAACCACTTCAGCCCCAGAAGGATTTCCCCCCTTAATGACCAGACCATTTTTAGTGATACGGGACTGCGTCAATGACAATTGCGCGGTCATGCAACGCTGTTCCTAAACAAAATGTCCTTTTTTTCCCCACAAATAGAGCTTTCTTTGGGGGTATTTGATCACCTCTGCAGGTTTTTGTTTTTTGCGCTATAAGCAAAGAGCGACAATTTTGAAAAAAAACAAACATTTTTTTTAAACTTTTTGGTATAATACATATGCATATATATATATATATATATATATATATATATATATATATATATATATATAAAAATGTATTCATCAATTTAGGTCGATATATATTCTACATATTTTTGTTAAAAAATATCCCAATAGGCGTATATTGATTTGTTTGTGCAAAAGTTATCGCATCTAAAATCTATGGGATAGATTTAGAGACTTTTATTTATTTTTATTGTTTTTACTAGTAATGGCGGTGATCTGTGATTTTTTGTGGGATTGCGGCATTTCTGCGGACAAATCTGACCCCAAATTACACTTTTTGGGGACCAGTGACATGATTACATTGATCAGTGCTATAAATGCACTGATCAATGTAAAAATTACACTGGTAGGAAAGGGGTTTACACTAGGGGGTGATCAAGGGGTTAAGGTCTCTTTCACACTGGGGCATTTTGCAGGTGGTACAGCGCTAAAAATAGCGCTGCTATACCGCCTGAAAAATTCATGCCCTGTAGTCTTCAATGTGAAAGCCCAAAGTGCCCTAGCAGGACCGCTCCAAAAGTTGTGTTGGCCACATGTTTGGAGCAGTATAGGAGCAGGGTGTTTACTGCTCCTATACCGCTCCTTCCCATTGAAATCAATGGGAAACCGCGGTAATACCTCCCGCAATGCGCCTCTGCAGAGGCGCATTGTGGGCGGTATTAACCTCTTTTATGGCCGCTAGCGGGGGTTAATACCGCACCGCTAGCGGCCGAATACCGCAGTAAATAGGACGGTATAGCGGCGTTAAAAATCATGCTGATATGCCGTCACCCCGCCTCCCGCTGCAATGTGAAAGCAGCCTAACTGTGGATAAAAATGGTAAAAGTGGGACTTTGAATGAGATGCGATTTTAGCAAATATGCAATTAAATATAAACATGGATAATAAATTATAAGTAACCATGTGACCAGGCTCAGAATTGTCAACCAAAAAGCACTAAACCAAATTAAACTGTCTAACTGATGTAAGTAAAAACAGAGGTTTAGTTGCAAGCATTTGCAAATACCTGGGAAGCTGCAGCGCCAACTCCACGGCACTCTGTATGGCTGCAGTCCTATCTATAAATTTAAGGTCTCCTGAAAGGGAGCCCAGGTGTGCTAATCACCAGGCAGAGGACAGGTGAGGACCTAAAGCCCGCCCCTACCTAGAGTTGGTATGGCAAATAAGAGCACTGGAAAAAAGGGCTCAAATGCTTGCAACTAAACCTCTGTTTTTACTTACACCAGTTAGACAGTTTAATTTGGTTTAGTGCTTTTTGGTTGACAATTCTGAGCCTGGTCACATGGTTACTTATAATTTATTATCCATGTTTATATTTAATTGCATATTTGCTAAAATCGCATCTCATTCAAAGTCCCACTTTTACCATTTTTGTCCACTTACAGGGATGGAGGCCTATGGCAAGATTGCTATATGCCTCATTCAAAGTCCCAACCCCCCTCTTTTTAAGCAGCCTAACTGTGTTCCCTCAAAGTGTTCTAACTGTAGGGGGGATAAGCTGCCAGGGACATGACAGAGATTACTGTTCCCGATGAACGGGAATGGCAACCAAAATCTAAAAAATATAAATCGATTTCTAAAAAAGAATACAATAAAATAGAATATAAAATAATAAAACAATAGAATGAAAATCAAAGAATAGTAAAGAACAGAATAGAATTCAATAGAATGTAATCAAATACAATAATACAAATACAAATACATACAATCAAATCAGGTTGAAATAATTTCCAATCCGGTGGAAATAATTTCAAATTCGGTTGAAATAATTTCCAATCCAGTAGAAATAATTTCCAAAGCGGTTGAAATAATTTCCAATCCGGTTGAAATAATTTCCAATCCGGTTGAGATAATTTCCAATCCGGTTGAAATAATTTCCAATCCGGTTGAAATAATTTCCAATCCGGTTGAAATAATTTCCAATCCGGTTGAAATAATTTCCAATCCGGTTGAAATAATTTCCAATCCGGTTGAAATAATTTCCAATCCGGTTGAAATATTTTCCAATCCGGTTGAAATATTTACGATAGGAGGCACGTGTGCGGGCTCTAGCAGGACAGTCATGCCAGCCTAGTGCTCCGCTTTATGAGGAAAGAAAGCCGCGGATAACTTGCTTCCTAACCGGTCACAACTGGACAAAAACCCGGTCATTAACTACAGGAAGGTGAGGGGAACATTTTAATGTATAATGGTGCTGTGTGACTCAAGAAATAGAGCTAAAACGACACTTGTCAGCAGCGTGCAGCAGACCAAAGGCTCAGTTAAGGCACCAGTCACCTCAGAGCGGTTCCCCTCAGGTAAGGGGAAGAAACAAACAGCTAAAACAGCCAAACCCATGGATTCTCTGACTAACCTCATCTCAGATAGTGAGGATGAAGACACGGCTGCTATTTCACAAACTGTACCACAAGACAACACAGTTTCTGCGGGATTAATTAATCAATTTGAAAAAATGCTCCACAAAGCATTAAAGCAGACATCTGACCAGATTACCTCAAATCTCACCAAGGAGATTAGGGAATTGGGTACTCGTACAGAAGCACTGGAAACTAAAGTGGAGGACATTGAAACCTACACCTATGAATGCCTAACAGAAATAGACTCCCTAAAAGAAGAGAACCTAATGCTACAGAGCAGATTAGAAGAATTTGAAAACCGTGCCAGGAGATCTAACTTAAGATTTAGGGGCATCCCAGAGTCTGTAGTGGACCTTCAGTCCACCATAATGGCTCTATGTCAGGAACTACTTCCAGGCATTGCAGTGGAACGTTTGGAGATGGACAGAATACATAGGGCGCTCTCCCCTAAAAAGGTAGATGCCCCCCCCCAGAGACATAATAGCGAAGTTCCATTTCAACAAAACCAAGGAGCAAATTTTTTGCGACAGCAAGAGAGAAAGGGATCCTCTCTTTCCAAGGCTACAATTATCAAATTTTTGCAGACATATCACAACTAACCATTGCCAAGAGAAGAGCAATGAAACCTCTCTTGATCGAATTACAGCAGCGTAACATAAAATATCAATGGGGCTTCCCTTTCTCCCTCCGTTTCACGATTCAAGGGACCAAGATAGTCTACAGAACACCCGACCAACTACACCAGGCCCTAGTAGACTTTAAAATCATTGATCAACCCTCCTCGGCTTCCACCTCACGCAGAAGATCAGCACCAACCTCTTCTAACAACCACTCCAACCAACAAGAACGGAATGGCGGACCCCACCAATCCACCAAGCGCGGCAGATTCGCACCACAGACCCAGGATCAAGAAGGCACAATGGACTGAACTTCTCACACTGCCACTTAACTCTTCCTCTCAATTTAGGCTAAGTAATTGTCTGTCAACAGGTACTGTGTTGGTCCTATTCCCCTGTAGACAATCCCACCTCTTTTTCCTTTTCTCTTTATATTAGGTCTTGACACCAGTATAAGGTGATATAAACACCTTCCTGATCAATCATTTGTTATAACCTCGGCAGAAATTAGTGCTTATGTCTTGCCCTTAGTATGAAATGTTTACTCCTAGTTGTCGCATATTACATGTCACAGGCGATTGCCTATGATTATTAGTGTTGAGCGGAATACGCCATATTCGATTTCGCGATATTGCGCGAACATATAGAAGAATATTCGCGAATATTCGCTAATATCGAATATTCGTGATATTTTATCCAAAAAAAATGTTGCGAAATTTCGCTAATGCGAAAATGATTGTGAAATTCTCATAAACGGAGATCATTTCCTGTATTACTAAACTAATATGCACTAAACACTAACTCTACACTAACTCTACTTAAAAGAAAGGAGAATAAGGGGGCAAAAGAAGGGCGGAGAAGATAATCGCACAATATTCCTATTGCGCGATTATCTTCTCCGCCCTTCTTTTGCAGCATACAATCAGAATAACTCGAATATTCGGCAAAAGGAATATCGCGCAATATTCCGTTTGCCGAATATTCGAGTTATTCTGATTGACTCTGATGCAAAAGAAGGGCGCATCAGAGCCAATCAGAATAACTTGAATATTCGGCAAAAGGAATATTGCGCGATTATCTTCTCCGCCCTTCTTTTGCATCAGAGCCAATCAGAATAACTTGAATATTCGGCAAAAGGAATATCTCGCAATATTCCTTTTGCCGAATATTCAAGTTATTCTGATTGGCTCTGATGCAAAAGAAGGGCGGAGAAGATAATCGCGCAATATTCCGTTTGCCGAATATTCAAGTTATTCTGATTGGCTCTGATGCAAAAGGGCCGAGTAGCTGATGCGATTCTTTTATGTTGCCGAAAATTCGCAATGCGAATTTTCGGCAACATAAAAGAATCGCATCAGCTACTCGGCCCAGGGTCTCTCTCTAATCATACCAGCAATGCTTTTAGACGTCGATGGAGATCACTAGGATGTGAACTGTTTTATAGCGAATATTCGCCGCAATATTCGAGTTATTCGCGAATACTCGAATATGCAATATTCGTAGCGAATATTCGCAATGCGAATATTCGTGAGCAACACTAATGATTATAACCTGGTATTGCCTCTCCTTTCCGCATGGACCACTATAAACTCTTCCTCACAAATGCCAAGGTGCCCTATTGTCACTCTCGCATACTTCCGTCTAAAATACTATTTGAGGCCCTTATTTAAACCCCTGATCATATGTACTAATCTGTTGGCTATCACCTGGAGTGACCCTATGGCCTTGACAACTGAAGGGGAAAACCACGTTGCCCACATCTTCCCCCCTGAATTGCATACCCTGCAAGACACTGAAAAAGGCCCTGCCAAATTCCGAGACTTTACATAGGCATAGGAATCCCTCTGCATTTAAAATACACTTCTATATTATTGAATGCGGCTTTCTGACTCGTGGAAAAAACACACGTCTCAACCAGTCCACCTCAGATCCCCAAACTAATATGTGGGGATTTGGGAGGGACCCTCTATCCCTTGGTGAGGGATCTTTTCCCTCACTACGGGCACACCCCGAATGCTTATTCAGTGATTTGTTGTTCAAATATGCATTAATCTACAATGTATTCTTTCTTTCATTTGAGTCTACCTATCCTGGATCCTCATCTTTCCTTTCCCTCACCCCATCCGCATGGAGCGACCTGGGCCATCCCCGTCCGAGGAGGCAAGGTAAAATAAAACTTTTGGTTTGGCTGCCATGGCACCCTTAAACTTGATTTCACTTAATGTACAAGGGTTGAACAAACCGCAAAAACGTATGAAGGCCTTTAGGCTCTTTCAATACAAAAAGGCTCACATTGTCTGCCTACAGGAGACACATTTTACCCCTAACACCACTCCTAAATACTTCAACGCTGCATACCCACAAGTATATACGGCTTCAGCCCCAGTTAAGAAGAGAGGTACCCTGATTGCCTTCCACCGATCTACCCCATTTACCTTGAACACGGTACTCAGAGACCCTAAAGGTCGATACCTGATCCTAACAGGATACATCCTAGACACAGCGGTAACGGTAGTATCATACTATGCCCCTAACCTTAACCCCATGCCGTTCTTATCACACCTTCTTCAAACTATCAATGTCCATAAAATGGGCTCTCTAATAATATGCAGGGACTCGAATCAGGTTCTGCTTCCCTTTCTTGACAGATCTCCTTACGTACCACCGAAATATCAGACCAAATAGACTCTGTCCACTCTCCTGTCTAAATATAACTTAGTGGATTCCTGGAGAGAACTGAACCCCACGAAACGTAACTACACCTACTTTTCCAACCCCCACCAATCACATAGCCGGATAGACCACATATTATTGTCAATTGGAATGCTGCCAGAAGTTCTCAATTCTGTTATACTACCCATTCCCTGGTCAGATCACGATGCTGTATACACAACAATAGCATCAACTATTCCTAAAAAGACCGACCCGACCTGGTATATGCCTGATATTTTGCTCAAACATCCCTCCTACTGTCTGGAAATCGAGCAGTCCCTAAAAGATTACTTAGATCTCAATATGTCCCCAAAAATATCTGCTCTCACGCTTTGGGAAGCCCATAAACCAATACTGAGAGGGGTAATTCAAAGACAACTTGGGATCCTCAAAAAGGCACGTAGACAATTAGCACTGAAATTGGAAACGGAATTCAACCTTGCCCACCTAGCCTTTCAAAATAACCACTCCCCCACGCTAAAAATCGCCTAGATAAAGCACGCCTCGAATTTGACCTATTTCTCACGGACTCGGCAAATAAAGCTTTAGACAGATCCAAGCAAACATTCTACAAAACAGCTAATAAAACTGGTGCAAACCTAGCTAGGACACTTAATTCAATCAACAAATCTTATACACCAATAAAACTGAAACTAGCTAACAACGTTATCTCCAGCAACCCACTTAAAATTGTGCAGAAATTCAGTACTCATCTGAAAAAACTATATGCGGAAACAAATTTATTTGACGAATCGGTAGCCGACACCTTTTTCTCGCAAATTCCAATTGCCCCGAATGTCTGATTCCCAAAAGACACAACTAGATGAGCCTATTTCGCAAGAAGACGTAACTAAAGCAATCAAGGAACTCAAATTAAACAAGCGGCCCGGGCCTGATGGATTCACAGCCCGATACTATAAAGCACTCTCTGAACTAATCTCCCCGAGGCTCGCGGAGGCCTTCAACGACCTTTTAAAACTGAAATCATTTAGACAGGAATCACTTTTGGCCACAATCTGCATGATTCCCAAGCCACAGACAGACAATACCCTCAGTGAAAATTACCGGCCCATATCTATGCTAAATACGGATATCAAACTTCTAGGTAAAATTCTGGCGAATCGCTTAAACAACATAATTGGAACCCTGATCCATCGCGATCAGGTAGGTTTCATCCCCAACCGGCAGGCAGGAGATAATATCAGAAGGGCGAGCCTATTGGCTCACATTGCCAAGAAGAGAGGAATCCCTGCTTGCTTCCTCTCTCTCGACATAAAACAGGCGTTCGACTCTGTATCCTGGTCCTACTTGAAGTATACCCTTCAAAAATGGGGCTTTGGCCCCAACTTCATGAAATGGATCCTAGAATTATACAATAGCCCGAAGGCATATGTAAAGTATGCAGGATATAGATCGGACACCTTCTCTATTAACAGGGGCACGAGACAGGGATGTCCTCTCTCCCCCTTATTATTTGCCCTCCTCATAGAACCGCTTGCACAAAAGATCAGGTCAGACCCGACAATACTGGGCATAGAAATAGGCGGACACAAGCATAAACTATGCATGTTCGCTGACGACATCCTCCTTTTTCTTGCATCGCCCCAGGTAACAGGACCCAACCTTATGCTAATTCTTAAAAAATTTGCATCCATTTCAGGACTAGTCTAAAAAATGTCTCGCACTAAGCATTTTGGCATTTTGGCATTTTGGTTACTTCCTTAGAGTTAAATGCAGCCAAATCCGGTCTACCTTTCGTATGGGCAACTAAGAGTATTCCCTATTTAGGAACACACCTTACAACATCAATAACGGATCTATTCTCCTCCAACTACCCTATTCTCCTAAAAAAGATATCAAGCCTCCTGAATTCCTGGGCCCATCTACCCCTATCATGGTTTGGCAGAATCAACGCGGTCAAAATGACTATATTACCGAAATTATTATATTTATTTAGAGTGCTCCCCATCCCAATCCCATCATATTACTTCAGGATATTACAAAGAAGAGTTTCCGCCTTTACGTGGGGATCCACTAGGCCTAGAATAAAACCTCAAATCCTGCATCTATCTAAGGATAATGGTGGAATGGGGCTGCCCAACTTTATAAACTACTATAAAGCGGCACAACTTGCAAACCTAGTAAAATACCACGACAAATGTGAGCCCCCTCTTTGGGTATCAATTGAAGCGGTAGAGTCTGACCCCATCGCAATTTCTAATGTACTATGGATCCCCCCTAAAGCTCGTAAACACTTACTGAACCCCATCACCAAACACTCACTCTCCCTCTGGGACACAGTAAAGACTAAATATCTTCTCCAATCCCCCCATGTTCCTCTTTTATCGTTTCATAAAAACCCTGCGTTCTACCCTGCTTGGATCTATCCCAATACCTTTAAAGAGTGGGTGTCAAAAGGATGTACATGCTTACATGACTTTATAGACTCTTCTTCCTTTTTATCCTTCACCACCATCAGTGCAGCGCACGACATACCACAGACCGAAATATTTAGGCATCTACAAATTAAAAATTTCTTTAAGCCATTTGTTGATGCTTCACCCACGCCAACATGTATATCCACCTTTGAGAATTTCTGTAAGAATGACCCCCACGCTAGAGGAATAATATCCTCCTTATACTCCCAATTAACAGCTTGCTCTAATGCTCTGGGAAGCTTCCTTATGTGAGTAAATGGGAGAGGGACCTAGAACAAGAACTAGTACCTTCTGAGTGGAAACAGATCTGGAACAGCACTAAATCAGCATCCATGAACGAATCAGCCATCGAAATGAATTACAAAGTACTCACTAGATGGTACCTAGTACCCGCCAGGGTTGCGAAATACGTACCGAATTACCCTGATCTTTGCTTCAGGGGTTGTTCAACTCCAGGGACATACTTTCACGTTTGGTGGTCGTGCCCAAAAGCCCTATCATTTTGGTCGAAAAATTTTCAAATTATCTCCATTATCTCGAGGAAAACAATCCCCTTAGATCCTAAAACAGCGTTATTAAATCTAAAACCTGATAATCTCCCACACAAACAGTTCAAACTAATCATACAACTTCTTACTGCCGCAAAACAAACCCTTGCGAGAGCATGGAAAACCCCTAATTTATCACTAAATGAAGTCACAAATAGAATGAAAACAGCAATGTCCCACGCCAAGATGGTGGCTATTGACATGGACACGACCGCCAGATTTGAGAGTCTATGGAAACCCTGGATAACATATGCTTTTCCGAAAGCATTTATTAATGAAGTTGTATTGCCATGGTAGTCCAGCCAAACTGGCACCCCCACGCTCAAGCCTCTCTCCGGCGGCGGAGATCAGGTCACTCCTGCAGATTCCCCTCCCCCTACCCCTTCTTCCCTTTCTCTCCTTTGAACTCTTGTTCTCAAATTAACAATTCATATTTTCATGTTTGTTGATACAAAGTTGTATATTGTTGAAATTTCTTGAACCTATATAGCAGAACCCTAGAACAGGACATAACCCTGGATTTAGCCCAGATCAGACTGGTTACATGGTTTATCACTTAAGCGATCCAGGGTCGATAGTTAGTTAGTCACATAGCTAGTCAGCTAGTCATTTAGTTAGTCAGTTACTATATTTGCTTATTCACTTTGCCACTAATGACTTTGTATGCATTGTTTAATTACCTGTAAATTGTCTCTCTTGTAACCAAAGATATTTAGGTTTACAAGTCAAGAAGTTTCTCTTATGATGTATACCCTCTATTGTACCCTTTTTTCTTCTCTCATTGTTGTTATGCACTTGTACATTCTTTATCACATAAATAAAGATATTTTGACAAGGAAATATTAACGATAGCGGATGAAATATTATTGAATTCTGTTGAAATATTTTCTAATCCGATCAAAATAAGATCGAATTCGAATCCGGTAGAAATATTATCGAATCCGATAGAAATGTTTTCGAATTCGACCGTTTTTTTCGAATTCGGTTGAAAACGATCGAATTAGACCGGGTCTTCGAATTCGGTCGAAAACGATCGAAATCGACCGCGTTTTTTTCGAATTTCTATCGAAAACAATCGAATTCCGAAAACGAATTTAACAAATTTAACGAAATTAACTTAACGAAATTAATTAAATAACGAATTAAAACGAAACGAAACAAAACAAATTTTTTCCTTTTGCACGTCTACTAGCCATCTATCAGAAGCATTGTATTGGCTGTTTGAATTTACTTTTTAACATTTAAACCAGGACAGTACAAATATATGAAAATGGCTGTAATTTACTTCTACAGTTTGAAGGGTTAATTAGAAAACCATATTACCAAATGCTGGCTGCAGTGTATTTGTGTAATGTAGAAGTAGATTCAGGTACAGTGTCAACCCTAGCCAATACAATGATAACGCCAGTGACACTCTCCCAGGAAAACCCACTGAAGACTGCTACTGAAAACATCACTCTAATTGTTGCCAACAGGCAACAATGTCACAGGTGGAGTAGCAAATATTTAAGCATTGGCAGTGTTACAATATGACACTGCAGCAGCCTGGCAAGGGTATTTATCTAACAAGACTACCCGTCACACACAACACAGGCAACAGCTCCATTACTGTAGTGTGAAGTCTGGCGGAGAATGGCCATTTGCAGATTTGCTGATGTGTTATAGCCTCTGTTCCCACAGTCCATCTATAATGGTGTTGCTACAAAGTCTTTCTACACTCTTCCACCCAGCTTGTGCCAAGTTCTGCTCTCTCAGTCCATGTGTACCTAACCTACAGCAGCTGTTTTAAAGTAAAACTGTAAAGGTTTTATGTATTTTTTATGTATTTTTGATCTACCTAAAAATACATAAAGCATTTTTGTTGCATAGAGAAGTAAAAGGTTAAAACGCCAGACAGTTTTTTTTTTTTTTTTTTTTTGTCTGCGTACTTACATAGTTAGTCAGGTTGAAAAAAGACACAAGTCCATCTAGTTCAACCATAAAAAAAATAAACAAACAAAATAAAAAACACAGTACAATCCCATACACTCAACTCCATACCCATAGTTGATCCAGAGGAAGGCAAAAAAAAAAAAACAGCAGAGCACGATCCAATTTGCTACAGGAGGGGAAAATTTCCTTCCTGATCCCCCGAGAGGCAATCAGATTTACCCTGGATCAACTTTACCTACAAATCTTAGTACTCAGATATATCATGTGCATTTAGGAAAGAATCCAGGCTCTTCTTAAAGCAATCTCTCTAACGAGATTCTCGTTTGCCTGTTTCCAGACGAGAAACCCGAGAGTGTGTATACTTACCTGTCATCGTGGAAACCCGCGCATGCTCGAAATGACTTCAATGCATGTGCAGTAGCTTCCACGGCATAGGTAGGGTGAAACAAGATGGCAACAAATGCATTAAATGTGACGAGCGCATGCTCGTCATACGCGATGACGTCGCTGCATTCTTTCCTTTCAAGAGAACCGCGGTTCTTTTTAAATGAAAGTCAGTATACTCGGTATACTCGAGATTCTTGGCAAGAGTTTCTTGCCAAGAATCTCATCAGGGAAAATGACGGGTTTTTCCTGACGAGATTCTCGGTCGTGTGTACAAGGTTTGTTTACCCTTGAGGCAAGGACTGCCACTGATCTGAAAAGTGACTGAAAAGCCTGTTTTTACTGCCTAAAGGCCACTCTACTATGCTGCAACCATGTAGATGGCATATGGTTGTGGGGCAGTTACAGTGCGACACTTTTCACTTGAATAGGTTGCGTTCAGTGGGCGGTAGTTCATGCTGTAAGAACTAAGGTTTATCATTCCTGCTTCAGGAAAGAAGAGCATTGTGGGCACGGTTTGAGTACACCCCTGGATGCCGATTTAGTTTTCGATGAGAAACACGTTGGTGTGTGTGCTTAGAAACCCGCGCACCGTTGGTAAAATTAGCGTTTGTAATGGAAATAGCACATTTATCACGCTGTAACAGACTGAAAAGTGCAAATGTCTCTTTCCAAACCTTTACCTAACACGCAGTAACATGAGATTAGCAAAAGCAGCCCCAAGGGTTGTGCCAGTGGAATCGAACTTCCCCTGCTGTTGTATGTATTGAAGTCACCACGTTTGAGAACGAGGAGATTTGGTCTTGACAGTGTGTACGCAAAGACAGCTTGTCAAGTTTCTCGACAAGCCTAACAAGGAACTCGTCGAGGAAAACGATGTGTTTTTCCCAACGAGTTCCTTGGTCGTGTCTACGAGGCCTGACACGTTATTTGTGTGGGCATAGCAGCAGCTTGGTTTATAATATTTCATATACAAAAAATATATATATATTTTTGCACTTCAGTGTCCTGGATATGGGTTATTTGGTTGATTAGTGTCTCTTTAACCACTTAAGACCCGGACCAAAATGCAGGTAAAGGACCTTGCCCCTTTTTGCGATTCGCACTGCTTCGTTTTAACTGACAATTGCGCAGTCGTGCGACGTGGCTCCCAAACAAAATTGGCGTCCTTTTTTCCCCACAAATAGAGCTTTCTTTTGGTGGTATTTGATCACCTCTGCGGTTTTTATTTTTTGCGCTATTAACAAAAATAGAGCGACAATTTTAAAAAAAATGCAATATTTTTTACTTTTTGCTATAATAAATATCCCCCAAAAATATATAAAAAAAACATTTTTTTTCCTCAGTTTAGGCCGATACGTATTCTTCTACGTATTTTTGGTAAAAAAAATCGCAATAAGCGTTTATCGGTTGGTTTTCGCAAAATTTATAGCGTTTACAAAATAAGGGATAGTTTTGTTGCATTTTTATTAATTCTTTTTTTTTTACTACTAATAGCGGCGATCAGCGATTTTTTTTCGTGACTGCGACAATATGGCGGACACTTCGGACAATTTTGACACATTTTTGGGACAATTGTCATTTTCACAGCAAAAAATGCATTTAAATTGCATTGTTTACTGTGGAAATGACAGTTGCAGTTTGGGAGTTAACCACAGGTGGCACTGTAGGGGATGTGTGACCTAATGTGTGTGTTTACAACTGTAGGGGGGTGTGGCTGTAGGTGTGACGTCATCGATCGCGTCCCCCTATTACAGGGATGACGCGATCGATGCTGCGGCCACAGAGAAGCACGGGGAAGCCGTGTGTACACACGGCTCTCCCCGTTCTTCCGCTCCAGGGACGGATCGCCGCACTCCAGCTGGGTACTAAAATCAACGTATATTTACGTTGATGTGCCCAGCCGTGCCATTCTGCCGACGTAAATGTGCAGTAGGCGGTCCTTAAGTGGTTAAAGTTGTTTTGTTAACTATGTCCTGCATTGCCCCAAGCAGAACCCCAATCCAGCACCACTAACAAGCACTTACAGTCAATATCTTTTCAATCTTTATCCAACCTAAAATTGCTGATAGCATAAAATAATAGGCTGTGATAAAATAAAGGAATTTTTACAATACATAAAATAAGAGACTTATTTCATCTGTTTAGTGTACTGTATTTGTATCAATGGCACTTCTATGTACGGTATGTTATTTGGTGTTTTTTGTTTGGTGGCTGTTGTGCTTAGCAGATGTCACTAAATAACCCGGATAGACTCTAGACAGAAGAGTCATTAAAGGCTCTGTTCCTTTTTTCAGGGTTGTAAATTACTTATTTTTGCTTCCTACAGTGGGGCTGTTACTACTGGACCAGTACATTTCTTACAATAACCTCCTGTCCTCCAAATGTTTGAAGAATGTTTAAAGGACCAGTAAACATCAGTTAATTCCTATGGAATATTTTTTATAACATTTTGTAAATGTTTTAATAAGTGAAATGAACTTGTTTTAGCTAGCTGTGACATCATGTTGGAGCAGAACTTTCTTCTTTTTTTTTTAGGTTTAAAAGAAAGGGGAAGGGATGCATTATCTGTCAATTTGTATTGATGTATGTGACCTTGTTGGGGGAATTTCCCATAGATTCCTGTTCAAGTGACACAACAGGAAGTATGGCAAATCTCACAGACAG